>JALAZF010000727.1:0-1200000 GCA_022829125.1 Lathyrus tuberosus | reverse complement strand
GACTCCTCTCACTTCCCACCAGTCACACAACAATGACAAACTCAAAAATATAGAAGAAAAAGAAGTCACACTTCAAAGACACAAAATCTACTCTTTGCTTAAAATCTTATGAGTGAACTCACAATTACAACTCAAAAGAAACAGTCCAGCTCTAGTATCAAGGAGATACAAGAGAGGCTCACAATCAACAAATAACATAGTCCTACTTAGATGTCAAAATACATAAGAGAGGAACACAAAGAACAAAACTCTCTAAACCTTAAAAACTCTTTCTTTTAATACACGACTTATCTACTTCATTAGGTTAAGAAAATTTCTTTAAATAGACATCACAATAGCATAGGGTTGGGTTCTTGAAACACATATCACAAGGCATGAGCTTTAAATCACTTGCACGATCTCTTGCATAATAGTAGGAACCAAACATAAAGTTTCCTAAAAAGGATCCAAGACCCTTTTTAAGAAATTCGAGCAAATCTGTCAAGACAAAAGTTCCTAAAATATCCCTCCTTGGATTGCGACACTGTGTGAATTGAAACACTATCAAATCTCACACTTTAAATACAAAATCAGCCCAACCCTAAACTTCTGGTATAACATGTCCTGGCCACATGTCCCAACATCATGTTGATCATGCTGTCTGACTAACTTGTCACGACATCTATCTCAACATCTTGCTGGATACTATTTTAACAAAATTTCTGTCAATCCAAAACCACAGAACTAAGAATCTCTCCCTTTGGAAAATTTTGGCTAAAACAACCTTTACATGGAAACCTGGAGAACTGCAATCAATCATAACAGCAACAATAAAAAAGAACATTCACAAAACACATCAGGGGCACACACAGCGGAAAAAAACTCACAGCAAGGCCCAGAAAAAACTTCATCACAAAACAGCAGGAACTGATGAAGCGGTAAAGCGGCAAGCAAAAATATTATTTTCGTAAGAATTCCCTCCGGAATTTATGTCGTGTCCACAGAGATCGGTGCTATTGAACTGTCGTTCGACAATTTAAATGTTAATGAGTTTGGTTTTAAAATGGTTTTAAGGTAAATGCGGGAAAGTAAATCAGAACATCAAAAGTATACATTCTTCGGAGAAAAGAAACTTATCAAGCATACATATAATCCACTCGTCACAAACTTAAATTTATCGATCATTTTCACTAGACTACAATACTCGTCAAAATCATCCAGTATCGCTCACAATAGTGTCCATCTCTGGCACACTGAGCTGAGAAAGCAACTGTATTACTCTCGTCGTCACTCTCGCGCACGACGCCTTGAAACACGGAAGGCATTAAGTTCCGATACCAAAAAGATTATTCTCTAAATCTATCTCTAGCATCTAGATAATAGATTCATGATGTTTATCTCTAACACAACACAAATCCAAACATAAATGCAAAAAGATCAAGGAAGACATCGATAATGATTTCTAAAGCAGATTTTATACAATATTATGATCAACAAAAAAGATACATATGTTCATAGTAAATATACAAACACCCAACAATATGGAGTTTACAAAAAGAGAAAAAAGATATAAACCAACACTTCTCGAGTTGTCAAGACAATTGATGAGAATCCACCTCCGATTCGACAAGATGCAAGCTCCATTTGTTGTTTTCAAGCTCTCCTATGAAAAAATGAAGTTTGATGGAGTGGGAGCAAGAAATACCCAAGCCATACCTAAAAAATGACTGATAATGAACTTATAGTATTACAAAATCTGAAATGCTAAACTGCCATTGCAAAATTCTAGAAGTTCGCAGTGCAAACGATTTATTCACAAAGCGAATGCTCCCTGCACAGTTCTCAAAGAGAACTTTGGTCCTTTTCTCCCCTGTCCAATTCTGGGAGCCTTCGCTGGGAACTCACCAGACATTCACAAAGCAAACATTCGCTGGCACACTCGCAAAGCGAACATGACAGCGAACCAGCTCTTATTTTGACCACAACTTCTGAACCGCAACTCTGATTTACGCATGGTCGGAAGCGCTGGACAGCTTATTAAATGCTCTTTATGAATATGGCAAGATATCCTTAATTAAATACCTGCAAAAATGAGAGAAAATCAATTAAACTCATTGATATTTACAAGATACACAATATATACACTGAAATGTAAAGTAAATGTATTTATAAATAAATCGGGGTTTATTCGAACGATATTAACCAAAACGTATCGATAAGTGCAACAAAACTTATATACAAAAATAGTTACATTTTGCACTTATCAAACTCTCCCCAACTTAAACTTGTTTGTCCACAAATAAGAATCAAGCAAACTTAAAAACACAAAAGCAATAACCAAAGAATCACGAATCAATAGGTTTTGAAAAATGGAAACAAATGTATGGTTCAAATGAAAAACGGTACCCACAAAGTAAATACTTACCACTAAACTACGACGACAACATAGTCACGAAACAAATGCAAAATACAAAAATCATGCCAAACATCCTAAAACAACACAAGTTCCAAATGTGAATCACACCTAGCAAAAACAATCATCGGTAGATGAAAAACACAAAATGAGGTACTTATCACTCACACAACAATCATTCAAACAATAGACTAAATTATGCAACCATCCAAAAATCACATTGAACATACAAAGGAAAGAATCACAAGGGCTTTCAAGGTTGTAGCGTGGTCGGGTAAAGAAACAAGGGGCAATTTCTAAAGGTAATTGAAACAAAAACTTTCCTAAACCTAAAGGAGTGATCAACTCACAAAGACTCAAACACAAAAGTCCAACCAACTTCTTCCAAAATCCCAAGTGTTACACAAAACACAATACTTATTTAGCACAATTATTTGAACTCTTTTTGTTTCCTTTCTCAAGGATTTTCTTTTTCTTTTTTTTTCTTTTCTTTTCTTTATCATATTTTTCTCTTTTTTCTTTTCTTTTTTAACCTCATAGAAACCAACCAATGAGTAAACAATCATTCTCTCCCCAACTTGAATTCAACCACATCATCATGTGAATACTCCCTACTTTCTAAGGCAAGGCAAAAATTCATACAACAACACAAAGTTGAGGGTTCAAGAAAAAAAAACAAAATCCATTCAAAAATAAGTGAACTAAATACTCATAGACAAGCATTAAGTTCAAATAAAACATGGATAAAAAATCTCAAAGAGGTTACGAATGATCATACACTCACAAGGTGAATGACTATTTGGCTAGGTAGTTGTGCTCAAAATGAAACAAAATGCCTTGATCCTTTTCATGCTTTCATATAATCAATACAAACAAAAGATTAAGCATCATAAAATCCAGTTAGAACAAGAATGCTGGTACTCCGCGCATATATGAACAATGGAAAGCTACCTCACAAAAAGGTTGGGAACTAAAGTGATTCACAACAAGAACAAGTATACAAAAGAATGAATGGCATGGAAGTTTGTAAAATGCCTAAGTATCATGAATATGCTAAAGTCAAGAAAGCGATAAACACAAACCTTGAACGTGTACCAAACTTTAAACACTATCATTACCACGCATTCGCAAGTTGAAACGATCAAACTAGGAACATCACCTAAAATTTCCTCAAGCTACTCAAAACA
The DNA here is from genome assembly GCA_022829125.1 of Lathyrus tuberosus. Taxonomy (NCBI): domain Eukaryota; kingdom Viridiplantae; phylum Streptophyta; class Magnoliopsida; order Fabales; family Fabaceae; genus Lathyrus; species Lathyrus tuberosus. The sequence goes on along the minus strand of JALAZF010000727.1, from coordinate 1,196,421 downwards.
AGCTCATAGAAAAACACAAAAACTATTAATATAAACAAACTAAAAGACCGGGTGAAAATGCATTAAACAAGTTGTAAAGTGAAGATTTGAGAATTTTACGAAAAATCTGAGTGCAACTTGTTTAATGAACGTTCACCACACTACCTAAGCTAGAATGAAAAAACATGATTGTTTTACGTCGTAAGCTCGACACCTTTACAGTGCTTAGCTAGTAGCTTACTCCTTCATGCCATAGTGATGCCTCACCGCGCAAACCAAAAGCAATTATCATAACTAAACACTTAAACAAACGTTACGGGAACAAAATATACAAGTATCAATATAAACAAGTGAAATAATACAATATGTACGATATCTACAAAACTCAAAAACAAAGAAACTATTGAATTGTAAAGCACAGTAAAAACATCAATCCCCGGCAACGGCGCCATTTTGTTGAAGTGGTAAAGCGGCAAGCAAAAATGTTATTTTTGGAAGAATTCCCTCTGGGATTTATGTCGTATCCACAGAGATCGGTGCTATTGAACTGCCGTTCGACAATTTAAATGTTAATGAGTTTGGGTTTAAAATGGTATTAAGGTAAATGCGGGAAAGTAAATAAGAACATAAAAAGTATACATTCTTCGGAGAAAAGAAACTTATCAAGCATACCTATAATCCACTCGTCACAAACATAAATTTATCGATCATTTTCACTATACTACAATACTCGTCAAAATTATCCAGTATCGCTCACAACAGTGTCCATCTCTGGCACACTGAGCTGAGAGAGCAACTGTATTACTCTCGTCGTCACTCTCACGCACGACGCCTCGAAACACGGAAGCCATTAAGTTCCGACCCCAAAAAGATTATTCTCTAAATCTATCTCTAGCATCTAGACAATAGATATTCATCCATAATCAAGATTCATGATGTTTATCTCTAACACAACACAAATCCAAACATAAATGCAAAAAGATCAAGGAAGACATCGGTAATGATTTGTAAAGGAGATTTTATACAATATTATGATCAACAAAGATACATATGTTCATAGTAAATATACAAACACCCAACAAGATAGAGTTTACAAAAAGAGGAAAAAGAGATAAACCAATACTTCTCGAGTTGTCAAGATGATTGATGAGAATCCACCTCCGATTCGACAAGATGCAAGCTTCATTTGTTATTTTCAAACTCTCCTATGAAAAAATGAAGTTTGATGGAGTGGGAGCAAAAAATACCCAAACCATACCTAAAAAATGACTGAAAATGAACTTATAGTATTACAAAATCTGTCACGTTCGCTAAGAGAACGTTTTACTCGCAAAGCGAGCCTCAAAAAATTGCACTTAAGCGCCTCTGAAATGCTAAACCGCCTTTGCAAAATTCTAGAAGTTCGCAGTACGAACGATTTATTCGCAAAGCGAATGCTCGCTGCACAGTTTGCAAAGCAAACTTTGGTCTTTTTCTCCCCTGTCAAATTCTGGGAGCCTTCGCTAGGAACTCGCCAGGCATTCGCAAAGCGAACATTCGCTAGCACACTCGCAAAGCGAACATGACAACAAACCAGCTCTTATTTTGACCACAACTTCTGGACCGCAACTCTGATTTACGCACGGTCGGAAGCGCTGGAAAGTTTATTAAATACTCTTTATGAATATGGCAAGATATACTTGATTGAATACCTGCAAAAATGAGAGAAAATCAATTAACTCATTGATATTTACAAGATACGCAATATATACACTGAAATGTAAAGTAAACGTATTTATAAACAAATCAGGGTTTATTCGAACGATATTAACCAAAAAGTATCGATAAGTGCAACAAAACTTATATACAAAAATAGTTACATTTTTCACTTATCACAGGAACTCCCCCATAATTGCATAGCTATCAATTCAGTAAACAAAACTAAATACAATGTCAAGACATCTACAATATCAAGAAATCTTGTCTGACATCACAGAATTAGCAGCAGAACTCCCCCTATCACAAAGCTCCCTCTCCAACATAAATTCTCCCAGACACATGATGAAATGATGTCAGAACATATAGAATGACATCCTAGCACCACCAGCAAAGACCTCCCAGCAACACAAAAGAAAACATAGAAAAGTTGGGGTCATCTTCATTCCCATGCTCTACACCCTGAGATACCTGAGTCATTCTTCCTTTCATAGCACTGTTAACCCTGTCATTACTAACATCAGCACTACTCCCCCTTTTTAGGCATAAATTTGACACCAACTTTCTCCTTTGCCTAGTATCCTCCATAATCAAGACTAATTGCTATAATTCTTCCAAAATATAAATTCCTAGTTCACCCCTTTGCTTCTCAAACTGATTTACATCCAAAGCCTTAGTAAATATATCAGCTAGTTGTCGCTCCCGGGATTTTCATCCTAGTACAAACGCGAAAGTGGCACCGAAACAGAGTCGCCAGCAATGTGTATTTACCCCAAGAGAGGGAAAGGAAACACCGCATAAACCTGAGAGGAAGGATAGAGCATGGTCTTACGACCAAGAGAACAGGGTTCGGGAGTCGGTTACACGCGAGGAAGGTTTTAGCACCCCCACGCGTCCATCGTACCCGATGGGATCCACGCTTGCTTGTCTCGATCAAAGGGTGTAAGGAAAGGATACTGGAAAAGGAATGGAAAGAGAAAAGGGAAAAAATGTAGGGAAAATAAAAGAAGTGCTCGAATGGGCCCTACCCCACTGCCTACGTATCTCATCGGGAGCATGACAATCAGAGCGACGTAGTTCCCCTCACTAGGGATGGATTGTTTGTGTTTTTTAGCGGAATACGTTAACGTTCGCGTTCCAGCAGTTAGGTGTTGCAGCTCGCTGTAGGGAGACTTAGGCGTTACCTGTTTGCGGTAGAACGGACATGACGCATCCTTAAGGCATAGAAGGAAGGAGATGAGGAAAGAATTTTTTTGTTTGAAGTCTTTTAATAAAGAAGTGTTTTGATTGTTTTTGTGTTTACAACGCATATTGTATTTAAGTCCTTCATATAGGATCGAATGCCTAGCATATCGACCCAATACGGGACGTACACTAAACATTCCCAAAGAAATGAGAGAAGACCCCTCACCTCCTTGTTTCCACATGAAAGGCCTAAATACAACATTTGTTATGCCTTTACTAAGTGTTTTTTACTTTAATTATGAGAAGAGAAGAAGAAGTGACTCAAGAGAGAGATAAAGGTGAAAACAAAGGGGAGACTAAGACACACCCTAGTGTTAGCATGCTCGGGGATCCTATGGCTAATGTGGTTTAACAAACCTACTTCTAAAAGAAAGAAGAAGAAGAGCAAAAGAAACAACTTACTTCCAAAATGGATGTTAAATTGATCTTAAAGAGGGACGAAGAAGAAGTTATGCAAGGAAAGCATGTCAATGCTTATCAAAATCACAACTTGAATTATTTAAATGAAATAAGAGAAGATGAGGGAGAGGAGTGTAGGTGGAACTATGTCCCCACACTTACTTACCATGCACCTACATGACAAAGTTAGTTCACAATATTTGCAAGTATGAAATAAAGGAATAAACAACAAGTGATGATCAAATCAATTAAGAACCAAGGAAATAGGATCCTAAGGTATACAAACTAATCAAAGTTAGAATATAACCAATAAGAGTACTCTCTAATGTTAAGACATCAAACACACATCAACTATGTACAAGTAATGTCCTACACATTAAAGAAGTGAACCATAGAAGAAATAGATGAAGAATGAATGGAAATGCAAAGTGATCATACATTTATGCTTCATGAAGGGTCAAGGTCAAAATCATATTCAATTCACAAATGTCTTATAAAGCATATGAAATATCACACCAATGCTGAATAAAAGAATTCAAGTAGAAGGGAGAAGAAGAAGTAGGAGTGAGGATATGAGAAAAATGTTCAATTAAATGCACAAAATGACATATTATAAATGCATAACATGTGAAATGGTTAATGAATGCACATGGGCAGTAGCATATCATTCATGAGATGTGAATGAGACATGTAAAATGGCATACAAAAATGCAAACATGAATTTCATATGGCATAAGAGGAAGTGAGGGATAGAACCAAGTCAAGGTTCACATTAGAATGCACAAACTTATACCAAATGCAAATGCAAACCCAAGCGACTTATAATGCAACAAAGATGACCTATAATATCATACAAATGGCCTATAATATCACACAAGGCAATCATAAAATGGATGGCACAAGTGCCTTATCAAGCAAGTAAACCAAAAATGACCAAAGAAGTTCATGAAAAGAGACATCAAACAAAGGTCATCACACAAATATCAAACATGCTTTAAAAAACACCAAATTAGGTCTTAAGAGACCTCAACCAGAGGCAAGTATCATACCAAAAAAATCATTCAAAAAGTCAGAAAGGAAGGACTTCAAACAAACAAGCTATAGTCACTTATTAACCATGAGCCAAAGTGCAAAAAGGAGGACCTAAATGCAATATAAAAAGAGTTCTAAAAATGACACAAAATTTTTTTTATGAATTTTTAGATGTTAATTGATTGATACAAAAAGAATGATACAAAAATGTTTAAGGAACTATGAGAAATAAAACTTTGAAATGAAGATGTGAAGGTAGAAACAATTTTCAAAAGAAATAAAAGAAAATCATGGATTAATATGCAAATATTCACAAAATCAAAATTAAAAATTATAGAAAATTAGTTTTACATGTTAAGATCTCACATGAATTTTTATAGAATTTTAATGATGTTTTGGTATTTTTAAAAAACAATTGTGAAACAAGTATATAAAAAGGAATTAAAATGAAGAACAAGAAAGTAGGGGTGCATTCCGCAAGAAAACCCTTTGAAATAACTGGGCTGGATCAGACTGGGGGTGGGAATAACAATTAGAGTCCAAGTCATTCATGTGGTTGTATGTGGCGCGTGTACATGCAGTCTACCATGCAAATGCAATCATAGCCATACACTGAACCAAATATCATGATCTAATGCATCACATCTCATGTACACCAAAGCGACCATGCCCATGCACACACAAGAACACTCAAGTTAAAAACAAATCACACGCATGTGGCACAAGGTTTCCTCAATGTGGTAGCCTTATTTAAACCGTTAGATCAAAGTCAATATCAGATTATCATGCAAGTAATCAAATCATTCCAATCAACACATAATCACACAATAAGAGTGATGCACACATGCACACGTAACCAGGTCAAAAGTTAAAACGAAGCACATGCCATGCACATGCTTTTTAATGCGCTGGCTCAATACCAACCATGCGATGAAACGGATCCAACGGCTACGACATAAAGTTCCCAAACCCTAGCTTCATCAAACCACCGGCCGGAGAAGGACCTCCGGTCACCTTCTCCGGCGAGAAACCACCGTCTGCAACCTTATTTTTTCCAGAAATGCACAATGCGCATACCAAAATGAAAAGGAGATAATGGAGATTAAGAATTGACATATACAAACAACACATCGTGCACGTATAGCAAGAACAGAGGAGATGAAAACATGCCCTAACTTTTGAAACTACGCCTCTAAAAGACCTATCAACTAGCCGGAGTTAGCAAACGCTCCTATTGAGCTCAAACATGTTTAAAATCAACAAAAATCAAGCAATAGAAGCATGAATCGAAACCTTAAATTTGAAGTTACTTGAGCCTTCAGAAAACCAGAGATCCTTTCCAATGAAGCTTGAACCTAATCTGGCCAAATAAAGGCTTGTAGAAATTTATCTTGCAGAGAGATAGAAGAATATGAAGTTGCAATGATGGAGGATATTCCAAGCATCAACACGTTGCGTTCTTAAGGTTGATGAATGGTGGAAATTGAAGAGAAATAGTGAGGAACACGTGCAGAGAGAATGAAAGTTCAGAGAGAAAACACAGAGTGAAGTTGTGAAGTGTGAGAGAGATCGTGAAAAATGAAGGTGGAAATGAAAAAAGTGAGTGAAGTTTCTATTTATGAGTGTAGTTAAATCTATTATCTCATGGTTAAATGAGTGAGTTAGAGTGAGTCATGTGAGTTAAAGTGAGTCATCCCTAACTAACTGAGCCAAGTTAGTTAGGGCGAGTAAAGAGGGTGATGGTATGGTGTTGATGGTTTATGATATGCTATGGTGGAGATGAAAGTGAAACTGAGATGGCACGGCTGGTGTAGCATAAAACTTGTTCAGCAAGTTTGTTCTTTCCATTCTCATGTAGTAAGTAGCATGGCAAGGCACGTGTCAGTAAGGAGATGTTGGTTTAAATGAGGAAAAGAACATAGAGTGTACGTATGGATCTTGAAACAACAACAACAACCATGTTTATTTTTAGCTTTATGATAGTTTGGAACCAATGCGAGTTTGAGAAGGAAATTCTCTCACCCTAATGTATGAGACCATGAAATTTATGGGTCATTGGAAAGAGAGTGGATCATAGAACAATATTGGTATGGATCTTGGATGGAAATAATGCCTTGAACACACTTAAAAATGGATGTGAACACAAGGATACAAAGCTGGTTGGTGGGCGTGCAAAAGCAAGTCGTGACCTAGCAATGTGGTGCATGGAATTTCAGTGTGATCACCCTATCTTGAGACCAATATTTCTCCCTCATAACTTGATCAAATCAAAATTTCCCCAACATCAACATTGAAGAGGGCATTGTAAGGAACAACTTTGATGTTGAAAAGTTTTTCATTTGGAGCTTTTATCATTGAGAAATTAAGCTTGAAATTTGGCCCACCAAGTGTTTGTAAAAATGATGGCGCGTGGGCCTGGGCATTCTTGGTCATGACCTGATTTTGGACCTACTTTTCTCAAACTTTGATCATCCATAACTCACTCAATTTTTATCCAATGGAGCTGTTCTCTATATGGATTTGAAGCTTGAAATAAGATATTTTGTTGTGGCCTGGTGGATTTTCGATTTGATCCTTTAAAAATGAGAAAGCCTGACTCAAAGTAGGGTGCAAAATGGCCCAAAATTACTATTTTTGGAAACCCTACACTAGCTATTTTTGGCAATTTTATGATTTCTTGATTTTTCATCATTCCTCCATCATATCTTGATCAAATTTTGTCCATTGAACATATATATCATGAATTTCATGAATTTGACCTCAAAAAGTCAGGAGTTGACGTTTTCACTGCACAATTGACTTTTTCCCCAATTTCTTGATTATCAAGCAACTGATCAATTAAGAACCTTCTGAAACCAATTGATGAGCAATTTTCCATCCATATACACTTAAGGACATGAGGAATACCATGAGATTAAGTCTTGCCCAAAAAATAAGAAATAAACTGACTTTATGTCAGACCCTAATTTTGGCACCCTCTGGTTAGGAGGAAATAACACATCCTCCAAATCCAAATTCCTCTGATTGTGATGTGTAACCTCTTAAACAAAGATGAGATATGCCATTTGGAGGTGATAAAAACTCAAAGAGCTTGCCCATTTGGGGGGTCAGATCCCAATTTTTGACTGCCTTGTGTAGGAGATCATGCACTGCCCAATCTTCTTGATGAATTCTTCTCTTCCCATGCCTTGTGGGATCAAAGTGAGATGATATGTGCCTTAAGACATCCTGAGGCTTGTGAGAAACACTTGACTCTTATTCTTTAGCTTTGGATGATCAACACCTCTGATGAACCACTGATCACATGCCCTTATGCAAGATGCAATGCAATGCTTGATGTTTTGTTTTTTTCTATGCTTGAATTCAATGCAATGAAATGAAAGCTCATGCTAAATGATATGAAGAAATGAGAGGGAAAATTTTGGGGTATGACCCTAGTTGCCTCTCAATGGCTACATGTTCTAGAACGACCACTTTGTCTTCAACAAGATCCCTGATAAAATGTTGATGAATGTCAATATGTTATGTCCTGCTATGTTGAACAGGATTCTTGGAGATGTTGATAGCACTCAATTTGTCATAGTATAATGGCATCCAATGTAAATAGGGACAGCTGCTTCATCTAAAGTAGTTGAGAACATCTGGTTCCTACTACAATATACTCATCCTCAACGGTGGATAGGGACACATAATTCTGCTTCTTACTAAACCAAGAGATAAGGTTGTTTCCCAACAAAAAAAATCCACTAGAAGTGCTTTTTCTATCATCAACACTCCCTGCCCAATCTGTAGCGAGCGAAACTGGACGTGTTTCTTAAGCACTGCCGCTCTTTTGGGGTTACTACAGGTCGATTCATTTTTTATCCTATTATGAGCAGATTAAGGAAGGGAAATAGATGTCTCCAATTAACCCTTCTTGCATACTGAGTTTGAACAGCGGTCTGTTAGGTTACAGATGCTATGTGGATGTGGGGCCTCTTTCTTCTTTGTTTGGGACTGGAATAACGGGAATGTTTATGGGTAGGACGCTAGGACTGATATTTTCCGATTGAGATGTGAAGGTATGGGATTTTGGGTTTTGGATTAGTGTGCTCGCTAAGATTTTTCTTTCAATCTTATGCCTACGTATTCCCGTTTACTGAAACAGAGAAATCAGAGTGATCGTAGTTCCTCCTTTTCTGTGGGAGGAAATGGTGTTTTGGTGTCTTGTTCAAAGCCCAAGACGTGAAGCTAAAGGGGGTTTGTATCTTGTTCAAAGCCCAAGATGTGAAGCTGAAGGGTCTATTTGTATCTTGTTCGAAACCCAAGATGTGAAGCTAAAAGGGTGTTGACTTTTGAGAGAATTTGTCATCTCTAAAGAGGGGTTTGTTTGTCACAACTGTTGGGTGACTGGTTTATAAAGGAGGATTACTTTAACTGGGATATGTGAATCCAACAATGCCATAATTTCCTTTATAAGGGTTTTTTACCTGAAGGATAAGACTTTAACTCAGTTTAGAGTAATGCCATCTTTCTTTAGGAATTTCTCATGCTAAAAGAGGGACAGTGGCATGGATGTAGATCATCCGGAGGCTTGTCGATTACAGCAATTAGATGAAGGGAAAGGAGTTGTTGATGTTTGTATACTGTGAATGAGGTACAACTTTGATGCTAAAAGGTTGATTGGTTCAACCGGGGTTTCCTTGTACAAAGCCTAAGAGGAGGCTATCGACCCAACAAGAGGGTGATTCTTGTGTGTCTAGTACGAAGCCCGAGAGATAGGCTAAAAGGGTTGACTCTATAGGAGAATCTTTTATATGTGTCTTGTACGAAGCCCAAGACGGAGGCTAAAAGGGTTTGACTCAACAAGAGGGTCTTTTATACTCAACAAGAGAGTGTTTTGTATCTCGTACAAAGCCCGAGATGAAGGCTAAAAGGTTTGACTCAATAAGAGAGTCTTTTATACTCAACAAGGGAGTGTTTTGTATTTCGTACAAAGCCTGAGATGAAGGCTAAAAGGTTTGACTCAACAAGAAAGTCTTTTATACTCAACAAGAGAGTGTTTTTGTATCTCGTACAAAGCCCGAGATGAAGGCTAAAAGTTGACTCAACAAGAGAGTCCGAAAAGGTTAACTCCACTGGGGAGAATCATTATACAAAGCCCAAGAGGAGGCCAGGGTTACTGTTTCAGTCGAGTGACAGGTCCAGTATGCTGATTTAAATAGAAAATCAGTTCTTATATGAGCATTGTTTGCACTCAGGGATTTGATTCGAGGATCAGGGTTATCTCCCGTTCTTTAAGGAAATGGGAAATCCAAAGGGTATTGAGACTGTCCGAGTCTACGGGTTTCATCTCCTAGTTTTTGAAAGAAGCTTGAGAATGTCTTTGCGACTCGAGGGAATTAGACTGCCCGAGTCTAGAGTTTCATCTTTTGTACCACGTTTAAGAAACAATAGTAGCAAGATCTAGACTTTTTGAAATACTGTTTTATTAAGATGACTAATTTCTGTTCCTATACCTCAAGGGGGTCGTCGGGACAATTTGTACGAAGCCTAAGAGGAGGCTGGAAACTTTTAAGAAGCCGAGGGACAATTTGTACAAAGCCCAAGAGGAGACTATCATTCCTGGAGGAAGAAATCATTTATACAAAGCCTAAGAGGAGGCTGTGAATACTTCTAAGAAGTCGACGGGTCCTTGTACAACGCCCAAGAGGTGGCGAGGATGCTTTTAGGAAGCCTGTGGGTCCCCAAACCCCGAGAAATTCAAGACAAACTATTCACAGAGAATAGATCAAGCCAGGAAAGTTCGAGAATTTGGAAGAAACTCAAGAGATGCCATTCACGGAGAAAAGATCATTTCTGGGGAATAGAGTTTCTTTGACGATTTCTAAAGGTGACAGTCTGTGAAAGGGTTCACCGAGAATGCTGCCTTTCACGTGTCCATATTGTTTAACTCCAAGAGGAGGGAAGACTGTATCTGGTAATCCTATGGGGATCTAGTTTTGTCTATTTTAAGATTAATCAACAGGGCTTAGTGCTAGACCTAGTTGCCGGGGAAAATCTAAATATCTATACTATTATTACACAGTTGATATGAGTTTATGAAAGAAGACTTACAGCAAAACAGCCCCACAATACAGTTATATATATATATGAAAGCGGTAAATGAAAGCGTATAAACACTTAATCGGTTGTAGAGCTTCCATGCTGTTTGGTTAGTTGTTCAACAAAGAAAGCTTTGATAACAATATTACATACAAAATCAAAGGAGAAAGTATTTTGAAAAGATGTTGGGGCTAACAGCTCAAGGAGAGGCCCAAGGTTTTATCAGTGATCGCATTGTGAGTTTGAATTTGTACAGGGACTTATACAAGGGACTGAGGCCCAAGAAAGGTTTTCTGTACAAAGGGATGGGTCTTACACTCTCTCAAGAGGCCCAAAGAGTTTTGGAAAAGAATGGGGCTTATAACACGAGGGTAGGCCCAGATGTTTTTTGTTTTGAAATGGCGATCGCGCTGAGATTTTCTTTTAACACGGAGGGACTTATACAATATCTGAGGCCCAAATTTGTTTTGGTTAAAAGGGGATTGGGTCTTACACCCTATTAGAGGCCCAAAAGTTTTGAATGGGTCTTATAGCTCGAGGAGAGGCCCAGGGTTTGTTTTTCAAAGGACGATGATCGCGTTGAACTTTTTGAAATACAACAGGACTTATACAATAAGTGAGGCTCAAAATAGGTTTGTATTTACAAAGGATTGGGTCTTACACTCTATTAGAGGCCCAAAGAGTTTTAAAAAAGAATAATGGGTCTTACTACTCGAGGGTAGGCCCAAAGTTATTTGTGTACAAAACGACGATTACGCCGAGGTTTTTGAAAATACCCGGAGGGACTTATACAATAAGTGAGGCCGACAATAGGTTATTTTACAAAAAGGCTTGGGTCTTATACTCTATTAGAGGCTCATGAGTGTTTGAAAATGATTTGTGAGGGTGAAAATCAAAGAAACCCTAATTTGTTTTCTTTTAAAAGTAAATATTAAAAGAAAATCAATGAAAAATACCAAATGAATTTGAATAAACCTCTTGTGATTTTTGTTTAAGGTTTGAAAAATGCAGTTTTAATCACAAGAGATATTAAAACCCATTTGGTCTTGATTTTTCAAGATGAATGTTCATTTTAAAATGTTTAAAAACAAATAAAAATGAATTTATTCACAAAAATACTAATTATATTAAATAAATAATATAAAATTAATTTTTTTGTGGAATAAAATATTTCAACATTTTTGTGATTTTTTGCATGATCAGTGGACTTCAAAGCATTGCATATATTGGACAGTTCAAGTCATGAGGCTTACCTCTTTTTGAGCTTTTTGGAGTTTTTGTGCAATCTGTCAAGCCTCTTGTTCCATAAATGATTTGATGCTTTAGACACACTCAAATGATCCCTTAGAAGCTTTTAGGATGATTGGAATCAGCGGGTACCTGCAAAAACACAAACTGGCTCTTTCTTGCAAAAGGGGTTAAAATTGACCAAAATAGCAACTCCCTCAAATGGTGTTCCAGATGTGTGGCACCATTTGGGATAGTTCAAGGATGTATTTGGAGTGTTTTTGAGGTTTTATCTGGTTTGGAAAGTGACTGAATCAAGACATGGCTTGAAAAATGCAAAAAAGTACTATTTTGAGGTTTTGAGAGGTGACTTTGTGATTTAAGGATTACAGGTCACTTGTGAGAGCTTGGACAGCTTAGATATGACATATTGGATGTGTTTGGATCATGAGCTGTGGTGGAATTGCTCTCTAACTCAAAAACTCAGAGTTAGCTTGCTAAAGAAAGCATTTTTGCCAAGAGAAAGAGATTTTGAGGAAAGCATCTGTTTGATGGCTTTAGTGTACTCAAAATGATCACAAGTGAGCTCTATTTATAGTAGAGCAAGTTTGTTTTGGGATTAATAGTGAATGGCAACTGCAGCAGAGGTTTGGCCAATGTTGGCAAATGAAAATCCAAGTCTCCTCTAGCCATAGAGGTTAGAGCACAGAGCTTTGGTTCCCTACTTGTTGGAGGAATCTTGACTGAATTCAGTTGCAAATGTGTCAGTCCATGCCACCTCTAAGCATCTGTTAAATGCTCCAATCCAAAATTGGAGTCTTGTCCCTCTTTTAGGAAATTCTAGGATTGGCATGCTACTTCTTGTTTCAAGGACTTTGGAGGCTTGGCTTAGTGATTGTCCCCTTTAGATTAGATCCTCAAATGTGTCCAAGATGATGAAAAGGCTTAAAATTTGCTAATTTTGGCAAATCGACCAAAAATGCAAAATTCTGCCTTGCCTTGGCAGTTTTCAGCAAAGCATTTTGCCACTACCATAACGCTTAGCTCAAATTGAATTTGGTAATGTTCTTGGCCATTTTGGAAAGCCCTTATATGATACAACAACTGTTTGATCATATTTAGTTTTGATACTTTTTGGATCCAAGTGAAAAATATCCCTACATTTGGAAAAAAGTGAAGGCAGATTCTGACTTGGTGAAAATTTCACTAAGTGTTGGAAAAAAGTGACATTTTCACTTTTTGTGATTTTGATCAATCCATAACTCAAAATCCATGAAGAATTGAACTGAGGTCTAGTTGAACTTTTTGTAGAGGGCCATGAGATCTACAAATCAAGCTTTGGATGGGGAAAATGGCTTTGTGGTTTAGGAGTTATGATCCTCCAAAGTTGGAACCCTTGCCACTTTGTTCATAACTAAGAAAATTTTCTAAGTTTTTATGGTTACCCCCTTTTACAAGTTATCCCACTTTCTTTGATTTTTATTGATGAATGATGATTCAAATCATACATTAACATCATTTTAGGGTTAAAAATCCATAATTGTGAAAAATCTCAAAATATCAAAGTTGACTTTTGTGCACAGTTGACTTTTTATCCGATGAAATTCCAAACTGTGCAATCCTTTAGGAAATCAAGTCCTTGACCTAAATCAAACTTGATGGACATGTTCCATGGGTGTTATAGGGTTTATTGAATCATGTCTTAGGGTTTGGGAGCATGTCCTGGTCAAAAGTCAAAGTTACAGTTGACTTTTCTCGCGAAACCCTAACTGTGGTTCAAATGAAATTGAGACTTGTTGCTCAAGCTTCCTGGATTAATCCAGTGTTACAAATGGATCAATATAGTATATTAGAGACCCTCAAATCATGTCTTGAGGTCTTGGCTCATGATTTGTCCCAAAATTCAACTTAGGGGTGAATTAGGTCAAGAAACCCTAATTCCTGATTTTTGATGAATGCATCCCTGAGGCTAAATTCACTTGATGATTGGGTTTATGATGTCCCTTGGAGCATCATAGGCTATGCTTCGAAGCAATGGCTCATGCCCAGAGGAAAATTTCCATCTGGAGGCCTTGGTCGACCAAACCCTAATTTGGTGACACTGGCGATCTTGAGGCTTGATCCCCCTAGAAGTGGGCAACCTTGTGCTTAATCCTTGAAGTGGGAGTCCTCTTGATCCTTTGTAGATATTTGAGAGGTTAGACAAGTTGAAGATCATGTCATTTCTTGATTGATCTTTTGTCTAAAAGCTCTGAGAGGGCTTGAAACCCTAATTTTGATTGTAGTAAGTGTTCACCCATCTTTGGGGAGACTGATGAGGCAAGATAGTTCATCCATATTGTGAAGATGATTTTCACAATGATGGGGAATCTTAGTGGTCAAAATTTGGGGTATGACAGATGCCTCTATTTAATCTTCTTGTACCCGAAGGTGCGAATGACGAAGGTGTTCGGGCATTCGGGGTGCAAGAGGATTAAATATCGGAATACCTAAAATTTTGATGGTGGTTATGAATGGCAGCTTGCGCATCCTTCTTCTTTTGCTAAGCAATGATGCTTAGAAACGGTAAAAACTTCCCCTCGATCCTGGTCTTTAGCCAAGGAACTGGTCTTAGTTTCTGAAATAAACTTCCCCTCGATCCTGGTTTCCTTCTAAGGAACTGGTCTTAGATTCTGAAATAAAGTTCCCCTTGTTCTTGGTTTCCTACCAAGGAACTGGTCTAAGTTTATGAATAAACTTCCCCTCATTCTTGGTTTCCTACCAAGGAACTGGTCTTAGTTTTTGAAATAAACTTCCCCTCGTTCTTGGTTTCCTACCAAGGAACTGGTCTATGTTTCTGAAATAAACTTCCTCTCGTTCTTGGTTTCCTACCAAGGAACTGGTCTTAGTTTCTGAAATAAACTTCCCCTCGTTCTTGGTTTCCTACCAAGGAACTGGTCTAAGTTTCTGAAATAAACTTCCCTTCGATCCTGGTTTCCTACCAAGGAACTGGTCTTAGTTTCTTTTGCTAATAAACTTTATTGACAAGGGACGCTATGTGTAGCGGTTTTCCTCAAACTTCTCGCCGAATTTTCCTGGGGAGATGCCAGTTGAGTGGAAAAAGTTTTGATGTCAGACTTGCTGGGAAACCCAATCGTCTGAGTTATAGAGGAACACAAACTTCTATATTAGAGACGCCATTTGTTTCTACTGGTGAAAGCGAGTTTCTTGAGAGACTGCTTCCGCTTGGAGTCTTACATCATACTTTTCTCGGGATCTTCCCGGAGAAACTCCATATGATGGGATCCAATTTTGAGGTGCCGATGACCTTTTCATCAGCGACTTTTTGGAGAAAAACTGCCGTACCGCCGAATCTATTGATTAAGAGGCTTTCTCTAGGGATTTTTCTTAATCCGGGAAAGCAAAAATATCATCTTCAATGGCGAAGAGTGACATCGGTTGAAGGTTCTCTGGTCTGCAGAGGTTCAAGTTAACAAAGTGGTCAAGGACCCAACTTCAATCTAGAAATAAACTGGAGGAGAGATTATTCAGATGCAGCATTTCCTGACGAGGAAAGAACTGACAACTCGATTGAGAGGACTGTTATCACTAGGGGATAAGACCGACTAGAGTGATAGTGATGCAATATGAAATGTGAATGCAAATCAATAATGCATGATGTATGTATGTATATGCTGACAAAACTGACACGACATACAAACTAAAAGATGAACATGACTGGATACTCGGCCATCACGGGGTGAAGAAGTACCGCTGGTTCAAGATAGCAATTCCGCCTTGCTTAGGAGAAACGGTCCCTGTTGGGAACTATGTTGGTCGGGCTTAGGATATGAGAACTCGGCCGAAGAGGTCAGACAGAGTATTCGCATCTGTCATAACTAATCCTTCGTTCAGGCGCACTGGTTTAGAAGGAGTACTTTGATTCTGCACTTTGAGGCTCGGGCACTTTTGGAGACACAATCGATGTTCTTTCGATGTTCAACAGTCAAAAGAAATTACCATCTTTATTAAAAGCAGAAAATTTTTACAAGTAAATTCATTTTTGTTTTATTTCAAGAACCGTTGATCATGTTAAAATGTCGTTCTGTAAAGCTAAAACAAATAAGAATTGCAAACAAAAGTACAAGGGCTCAAATTTTATTGATAGGATGGAAATCGGCCAAACGCGTGATTCCATAGAGCATTTACAAAGTTAGAAAATGGTAATTTACAGGGAAAAGGGCTATGTTGAAACATAACGACCACTATCCTTCTACCAACTTTGAATTTTGGACATCCTGAGCTTCTGTCGAAGATGACCTTGACTGGAGTTTTCCTGACGGATGATGTAACTGCTGCTGAAGGACTTGCCCATTTGTTGAACATAGTTACCTGCCATTATCCCTAACTTTTGCCTGGATTGTACTGTGATGTTTCCAATCCACCGGGATGGTTTTTGATCATGTCTCTAATTTTTGCCAGGACCGCCCTTTCGGGTTTTCAATCCGCCGAGACGTTTTTTTTTTTAGTTTAGGCGAAGTATTTCTTGACTACATCAACATTTGTGGGGTAGGCAAATTCCTCTTCGTCCATGGTTGCAAGTCTCAAGGTGCCGCCTGAGAAAGCTTTCGTGACCACATAGGGGCCGTCATAATTCGAAGTCCACTTGCCCCGAGAATCAGTGAGAAATGATTGTATTTTCTTTAGCACAAGGTCTCATTTCTTGAAGATGTGAGGTCGGAACTTTTTGTCAAACGCCTTCTTCATTCTTTGCTGATACAACTGACCATGGCATAGTGTCGTGATTCGCTTCTCTTCGATCAAATTGAGTTCGTCATGTCTGCTTTGACACCATTCAGCTTCTGTAAGCTTAGCTTCCATCAATACCCTGATTGATGGGATCTCTACTTCGATGGGGAGCACTGCTTCCATGCCATATACTAGAACGAAAGGGGTTGCCCCTGTTCAAGTGCGGACGGATGTACGATAAGCGTGAAGAGTAAAGGGTAGCATCCCGTGCCAATCTTTGTAGGTTACAACCATCTTCTGAACAATCCTCTTGATGTTCTTGTTAGCCGCTTCTACCGCTCCGTTCATCTTAGGTCGGTAGGGAGATTAGTTATGGTGTTCGATCTTGAACTCTGCGCACAACTCTTTCATCATCTTATTGTTCAAGTTAGATCCATTATCAGTAATGATCTGGCTCGAAACACCATAACGGTAGAGGATATTGTTTTTGATAAATCGGACCACCACTTGTCGGGTTACATTGACGTATGACGCTGCTTCGACCCACTTGGTGAAGTAGTCAATGGCTACCAGGATGAACCGATGTCCGTTTGTAGCTTTGGGCTCAATCATGCCAATCATGTCGATTCCCCATATGGAAAAAGGCCATGGGGAAGAGAGAACTTTAAGATGCGTTGGCGGTACATGAATTTTGTCGGAGTATATCTGACAATTGTGACACTTCCTCATGTACTTGTAGCAGTCGGATTCCATTGTCAACCAATAGTACCCTGCTCTTAGAATTTTTTTCGCCATTGTGTGTCCATTGGCCTAAGTGCCAAAGGATCCTTCGTGAATTTCTTTCATAAGCAAGTCTGCTTTTGGTCTGTCGATGCATCGGAGCAAGACCATGTCAAAATTCCGCTTATAAAGTGTATCACCTCTCAGAAAGAAACTGCCTGCCAGTCTTCTGAAGGTTTTTCTGTCCTTCCTAAGTGCCCCAGGTGGGTACTCTTGTTTCTGAAGGAAGCATTTGATATCGTGATACCAAGGTTTGTCGTCTATGACTGCTTCGATCGTGAAGATGTACGCGGGTCGTTCAAGGCGTATTATGTCGATCTTGGTTTAAGTCATTCCATTGACCTACACTAATCATGGAAGAGAGAGTGGCTAATGCATCAGCCATGTGATTCTCATCACGAGGGATGTGATGAAACTCAATTCTGTTGAAGAAGGGTAGCAACCTTCTCGCATAGTCTTTGTAAGGAATCAATCCTGATTGGTATGTGTTCCAATCTCCTTTGATCTGATTGACAACCAAAGCTGAGTCGCCATATACATCCAAGTTCTTGAACGTAAGTCTGGTAGTGAAAGGAATGTGGGTACCCTGAGGTGTTATGATGATTTCCCCAATATCGTTTCCGTAATGATTAACTGCTCCGTCAAAGATAAGTCCCCACTGGGAACCTGGTTCTGGCCCTTCACTGGGTAGTGGTTCATCGCAGTCTTTCATTTTTAGATACATGACATCTTCGTCTGAGAAGTCAAACCCGATAGATTCTTGATCGTCAATCTGTTGATGAGCCAAATTATCGGCTAAAACACTTCCTTTTACGACCTTTTGAGCATGGTACTCTATGTCATATTCTGACAGCAACATCTGCCAACGGGCGATTCTTCCCGTGAGAGCAGGTTTTTCAAAGACATACTTGATTGGATCCATCTCGGAGAGCAACCAAGTAGTGTGACAAATCATGTACTAGCGCAGACGTTTGGCTACCCAAGCCAAACCGCAGCAAGTTTTCTCGAGCATAGTGTACCGAGTCTCGCAGTCGGTGAATTTCTTGCTTAAATAGTAGATGACAGACTCTTTTCTTTTGGTTTCGTCTTGTTGGCCAAGTACACAGCCCATGGAGTCTTCCAAGTCTGTTAAGTATATGATCAGTGGTCTTCCTTCCACTGAAGGTGATAGAATTGGCGGGTTCAACAGGTATTCCTTGATACTGTCGAAGGCGGTTTGACAATCTTCTGTTCAAACGTAGTCCTGGTTCTTTTTTAGCAGTTTGAAAATCGGTGCACATGTCGCGGTCATGAGGTATATAAATCTGGAGATGTAGTTCAAATGTCCTAGGAATCCTCTGACTTGTTTTTCAGTTTTTGGAGAAGGCATTTCTTGAATGGCCTTGACCTTGTCAGGATTGACCTCAATTCCTTTCTGGCTGACGATGAACCCTAACAGTTTCCCTGAACGGACACCAAAGGTGCACTTGTTGGGATTCAAGCGGAGTTTGTACTTTCTCAACCGCTCAAATAGTTTTGACAGGTGGGTCACATGTTCCTCTTCTTTTCTAGATTTTGCAATCATATCATCTACATATACCTCGATTTCTTTGTGTATCATGTCATGAAAAAGAGTAGTCATGGCCCTTTGATAGGTTGCCTCGGTGTTCTTCAAACCGAACGACATTACCTTGTAACAAAAGGTACCCCATGGGGTAATGAACGCAGTTTTCTCCATGTATTTCGGCGCCATTTTCATTTGGTTATAGCCCGAGAATCCATCCATGAAGGAGAAAACTTTGAACTTTGCTGTACTGTCTACCAGCATGTCAATGTGTGGTAAAGGAAAGTCATCCTTTGGACTATACTTGTTCAGGTCTCTGTAGTCGACACACATTCTGACCTTTCCGTCCTTTTTCGGAATAGGTACGATGTTGGCTAACCATTGATGATATTTAGATGTAGCGACGAAACCTGCGTCAATCTGTTTCTGTACCTCCTCTTTGATTTTGACGGCCATGTCCGGGTGAGTTCGTCTCAACCTCTGTTTTACTGGCGAACATTCCGATCTCAACGGTAAATGATGTTCCACGATGCTGGTATCCAACCCTGGCATGTCCTGATAGGACCAAGCAAACACATCGGGAAACCTTTTGAGAAGCTTTATCAAACTCTCTTTAGCAGTTGGACTGAGTAGTTCCCCAATCTTGATTTCTTTTTTCTCTTCTTCTGAACCCACGTTGATAGTTTCTAACGGCTCTTTGTGAGGTTCAATGGACCTTTCCTCTTGTCTGAGTAATCGGGAGATCTCTTCTGGAATTTCGTTGTCAACTTCTTCTTCAGCCCCAAATACCAAGAACTCAAAGTTGGGAGAAGGCATCGGATCGTATGTTTCAGCGGGGTTTAAAACAAGCAATCTGCATGACGTGATGATTCGTGTTTAGTAGAGATAGAGAAAATGCAAGAGTGTGTGCAGTGTTTTTTTTACTGCTTGTTTTTAGTTTTTGAATGTTTTTTAGGATTACCATTTTCTGAGAAAAGCAAAAAGGGAAAATGACAATAAATGCAGAAATTACAGAACGACGTTATTTTATTAATGAACAAGTCAATTCTTGAAACTACAGCCCTATAAAACAAAAATCTGTCGCTTTGGGAGAAGCGAAGAGGGAAATTTACAGAAAGTGAGCCCTATCAAAACATCCGTTTCACCTGGGCAGGGTGAAAGATTAAAGTAAAGATGGCAATTACTTCGACTTATGAACAATCTTCGGAACATCGACAGCAACCCATTGGCGGCGAACTCCTCGGTGAATCACAAAGTCTGGTACCTTCCTTGATTTGTCTTCAGAAATAATGCTGATTTCTGGTGGAGCAGGATCATTGGAATCTGTCTCCCATGCAGAGTTGTCGTAGGAGGATTCCTCTGTTGCATTTTGCATAGCATTTGTGCTCTCAGGTAGATCTCCCCATCCAGTTGGCTGGATGTCTTCGAGCCTGATACGAGAGCTTTCAGGAGCGGTGTAATTGACCATGAAGTAAAATTTTCCATTTGTTTGTCCTAGGGTGTCCCACACCTCTTTGGAACTGGAGGAGTCATCTCTCTCGATGACGTTGACCTCGGGAAAAGCATAGTTGATGAATTCAAGTCCTACAAACGTTGCAAATTCATTGTCATGTTGAGTAGTGTCTGAATGACCTGAGTGTTGATCCCATGACATGGTGGGAACACAAGCATTCTTTTCAATGACGCTCAGCTGATTTTCGATGTTCGGCTGACTCTCTTGCCCCAAGTTTCCTGGGTAAGGCTGCCACATTGGCAGGTCATCCATCGGGCCATAGTAGTCATGGTCAAAGTTGTCTTTCATTATAGTATCCTCCTCTAAAGAGTTTGGGGGAGCACAGCATCCTTCCGGATCACAATTTCCGTATATCATTTCGATGTCTGACCTCGATATAAATCTCGGACTCTGTGCGGGATAGCAAAATGGCGTAGGCACCTCTTCCAGAGACATATAGCCGTCCTCGTTGAGATAGGACTTCCACTCTTCCTCCGTATCGTAAGAATCATCTTTATTGATGGTATACACTTCTTGAGTCACTGGTTGAAGGAAGCCTCCGCTGTGGAAGAAGTTCTGAATGGGATGAAGACTTTCATCGCTGGCAGCTGTCTGAGTACAGGTTGCAGAAAAACCAAGACCCTTCTTTGCTTTATTGTCAGTAGGAATGACAAGTTGTCCCCATCCAGTTGTATTGGCACTTTCGACCGCTTTGATAGCGTCTTTGTATGAGGAAATTGAGGTTCCTCCTTCGGATTGATCGCCTCTGTGTAGCGAAAGTGTTTGCAACTGAGTTCCAATTATCCCTTTCGGTTCCACATAAGTGGCTGATGATAAATTTCTTACGAGCAAAGCCTGATCCCCACAGACCTTGACGAGCTGACCGTTCTGGACGAACTTTAGCTTTTGGTGGAGGGTCGAGGTGACCGCCCCAGCCTGATGTATCCAAGGTCTTCCTAATAAATAACTGTACGTTGCTCGGATGTCCATGACCTGGAAAATGACTTGGAAAGTGTGAGGACCAATAGTTATAGGAAGATCAACTTCGCCGATCACCGTTTTTCTGGACCCGTCGAATGCTTTGACGACGACCTCACTGGTTCTCATCAGGGGTCCTTTGAAGGATAATTGCGTCAAAGTGGACTTCGGCATAACATTCAGGGCTGACCCTGTGTCTACCAGTATTCTGGCTAAAGCATCGTCCTCGTAGTTGACCATAATATTGAGTGCCATGTTATGACGGCGACCCTCCTCAGGTAATTCCTCATCACTAAACCCCAAATTATTGCAGGAAGTGATGTTAGAGACAATGCTATCGAACTGTCTAATTGTTACATCCTGTTCCACAAAGGCTTGCTCCAAGACTTTCTGTGGAGCCTCCCTATGTGCTTCTGAACTGAGTAAAAGTGACAGCACAGAGATCTTTGAAGGAGTTTGTAATAGCTGATCAATAATGTTGTATTCACTCCTTTGGATGAGCTTCAGCATCTCATCATCATTTTTCAAAAGGACGGGATTACTGGATTGACCGACTTGTGGATTGGGAACTTCTGTCTGAGGTTCCTTTTCTTTGATAGGTTCTCCAACCCCTCGGTTGAAGATTCTACCACTCCGTGTTACTCGACTGATGTCTGCAATATTTACGACGGAGGGTAATGGAATTTCCTTTCCATTCTCGACTGTTGTTGCACCGTATTTGTAAGGGATAGCCTTAGTTGATTCATACGGTAATGGTCTTGGTAGATAGATGACTATGGGAGTCTTCTGATTTTTCTGACCATCATAAGTAATCTCAATCCGTTCCTGGTTAGGAACTCTTGATTCGTCAAGTAGAGGGATGATGGTGAAAACGTCCCTAGTCTTCTGATGATTAGAGATTACGACATTATCCTCAATTTGATCAGCGAGGTAGTTCGGCGCCCAGTTGATTGGTCCGGAACCCGGATATGGGTGAATCTCTCTATGATCCACCTGACCCTGAAGAGTTGCTCGTACAAGGTAGCATCCTTGGTTACTTTCTGAACAGACTCCACAACGTTCATAATTGTGTGGTGGCACCTGGCCACGCCCGCTTTAAATGCAATGTAACCTCACTAGGTTAGTTTCTACAGATCGGACATCCTGACTTTGATGCCGAGTAGGGTTCTTGCCATTGATACTAATCTGCTGAGTGTCATCATCCATATAGATGGGAAGCCACCAATGATTTTGCAAGTGCTGAAGTGCTTCCTGGACAAGGGCACAACCTTGATCATTTTCGCAACCCGCCGTACAGCTTTGGTAGTCATGTGATATCAGGAACCCGAGTCAGACCTGCTCAGCATGTAAATCTACCAGGTTGGTGTTCATCAAGCGAATATCGAAGATCTGAACCATGTTGATCTGATAGGGATTCCCATCATGGTAGTCCTGGATCCATCCAAGATTCATCTGACGCTGGAGGGCCTCTTGTACAAAAGAGCATCCCTGTTTGTTTACCGAGCAAGTCACACAGAAATTATAATCGTGTCGCGGAAGATTATGGTACTAGCTTTGCCTTGAGTGCATCGCCACCAAATTGACATTCATCGTACAGATGTCATGGTTTTGAATGACGTTGGAATTCGTATAGACCATGTTGACCCCACGAACTCAATACTCTTGGATCCATCCAAGATCCATCTGCTCCTGTAGAGCTGCTTGTACCACAGAACATCCTTGATTGCTTTCAGAGCAGATATCACATTGATGATAATCATGAGGTGGCATATGGCCAAATCCACTCTATTTACAATGCATCTTGACCAAGTTGGCCCTTAACAAGAGTACATCATGAATTTGATAGACATTGTGAGACTCTCCTTCTATCAGGTTGACTGCAGCTTTCTCATGTTGAGGCAGCGGGTTTGTGAGAACATTCAGATTCATATCTTTGAAAGATAAGACCCCGCTCCTAACAAGCTTTTGCACATCGGATTTGAAACTGAGACAGTTCTCTATGTTATGCCCTGATCCTCCTTGATGATAAGGGCATGTCTGGTCCACCTTAAACTAAAAAGGCGGATTTTCCGGTACTGTAAAAGGGGACTTAGTCTGGATGTGCCCCTTGGCTAGTAGTAACGGAAATAGTTCTGCGTACGATATGGGTATAGGATCAAATCCTGATGGCCGCGTTGTACGGTTGTTGTTGTATGGAGGACGAGCCTGCAGAAAAGGTTGTTGTGTCCTTTGCTGATTAGGTTAACTTTGTGCAACCTGATGCTGATACGTAGAAGCAAGCGCAGGGTTGATAGCAGGAGTCACGGCTGCTACTGGTTGATAACGTCGCCTTTGCTTTCCGAGAGAGATATTCCCAATATCTTGCAATTTTTTCTTAGGGAGAGCACTACCGTATCATTTTGTACTACTCGATGATCCGGCGTCTTTTACTAAACGTCCTTCCCGGACAGCTTCCTCAAGTCGAACTCCCATACCGACCATTTCGGTGAAATCACTAGGCACACTGGAAACCATTCTGTCATAATAAAATGAGCTTAAGGTCTTTAAGAAGATCTTTGTCATCTCTTTTTCCTTAAGAGGTGGACAAATTTGGGCGGCGATCTCACGCCTCCTCTGAGCGTGCTCCTTAAAGGTTTCCTTGTCCTTTTGTGACATTGATCTGAGTTGATCTTTGTCGGGTGCCATGTCCAAATTATACTTGTATTGTTGGACGAAGGCAGTGCCAAGATCTCTGAAAGTGTTGATCGTGGCGCGGTTTAAACCCATGTACCATTTTAATGCGACACCGGTTAAACTATCCTGAAAGTAGTGAATCAATAGGTCCTGATTCTCTGTCTGAGCTGACATTCGTCGAGCGTACATCACCAAGTGACTCTGAGGGCAAGAGTTACCCTTGTATTTTTCAAAGTCGGGCACCTGGAATTTGTGAGGAACTTTCACATTGGGGACCAGACAAAGGTCTGCGGCGTCCTTTCCAAATAAATCCTGACCGCGAATGGCTTGCAGTTCCTTCTGCATTTCCAGGAGCTGCTCCTGGAACTCGTCCATTCTATCGAAAATAGTTTCCTTTCTACCATAAGGTATCTGCGGAATCTGTCCTTCCGGGACAGTGTGCACCACAGGGGGTGGTACCGTGACTACGGCAGCAAATCTTGGCGTTTCCCGAAGTTTGTAACCTTCAGGAGTCCTCAGTATGCCTCTGGCATCCTCGCTTTCCCGAAGTTTGTAACCTTCAGGCCCAGCGGCTTCTGTTGTGATTCCTTGATCTTCAGCGATCGGCGGAACATATCCTTCCGGGATATAGTTAACAGGCATGCCCCAGGGACGATCTTTCGGCATTTGATACCTAGGATCATACTTTTCCACTATGGGCGTTGAGGTGATCTCTGAGATCACAGTTCTTTGTTGTTGAGCTTCTGCCATGGCAGCATGTCGTTACGAAGCTTTCTCATATCCTCTCTTAGAGCGTCGATCTCTTCTTTCAACTCTCTGTTCTTTTCCTCGAGATCATCCATCTTTTTCTGACGATTGGCCCGAGTATTGTGCAAATGAGACAGTTTGACTTTAGAGCCGAGACACAAACGTGAGATTCGTAGGTAAGAAGAATACGTTATGGGAGAATGATGAATGCAATGATTATATTAATTCTTTTTTTTGGTTTAATCAAAATAAACTTCGACAATTAGATTGCAAATATCAAACAATGGGGAAACCCCATTTTATTGAATTCAAAGGATTGCGAAAATAGAAATATAGTAGATTACAAGGCGCGGAAACAGAAACCTGAGCTAAGGGGTCCCGAGTCCTCTCTGAGGAGAATTCGGGTGCTGATTCTAGTACTTTCCTTTTCTTGGACCGAGGCTCTTGGGCCGTTGTCGGGTTACCATTCCTTTTCCAAGTGAAAGGAGCGAGCAAATTCCTTTGGTTATCCTGATTATCCACAGCATGTTGCTCTAAAATCTCAATCAGAGCATCCTTATCCTTCAGCAGTTGCTGTATTTTGATACACTCCACATTGAGGGTGCAGTACTTGTTCTTCCAAGACCTCCTCTCCCGCTGAACTTTGTTGAGAGTAACCTGGAGTTTTTCCGTTTCAGTCATGAAGTACATGACAGACTCCCTTGGCGGAAGAACTCTGTGATGAGGATAAGGCATCTTTAGCTTGAGAGCTCTAGTTTGTACCCAGTGGAGATAAGGCTCCACCGAGACACAGTCCGGTTTTCCTAGAGACTCCCGTCCATTCTTGTGAACATGTTTCCAAGCGTGCACTATTTCCATCTTTAGTGCTCTGTCATTTTCTCCTTCTTTGAAGAAAATACCTTCCAGATGAGCATTACGTGGGACATACCTCATCGGGTATCCGAATTGACGACGAACCAATACTGGATGGTAATTGATTCCTCCTTTAGTTCCTATGAGGGGTACGTTGGGGAAGTTTCCACAACGGTCAATGATCTTAATTCCCTCATAAATCCTATTGCACCAATCTATGTCAGAGTTGGTGAGAGACATGATTTTCTGCGACCAATGTAAAGCACTCTTATGATCCCAAAATGCAGCAGACTTGGGCAAATAGGAGATAAACCATTTATATAGCAGGGGTACACATCACGTGATCATTCCTACGATGTATAAATTCCTTAAGTGCACAAAATGATACGCATCTGCGAGCAAGGTTGGCATAGGGTTTCCAATGAGAAAAACCTTAATGGCATTGATATCTACAAAGTTATTAATGTTGGGAAACAAAAATAACCCGTAGGTGAGCAAAACAAATATGCTTTCAAAAGCAGTCACGTTCCCTATACTGGAAAAGTACAAGGCCTTCTTTATCAAGAATTGGGCTGGAAAACCTTGGATGCCACCCTTAGTGGTCAGGTGAGTCTTGACTTCTGACTCATCCAAATAAATTGCTCTTGCAATGGTCTGATCCTTTGGAATTTCTTCCAGTCCAGAAAATGGAGCTCGATCAGTGATGTGTAAATCGTCCAGATGAGAATATTCCTCCAGCGTTGGTGTTAGTTGATAATTCGGAAATGTGAAACAGTGATAAAATGGATCGTAAAACTGAATGAGTGCTTCCATGATTCCTTCAATCACATGGACTCTTAACAGAGGTAGCAGACCTCCGTATTTGGCTCTGAAAGCTTCAGGGTTAGTGATCATCCTTGCTAAACTTCTCAAATCCTCTAGTTTTGGAACCTTGAAGATATACTTATGAGTTCTCCTTCTATCGAAATACATTAGCGCAATCCTTTTTTCTCTGACATTTGCAATCATTGTCTTAGTTTAATTTGAAAAAAAAAAGAGAGACTAGAGGAGAAGATTTTCTTTGTTTTAATGTTTTTTTAAATGAATACATGAATGCAGCACGCAAAAACATAGAAAAAACATAGGGTCAAAGGGTCGGTGTCATGAAGTCAAAGCTCTACCCCCCCCCCAAAGGTTTTCTACGGGTGATTTTTTGTACTTGTCACTCAAAATAATTGATTCCTGAGAACACCAGCGGACTGGGAACCGTGCTAGGTGATGTCCATCAAAGAAACCTCAGAAGAGGGTAGTTTATCGCGTAACAGCTATTCCCGATAGCTTCCGCACTACAAAAAAAGGTGATTTTCCTATGTGTATATTCAATCTTTCCACATGCGGCATCACACGCATTCTCATTAGCAGAAAAATAAACACGTATATCAATTAGGAAAAACAATATATATATTTGGCCTAAAGTCCTAGACTTTAAAGAGCTATGAATCCTATGTTCCTGACAAAAATGGCTCACCGGCGGAGTCGCCATTCTGTGGTACCTTCCCAACTTTAAAGGTTTTTTACCTAAGATCCTAGTGAAGTCAACAAAAAGTATTATCCCAGTGAAATCCCAAAGAAAAATCTTTCTCGGGCCCCACGGTGGGCGCCACTTTTCTGTAGCGAGCGAAACTGGACGTGTTTCTTAAGCACTGCCGCTCTTTTGGGGTTACTACAGGTCGATTAATTTTTTATCCTATTGTGAGCTGATTAAGGAAGGGAAATAGATGTCTCCAATTAACCCTGCTTGCATACTGAGTTTGAACAGCGGTCTGTTAGGTTACAGATGCTATGTGGATGTGGAGCCTCTTTCTTCTTTGTTTGGGACTGGGATAACGGGAATGTTTATGGGTAGGACGCTAGGACTGATATTTTCCGATTGAGATGTGAAGGTATGGGATTTTGGGTTTTGGATTAGTGTGCTCGCTAAGATTTTTCTTTCAATCTTATGCCTACGTATTCCCGTTTACCGAAACATAGAAATCAGAGCGATCGTAGTTCCTCTTATTCTGTGGGAGGAAATGGTGTTTTGGTGTCTTGTTCAAAGCCCAAGACGTGAAGCTAAAGGGGGTTTGTATCTTGTTTAAAGCCCAAGATGTGAAGCTGAAGGGTCTATTTGTATCTTGTTCGAAGCCCAAGATGTGAAGCTAAAAGGGTGTTGATTTTAGAGAGAATTTTTCATCTCTAAAGAGGGGTTTGTTTGTCACAACTGTTGGGTGACTGGTTTATAAAGGAGGATTACTTTAACTGGGATATGTGAATCCAGCAATGCCATAATTTGATTTATAAGGGTTTTTGACCTGAAGGAGAAGACTTTAACTCAGTTTAGAGTAATGCCACCTTTCCTTAGGAATTTCTCATGCTAAAAGAGGGACAGTGGCATGGATGTAGATGATCCGGAGGCTTGCCGTTTCCAGCAATTAGATGAAGGGAAAAGAGTTGTTGATGTTTGTATACTGTGAATGAGGTACAACTTTGATGCTAAAAGGTTGATTGGTGTAGCAGGGAAATTTGTGAGTGTAAGCTATTGATTAGCTTAACTCAAAAATAAGCAAGAGTCGCCACCGCACTTTTATTTTATCCACAAATGGAAAGGAAAAAGAGCTAACAAAACCTAAAGAGTTCTAAAAGAACAAAGAGATAATGGGTAAGGGGGTTGGTTATGTAAAGGGAAGGTTTTACGCACCCAATACATCTATAGTACTCTATAGGAGCCCTTTGATGTATTCATGCTTTTTGGTCTGAAAATGGTTTGCTTGTAAAGAGATTGAGGAGATGAGAGGAGAATTATTTTTTTATATTTTTGTGTTTGGAGAGACTTATCGCCTCATGCCTACGCACCCACGATGTGCAATGTAGGATCAAAACCCCGTAGTTCGTGGTACAAAGAACAAAAATTATTGGTTATGGTTTATTTTATCTTGAAAAAGACAACTTGTCATTCTCAAGAGAGAATACTCAACTAATTACCCAAAGGTATGGGAAAGAGGCATTTGCATCACATTAAGATGGAGGAATTGCTTGGATTAACATCAACAAGACTAATCACTTCAACATCTAAGTGGAAAACGACCATACTTTCAACAAAATACCATGGTTAGGAGTTTTACATCTCATCAAAAAAATGACTCATGTCTAGTTCTTTATGAAAAGTTTAAAAGAAAAAGGTGCATAAAAGCACAAAAAATTTGGATGAGTTTTGTATTTTTTATGTTTTTATGAAATGGTCAAAGTATGATTAAGATGGATTGACATTTATTAAAAAAACAAAGTTTAAAAAGTCACTTGACAAAAGTCAAGGTTTTATTATGAAAGCGGTTTTAAGTTGAAAACAAGAAGGTTTTGAAAAAGAGAGAGGATTTTGAAAATTTATGAATGGGGAGGAGAAGAAGTGATTATCCTAGTGCATAAAGAAAAAGTTAGGGAAAAGAATGATCTAACCAAAATGGAGCCACTTCAAAGCAGTATTACAAGAATTCCATCCTTAAGCAAATTGGCCACATAAGGCAAGTCTTCAATCAATACTCCAAGCAAAGGGATAAGAAGTCCTAATTCTAGGTCCATAAGTCCAATATTACTTCAAAAGAGGTCCATAAAGATTTTACTCCAAAGCATAGGATAGTAACCAATAGTCCAAGAAGAGGAGAATTAATTTTTTTATGGTTTAATCCTTTATTAATGTTTTAAGTCCAAATGGACAAAAGAAAAATGGCATAAGCATAAACATGTGTCTAAGGGACAAAGTAAAAATTGCAGAAGCATAAACATGTGTCCAACGGACAAAGGAAAAATATGCGGAAGCATAAACATGTGTCCAACAGACAAAGGAAAAATTGCATAAAAGTAAAAGAGAGATAAGGAGCGAGAAGGAAATGTAAACAAAATTAATATAATAATATTGTTAGTAAGTTAGTGATTAGTTGTTAGAGTTAGTGATCAATAACAATTGAATAATTGCACTTAGGTCAAGGTTGATGAAACTCATTAGAGGATTGATAAGACCAAAGCCTCCTAACAACAAGTTTCATGAGTTGTGAACCATAAGACAAATAATCAACCATTCTTGATAGTTTTCCGATTCGGGACAAATATTGCGCTATGTTAAGCAATCGCCGAGTAATTTACGGAGTAATTACCCTACAATGAGGCCGATCAATAACTCTTTGTGCTAATGTACGCTAGATGAACGATATATAGATCGTCATCCAAAAGCGATACCGCACGAAAAGAAAAATGGTAACGATCTCGTTTTGCTAGAAATTCACCAACGGAATTCCAAGATCTTAGACTTTCATCAATCAAAAAGAAGAAGAATCAAGATGAAGAGAAGTGAATCTAACATTTATGATCCACCAACAACCAACAATGAGAAATTCAAGAAAATAAAAATCAAAACTATCTTTTATGATTTTTAAAATGTTTAAAAAACAAGATCAAAATTCAAAGATCCCCAAAATTAAAAAAAAAAATAAAAGTTTAAAAATAATAAGAAAAGATTAAGAAGAGAAATATTAAAAAAAAGATAAAAGAAATTTTATATATAAAAAAAGAAGAAGGGAGGTTTGAGTTTGAAAAATGGTGGTGATGAAGCAACGGGCCTACACGGCCCAAGTTTTCTTAAAGAAAAAAAAAAAAAAAAACTAAAATAATAAAAAAAAAGGAAAATCAAAAGAAAAGAGTCAGAAGAGAAACATTTCCTCATCTTCTTCTTTCACACGGCGGAACTATTCATCTTATTCTCTCTCGCGAATTTTCCGTCGCCGGTCACAAGCGTTGCCGCGATTTCTTCGATTCTTTTTTCTTTATTCAAACACGGCAGTGGAATTTCACTCATTCTTTTGGAATCATCATCGGCACTGTTCTTCTCCCTCGCGAACAAAATCTCCAGAAAATAAATCAAAGGGATCGAAGTTGATGATAAACAAGAAACCAGGTTCGACTAATCAATTCTCACACTCTCTGCTCGCTTCCGAAGTTGTTGTTGTTTGCGGTTGCGAGACGCGAAATGTTGCGAATCTGATTTTATGGAACTGATCGAGTCGAACTCTTGTTTTGCAGGCTGTGTTGTTGATGAATTAAAATGGAAGAAAAATTTGGTTGAAGCTTCGAAGAATTTTTCTGCATGTTTTGTTAATAGAGTTGGAAATAATGAAGGTGATGAATTGAAGATGAAGAGGAGTTTTAGGGATGAAGAATTTTTGGCAGAATTTTATTGGCTATAAAAGCTTGTTGAGAGAGTTTTGGAGAGATTTTTGCAGCAAGATTTTGGCTCTCCAAGCTTGGTGAATTGAAGAGGTGAAGGTTCTATTTATAGCAAATGAATTGAAATTTGTGATTTGGAAACTTGAAATTTCGGTTGCCGTTTTTCTCATTTTCTCTGCGTTTCAATTTTGTGGCTGCCATTTGTGTACGAGCCTGGTGCGTTTCAATTGAATCTGTTATACACGCGTATCAGTTCATGTCGTTTTGGACTTGTTTCAAGATTCACGACTTGGCACGGCTTGGAAGTTTTCATGTTAGCAGCCGATGCATTTTTTGTTCATGCTTTTTGCGTTTTGCAGCTTGTGACGCAATGACATTGTGTATTTTCGCTTGTGAATTGCAGCTTGAGCTTGTTGGCTTGGTAGTAGCTTTTCCTCACGTTTGCGTAAGCTTGAAAACGGCTTGGAGTGGTGTGGAAATTGCAGCGTGTGGGCTTGGCTAGGTTGATTTAAAGTTATGTTGAAAAGGGCTAGTGGGGTAACCGTGTAGCAGCTTCTTGCAGCTTTTCATTTCCATTTTTTTTTTGTTTTATTAATAATTGGGTTAGTATGATGTGGGTTGGGCTTATGAGTTTTGTGAAATTATAATTTGGACAAAGGTTTTTTTTTTTTTTTTGTAATGAACAAATTGGTTAAAAAAAGATAATTGAAAATTGGTTACGGGTACTTAATTAGAAATAAATGTTTATAGAAAAAAAATATATGATTTGTGAAATTGGATATGGAATGGATATTGGATGGATAATGGTTTAGAATTTGGAAATTGAAATGGACATGATAAATGTGGATATTTATGAATTAATGAATGGTTTAGAAAAAGTAATAAGAAAGAAAAAAAAAAGAAAGAATCAAAATATGGATAATGGTTGAAAAATTGGTTAGGAAAAAAAAGGTTTAGGAAAAGGAAATTGAACTTAAATGGATAATGAATGGTTTAGCCAAAATGAATATGCACCTCCACCAATATTTTCCACACATGGCCATGAAGTTTTTGATCCTCAATCTCAACACCTTGAATAATGGACATGAATCCAACATCACAAGCCACTGATACGCATCTTGACCGAAAATCCATCAAACTTGACTTATTCAGACAAATCTCTGAATCTCATAAGTTCTTAATCACTTTGAACAATTTCTGAGAAAATAAATCCACAGAGGAACACACTTGAACTTAGACTGATGAACTCTGATCATGATGAATCTGATTTTTTTGAAATCAAGCTTGACATGAACCACTGCTTGATAAACTGAAGAATCTCAACATAAGACATCTTGACTTTGAACATTCACTGCTTGAGAAATAGCCCACTGAAACAGATAACTTGCACTTGAAGCGATCTCTTAATAATTTGACCAAGATTAGGTCAAACATCCATATAAACTGAATCATAGCTGAACAACCACACTTAGTTTGAAATTATGCCTTGCTTTGACAAGCCTGCAAAACCTAAACACACAGAGAGAGAAACATGCAAACTGCAGCATATTTTTTGGTATTTTGGGTTAGAGGTTAGTAAACCGAAGCAAGCAAGAATAATATACAGATGCTCAGGAGAAACAAAGATTCTGATCTTGTTTGTGGTATGAGATGCAAATGATATGTGGGATCTTAGGGGTAAAAATTAGGGTATTACAGCTGCCCCTATTTAAGTTTCTTCTATCCGGAGATATGAAGATGGACATCTTTGTCTCGACGAGATAGAAGAGACTTAAATATAACAATAAACCCAATTTTTGGCCCTAAGAGACCACAAAAGGATATGATTATGAAAATGGTATGCAAACACAAGACCACCGTGGGGAGAAAATGCCACAGGAGATAAACACAAAGAAGAACGGGAGAAAGAAACTCCGCCGGGAAAACACAATCACAGGTGACCACCAACTAGCCGGGGAACATACCGCACAACTACTGGGAATCAGCTAAGGAAAAGATTCAAACTGGGGATAACCGTATATGGAAATAAACCACAACACAACAAGGATATAATTCAACAGGGGAGACCTAGCACAACAAGGCTCCACTGGGGAAACTCAACACCTCAACAATGAACTATCTCTAGCATAGCGAAGAGACTAACCATCCATCGGAGTCACAAATCTCAACAACGAACTGTCCCATAAAACCGAAGAGACTTACCATTCATCGGAGTCACAAATCTCAATAACGAACTGTCCTGTTAAACCGAAGAGACTTACCATTCATAGGAGTCACAAATCTCAACAAGGAACTGTCCCGTCAAACCGAAGAGACTTACCATTCATCGGAGTCACAAATCTCAACAATGAATTGTCCCGTCAAACCGAAGAGACTTACCATTCATCGGAGTCACAAATCTCAACAACGAACTGTCCCGTCAAACCGAAGAGACTTACCATTCATCGGAGTCACAAAATCTCAACAACGAACTGTCCCATCAAACCGAAGAGACTTACCATTCATCGGAGTCACAAATCTCAACAATGAACTGTCCCGTCAAACCGAAGAGACTTACCATTCATCGGAGTCACAAATCTCAACAACGAACTGTCCCGTCAAACCGAAGAGACTTACCATTCATCGGAGTCACAAAATCTCAACAACGAACTGTCCCGTCAAACCGAAGAGACTTACCATTCATCGGAGTCACAAAATCTCAACAACGAACTTCGGGACTTACCATTCATCGGAGTCACAAAATCTCAACAACGAACTGTCCCATCAAACCGAAGAGACTTACCATTCATTAGAGTAACAAAATCTCAACAACAAACTGTTCCATCAAACCGAAGAGACTTACCATTCATTGGAGTACTTTCTACCTAATATTTTTTTTAGAAATGTGTCAACCATCAAAAATTTACTGGGGAATCTATTGCCAAGATCAACCAGAGAACCTTCAAATGAAACACCTTCTACCGAGATTTTATATGTAATTCCTACTACCGAGGAATAATTGAAAACATGCCTGCTGTCGAGGCTTTACTGAAAGATCTTTTAAGGATTCTACTGCCGAGATCCTAAAAAGAAAAGTACCTTCTGTCGAGGTTACTGTAATCCTTTTTTTTTTAAATTATCCGAGAAATCTACTGCCGAGATTCTTAGAAAGAAAATACCTTTTGCCGAGGCTTGTTGCAAATTCTATTTTTGAAATTCACTGGAGAATCTACTGCCGAGATCAACCAAAGAAATCTGAAATAAAGCCACCTTCTGTCGAGGTTTGCTGGAAATATTTTGAAAATATCCAAGAAATCTACTGCCGAGATTCTTGGAAAGAAAATACCTTCTGCCGAAGTCAACTGTAAATCTTCTGTCGAGATTTGCCAGGAACTATGAATCAATAACTTTACCAGGAATCTTCACATGAGACATGGGCAAGTTAGATCATGCAACAGACTTCTCAAATAAAGAGATAACCATCTGTTGGAAATTCACAACAAACTTCTCTGACAGGCACAACCTGAGGGACACCATTTGATGGAAAAGATAATGTCTGATGACTGGAGACACACAAGTTTCTCAAATAAAGAGACTACCACTTGTTGTCACGTAATAAATTCCAAAAAGAGTGTTGTCACAACCCTGCTGGAGAAACAAAATCTTCATCTTCTGATGGTAATCACAAATATATCATCTGCTGAGTAATACAAAATCCTCGAAGGTGCAAAATAAATGCACTTTCAAAAATCTAGGTTACACAGCCTAGAGAGTTTTAAAATAGTCACCGTTGGAGACCAAAGTTCAATCCAGGAAGAAACTGAAGAGAAACGGTCAAACAAGACTCATCCCGAGGAGGATATATCTCAACTGGGGATTGGTCCCAGCCAGATAATGAATGGAAAGGAAAACTAAAGCAAAACTTTCCACGAGGAATGAACTCAGTGGGGAATTAGAAAGGATAAACGCTTTCTGCTTAGGGTCAACACTCTAATAGAGATAGGACACACACACACCCACTCGGCGGAGGAAACCACATCAGAGAGCTGAGAAGCACTAAAACATATGCAAAATGCACAATGCAACCACAACAATGCTATGCATAACAAAAGAATGCGTATGCAATGCGTATGAGTATGAATATGCTGACAAAACAGACATAAGGATAAACAGAGGATGAATAAACACCACAGCTCAGCTGAATACTCGGCTAATCTCAACAAGATAGAGATACCAAAAGAGATCATGTCAAGGAGTAAACACAAAGCAAACCCTATATGGGATATCAACCAATTGGGGGAATAAGAAGTCAACATTACTCTTTGCTTGGGGAGTGATCAAAGTAATCACAACGAGAGGTAAAACTCTGTGTGAGAATTCCACATCAAGGAGAAACATCATCCCAAAGCTTCACAAATGCTTGAACATAACCTGGCTGGAGAATAGAATCATACTCAGCTGGGGAAATCTGAATCAAGACTTAGCCGGAGGAATACCCAAAATAGTACTTAGACGGGAAATACCCAAACTGGAGCTCAATTGGGGAATAATGGATTTCAAGAGTCCAACACCTCACAACAATCTTGAGGGAATCCATCATATGATTAATAACTTGATTACATCCATAAGAACAAATCTGCTTATGTGCGTCGAAATCACCATTTAACTTTTGCCCCAGACTGCATGGTCTACAAAGGATTTTACACCAAAAGGAAACTTTGTACCATAACGACTTGAGATAATCTGCCCCAATGTCTTCAAACTCTTAGGGAGATTCAACGAATCTCGGTGTAACCGCCCCAGATTTACTGAACTTGGCACACTCTTCAATCAATAGAGTCTTCCAGCTTTGCCCCATGTGAAAGCATCAACTGGGAAAACAAGTTTGCTCATACTTAACAAAGCCTTCAAGCAACATGCCCCAGGATAGGATCATTCTTGAAATGATTTACCAAATACTCATCAAAGTTTCAGGCCTCAAAAGATTAAGCTCATTACTGATGCTCAAATGTAAACATCCATGATGTCAAACAAATGTATGCAAGCAGAAAATGTTAATTCTAAGAATGATAATTCTAATGCAACAGACATGTTAATCTTGAAGTTTTTAATGAAAAGATGTCGCAAAACCTTGTGAATGAATCACTAGTTTTGATACGACATTTATTTTTTAATGCACATGTAATACCAACAAAAATCTTTTAGCGCAACTCATGGGAGTCAGGAACGCTATCTCGCTAAAGTATCCTCTCAAAATAAACTCTACTTCAATTAGGTCTTTTGAGGGTTATAACTTGGTCTGGTTCACGGTTTTCAGAAAAAAAGGATTTTTAGGGTCAAAATTTATTTGTACCCACCCATTCTCCGTGATGTTCTTCAGTCCTATATTCAGCTAATTGACACAAATGTTCATCTCTAAAAAAGGATTAAACTGACGGTATAAGAACCAATGAGATTTTTCGGGGATAACAGTCACCCTTTGTCATACCCCAAATTTTGACCACTAGGATTTCCCATCATTGTGCAAATCATCATCACAATAGGGATGGGCCATCATACTTCATCAGTCTCCCCAAAGATGGGTGAGCATTCACTACAATCAAGAATTAGGGTTTCAAGCCCTATCAGAGTTATTAGAAAAAGGATCAATCAAGGAATGACATGATCTTCAACTTGTCTAACACCTACAATGGATCAAAAGGACTTCCACTTCAAGGATCAAGCACAAGGCTGCTCCCTTCTAGGTGGATCAAGTCTCAAGATCGACAGTGTCACCAAATTAGGGTTTTGATCGACCAGGGCCTCCAGATGAAAATTTTTATCTGGGCACAAGCCAATGATCCAAAACATAACCTAATATACTTCATGGGACCTCATGGACCCAAACTTCAAGTCAATTTTGCCTCAGGGGATGCATTCATCAAAAATCAGGAATTAGGGTTTGTTGACCTAATTCACCCCTAAGTTGACTTTTAGGGAAAATCATGAGCCAAGACCTCAAGAGAGGGTTTGAGGGTCTCTAATAAACTATATTAATCCATTTGCAACAATGGATTAATCCAAGAGGCTTGAGCAACAAGTTTCAATTTCATCTGCACCATAGTTAGGGTTTTAAGGAAAAAGTCAACTGTAACTTTGACTTTTGACCAGGACATGATCCCAAGCCCAATGACATGCATCAATATACCCTATGACACCCATGGAACATGTCCATCAAGTTTGATTTAGGTTAAGGACATGATTTCATGAAGAATTGCACAATTTGGAATTCATCTAATAAAAAGTCAACTGTGCACAAAGGTCAACTTTGACTTTTTGAGATTTTTCACCAAAATGGATTTTTAACCCTAAAATGATGTTAATTTATGATTTGAATCATCATTCATCAAGAAAAATCAAGAAAAGTTGGATAACTTGTAAAAGGGGTAACCATAAAAAACTTAGAAAATTTTCTAAGTTAAAAATAAAGTGGCTAGGGTACCAACTTTGGAGGACCATAACTCCTAAACCACAAAGCCATTTTCTCCCATCCAAGGCTTGATTTGTAGATCTCATTGCCCTCTACAAAAACTTCAACTAGACCTAATTCCAATTCATTGTGGATTTTGAGTTATGGAGTGATCAAAATCAAGAAAAGTCACTTTGTTCCAACACTTAGTGAAAATTTCACTAAGTCGGATTTTACCCTACTTTTTGCCAAATGTAGGGGGATTTTTCACTTGGATTCAAAAGAGATCAAAACCAAAAATGTTCAAACAGTTGTTGTATCATGTAAGGGCTTTCCAAAATGGCCAAGAACATTACCAAATTCCATTTGAGTCATGAGATATGACATTGGAAAGTTGCCTTGTTGAAATCTGCCAAGGCAAGGCAGAATTTGCATTTTTGCTCGATTTGCCAAAATCAGCCAAATCCAAATGCTCCTATCCACTTGGACACCTCAGAGGATTGAATCTAAAGGGAGCAATCACTGAGCCAAGCCTCCAAATTCTTTGGAACAAGAAATAGCATGTTGAACCTAGAATGGCCAAAATAGAGACAAGACTCCAATTTTGAATTGGAGCATTCAATGGGAGCATCAAGGTGGCATGGACTGAGCCATTCTCAACTGAATTCAGTCAAGACTTATCCAAGACCAAGGGAACCACAGCCCTGTGCCCTAACCTCTAGTCAATGGCTAGAGGAGACTTGGATTTCCATTGGCCATCATTGAACAAACACCTACTGCAGTTGCCATTCACTGTGGATCCCAAAACAAACTTGCTCTACTATAAATAGAGCTCAATTGTGATCAGTTTAAGTACACCAAAGGCCTACAACACTTTCCTTTCTCAAAAACCACTTCTCACTCTCAAAAATGCCTTTCTTAGCAAGTCACTATCGGGTTTTTCATTAGAGAGCAATTCCACTCAAACAAATCACACACACACCTCATATACATCATATGTGAGCTGATCAAACACTTAAACAACAACTGGAACACTGATTTCTCAGAATCACCAGTCAATTGCTCAAGGTTTTAACCAAAGTTCATTTGAGATGCCAGGAAGTGATCCAGCCATTCTCAGTCAAGTCCAAGCATTCAAACACACTCCATAGGTTGTAGGGAAGCTGTTCAGATCATTACAATTCATCTGTAACACCTCCTACTCAGAAATCAATTGGCTTTTGCTGTCACGACCAAGAGGTAAGCTTAAACTTTATCATCTCTCAATCTATGCATATTTCCCCGCACAATACTTTTGCCAAATGTTCATAATCATGCATGGAATGTTTCCCCTCAATTAATTGCATTGTTTGAATCGTGTATCAAAAATCCTAGCCTTCATGCAGAAATTAGGGTTCTTGAGGATTTTTCGTGATTTCTTGTTATATGTTTAATTTAACAGAAATTAAATACCATAGACATGATCGTGAGGTTGAAACGAGTTGATTGGTATGTGGATTGCATGATATAATCAAGTATTCAGTGAGATTGGAGAGAAAATGCAAATCTGGGAAAGCCCATAACACGTGCGTGTTCTTGGGTGTTCTTAGCGCCATTTTCATAAATTCAAATATTTGAATTTTGTGATTTTATTTAATTGATCAAAAATTAATTTCTCTCTGAGTTTTAATGATTTTGAGTTGATTCTTTTTTTAATAATTCACAAAAATGTTAAAATATTATATTTTCCCAAAAAATCCCAAAAATATTATTTGTTTTATATAATTGATATTTTTGCAAAGAATTAATGTTTTAATTGTTTTTGACATTTAAAATATTTTTTCCACCTTGATTTTGCAACTTTTAATGCTTTCTAATTATTTTGTAGGTCAATACTTAATTTTTGAAACATTAATCCAAAATCACAATTTGTTTTTCCTATGTTAAACAATTTTGATCATTTTAATTGAATTTTTATTCAATTAAAACACATTTTTGAAAACAAATTAGGGTTTTTGGATTAATTCAACCCTCATAAATCATTTTCAAATCATTTGGGCCTCTAATAGAGTGTAAGACCCAATCCTTTTTTTGACCAAATAATTTTTTGGGCCTCAGTGCATTGTATAAGTCTCGATACCGTAAAAAACAAACGGCGCGATCGTCGCCTTTTGAAAAATAACCTTTTGGGCCTCTCCTTGAGCTATAAGACCCATTCAAAACTTTTGGGCCTCTAATAGAGTGTAAGACCCAACCCCCTTTTAACCAAAATCATTTGGGCCTCAGATATTGTATAACCCCCTTCGCGTTAAAAGAAAATCTCGGCGCGATCGCCATTTTTAAACGAAAAGTCAACTGGGCCTACCCTAGTGTTATAAGCCTCACTCTTTTTCTTTAAACCTTTTGGGCCTCTTGAGAGAGTGTAAGACTCATCCCTTTGTACAGAAAACCTTTTTGGGCCTCAGTCACTTGTATAAGTCCCTCTGTACAAAAATAACAGTGCGTTCACTGATAAAACCCTGGGCCTCTCCTTGAGCTGTAAGCCCCGAAATCATTCATTTTCAAAGCACTTTCTCCTTTGATTTTGAATATACGGTTGTTTTCAATCTTTCTTTGTTGAATAACTAACCAAACAACATGGAAGCTCTACAACCGAGTAAGTGGTTATCGCTTTCATTTACCGCTTTCATATACATATAAACTGTATTGTGGGGCTGTTTCACTGTAAGTCTTCTTTCATAAACTCATATCAACTGTGTAATAATAGTATAGATATTTAGAGTTTCCCCGGCCACTACGTCTAGAACTAGGTGACGCCGTTTCGTTTATTCGTAGAAATAGACAACTAGATCCCCAATAGGACCACCAGATACAGTCTTCTCTTCAGTTGTCCTCATTAGGAATTGTCAAGAAACTCTATTCCCAGAGATGAATGTATTCTCCGTGAATGGCATCTTAGAGTTTCTTCCTAATTCTCGAACTTTCCTGACTTGATCTATTCCTTGTGAATAGCTTGCCTTGAATTTCTCGGGGTTTGGGGACCCACGGGCTTCTTAAAAGCATCGGCCTCCTCTTGGGCATCGTACAAGGACCCACAGGCTTCCTAAAAGCAACCTAGCCTCCTCTTGGGCTTAGTATAAGGACCCTACGGCTTCTTAGAAGTATTCAGAGCCTCCTCTTAGGCTTGGTATAATGATCTCTTCCTCCGAGAAAGATAGCCTGCTCTTGGGCATCGTACAAGGAGCCGTCGGCTTCTTAAAAGTTTCCAGCCTCCTCTTGGGCTTCATACAAATTGTCCCGACGACCTCCTAGAGGTATAGGAACAAAATTTAATCATCTGAATAGAACAGTCCTTTCATAGAGTCTACTACTGTTTCTCAAAGCACAGTACAAAAGATGACACTCTAGACTTGGACAGTCTAATCTCCTTGAGTCTCAAAGACATTCTCAACTGACCCCTTCAAGAATAGGAAGGAAACCCGAAGACTCGGACAGTCTCAATACCCTTCGGATTTCCCACTTCCTTAAAGAACATGAATAACCCGGATCCTCGAATCAAATCCTTGAGTACAGTGTTGCTCATATAAGAATTGATTTTCTCTTTCAAAATCAGTATACTGGACTTGTCACTCAACTGAAACAGTAACCACAGCCTCCTCTTAGGCTTTGTATAATGATCCTTCTCCAATGAAGTTAGCTTCCTCTTGAGCTTTGTACAATGATTCTCCCCAGCGGGGTCAAACAACGTTTAGCCTCTCTCTCGGGCTTTGTACGAGACACCTAAAGAGACTCCCTCATTGAGTCAATCCCCCTTTCGCCTCCATCTCGGGCTTTGTACGAGATACAAAAACTCTCTTGTTGAGTCAAATAGCCTTCATCTCGGGCTTTATACGAGATACCAAAAGTCTCTATCATCGAGTCAAAAACCTTTTAGCCTCTCTCTCGGGCTTTGTACAAGACACATATTAGCCTCCTCTTAGGCTTTGTATAAGAAAACCACTGGTTGATCCAATTAACCTTTTAGCATCAAAGTTGTGCCTCGTTCACACTACACAAACATCAAAAACTTCTTCCCCTCCATCTAACTGCTGTAAGCGGCAAGCCTCTGGATCATCTACATCCATGCCAATGTCCCTCTTTTAGTATGAGAAATTCCTAAGGAAAGATGACATTACTCTACACTGAGTTAAAGTCTTCTCCTTCAGGTTGAAATCCCCTATGAAGGAAATTATGGCATTGCCGGATTCACAAATCCCGGTTAAAGTAATTCTCCTTTATAAACAGTCGTAACAGACAAACCCCTCTTTAGAGATGACAAATTCTCTCTAAGGTCAACACTTTTAGCTTCACATCTTGGGCTTCGAACAAGATACAAATAAACCCTTCAGCTTCACATCTTATGCTTTGAACAAGATACAAACTACCTTTCGCTTCACGTCTTGGGCTTTGAATAAGACACCAAAACAACCATTTCCTCCCATAGAATAGAAGGAACTACGAACGCTCTGATTTCCCTGTTTCGGTAAACGGGAATACGTAGGCATAAGATTGAAAGAAAAATCTTAGCGAGCACACTAAACAAAAACCCAAAATCCCATACTTTCATATATATATCCGTCCTAACATCTCAACCAATAGCCTAAAGCACCCCTCGTCAACAAAATAACCTAGGAAAAACCCCGAATCTTTGTAGCATCTGTAACCTAACAGACCGCTGTTTAATCTCAGTATGCAAGCAGGGTTAGTTAGAGACATCTATTTCCCTTCCTTCATCAGCTTTAATAGGATAAAAAATGAATCGAACTGTAGTACTAGAGCGATCGTGCTTCGCAACCACATCCAAAAATCACTCGCTACAGAAAAATGGCGACTCTGCTGGGGAATGCGAAGTCTCTTTAGGGATCTTGTTCTTTTTTATGGAAACCTTGACGTCATTAGGATCTTAGGTCAAAACGTCGTTAACTTGGAATGAAACCACAGATTGGTGACTCCGCCGGGAAACCATTTTCTGTTAGGAACTTAAGATTCTTAGCTTTTAAAAGTCTAGGATGATTAGGACAAATATATATACTGCTTTTCCTAATTGCTATACGTGTTTATTTTTCTGCTAATGGGAATGCGTGTGATGCCGCATGTGGAAAGATCGAGTATACACTTAAGATAAGTGATGGCGACGAGGTCGACCATCAACCTCAGTGGAGGCTGACCAATGCAACCCATTCACTCACCTAGACAATGGGCCGATTGTGATGTCTGAGAAGCCAAACCCTTTTGTAGTGCGGAAACTATCGGGAATAGTTGTTACGCGATACTACCCTCATTTGAGGCTGGTGATCTATTCTCGGTGAATGGCACTTACTCTAAGATCGCTCTACAACTCGCTGGCGATCCACTTGTTGTTCTGCTTTCCTGGGAGGAGCTGATGATAATGAGTACAGGTACAAAAATCACCCTAGTATAAACCTTTAGGGATGGGTAGA
The DNA here is from genome assembly GCA_022829125.1 of Lathyrus tuberosus. Classification (NCBI taxonomy): domain Eukaryota; kingdom Viridiplantae; phylum Streptophyta; class Magnoliopsida; order Fabales; family Fabaceae; genus Lathyrus; species Lathyrus tuberosus. The sequence goes on along the minus strand of JALAZF010000727.1, from coordinate 1,153,849 downwards.
GCCTTAACTTCATGACAACGACCCTTTGACCCCATGTTTTTTCTATGTTTTTGTGTGCTGCATTCATGCATTCATTTAAAAAACATTAAAACATTCAAAAAATTTCTCTTCTAGTCTCTCTGTTTTTCAAATTAAACTGAGACTGTGATTGGAAATATTAGAGAAAAGGATTGTGCTAATGGATTTTCGTAGAAGGAGAACTCATAGTTATACCTTCAAGGTTCCAAAGCTAGAGGATTTGAGAAGGTTAGCAAGGATGATCACAAACCCAGAGGCTTTCAGAGCCAAGCACGGAGGTTTGCTACCACTATTAAGAGTCCATGTGATTGAGGGAATCATGGATGCGCTCATTAAGTTTTATGATCCGGCTTATCACTGCTTCACATTCCCGGATTACCAGCTCGCACCAATGCTGGAAGAGTATTCTCATCTGATCGATTTACATATCACAGATCAAGCTCCATTTTCTGGACTGGAAGAAATTCCAAAGAATCAGACCATTGCAAGAGCAATTCATTTGGACGAGTCTGAGGTTAGGACTCACCTAACCACTAAGGGTGGCATCCAAGGTTTGCCAGCCCAGTTCTTGACAAAGAAGGCCCTGTATTTTGCCAGTATAGGAAACGTGACTGCTTTTGAAAGCATCTTTGTCTTGCTCACCTACGGGTTATTTTTGTTTCTCAACATTAATAACTTCGTCGATATTAACTCCATTAAGGTTTTTCTCATTGGAAACCCGGTGTCGACTTTGCTCGCAGATGCATATCATTCTGTACACTTAGGAAATTTGTACAGTGGAGGGGAGATCACATGCTGTGTACCTCTGCTCTACAAATGGTTTATCTCTCACTTGCCCAAGTCTGCTGCTTTTTGGGATTGCAAGAGTGTCTTACGTTAGTCACAGAAGATCATGTCTCTTACCAACTCTGATATAGATTGGTGTAATAGGATCTATGATGGGATCAGGATCATTGACCATTGTGGAAACTTCCCCAACGTACCCCTTATAGGAATTAAAGAAGGAATCAACTACCATCCGATATTAGTTCTTCGTCAATTTGGATACCCGATGAGACACGTCCCACGGGGTGTTCATCTGGAAGGTCTTTTCTTCAAAGAAGGAGAAAATGACAGAGCACTAAAGATGAAAATAGTGCACGCTTGGAAGCATGTTCATAAGAAAGGACGGGAGTCTCTAGGAAAACTGGACTGTGTCTCGGTGGAGCCTTATCTCCATTGGGTATAAACTAAAGCTCTCAAGCTAAAGATGCCTTATCCTCATTACGGAGTTCTTCCGCCAAAGGAATCTGTCATGTACTTCATGACAGAAACTGAAAAGCTTCAGGTTACTCTCAACGAAGTTCAACAGGAGAGGAGGTCTTGGAAGAACAAGTACCGCACCCTCGACGTAGAGTGCATCAAAATACATCAATTACTGAAAGAGAAGGATGCTCTGATTGAAATTTTAGAGCAATATGCTGTAGAGAATCAAGATGACCAGAGGAATTTGCTCACTCCTTTCACTTGGCAAAGGAATGAAAACCCGACAACGGCTCAAGAGCCCCGGTCAAAGAAAAGGAAAGTACCAGAATCAGCACCCGATTTGTCTTCAGAGAGGACTCGGGACCCATTAGTTTAGGTTTCTGTTTCTGCACCTTGTTGTAATACCCCAAAATTTGCTCTCCCTCTTTGTCATCATAGCATGGTATTATCATTTATCATATCATATCCACCTCATTAACATTACATTGCATTTAACATAGAAAAATGAAGCATATCATCCTTCTTACCATCAGGGCATGTGATCAGGTGGAAGGTGGACAATCAAGGAATCATTCAAAGCACAAAAAGGTCAATCAAGTTTCCTCAAGGCAAGCCAAGAAGCCTTTCATGTCTCATACTATCTCAATGGAACATCCAAAACCTCAAGGAAGTGAGATACAATGGGAGATTGAAGCACTACATCTTTCACTATGCAAGAGGTTCAAAAACTGAAGGAAAACCCTCAAAAGAGATAGTTCATTGATCCAAAATCATCCTCAAATGGCATATATCATCATCCTTTAAGAGGATACATAACATACTCTGAGGAATTGGAAATTGAAGACTGCACATTTTTCTCCTAGGAGGTAGGCACCAAAACTAGGGTTTCCCATTAAATCAGGGAATCTTTGATTTCTTGGACAAAACTTGATGTCATGGTGTCCTACATGTTCTTAAGTGTATGTGTATGGAAAATTGCCTCTCAATTGGTTTTAAAAGTGGTTCAATTGGAAGAAAGATCAGAAATCAGGAAAATTGGGGCCAAGTCAAATAATCAGAGGAAAAAGTCAACTCTTGACTTTTTGAGGCCAAGTTCATAAAATTCATGTTACATATGTCCAATGTACAAAATTTGGTCAAGAAACTCCAAAGGAATCATGAAAAAATCAAGATGTGGAAAGTTGCCATTTTTGGATGAAGAAGGGTTACTAAAAATAGCAAGTTTTGGCCATTTTGCATCAGAGTTTGAGCCAAGGCCATTTAAAATTGAAACACCAAATGAAAATTCCACTCAGCCACAACAAAAGATCTTGTTTTAAGCTCCAAATCCATGTGTAGAACATCTCCATTGGATAAAAATTGAGTGAGATATGATTGATCAAAGTTTGAGCAAAGTAGGTTCAAAACTAGGTCATGACCAAGATTTTCAGGGCACGCGCGCAGTCATTTTAACAAACATGTGGTGGGCCAAATGTCCACTCATTTTTCTCATGGTTAAAGGCCTCAAATGAAAAATCTTTCAACATGAAAGTTGTTCCTCTATGTGAGATCTTTAAGATTGGTGTTCATGTTTTTTTCATTTGATCAAAGGTCAAGAAGTTATGTTGAGTCCAATGTGCTTTGATCACGCTGAAAACCTAGGGGCCATGTTACCTTGTCAACCAACCTTGGCCACGCCCTCATACCAGTTCCAAACCTATGTGTTATAGGTCATTTTTCAACCTCTTCCAAGCATCATTTCATTTCATTTTTCGTACCAAACATGTAGCATTACATCTCCTCTTTCCAATGACTCCTAAAACACACCAATTCATTCATTGAGTAGAGAGAAAAACTTACTCAAACCACCTCATGTTGATACTGATGCATTGACAGACTGGTGCACGATTTTGGTTCACACACACCCCAAACACTTCATCACATCAGCTTTCCACATTAAACCAAACACACATGACTTACACCTTGCACACTTGCCTTGGCATACATGAGAATGGAAAGAAACAAACTTGCTGAGCAAGTTTCTGTTACAACCAGCCGTGCCTTCATTTTCTTTTCACCTCCACCATAGCATATCATGAGTTTCCATCACCATATCATTGCTCTCCCTAACTAACTTGACTCAGTTAGTTAGGGATGACTCACCCAAACCACCATGACTCAGCTGACTCACTCAGTTTAACTATGGTTAGCTCACACTATAAATAAAAACTTCACTCTCAAATTTCATTCCTAACTTCATTTTCTCACATTCAACTCAGAAATTCTCTCGATTCTCTCTCAATTCCTCCACATTGCAACTGATTTTCAAACTCCATTTCATTCATCTTCCTCATCTTCATCTCAGAATCTCTCTGATTCTATCTCCATTGTCATCACATTGCAACTGTTTTGAAGCTTGGATATCAACTCTCCTCCACTGAAGCATCATTCATTCTCTGCATCTAAGCCTTTATTTGGCCAAAAGAAACTCAAAGAAGAAGCAACATCTCTGGTTTTTCTGAAGAACACATCAAGATCATAAATCTTCAGGTACGAATTTCTTCCCTTATAGACCTAATGTGAAGATGTTATCAGGTTCTTGATGCTTCATATAAGCTCAAGAACTTGTCTGGCTAGTTGATAGGCCTTTAGAGGCATAGTTGAAATGTTAGGGCAAATCTTCATATGCTCGATTCTCCCATTTCATGAACTTTTTGTATGTTTTGTCACTGGATTCATGCTCTACATTACTTCCTCTTCATTTTGGTATGCTGTTTGTAAGATTCTGGGAAAATTGAAGTTGCAGACAGTGGCGTGTGACCGGAGAAGGTGACCGGAGGTCCCTCTCCGGCCGGTGGTTTTTGGTTAGGGTTTTGTTTGCAGTTTAAATCATGGCCGTTGATGTGTTCTAATCGTGTGGTGAGGAGCGTGCCAACACATTAAAATGCACATGCACCTCACGTGCCTTATTTCTGAATTCAATTAATCAACGTGTGGTGCAGTGCATGGTAGTGTGAGTGGACATTCATGTGAGTGCGTTGGATCCAAATACTTTGACTTGTTGGTTGACTTGACCTGATCCAATGGTGATCTTTTGTTTGACTCTTGTTGACTGAGTGTACATGTTAATTAGTGTGGATTGCGCAGACTTGGACCTAGACCAATTTGATATTCGCACCTCCCTTGTTTAAGGCCCAATGTAATTTGAACTGATTAATTACTAGTCACGCACCCCCATTCCTTTTTGCATTGCATTTTATTTTTCCATTTTTCTACACGTTTGCTTTTTAATTTTTAAAAATACTAAATAGCATCATAAAATTCCAAAAAAATTCGTGAGCCTTCTTAAAACATTTAGGAAATTTTTCATGATTTTGTTTCTTGATTTTATGACCGTTTTGCCCCTGTTCTATATTTTTCTTTGAATTTCTTTGGTGTGCATTCTTAATGTGGTACATGATATTGTTTAATTTTGTTCTTGATCATTAAAAATTGTTTTGATGCTCTTCTTTTTGCATTGAGTCATTATCATCTTGAGGTATGTTAAGTGATTTTTATTTGATTTTTTAGGTCATTTTATGGCATGTTTGGTGTTCACTTTTGTGCTACTTTGTATGATATGCCTATTTGACCATAGTGCATTGTTTGACATCATTTTGCCTTGGTTCCTTGCATGCTACTTTGATATGTGATTCATCTCTGATTAGTAAACTTCAATACCATGTTTTCATAATTTTCATGAGGCCATTTGATTTTTGTTTGATGCATTTCACTTAAAGCATTATAACATGTCATATCATTGTAATCTTTTGTGCATGTTTACATGTTTTCTTTTGTACATAATGGCATGATCATTTGTATATTTGGTGAACCATTCACTTGACATTATAGGTCATTGGTACATATTATATGTCATCCTTGCATGTTGACTTTCATTTAAACCTTGTGCACCTTTAACATGTGGTGTTTGTACTTGTGTTTTCTTTTGAACTTCCATTTCAATTCTACTTCTTCTATCACTTCTTAAATGTCTTGATGTGCTTCATGAATACTTGTGAGAGGTTTGTGAATCATTTTTTTGCATTTTTATTTCAATTCTGATCCATGGATTACATGTTCCATTTATGCACATTTCTTCTTTTTCTCTTTCATCTTTCATTCTTCCTTTTCTTATGATATCATGTTCTAATGTCATGGAGGATGTTTGTTGCCTATCCACTTGAGTTTGATTGATAATAACCATTGGTTTCCATATGATGTACATTCTGGTTGTGGCTCTAGGATTTGGTTTCTCATTTAATTCTTTTGAGTTTTATGATGCATTACATGTTCTTTTACTTCTTATACTTCTTATACATGTTTACTAACCATGTAGGGGCTTTGGTAAGTTTCAATTGAGTGTGGATAAGGAATCCACATTCAACTTCTATCCTTTCTCTTTTACAATTCCATGTTATGTTTTGTTAAGCACTTATGTGCTTTCTTTTAATAACTCATTACTTTCCCTTTTTGAATTACAATTCATCTTCTACTTTAGAAGTGAATTGTTTAATTCTTTCTTTCTTTAGACTTTAGGTTGAAATCTCATAAACCATTAGGATCACTCCCTTTAATCTTCAATAGTATTGAGTCTTAGTCCACATAGGTTTTACCTTTTCTTCTCTCTTGAGTCTCTCTTCTCATCTCAAAGAAAATGCAAAATGTCTAATAAAGGTAGGCACTTATTGCATTTAGGCCTTTCATATAAAGAAAAGATTATAAGGGGTCTTCTCTTATAATCTTAAAATGCATAGCATATAACCCATCTTGGGTCAATGTGTTAAACATTTGATCTTATGTGAGGGACTTAAATGCAATACTTGTTGAAGGTACAAATAAAAAACACTTCTTCATTTCTTAATTAACAAAAACACTTAATAAACACAAGTATGCTAGTGTGTTTGAACCTTGACAATTGGAGCTAAATGTGGAGGTCTTCTTCACTCTTAGTGTGCTTTCTTACCCATTCCATCTTGGAATGTGAGAATGTACACATTCCAATGACTAAGATTTAAATACACTATCATATGCAAACAAATCCAAAACACTTCCTTCTAAAAGACAAAAACAAACAATAATGTCTTTCCTTCGGGAATTCTTTTCTCATCTCATTCATTCTCAACGCACGAACGCGCTTCTACTCGTTCTCTTGCAAGATGGTAACGCACTCGGACCAGCGAGCCTGCAACACCTGAGCTAGAACGTCAGCCGTTCCTTAAAAAACACAAACAATTCATCCCTAGTGAGGGGAACTACGTCGCTCTGATTCTCATGCTCCCGATGAGATACGTAGGCAGTGGGGTAGGGCCCATGCGAGCACTTCTTTTATTTTCCCTACATTTGTTTCTCTTTTTCTTTCTCCTTTCTTTCCTTTTCTAGTTCCTCTTCCAGTATTCTTTTCTATCACCCTTTGATCGAAACAAGCAAGCGTGGATCCCATCGGGTACGATGGACGCGAGGGGGTGCTAATACCTTCCTCTCGCGTAACCGACTCCCGAACCCAGTTCTCTTGGTCGTAAGACCATGCTTTTCTTTTCTCTCAGGTTTACGCGGTGTTTCCTTTCCCTCTCTTGGGATAAATACACATTGCTGGCGACTCTGTTTGGTGCCACTTTCGCGTTTGTACTAGGATGAAAATCCCGGGAGCGACAGCTGGCGACTCTGCTGGGGATCGAACCCAGAATCTCTGGTTTCCTTAGCGAGTCAATCCTAGCGCTTGTCTGCTTTTCTTTCATTGGGTGTTTACTGTTGTGCTATATGTTGCTGTTTATTTATTTTACTGTATTTACCGCATTTTAGCATTACATATCATATATTATATTGTGTTGCACTGTTTTGTCTGTTTGGCGGGATGGGTGTTCTGAGAGATAAGCTCACTACCAAGGCTTGAGTACATACATAGGTATTAGAGTGGATAGTCATGACGCTTGCGTGGTGGTGACCACGTATTGTTGTTCATGAGACCCACAACCAGATGAGGTTCTATCAGGAGCTTTCTGCTACTGCATGTTATGCAGGCCAGTGGTTATTCTCTTGAGGAACTGTCGACTCTGGTGACCATTCCCGAGGACTCAGTTGCGGCACTCCTCCCGAGATGTGACAGTGGCAGACCACATTCCGTGGCAAACCCATTGCACATTCTCGATCCGAGGACCCAATGCTGGGAACTTGCTATAGGACATCCCTTTTTGAAAGAGAATCAGCGGAGGCACTCCTCGATTGGCGATAGTACTGTACCCTGAGGGATGAATGTACTATTGCTTCTCGACCTCAGTGCCAGAAGCTGAGGACCTTTTTGTTTTGGAGAATCAGTTGAGGCTTCCTCGATTGATGATGATGCCAAACCAGAAATGGTGAACGTATCATCATTTCTCGACCTGAGAGCCCGGGATACTGAACATCCTAGTACCCACATGTGAGAAGGGCGGGTTGTTTACAGGTTTGCAGGTAACCATGACCTCCTACATACCCGGTTTTCTATCATCATTGCACAAAAAGGAAGTTTCATCCTATTGTATTCAGATGGTTCTTATCTATGGTTCTATATTAGTCTCAGAGCTACACTGACACCGTTCACAGTTCAGCACAGACACCTGATTACCTGATCACATTGCCCTTTGCATTGCATTATCATATCCTAACATACATGTTTATTCATTTCTAGGTGCATATATTACCCTTGATTCCAGTCATCAGGTCCCTGCAAAGATGAACACTAAAGAGAGGAAGAATATCATCAGCTATAAGTTCCTTACGCCTACTTTAGGCCCTATTGTTATGCTGAAGGGAATGGCGAGCCCTGCAGTACGAGAAGCTTTTGAAGAGAAATATGGGTGGATTTTATCTGTGGTCCGTAATGTCAGTGATTATGAAGCCAGAGGTCTCCATACGTTGATGCAGTTCTATGATCCGCCTCTGAGGTGTTTTGTATTGCCAGACTATGTGTTGGTTCCTACCCTGGAGGAGTATTCCAACATGTTGGGGATTGCTATCAAGGAGGAGCCCCCTTTCTTTGGATCAGTGGGGGATCTTGACTTTGGAAAGGTGGCTGGTGCTCTTTATTTGAGCAAATCAGAGTTAGGCGACAATGTCTCCAACAAAGGAAAGATTCGTGGTTACAAGCTGGAATATCTGATTAAGAAGGCCCAGGAAGCAGCTAAAGGCGAGAAGTGGCTTGTTTTTAATGCTTTGCTAGCCCTTTGTATATACGGCATAGTGTTGTTTCCCAACGAGCCGGATTTTATTGATACGGACGCTATACGAATATTCATGATGAAGAACCCGGTGCCAACGCTACTGGGAGATCTTCACTACTCGTTGTACAACCGAAACGAAAAGAAAAGAGGAGGGATAATTCGTTGTTGTGCACCCTTGTTCTATAAGTGGTTTGCGGGCCGTTTACCACAATCAGGGGCTTTTGTGGATTCCAAAGATTCTCTAGAGTGGAAACAGCGTTTAATGGGATTGGTGGCCAAGGACATCGTATGGGTCGATCATGGGTTGATTGGCAAGAATATTATCCACAGTTGTGGTAAGTTCCCTAATGTTCCACTGATAGGAAGAATGGGTGGGATTAACTACAATCCTTCTTTGGCCATTCGACAATTTGGGTATGCCCTGACAGGTCCGCCTATTAAGAGAGATGTGGAGGAGTCCCTCTATTTTCATACATCAGATGGGTGGGAAGCAGCACAGAAAGCTTCTGAAAGCTGGGGTAGCATACTGAAAAAGGGGAAAGTTACTCTAGGCAAGCCTAACAACCGGGTTTATCCAGCATATGAAGAGTGGGTGAAGAAAAGAGTTGAAGATTTTCTCTTGCCTTTTGGTAAGGCACCCCTTTTGTATCCGGAGAATGAGAAAGCAAGAAGCACTGCTACTGTGAAAGAAGTTGACAAGTTGCAAGCCTTGGTGAAAAAACTTCAAGGAGAGAATTCCGAGTTGAGTAGCCGTCTTCAGAATGCTCTACATGTCAACAAAGAGCTGGAGCGGAAAGCCCAAGATGCTGAACAAATCCTAACTTCAAAAGAGAAAGACTTTACTGGAAGAGCCCAACATTTCCGGAAGATTAGTAAAGGTGCTGATGATGCTACTCAAGCCCACAAGCAAACCAAACAGGCGTTAGCACAGACCAAAGAAAAGTTAACAAAGTTTCAGCACGCTTGGGACGAAGTTAGGATAGAGAATGCTGAATTACAGGAACAGTTGCAGATTAAGGACGAAGAGCTTGAAAAGGCGCATGAGCAGAGGAGAAAGTATCGGGAAAGCCTCGGTAAGAGTCAAGAACAGCTAGAAGAAGCTAGAGGTGAGCTGAGGAATACCAAGAAAGAGCTTGAAGAAGTCATGATAGAAAGGGAGATACTCAAGACGCAAGCTGGCATAAAGAGACACAAAGGAGTGTGTGATGACGAGGCTCTGATGCTGCATATGGGTTCTTTAACTAAAGCTCTTGAGAAAAGGGATGTCTTGATCAAAGAAATGATTGAAAAGCCGAATCACCAGCGTACCCGTATACTTTTTGAGGAGATCAAATACTCCAGTGATAAGCTGAAGGATGTGGAATTGTCAGACTGATGTTCTTTTCCTTATATTTTGTTGTTAATGGTTACCATCAGGCTTGTTGATGGATCCATTTTTCCTTGTATTGCATTTGCGGATGAGCCTTTCTTAAATGTACTTGAATACTTTGTTGAATGAGTATGAGCAGTTTTATTCAGAATTATTCCTTATCAGATAGCTGCACACATGCACATGACCACGATACGTCTCTTTATATCACGATTTCTGGTCTTCAAATTTCTGTGGTTTGGATTGGAATCAGGGTATAAAGCACCTCGGAAATGACAAACATAGCATTGCATGGCATTGCATATCATTTTGCATTTTTGTTACTTGCTTTTCAGGTACTCGTTGCGGGGTCTCTAACCTTTATTTGGTTTCAGGCAGTATAGCTGAGAATTATATTCACCGATATTCGACGCGAAGAAATCAAGTAAGAATCATGGATCAAATGCAGAAGGATTTGGCTGGGGTGAGGGCCCAATTGGGGCATTTTATGGGGGACATTCAGGCGTTGTCCCGAGGTCAGGAACTACTGAGGGAGGAAGTCAACCAGATGAAGATTCAAATAGGCCTGGTCATGGAAATCTTGAATAAGGTGTTAAAAAAGGAAAATGATCATGTGCCCGCTTCCACAACAGAGGTCTCTACTCCTCCCATCTCTTTGGGATATGCTTTAGATCATGGATTGCTTCGTGAATCTCCTCTGAAAGCTAAAGGTTCAGAGCTCTCGCATCAGCAGTCACTTCCTGATTTCCAAGAGGATCCTAAGTCAGAGGGGCCTAAGAGGAAGTTCGATCTCATTCCGATTTCGTATGCGCAATTGCTTTCTTACTTGCTCGAGCTCAAGCTGGTTGAGTGTGTTAGTTTGGGACCGTTGCCCACGAAGATTCCTCTGGGACCTAATACTAAGGCTAGATGTGAGTTCCATTCTGGGGCACCTGGTCACAATGTTGAGAATTGTACCAGGTTCAAGCATAAAGTCCAGGAGCTAATTGATTCAGGGGCAATCAAGTTTGCATCAGTTGGTGCTGGTAAACCAAGTGATGTCACTCCCATTGTTGCAAGGGAACTGAGGACTCTCTCCTTTTCCAAAGGGTCTACCTCGCGTCAGGGATCTCTTCCACAACCCTGTGTTGCAGAAGACCTATGTCAGCAACCCTTATTTGTGCCTCAGCCGAATGCAGAAAGGAAAGTGTTGGGCCAGGTTGGGCGCCCGAACCAGCAGCAAGATTATCAGCAGCGGAGGCTACTCAGACCAAGGAAGCCCAAGAGGACATTTGATCCTATTCCTATTCCGTACAGTCAGTTGTTGGCTCGTTTGCTCAAAAGTTCGCAAATCCAGCTGAGAAGGGCCATGCCCGTGCCATACCCCATTCCTCCAGACTATGACATGAGTGTTAGCTGTGAGTTCCATTCAGGAACGTTTGGGCACACACTTGATAACTGTAATGTGTTCCAGCACAAGGTGCAGGATTTGATTGACTCAAAGGTTATCACCCCAGACGGTACCCCACAAGGTGAAGCTTCTGTACCATGGTGAGTGCTCAAAGTTACAAGAACATCACCAGAAGTGGTCAGTCTAGACGGAGCCAAGCCTCCTCAACAACGACAATCTTTATTTTCCTTGCTGCATTTTCATATGTAGTCTTTATTTGTTCGTTCAGACATTGTTCGCATGTTAAAATTTGTTTGTATTTGGTATGAGGATTTTAATGCAATGAATATGTTTTCTTGAAGAATTTCATTTGTGTTTACTCATTTAATGCTAATGTGTACTGCAATACCATTTTTCTTGCTCAAACTCTATGAGGGAGAATGATGATCTGAAAACGCAAAAATCTCTAATTGTGTGCTTTTGAATAGAACCCTGTTGAGGATGTACAGGCATTGTTTCAACTCCCCAAACACTGAAGATATAAGGGAGATAGACCCTCGTTAACCCCTTTGAGCCTTGAAGTAGGAGTTTCTTTCATACGGAAAAAACCCCCACATTTAACCCAGGGGCAGGGTAGGCGTCAGTTAATTTGACCGAGCGTTCAAACCTCAAAAGGAGTGTGCATTTGAGGATCCATTACCTTCTATTCCGCCATCAAGAGGTCAAGAGATGTGAAACCACAATGGTTATCCATCAACAATCAAAGAGTGAGGTAGTCACAACCCTTTCAACAAAGTCAAGACAGGCTAGTGTCACACGACGTGTTCAAAAAAAGAAGAAAGAGAAAAAAAAGAAATGAAAAAGCCCGCTAAGTTGAAACTTGAAAACAAGCAACTTAGGCAAAAGTTAGGGCATCCCGCTGGACGTCAAAATCTAAAGATTCAAAAGAATCAATCCAGGCAAAAATTAGGGATCAAAAAGCAAAAGAATGTGAAACCAAAAGGATTACAAAAGAAAATCCTCGAGCAAGAACAAAGTCGTGTGACTACGCACAAAAGACAAAAGGGGTGACTGTTACTCTATAGCCTCATTGGGTGTCAAACCATCAGATGCATGGGTTCCTTAAAGATCACGAAATCTTTTGAGAGGCGAACGCTTGTGCAAATTAGCTGAACGTAGGACTGGAGAACATCACGAAGAGTGGGCGGGCACCAATAAACTTTGAGCCATAAATCCTTTTTTCTCAAAACCGTGAACCAGACCTCGTTACAACCCTCAAAAGTCCTAATTGAAACAGGGTTATTTCAAAGGCATACTACCAAGAGATAGCGTTCTTGACTCCTATCAGTTGTGCTAAAAGATCTTTGTTGGTGTTGCATGTGCATTGCATTATTTCTTTCAAAAATTAATGTCGTATCCTAACCCGTGATTCGCTCACAAAAGGGTCAGCTACATCTTTTTAGTAAAACTTCGAGATTAACATGTTGTGTTGCATTAGAATTTTCATTTTCAGAATAAAACATTTTCTGCTTGCATACATTTGTTTGACATCAAAACAAGTTTACATATGGAAATTCAGTCCAGAAGCTTAATCTTGCCGAGTTGAGGATCCTGAAACTCCCGAAGGGCAGCCATATCCAATGGTACTTCCTCAGGAAACTTTGTTGGGCAGGGGTTTTCCCAACAAGTTGTGCTAAGACGTAGTCGATCTGGGGCAATCACGTCGAACCATCTCTTTAAGGTGTAGCTCATCTGAGCCAATCACGTCGAGAAATCTCTTCAAAGTTCAGCCAAACTGGGGCAATTACTGCGAGATTCAAATCCCTACAAATGCAAGCATTTTTGGTTGTCCTTCGAAGATCAGTAGTCAGGGGCAAAACCACTTCAAGGTTCATACTGGGGTAAGCTATACCAAGAGCACGAGAAGTTAGTCCATCCAAACGACTAATCAGCCTATCCAGAGTTCAGAATACTGGGACAGAATATCCCACGGTGGTATGAGATTGTTCATGAATCTTTTCAAGGCGAATTCCTCTATAGTCCATACGGTCTGGGGAAGTTACGTCGAGATCCAACGCATCTCTACAAGAGTTTGAAGACACTGAAGCATTGAGCTTGCCAAGTCTTCTGTAAAATCCTCATGCGATGACTTCTTCTAAGTAATCCATGCGGTCTAGGGCAGTTACGGCGAGATCCAACGAATCTCTACGAGAGTTTGAAGACATTGAAGCGTTTTGGATGTCAAGTCTTCTATAAAATCCTCTTGGGACAATTTCTTCTGGTGGACCATGTTGGTTTGGGACAAGTGAAGAAAAACAGTTGGTCACGCATATGCAGTCAATCAGCCAAAAGGAGTGAAACTAAGGGGCATTCCAACCCAAGGCATTTTTGGTCCCCGTCTTCAGCGGCTTTATTAATAATGTTCTCCAGCAAGAGATTGCATGCAAACCTTTCTCCCCAACAAGTGGTGGTTCAGAGTTAGATTTTCTCAGTTGCAGAAGTCATATCTCGCACGGGGTATACGTGCATATCCTTTGCTTGCAGGTAGCAGCCTCATACTAGGCTCAAAGGCAAAATTGAAGCCTTTGCGAGATCACGGGATCATGTCTTCTAGACGAGTAATCACTTATTTCCATGCAGAAGACTGGGGCAATCATGTTGTCACAACGTTCACTGATTAAGTCCATCATTCGGTCGACGGTCGGTCACGACGGTTCGATATCATTGAATTAAGTTCAACTGGGTACCGTTGTATCTTATTAAGTCGATTCTCTCATACAGTACTTCCAACAGCTATAAGCTTTTCTGTGCCGATAACGGTCACAAGTTCCCCCAAAAGAGTGGTCTCGTCGACACCGAAACTGATGGTCATTATCCCCAGCGAAGTCGCAGGAGTTTGAAGAGGCTAAATCTTCTGTAAAATCCTCTTATGACATCTTCTTCGGGGACAAATTGTTGGTTTGTCCAAGCATAGGGCATGTTTGTTTCCCCAGCATGAAATGTTGATCATCCCCAGTAGAGTTTGAGGACAGTTGGTCTTCTGTAAAATCCTCTCAAAAGGCATTCCCCAGCACGAGACGTTTTAAAGCAGTTTTCTCCAGCAGAGTTTGTTAAACTCGTCATCCCCAACGGAATTGTCTAAGGGAAATCTCGCCTAACATGGTGCATTGTGGTACTTATCCTAAGCTCGACAGTCATATTCTTCAGCAGACTACTGTGGATTTGCTTTGGGTTTCCCCAACAGATCTCTAAGGACTCTTTCCTAGCAAGTTGCAGTGGAATGTTCTAACCAGGATTTGAATATCCCTGGCAGAGTAGCCCTGATCCCCAGTAAGATTGTGTCTCTGGTAATGGTATCCCCACAGAGGTCAGCATCGAATCTTGTCAACAATACTCCCCAGCTGAGTTGTTGTTCTCCCCGCAGAGGTTTATAAGATCGGCAAAATCTATTCCTCAACAAGGATGGTACAGTCTTTCCCCAGCCGTGTCAGAAGGTGGATAACCCCTACAAAGGGTCTTGGACTGGATAGATCCCCAAGCAGAGTTTTTATGACTTTTCTTCCCTAGCAAGACGCCATGCAAAGAAATTCTCATCCCCAGCGGAGTCGCTGTGACCAGAATTCATTCCCCCAGCAGATGAAGTGATTACTGGCAGATTTATTATTCTTCAAGTCCAATTTATTTTTGGCAAACTTGACAATTCGAAGCAGACGGATTGTTCATTTATTCTCCAGCAGAGATACTATCCTCTCAGGAACCTCTAAAGTCAAGTCATTGATCATTGTTCCTCAGCAAAGTCGGCAGAGATGTCTGACACGGATGCAGAGTGCAATCCGGTATTGGAATATTGCAAAAGTCCAACAGTGGATTGGCAAAAGTCCGTCTTCGGGTGGCAAAAGTCCAACAGTGGATTGGAAAAAGTCCGTCTTCGGGTGGCAAAAGTCCAACAGTGGATTGGCGAAAGGTCCATCTAAGGGTGGCAAATTCTAAAAGTCCAACAGTGGATTGGCGAAAGTCCATCTTCGGGTAGCAAAGCAGCTAAAAGTCCAACAGTGGATTGGCAAAAGTCCGTCTTCGGGTGGCAAAAGTCCAACAGTGGATTGGCAAAAGTCCGTCTTCGGGTGGCAAAAGTCCAACAGTGGATTGGCAAAGGTCCATCTAAGGGTGGCAAATTCTAAAAGTCCAACAGTGGATTGGCAAAAGTTCATCTTCGGGTGGCAAAGCAGCTAAAAGTCCAACAGTGGATTGGCAAAAGTCCGTCTTCGGGTGGCAAAAGTCCAACAGTGGATTGGCGAAAGGTCCATCTAAGGGTGGCATATTCTAAAAGTCCAACAGTGGATTGGCAAAAGTCCGTCTTCGGGTGGCAAAAGTCCAACAGTGGATTGGCAAAAGTCCATCTTCGGGTGGCACGAAGCTGCAAAGTCCACCAGTAGTGTGGTAAGCCAGTAGTCGTCTGGCGTCGTTCAAAAAGACATTATCAAAGTCCACCAGTAGCGTGGCAGGCCAGTAGTCATCTGGAGTTGCATAAAAGACATTATCAAAGTCCACCAGCAGCGTGGCAAGCCAGTAGTCGTCTGGCGTCATTCAAAAGACGTTATCAAAGTCCACCAGTAGCGTGGCAAGCCAGTAGTCGTCTGGCGTCGTTCAAAAGACGTTATCAAAGTCCACCAGTAGCGTGGCAGGCCAGTAGTCGTCTGGAATTGTATAAAAGACATTATTAAAGTCCACCAGCAGTGTGGCAAGCCAGTAGTCGTCTGGCGTCATTCAAAAAGACATTTCTAAAGTCCACCAGTAGCGTGGCAGGCCAATAGTCGTCTGGAATTGTATAAAAGACATTATTAAAGTCCACCAGTAATGCGGCGAGCCAGTAGTCATCTGGTGTCGTTCAAAAGACAGTTTTCTCTGACAATGTTTCATTGAAGATTCAAGCAGAGCAAATTTTTGGTTATATTTGGTATTCAATCACTATATACCTTGAAAGTCCGAAAGCAATTGCTTTCAGGCATTCAGGTCTACAGCGCTTGAATAGGGGCAGCTGTAATACCCCAAAATTTGCTCTCCCTCTTTGTCATCATAGCATGGCATTATCATTTATCATATCATATCCACCTCATTAACATTACATTGCATTTAACATAGAAAAATGAAGCATAACATCCTTCTTACCATCAGGGCATGTGATCAGGTGGAAGGTGGACAATCAAGGAATCATTCAAAGCACAAAAAGGTCAATCAAGTTTCCTCAAGGCAAGCCAAGAAGCCTTTCATGTCTCATACTATCTCAATGGAACATCCAAAACCTCAAGGAAGTGAGATACAATGGGAGATTGAAGCACTACATCTTTCACTATGCAAGAGGTTCAAAAACTGAAGGAAAACCCTCAAAAGAGATAGTTCATTGATCCAAAATCATCCTCAAATGGCATATATCATCATCCTTTAAGAGGATACATAACATACTCTGAGGAATTGGAAATTGAAGACTGCACATTTTTCTCCTAGGAGGTAGGCACCAAAACTAGGGTTTCCCATTAAATCAGGGAATCTTTGATTTCTTGGACAAAACTTGATGTCATGGTGTCCTACATGTTCTTAAGTGTATGTGTATGGAAAATTGCCTCTCAATTGGTTTTAAAAGTGGTTCAATTGGAAGAAAGATCAGAAATCAGGAAAATTGGGGCCAAGTCAAATAATCAGAGGAAAAAGTCAACTCTTGACTTTTTGAGGCCAAGTTCATAAAATTCATGTTACATATGTCCAATGTACAAAATTTGGTCAAGAAACTCCAAAGGAATCATGAAAAAATCAAGATGTGGAAAGTTGCCATTTTTGGATGAAGAAGGGTTACTAAAAATAGCAAGTTTTGGCCATTTTGCATCAGAGTTTGAGCCAAGGCCATTTAAAATTGAAACACCAAATGAAAATTCCACTCGGCCACAACAAAAGATCTTGTTTTAAGCTCCAAATCCATGTGTAGAACATCTCCATTGGATAAAAATTGAGTGAGATATGATTGATCAAAGTTTGAGCAAAGTAGGTTCAAAACTAGGTCATGACCAAGATTTTCAGGGCACGCGCGCAGTCATTTTAACAAACATGTGGTGGGCCAAATGTCCACTCATTTTTCTCATGGTTAAAGGCCTCAAATGAAAAATCTTTCAACATGAAAGTTGTTCCTCTATGTGAGATCTTTAAGATTGGTGTTCATGTTTTTTTCATTTGATCAAAGGTCAAGAAGTTATGTTGAGTCCAATGTGCTTTGATCACGCTGAAAACCTAGGGGCCATGTTACCTTGTCAACCAACCTTGGCCACGCCCTCATACCAGTTCCAAACCTATGTGTTATAGGTCATTTTTCAACCTCTTCCAAGCATCATTTCATTTCATTTTTCGTACCAAACATGTAGCATTACATCTCCTCTTTCCAATGACTCCTAAAACACACCAATTCATTCATTGAGTAGAGAGAAAAACTTACTCAAACCACCTCATGTTGATACTGATGCATTGACAGACTGGTGCACGATTTTGGTTCACACACACCCCAAACACTTCATCACATCAGCTTTCCACATTAAACCAAACACACATGACTTACACCTTGCACACTTGCCTTGGCATACATGAGAATGGAAAGAAACAAACTTGCTGAGCAAGTTTCTGTTACAACCAGCCGTGCCTTCATTTTCTTTTCACCTCCACCATAGCATATCATGAGTTGCCATCACCATATCATTGCTCTCCCTAACTAACTTGACTCAGTTAGTTAGGGATGACTCACCCAAACCACCATGACTCAGCTGACTCACTCAGTTTAACTATGGTTAGCTCACACTATAAATAAAAACTTCACTCTCAAATTTCATTCCTAACTTCATTTTCTCACATTCAACTCAGAAATTCTCTCGATTCTCTCTCAATTCCTCCACATTGCAACTGATTTTCAAACTCCATTTCATTCATCTTCCTCATCTTCATCTCAGAATCTCTCTGATTCTATCTCCATTGTCATCACATTGAAACTGTTTTGAAGCTTGGATATCAACTCTCCTCCACTGAAGCATCATTCATTCTCTGCATCTAAGCCTTTATTTGGCCAAAAGAAACTCAAAGAAGAAGCAACATCTCTGGTTTTTCTGAAGAACACATCAAGATCATAAATCTTCAGGTACGAATTTCTTCCCTTATAGACCTAATGTGAAGATGTTATCAGGTTCTTGATGCTTCATATAAGCTCAAGAACTTGTCTGGCTAGTTGATAGGCCTTTAGAGGCATAGTTGAAATGTTAGGGCAAATCTTCATATGCTCGATTCTCCCATTTCATGAACTTTTTGTATGTTTTGTCACTGGATTCATGCTCTACATTACTTCCTCTTCATTTTGGTATGCTGTTTGTAAGATTCTGGGAAAATTGAAGTTGCAGACGGTGGCGTGTGACCGGAGAAGGTGACCGGAGGTCCCTCTCCGGCCGGTGGTTTTTGGTTAGGGTTTTGTTTGCAGTTTAAATCATGGCCGTTGATGTGTTCTAATCGTGTGGTGAGGAGCGTGCCAACACATTAAAATGCACATGCACCTCACGTGCCTTATTTCTGAATTCAATTAATCAACGTGTGGTGCAGTGCATGGTAGTGTGAGTGGACATTCATGTGAGTGCGTTGGATCCAAATACTTTGACTTGTTGGTTGACTTGACCTGATCCAATGGTGATCTTTTGTTTGACTCTTGTTGACTGAGTGTACATGTTAATTAGTGTGGATTGCGTAGACTTGGACCTAGACCAATTTGATATTCGCACCTCCCTTGTTTAAGGCCCAATGTAATTTGAACTGATTAATTACTAGTCACGCACCCCCATTCCTTTTTGCATTGCATTTTATTTTTCCATTTTTCTACACGTTTGCTTTTTAATTTTTAAAAATACTAAATAGCATCATAAAATTCCAAAAAAATTCGTGAGCCTTCTTAAAACATTTAGAAAATGTTTCATGATTTTGTTTCTTGATTTTATGACCGTTTTGCCCCTGTTCTATATTTTTCTTTGAATTTCTTTGGTGTGCATTCTTAATGTGGTACATGATCTTGTTTAATTTTGTTCTTGATCATTAAAAATTGTTTTGATGCTCTTCTTTTTGCATTGAGTCATTATCATCTTGAGGTTTGTTAAGTGATTTTTATTTGATTTTTTAGGTCATTTTATGGCATGTTTGGTGTTCACTTTTGTGCTACTTTGTATGATATGCCTATTTGACCATAGTGCATTGTTTGACATCATTTTGCCTTGGTTCCTTGCATGCTACTTTGATATGTGATTCATCTCTGATTAGTGAACTTCAATACCATGTTTTCATAATTTTCATGAGGCCATTTGATTTTTGTTTGATGCATTTCACTTAAAGCATTATAACATGTCATATCATTGTAATCTTTTGTGCATGTTTACATGTTTTCTTTTGTACATAATGGCATGATCATTTGCATATTTGGTGAACCATTCACTTGACATTATAGGTCATTGGTACATATTATATGTCATCCTTGCATGTTGACTTTCATTTAAACCTTGTGCACCTTTAACATGTGGTGTTTGTACTTGTGTTTTCTTTTGAACTTCCATTTCAATTCTACTTCTTCTATCACTTCTTAAATGTCTTGATGTGCTTCATGAATACTTGTGAGAGGTTTGTGAATCATTTTTTTTCATTTTTATTTCAATTCTGATCCATGGATTACATGTTCCATTTATGCACATTTCTTCTTTTTCTCTTTCATATTTCATTCTTCCTTTTCTTATGATATCATGTTCTAATGTCATGCAGGATGTTTGTTGCCTATCCACTTGAGTTTGATTGATAATAACCATTGGTTTCCATATGATGTACATTCTGGTTGTGGCTCTAGGATTT
Source organism: Lathyrus tuberosus (assembly GCA_022829125.1). Taxonomy (NCBI): domain Eukaryota; kingdom Viridiplantae; phylum Streptophyta; class Magnoliopsida; order Fabales; family Fabaceae; genus Lathyrus; species Lathyrus tuberosus. The sequence continues at coordinate 1,133,730 of JALAZF010000727.1, read as the reverse complement.
GGTTTCTCATTTAATTCTTTTGAGTTTTATGATGCATTACATGTTCTTTTACTTCTTATACTTCTTATACATGTTTACTAACCATGTAGGGGCTTTGGTAAGTTTCAATTGAGTGTGGATAAGGAATCCACATTCAACTTCTATCCTTTCTCTTTTACAATTCCATGTTATGTTTTGTTAAGCACTTATGTGCTTTCTTTTAATAACTCATTACTTTCCCTTTTTGAATTACAATTCATCTTCTACTTTAGAAGTGAATTGTTTAATTCTTTCTTTCTTTAGACTTTAGGTTGAAACCTCATAAACCATTAGGATCACTCCCTTTAATCTTCAATAGGATTGAGTCTTAGTCCACATAGGTTTTACCTTTTCTTCTCTCTTGAGTCTCTCTTCTCATCTCAAAGAAAATGCAAAATGTCTAATAAAGGTAGGCACTTATTGCATTTAGGCCTTTCATATAAAGAAAAGATTATAAGGGGTCTTCTCTTATAATCTTAAAATGCATAGCATATAACCCATCTTGGGTCAATGTGTTAAACATTTGATCTTATGTGAGGGACTTAAATGCAATACTTGTTGAAGGTACAAATAAAAAACACTTCTTCATTTCTTAATTAACAAAAACACTTAATAAACACAAGTATGCTAGTGTGTTTGAACCTTGACAATTGGAGCTAAATGTGGAGGTCTTCTTCACTCTTAGTGTGCTTTCTTACCCATTCCATCTTGGAATGTGAGAATGTACACATTCCAATGACTAAGATTTAAATACACTATCATATGCAAACAAATCCAAAACACTTCCTTCTAAAAGACAAAAACAAACAATAATGTCTTTCCTTCGGGAATTCTTTTCTCATCTCATTCATTCTCAACGCACGAACGCGCTTCTACTCGTTCTCTTGCAAGATGGTAACGCACTCGGACCAGCGAGCCTGCAACACCTGAGCTAGAACGTCAGCCGTTCCTTAAAAAACACAAACAATTCATCCCTAGTGAGGGGAACTACGTCGCTCTGATTCTCATGCTCCCGATGAGATACGTAGGCAGTGGGGTAGGGCCCATGCGAGCACTTCTTTTATTTTCCCTACATTTGTTTCTCTTTTTCTTTCTCCTTTCTTTCCTTTTCTAGTTCCTCTTCCAGTATTCTTTTCTATCACCCTTTGATCGAAACAAGCAAGCGTGGATCCCATCGGGTACGATGGACGCGAGGGGGTGCTAATACCTTCCTCTCGCGTAACCGACTCCCGAACCCAGTTCTCTTGGTCGTAAGACCATGCTTTTCTTTTCTCTCAGGTTTACGCGGTGTTTCCTTTCCCTCTCTTGGGATAAATACACATTGCTGGCAACTCTGTTTGGTGCCACTTTCGCGTTTGTACTAGGATGAAAATCTCGGGAGCGACACTTGTAATCTACTGTATTTCCATTTCTGTAATCCTTTGAATTCAATAAAAAGGGGTTTCCCCACCATTTGATATTTGCAATCTAATTGTCGAAGTTTATTTTGATTAAACCTTAAACAAATAATATAATCATTGCATTCATCATTCTCACATTGCGTATTCTTCTTACCTACGAATCTCACATTTGTGTCTCGGTTCTAGAGTCAAACTGTCTCATTCGTATAATACTCGGGCCAATCGTCAGAAAAAGATGGATGATCTTGAGGAAGAAAACAGAGAGTTGAAAGAAGAGATCGACGCTCTGAGAGAGGATATGAGAAAGCTTCGTAACGATATGCAAGCCATGGCAAAAGCTCAGCTGTAAAGGACTGTGATCTTAGAGATCACCTCGACGCCCATATAGAGAAGTATGATCATAGGTATCAGATACCGAAAGATCGTCCTTGGGGCATGCCTGTTAACTATATCCCGGAAGGATATGTTCCGCCGATCACTGAAGATCAGGGAATCGCAACAGAAGCCGCTGGGTCTGAAGGTTACAAACTTCGGGAAAACGAAGATACCAGGGGCATACTGAAGACTCCTGAAGGTTACAAACTTCGGGAAAAGCCAAGATTCACTACCGTAGTCACGGTACCACCCCCTGTGGTGCACACTGTCCTGGAAGGACAGATTCCACAAATACCTTCTGGTAAGAAGGAAACTATGTTTGACAGAATGGATGAATTCCAGGAACAGTTCTTGGAAATGCAGAAGGAGTTGCAAGCCATTCGCGGTCAGGATTTATTTGGAAAGGACGCCGCAGATCTCTGCTTGGTCCCAAATGTGAAAGTTTCGCACAAATTTCAAGTGCCCGACTTTGAAAAATACAAGGGTAACTCTTGCCCTCAAAGGCATCTGGTGATGTACGCTCGGCGGATGTCAGCTCAGACGGAGAATCAGGACCTACTGATTCACTACTTTCAGGACAGTTTAACCGGTGCCGCACTCAAATGGTACATGGGTTTAAACCGTGCCACGATTAGCACATTCATAGATCTTGGCACTGCCTTCGTCCAACAATACAAATACAATTTGGACATGGCACCCGACAGAGATCAACTCAGATCGATGTCGCAAAAGGACAAGGAAACCTTTAAGGAGTATGCTCAAAGGTGGCGTGAAATTGCCGCTCAAATTTGTCCACCTCTGGAGGAAAAAGAGATGACAAAGATCTTCTTAAAGACCTTAAGCTCATTTTACTATGACCGAATGGTTGCCAGTGTGCCCAGTGATTTCACCAAAATGGTTGGCATGGGTGTACGTCTTGAGGAAGGTGTCCGAGAAGGACGTTTGGTAAAAGACACTGGATCGACGAGTGGTACTAAAAAATACGGTAGTGCTCTCCCTAAGAAGAAAGAGCAAGATATTGAGAATATCTCTCTCGGAAAGCAAAGGCGACGTTATCAACCAGTAGCAGCTGTGACTCCTGCTATCAACCCTGCGTCTATTCCTACGTATCAACCTCAGGTTGCGCAAAGCTAACCTGATCAACAAAGGACACAACAGCCTCTTCAGCAGGCTCGTCCTCCATACAACAACAACTGTACAACACGGCCACCAGGATTTGATCCTATACCCGTGTCGTATGCAGAGTTGTTTCCATTACTACTGGCTAAGGGGCACATTCAGACTAAATCTCCTCTTACAGTACCGGAAAATCTGCCTTTTTGGTTTAAGGTGGATCAAACTTGCCCTTACCACCAAGGAGGATCAGGGCATAACATAGAGACTTGTCTCAATTTCAAGTCCGACGTGCAAAAACTTGTTAGGAGCGGGGTCTTATCCTTCAAAGATATGAATCCTAATGTTCTCACGAACTCACTGCCTCAACATGAAAAGGCTGCAACCAATTTGATAGAAGGAGAGACTAACGATGTCTATCAAATTCAGGAGATAGTCTTGTTAAAGACCAATTCGGTCAAGATGCACTGTAGACAGAGTGGATATTGCCATGTGCCACCTCATAACTATCACCAGTGTGATATCTGCTCTAAAGACAACCAAGGATGTTCTGTGGTGCAAGCAGCTCTACAGGAACAGATGGATCTCGGATGGATCCAAGAGCACCGAGTTCGTGGAGTTAACATGGTTTACACGAATTCTAACGTCATTCAGAACCACGATATCCGTGCAATGAATGTCAACTTGGTGGCGATGCACTCAACGAAAAGCCAGTATCATAATCTACCGCGGCACGATTACAGTTCCTGTCTGATTTGCTTGGTAAACAAACAAGCATGCTCTTTCATACAGGAGGCCCTCCAGCGTCAGATGGATCTTGGATGGATCCAAGACTACCATGATAGGAATTCCTATCAAATCAACATGATTCAGATCTTCGATATTCGCGTGATGAATACCAACCTGGTAGAGTTACATGCTGAGCAGGTCCGACTCGGATTCTTAATATCACACGACTATCAAAATTGTAAAGCGGGTTGCGAAAACGATCGAGGTTGTACCCTTGTCTAGGAGGCACTTCAGCACTTGTTAAATCACTGGTGGATGGAAATTTATATGGATGAAGATACTCAGTAGATTAGTATCAATAACAGGAATCCTACTCGGTGTCAGAGTCAAGATGTCCGATCTGTGGAAGCTAACCTAGTGAGGTTACATTGTATTCAAAGTGGGCATGGCCAGGTGCCACCACACAATTATGACCGTTGTAGCGTCTGTTCGGAAAGTAACCAAGGGTGTTACCTTGTGAAAGCAGCTCTTCAGGGTCAGGTAGATCGTGGAGAGATTCGCCCATATCCAGGTTCTAGGCCCATCAATTGGACGCTGCACTACCTTGTCGATCAAATCGAGGATGTTGTCACTATCTCTGGTCATCACAGGACCAGGGATGTTTTTGCCATTATCCCTCTACTTGACAAATCTAAAATTCCCAACCGGGAACGGATCGAGATTACTTATGATGGTCAGAAAAATCAGAAGGTTCCCATAGTCATCTATCTACCGGGACCACTGCCGTATGAATCAACTAAGGCAATCCCTTACAAATACGGTGCAACGACAGTTGAAAATGGAAAGGAAATTTCATTACCCTCTGTCGTGAATATTGCAGACATCAGTCGTGTAACACGGAGTGGTAGAATCTTCAACCGAGGAGTTGGAGAACCTAACAAGGAAAAGGAACTCCAGACGGAAACTCCTGATCCACTAGTCGGTCAAACCAGTAATCCCGACCTTTCAAAAAATAATGATGAGATGCTAAAGCTCATCCAAAGGAGTGAATACAACATTTTCGATCAACTGTTACAAACTCCTTCAAAGATCTCGGTATTATCGTTGTTACTCAGTTCAGAAGCCCACAGGGAGGCTCTACAGAAAGTCTTGGAGCAAGCCTTTGTGGAACAGGATGTAACAATCAAACAGTTTGATAGCATTGTCTCTAACATCACTTCCTGCAATAATTTGGGATTTAGTGATGAGGAATTACCCGAAGAGGGTCGTCGTCATAACATGGCGCTCAACATTACAGTTAACTGCCAGGACGATGCTTTGGCCAGGGTACTAGTAGACACGGGGTCAGCCCTGAATGTTATACCGAAGTCCACTTTGATGCAATTATCATTCAAAGGCCCTCCGATGAGAATCAGCGAGGTCGTCGTCAAAGCATTCGACGGATCCAGAAAAACAGTTATCGGCGAAGTTGAACTTCCCATAACTATCGGTCCTCACACTTTCCAAGTCACTTTCCAGGTCATGGACATCCGGGCAATGTACAGTTGTTTATTAGGAAGACCTTGGATACATCAGGCTGGAGCGGTCACTTCGACCCTCCACCAAAAGCTAAAGTTCGTCAAGAACGATCAACTTGTCACAGTTTGTGGGGAACAAGCCTTGCTTGTAAGCAACTTGTCATCATCTACTGGCATAGAACCCGAGGAGGTTATTGGAACTCAGTTCAAAGCACTGTTTGTAAGCAAGAACAATCAGTTCAGAAGAGGAACCTCGATTTCCTCATACAATGATGCTATTAAAGCGGTCGAGAGTACCGATACAACAGGATGGGGACAGCTTGTCATTCCTATTGACAATAAAACAAAGAAGGGTCTTGAATTTTCTGCAACCTGTACCCAGACAGCTGCCAACGATGAAAGTCTTCATCCCCTTTAAAACTTCTTCCACAATGGAGGTTTTCTTCACCCCGTGTCTCAGGCAGTACATGCTATCAATGAGGAAGATCCCTCTGACATAGATGAAGAATGGAAGTCCTATCTTAATGAGGACAGTTATATGTCTCAGGAAGAGGTGCCTACACCATTTTGCTTTCCTACACAGAGTCTGAGATTTATACCAAGGTCAGACGTCGAAATGATCTATGGAGATTGTGATCCAGAAGGATGCTGTGCTCCGCCAAACTCATTAGAGGAGGACACTCTGATGAAAGGGAACTTTGACCACAATTACTATGGCCCAATGGATGGTCTGCCAATGTGGCAGCCTTACCCAGGAAACTTGGGGCAAGAGAGTCAGCCGAACAATGAAAATCAGCTGACCATCATTGAACAGAATACCTGTGTACCCACCATGTCATGGGATCAACACTCAGGTCATTCAGAAACTACTCAACATGAAGATGAATTCGCAACATTTGCAGGACTTGAATTCATCAGCTATGCTTTTCCCGAGGTCAACGTCATCGAGAGAGATGACTCCTCCAGTTCGAAAGAAGTGTGGGACACCTTGGGACAACCGAGTGGAAAATTTGACTTCATGGTCAAGTACACCGCTCCCGAAAGCTCTCGTATCAGGCTCGAAGACATCCAGCCTACTGGATGGGGAGATACAGCTGAGAGCACAAATGCTATGCAAAATACAACTGAGGAATTCTCCTATGACAATTCCGCCTGGGAGACAGATTCCAATGATCCTGCTCCACCAGAAATCAGCGTCATTTCTGAAGACAAATCAAGGAAGGTGCCAGACTTTGTGATTCACCGAGGAGTTTGCCGCCAATGGGTTGCTGTCGAGGTTTCGAAGATCGTTCACCAGTCAAAGTAATTGCCATCTTTAACCTTTCACCCTGCCCAGATGAAACGGATGTTTTGATAGGGCTCGCTCTCTGTAAATTTTCCCTCTTCGCTTTGCCCAAAGCGACAGAGTTTTGTTTTATAGGGCTGTAGTTTCAAGGATAGATTTGTTCATTAATAAAATAACGTCGTTCTATAATTTCCGCATTAATTGTTGTTTTCTCTTTTCGTTTTTTAGAAAATGGTAATCCTAAAAAACAATTCAATAATAAAAACAAGCAGTAAAATAAAACACTGCACACACTTGCATTTTCTCTATCTCTTCTAAACACGAATCATCACGTCATGCAGATTGCTTGTTTTAAACCCCGTTGAAACATACGATCCGATGCCTTCCCCAACTTTGAGTTCCTGGTATTCGAGGCCGAAGAAGAAAATGACGACAAAATTCCAGAAGAGATATCTCGACTACTCAGACAAGAGGAAAGGTCCATTGAACCTCACAAAGAACCGTTGGAAACGGTAAACTTGGGTTCAGAAAAAGAGAGAAAAGAAATCAGGATTGGGGCATTTCTCAGTCCAACTACCAAAGAGAGTTTGATAAAGCTTCTCAAAGAATTCCCCGATGTATTCGCTTGGTCCTATCAGGATATGCCAGGGTTGGATACCAGCATTGTGGAACATCACTTACCGTTGAGATCGGAATGTCCGCCAGTAAAGCAAAGGTTGAGACGCACTCACCCAGACATGGCCATCAAAATCAAAGAGGAAGTACAGAAACAGATTGACGCGGGTTTCCTCGCTACGTCTGAATATCCTCAATGGTTAGCCAACATTGTACCCGTTCCCAAAAAGGACGAAAAGGTCAGAATGTGTGTCGACTACAGGGATCTAAACAAGGCTAGTCTAAAGGACGACTTTCCTTTACCACACATTGACATGCTGGTAGACAGCACAACAAAGTTCAAAATTTTCTCCTTCATGGATGGATTCTCGGGCTATAACCAGATCAAAATGGCGCCGAAAGATATAGAGAAAACTTCGTTCATCACCCCATGGGGTACATTTTGTTACAAGGTAATGTCGTTCGGTTTGAAGAACGTCGGGGCAACCTATCAAAGGGCCATGACTACTCTTTTTCATGACATGATACATAAAAAAATCGAAGTGTATGTCGATGATATGATTGCAAAATATAAAACAGAGAATGAGCACGTTGAACATCTGTCAAAATTGTTCGAACGCCTAAGAAAATTCAAGCTCCACTTGAATCCCAACAAGTGCACCTTCGGTGTCCGTTCAGGGAAACTACTAGGGTTCATCATCAGCCAGAAAGGAATTGAGATTGATCCTGACAAGGTCAAGGCCATTCAAGAAATGCCTTCTCCGAAAACTGAAAAACAAGTCAGAGGATTCTTGGGACGTTTGAACTACATCTCCAGATTCATATTCCTCATGACCGCCACATGTGCGCCGATTTTCAAATTACTCAAAAAAGAACCAGGATTGCGTTTGGTCAGAAGATTGCCAAACCGCCTTCGACAGTATCAAGGAATATCTGTTGAACCCTCTGATTCTATCACCTCCAGTGGAAGGAAGACCGCTGATCATTTACCTCACAATCCTAGAGGACTCAATGGGATGTGTACTTGGCCAACAAGACGAAACCAAACGGAAAGAGTCTGCCATTTACTATTTGAGCAAGAAATTCACCGACTGCGAAACTCGGTACACGATGCTTGAAAAAACTTGTTGTGCTTTGGCTTGGGCAGCCAAACGTCTACGTCAATACATGATTCATCATACTACTTGGTTAATATCCGAAATGGATCCAATCAAGTACGTCTTCAAAAAACCTGCTCTCACGGGAAGGATTGCCCGTTGGCAGATGCTGTTATCAGAATATGACATAGAGTACCACGCTCAGAAAGCCATTAAGGGAAGTATTTTAGTCGATCATTTGGCTCATCAACCGATTGACGACCAGGAATCAGTGGAGTTTGACTGCCCAGACGAAGATGTCATGTATCTAAAAATGAAAGATTGCGATGAACCGTTACCCAGTGAAGGGCCAGAACCAGGTTCCTAATGGGGACTTATCTTTGACGGAGCAGTTAATCATTATGAAAACGGAATTGGGGCAATCATTGTTAGCCCTCAGGGTACCCACATTCCTTTCACCGCTCGACTTACGTTCAAGTGTACGAACAACGAGGCCGAATATGAAGCTTGTATCATGGGTCTCGAGGAAGCGATTGATTTAAGGATCAAAAACTTGGACGTATACAGCGACTCAGCCTTGGTTATCAATCAGATAAAAGGAGATTGGAACACATACCAATCAGGATTGATTCCTTACAAAGACTACGCAAGAAGGTTGCTACCCTTCTTTAACAGAGTCGAGTTTCATCACATCCCTCATGAGGAGAATCACATGGCTGATGCATTAGCCACTCTCTCTTCCATGATTAGTGTAGGTCAATGGAACGACCTACCTAAGATCGACATAATGCGCCTTGAACGACCCGCTTACATCTTCACGATTGAAGCAGTCATAGACGACAAACCTTGGTATCACGATATCAAATGCTTACTTCAGAAACAAGAGTACCCACCTGGGGCATCCAGGAAAGATAGGAAAACCCTCAGAAGATTGGCTGGAAACTTCTTCCTGAGCGGTGACACTCTCTATAAGAGAAATTTTGACATGGTCTTGCTCCGATGCGTAGACAGACCAGAAGCAGACATGCTTATGAAAGAAATTCATGAAGGATCCTTTGGCACTCATGCCAACGGACATACAATGGCGAGAAAAATTCTAAGAGCAGGGTATTATTGGTTGACAATGGAATCCGACTACTACAAGTACATGAGGAGGTGTCACAAGTGTCAGATATACTTCGACAAAATTCATGTACCGCCATCACATCTCAAAGTTCTCTCTTCCCCATGGCCATTTTCTAAATGAGGAATCGACATGATTGGCATGATTGAGCCCAACGCTTCAAACGAACATCGGTTCATCCTGGTAGCCATTGACTACTTCACCAAGTGGGTCGAAGTAGCGTCATTCGCCAATATAACCCGACAAGTGGTGGTCCGATTTATCAAAAACAATATCATCTGCCGTTATGGTGTTCCAAGCGAGATCATTACTGATAATGGATCTAACTTGAACAATAAGATGATGAAAGAGTTGTGCGCAGAGTTCAAGATTGAACATCATAACTCATCTCCCTACCGACCCAAGATGAACGGAGCGGTAGAAGCAGCTAACAAGAACATCAAGAAGATCGTTCAAAAGATGGTTGTAACCTACAAAGATTGGCACGAAATGCTACCCTTTACTCTTCATGATTATCGAACATCTGTCCGCACTTCAATAGGGGCAACCCCTTTCTCTCTAGTGTATGGCATGGAAGCAGTGCTCCCCATAGAAGTAGAGATCCCATAAATCTGGGTATTGATGGAAGCTAAGCTCACCGAAGCTGAATGGTTTCAAAGCCGACACGAAGAACTGAATCTGATCAAAGAAAAGAGAATAACGGCACTATGCCATGGTCAGTTGTATCAACAGAGAATGAAGAGGGCGTTTGACAAAAAGGTCTGACCTCGTGTTTTCAGAAAAGGAGACATTGTGCTCAAGAAGATACATTCATTTCTCACTGATTCGCGAGGTAAATGGACTCCGAATTATGATGGCCCCTATGTGGTCACGAAAGCTTTCTCAGGCGGTGCCTTGAGACTTGCAACCATGGACGGAGAGGAATTTGCCTACCCCACAAATGTTGATGTAGTCAAGAAATACTTCGCCTAAACTAAAAAAAAAACGTCTCGGTGGATTGAAAACCCGAAAGGGCGGTCCAGGAAAAATTTAGAGACAAAAAATAAAAAAAAAATCATCCCGGTGGATTGGAAACATCACAGTACATTCCAGGCAAAAGTTAGGGATAATGGCAAGTAACTATGTTCAACAGAGGCAAGTCCCTCAGCAGCAGTTACATCATCCGCCAGAAAACTCCAGTCAAGGTCATCTTCGACAGAAGCTCGGGATGTCCCGAAATCAAAGTTGGTAGAAGGATAGTGGTCGTTATGTTTCAACGTAGCCCTTTTCCCTGTAAATTACCATTTTCTAACTTTGTATATACTCTTTGGAATCACACGTTTGGCTGATTTCCATCCTATCAATAAAATTTGAGCCTTTGTGCTTTTGTTTGTAGTTCTTATTTGTTTTACCTTTACAGAATGGCATTTTAACATGATTAACGATTCTTGAAATAAAACAAAAATGAATTTACTTGTTAAAACTTTTTCTGCTTTTTAATAAAGACGGCAATTTCTTTTGACTGTTGAATATCAGAAGAACATCGGTCGCTTCTCCAGAAGTAATCGAACCTCAAAGTGCAGAATCAAAGTACTCCTTCTAACCCAGTACGCCTAAATGAAGGGATCAACTGTGTCAGAGACCTTGTTTCGTATGACACGCCTCGGCCGAGTTCTCATCTCCTAAGCCCGATCAACATAGCTCCCAACAGGGACTCTCTCTCCTAAGCATGTTGGAATTGCTATTCTGAACCAATGGTACTCTTCGCCCCGCGATGGCCGAGTATCCAGTCGTGTTCACCTGTCAGTTTGTATGTCGCGTCAGTTTTGTCAGCATAAACATACATGCATCATTGTATTATTGATTTGCATTCACATTTCATATTGCATCGCTATCACTCTAGTCGGTCTTGTCCCTTAGTGATAAAAGACCTCTCAATCGAGTTGTCAGCCTTTTCCTCGTCAGGAAGTATTACGTCTGAACAATATCTCTCCTCCAGTTTTATTTCTGGATTGAAGTTGGGTCCTCGACCACTTTGATAACTTGAACCTCTGAAAGACCAGAGAGCCCTCAGTTAACATCACTCTTCGCCATTGAAGATGATATCCTTGTTTTCCCGGATTAAAGAAAATCCCCAGAGAAAGCCTCTTAATCAGAGATTCGGTAATACGGCAGTTTTTCTCCGAAAAACCCACTAATGAAAAGGTCATTGGCACCTCAAAATTGGATCACATCATATGGCATTTCTCCGAGAAGATCTCCGAGAAAAGTATGATGTAAAGACCCCAAACAAATGCAGTCTCTCAAGGGACTCGCATTCCCCGAGTAGAGTCAACAAATGGCATCCCCAACAGAGAAGTTTGTACACCTCTACAACTCAGACGACTGGGTTCCCCAACAAGTCTGACATTGAAACTTTTTCCACCCAAATGGCATCTCCCCAGGAAAATTCGGCGAGAAGTTTGAAGGAAAGTCGCTACGAATAGCGTCCCTTGTCAGTAAAGTTTATTGACGAAAGAAACTAAGACCAGTTCCTTGGTAGGAATCCAAGATCGAGGGGAAGTTTACATCAGAAACTAAGACTAGTTCCTTGGTAGGAAACCAGGAATGAGGGGAAGTTTAAATCAGAAACTAAGACCAGTTCCTTGGTAGGAAACTAGGATCGAGGGGAAGTTCATCTCAAAAGAAAACTGAGACCAGCTCCTTGGCTAAAGGCCAGAATCGAGGGGAAGTTTACCTTTTCTAAGCATCATTGCTTAGTAAAAGAAGATGAATGCGCAAGCTGCCATTCATAACCACCATCAAAATTTCGGGTATTCCGATATTTAATTCTCTTGCACCCCGAATGCCCGAATACCTTCGTCATTCACACCTTCGGGTCCAAGAAGATTAAATAGGGGCATCTGTCATACCCCAAATTTTGACCACTAAGATTTCCCATCATTGTGCAAATCATCATCACAATATGGATGAACCATCATGCCTCACCAAATGCCTCAAGGGTTGTTGAGCATTCACTACAATCAAAATTAGGGTTTCAAGCCCTCTCAGAGCCTTAGACAAAGGATCAATCAAGGAATGACATGATCTTCAACTTGTCTAACCTCTCAAACATCCACAATGGACCAAAAAGGACTCCCACTTCAAGGATTAAGCACAAGGTTGCTCCCTTCTAGGTGGATCAAGTCTCGAGATCGCCAGTATCACCAAATTAGGGTTTTGGTCGACCAGGGCCTTCAGATGAAAAATTTCATCTGGACACAAGCCAAAGATCCAAAACACAACCTAATGTACTCCATGGAACCTCATGGACCCAAGCATCAAGTCAATTTGACCTCAGGGGATGCATACATCAAAAATCAGGAAATAGGGTTTCTTGACCTAATTCACCCCTAAGTTAACTTTTGGGACAAATCAAGAGCCAAGACCTCAAGACATGATTTGAGGGGCTCTAATGAACTATATTGATCCATTTGGAACAATGGATTAATCCAAGAAGCTTGAGCAACAAGTCTCAATTTCATCTGCACCACAATTAGGGTTTCCCGAGGAAAGTCAACTGTAACTTTGACTTTTGACCAGGACATGCTCCCAAACCCTAGGACATGCCCCAATATACCCTATGACACCCATGGAACATGTCCATCAAGTTTGATTTAGGTAAAGGACATGATTTCCTGAAGAATTGCACAATTTGGAATTCATCTGATAAAAAGTCAACTGTGCACAAAAGTCAACTTTGACTTTTTGAGATTTTTCACCAAAATGGATTTTTAACCCTAAAATGATGTTAATGTATGATTTGAGTCATCATTCATCAAGAAAAATCAAAGAAAGTGGGATAACTTGTAAAAGGGGTAACCATAAAACTTAGAAATTTTTCTAAGTTATGGAAAAAGTACCACTAATGCACTAACTTTGGAGGATCATAACTCCTAAACCACAAGGCCAATTTTTTTCATCCAAAGATGGATTTGTAGCTCTCATTACCCTCTACAAAAACTTCAACTAGACCTAAGTCCAATTCAGTAAGGATTTTGAGTTATGGAGTGATCAAAATCAAGAAATCACACTTTGTTCCAACACTTAGTGAAAATTTCACTAAGTCAGATTTTGCTTCACTTTTTGCCAAATATAGAGGGATTTTTCACTTGGAATCAAAAGAGATCAAAACCAAACTTGTTCAAACAGTTGTTGTATCATGTAAGGGCTTTCCAAAATGGCCAAGAACATTGCCAAATTCAACTTACACCATGAGATATGACATTGTCAAGTTACCTTGCTAAAATCTGTCAAGGAAAGGCAGAATTTGCAACTTGGCTCGATTTGCCAAAATCAACCAAATTCAAATGCTCCTATCCATTTGGACACCTCAGAGGATTGAATCTAAAGGGGACAATCACTGAGCCAAGCCTCCAAAGTCCATGGAACAAGAAATAGCATGTTGAATCTAGAATGGCCAAAATAGGGACAAGACTCCAAATTTGGATTGAAGCATTCAATGGAAGCATCAAGGTGGCATGGACTGAGCCATTCTCATCTGAAATCAGTCAAGACTTATCCAAGACCAAGGGAACCAAAGCTTTGTGCCCTAACCTCTAGTCAATGGCTAGAGGAGACTTGCATTTCCATTGGACAACATTGGCCAAACCTACTTACCAGCTGCCATTCACTATTCCTTGCAAAACAAACTTGCTCTACTATAAATAGAGCTCAATTGTGATCAGTTTGAGTACACCAAAGCCATCAAATAGATGCTTTCCTCAAAATCTCTTCTTTCACTTCAATTTTTCCTTCTAAGGCAAGTCACTATCGGGTTTTGAGTTTGAGAGCAATTCCAATCAAACCAATCACTCACACACCTCACATACATCACATACGAGTTGATCAAACACTTAGATCACTTATGAAACACCAATTTCACAAAATCACCAGCTGGTTGCTCAAATTTTCAATCAAGTTGCAGCTGAGGTACCACAAAGTGATCCAGCCAATTTCATTCAAGTCTAACCATTCAAACACACTCCATAGGGTGTAGGGAAGCTGTTCAGATCATCACCACTCATCTGTAACACCTCCAAATCAAAAATCACATTGCACTTGCTGTCACGGCTTAGAGGTAAGCATATACTTGGTCATCTCTCAATCTATGCATATTTCCTCGCACAATAATTTGGCCATATGTTCATAATCATGCATGGAATGTTTTCCCTCAATTAATTGCATTGTTTGAATCGTGTATCAAATTTCCTAGCATTCATGCAGAAATTAGGGTTCTTGAGGATTTTTCATGATTTCTTGTTGTATGTTTAATTTAAATGAAATTAACGGACATAGACATGATCGTGAGGTTGAGACGAGCATAATGATATGTGGATTGCATGTTATAATCAAGTATTCAGTGAGATTGGATAGAAAATGCAAATCTGGGCAAGGCAGAACACGCGCGTGTTCTTGGTCCATGTTCTTGGCGCCATTTTTGAATAATTCAAATATTTGAATTTTGTGATTTTATTTAATTGATTCAAAAATTAATTTCCCTCTGAGTTTTAATGATTTTGAGTTGATTCTTTTTTTAATAATTCACAAAAATGTTAAACTATTTTATTTTCCCAAAAAATCCCAAAAATACTATTTATTTCATATAATTTATATTTTTGCAAAGAATTAATGTTTTAATTGTTTTTTGACTTTTTAAATATTTTTTCTACATTGATTTTGCAACTTTAAATGCTTTCTAATTATTTTGTAGGTCAATACTTAATTTTTAAAGCATTAATCCAAAATCACAATTTGTTTTTCACATGTTAAACAATTTTGATCATTTTAATTGAATTTTTATTCAATTAAATACATTTTTGGAAACAAATTAGGGTTTTTGGATTAATTCAACCCTCATGAATCATTTTCAAAACCACTTGGGCCTCTTGAGAGAGTGTAAGACCCAACCCACTTGTACAGAAATATTTTGGGCCTCATTCGTTGTATAAGTCCCTCTGTACATTTTCAAATAAACGGCACAATTATCGCCTTTTGAAAAATAACCTTGGGCCTACCCTCGAGTAGTAAGACCCATTTCTTTTCTTAAAACTCATTTGGGCCTCTAATAGAGTGTAAGATCCAATCCCCTTTTAACCAAAACATTTTGGGCCTCACTTATTGTATAAGTCCCTCTGCGTTAAGAGAAAACCTCGGCGCGATCGCCATTTCAAACGAAAAATCATCTGGGCCTACCCTCGTGTTATAAGCCCCACTCCTTTTCTTTAAACCTTTTGGGCCTATTGAGAGAGTGTAAGACCCATCCCTTTGTACAGAAAACCATTTTAGGCCACAGTCATTTGTATAAGTCCCTCTGTACAAATTTAACAGTGCACTCACTGATAAAACCCTGGGCCTCTCCTTGAGCTGTAAGCCCCAAATCTTTCTTTTTCAAAGCACTTTCTCCTTTGATTTTGAATATACTGTTGTTTTCAATCTTTCTTTGTTGAACAACTAACCAAACAGCATGGAAGCACTACAACCGAGTAAGTGGTTATTGCTTTCATTTACTGCTTTCATATACATATAACTGTATTGTGGGGTTGTTTCACTGTAAGTCTTTTTTCATAAACTCATATCAACTGTGTAATAATAGTATAGATATTTCGAGTTTCCCCGGCAACTACGTCTAGAACTAGGTGACGCCGTTTCATTTATTCGTAGAAATAGACAACTAGATCCCCCAATAGGATCACCAGATACAGTCTTCTCTTCGGCTGTCCTCATTAGGAATTGTCAAGAAACTCTATTCCCAGAGATGAATGTATTCTCCGTGAATAGCATCTTTGAGTTTCTTCCAAATTCTCGAACTTTCCTAACTTTGATCTATTCTCGGTGAATAGCATTGCCTTGAATTTCTCAGGGTATGGGGACCCACGGGCTTCTTAAAAGCATCGGCCTCCTCTTGGGCATCGTACAAGGACCCACAGGCTTCCTAAAAGCAACCCTGCCTCCTCTTGGGCATAGTACAAGGAACCTACGGCTTCTTAGAAGTATTCACAGCCTCCTCTTAGGCTTCGTATAATGATCTCTTCCTCCGGGAATGATAGCCTTCTCTTGGGCTTAGTACAAGGACCCGTCGGCTTCTTAAAAGCTTCCAGCCTCCTCTTGGGCTTCGTACAAATTATCCCGACGACCTCCTAGAGGTATAGGAACAGAACCTAGTCATCTTCATAGAACAGTCCTTTCATAGAGTCTACTACTGTTTCTCAAAGCATAGTACAAAAGATGACACTCTAGACTTGGATAGTCTAATTTCCTTGAGTCTCAAAGACATTCTCAAGTAACCCTTTCGTTAAATAGGAAGGAAACCCGCAGACTCGGACAGTCTCAATACCCTTTGGATTTCCCGTTTCCTCAAAGAGAAGGAAATATCCTTGATCCTTGAATCAAATCCAGGGGTACAGTGTTGCTCATATAAGAACTGATTTTCTCTTTCAAAATCAGTATACTGGACCTGTCACTTAACTGAACAGTCACCATAGCCTCCTCTTGGGCTTTGTACAACGATTCTCCCCAGCGGAGTCAAACAACGTTCGGCCTCTCTCTCAGGCTTTGTACGAGACACATAAAGAGACTCCCTCGTTGAGTCAATGACCCCTTTCGCCTCCATCTCGGGCTTTATACGAGATACGAAAAGGTTTTTATTGAGCCAAACAAATTTTAGCCTCCATCTCGGGCTTCGTACGAGATACAAAAACTCTCTTGTTGAGTCAAATAGCCTCCATCTCGGGCTTTATACGAGATACCAAAAGACTTCATCGTCGGGTCAAAACCTTTTAGCCTCTCTCTCAGGCTTTGTACGAGACACATATTAGCCTCCTCTTAGGCTTTGTATAAGAAAACCACTGGTTAATCCAATTAACCTTTTAGCATCAAAACTGTGCCTCGTTCACAGTACACAAATATCAACAACTCCTTCCTCTTCATCTAATCGCTGTAAGCGGCAAGCCTCTGGATCATCTACATCCATGCCATTGTCCCTCTTTTAGCATGAGAAATTCCTAAGGAAAGATAGCATTGCTCTACACTGAGTTAAAGTCTTCCCCTTCAGGTTAAAACCCCCTATAAAGGAAATTATGGCATTGCTAGGATCCGCGTATCCCGGTTAAAGTAATTCTCCTTTATAAAATAGTCGTAACAGACAAACCCCTCTTTAGAGATGACAAATTCTCTCTAAAGTCAAACCCTTTTAGCTTCACATCTTGGGCTTCGAACAAGATACAAATTACCTTTCGCTTCACGTCTTGGGCTTTGAACAAGACACCAAAAACAACCATTTCCTCCCATAGAACAGGAGGAACTACGAACGCTCTGATTTCCCTGTTTTGGATAAACGGGAATACGTAGGCATAAGATTGAAAGAAAAATCTTAGCGAGCACACTAAACAAAAACCCATATCTCCATCAATCAAAAGCAGTAATTCAAAAAACATCAGTCCTAACATCCTAATCCTTGTTCCCCGCCAGAAACCCTCTGCCTAGATAAAAAGAAAGAAAACAGTATTGGCGAAAATACAAATAACCAGTACAAATGCCCCCCACATTGATAACATTTGTAACCTAACAGACCGTTGTTTAAACTCAGTATGCAAAGCAGGGTTAATTGGAGACATCTATTTCCCTTCCTTCATCAGCTTTAATAGGATAAAAAATGAATCGACCTGTAGTTTTAAGCTCAACCGCAGAGAGCGACCAGCGCTTAAGAACCGCGTCCAAAATCGCTCGCTACAAGGGGCATCTGTCATACCCCAAATTTTGACCACTAGGATTTCCCATCATTGTGCAAATCATCATCACAATAGGGATGGCCCATCATACTTCATCAGTCTCCCCAAAGATGGGTGAGCATTCACTACAATCAAGAATTAGGGTTTCAAGCCCTCTCAGAGTTATTAGACAAAGGATCAATCAAGGAATGACATGATCTTCAACTTGTCTAACACCTACAATGGATCAAAAGGACTCCCACTTCAAGGATCAAGCACAAGGCTGCTCCCTTCTAGGTGGATCAAGTCTCAAGATCGACAGTGTCACCAAATTAGGGTTTCGGTCGACCAGGGCCTCCAGATGAAAATTTTTATCTCCGCACAAGCCAATGATCCAAAACATAACCTAATATACTTCATGGGACCTCATGGACCCAATCATCAAGTCAATTTTGCCTCAGGGGATGCATTCATCAAAAATCAGGAATTAGGGTTTCTTGACCTAATTCACCCCTAAGTTGACTTTTAGGGCAAATCATGAGCCAAGACCTCAAGAGAGGGTTTGAGGGTCTCTAATGAACAATATTGATCCATTTGCAATAATGGATTAATCCAAAAGTCTTGAGCAACAAGTTTCAATTTCATCTGCACCACAATTAGGGTTTTAAGGAAAAAGTCAACTATAACTTTGAATTTTGACCAGGACATGCTCCCAAGCCATATGACATGCATCAATATGCCCTATGACACCCATGGAACATGTCCATCAAGTTTGATTTAGGTCAAGGACATGATTTCATGAAGAATTTCACAGTTTGGAATTCATCTGATAAAAAGTCAACTGTGCACAAAGGTCAACTTTGACTTTTTGAGATTTTTCACCAAAATGGATTTTTAACCCTAAAATGATGTTAATGTATGATTTGAATCATCATTCATCAAGAAAAATCAAGAAAAGTTGGATAACTTGTAAAAGGGGTAACCATAAAAAACTTAGAAAATTTTCTAAGTTAAAAATAAAGTGGCTAGGGTACCAACTTTGGAGGACCATAACTCCTAAACCACAAAGCCATTTTCTCCCATCCAAGGCTTGATTTGTAGATCTCATTGCCCTCTACAAAAACTTCAACTAGACCTAATTCCAATTCATTGTGGATTTTGAGTTATGGAGTGATCAAAATCAAGAAAAGTCACTTTGTTCCAACACTTGGTGAAAATTTCACTAAGTCAGACTTTACCCTACTTTTTGCCAAATGTAGGGGGATTTTTCACTTGGATTCAAAAGAGATCAAAACCAAACATGTTCAAACAGTTGTTGTATCATGTAAGGGCTTTCCAAAATGGCCAAGAACATTACCAAATTCCATTTGAGTCATGAGATATGACATTGGAAAGTTGCCTTGCTGAAATCTGCCAAGGCAAGGCAGAATTTGCATTTTTGCTCGATTTGCCAAAATCAGCCAAATCCAAATGCTCCTATCCACTTGGACACCTCAGAGGATTAAATCTAAAGGGGACAATCACTGAGCCAAGCCTCCAAAGTCTTTGGAACAAGAAATAACATGTTGAACCTAGAATGGCCAAAATAGGGACAAGACTCCAATTTTGGATTGGAGAATTCAATGGGAGCATCAAGGTGGCATGAACTGAGCCATTCTCAATTGAATTCAGTCAAGACTTATCCAATACCAAGGGAACCACAGCCCTGTGCCCTAACCTCTAGTCAATGGCTAGAGGAGACTTGGATTTCCATTGGCCAACATTGAACAAACACCTGCTGCAGTTGCCATTCACTGTGGATCCCAAAACAAACTTGCTCTATTATAAATAGAGCTCAATTGTGATCAGTTTAAGTACACCAAAGGCCTACAACACTTGCCTTTCTCAAAAACCACTTCTCACTCTCAAAAATGCCTTTCTTAGCAAGTCACTATCGGGTTTTTCATTAAAGAGCAATTCCATTCAAACCAATCACACACACACCTCATATACATCATATGTGAGCTGATCAAATACTTAAACAACAACTGGAACACTGATTTCTCAGAATCACCAGTCAATTGCTCAAGGTTTTAACCAAAGTGCAGTTGAGATGCCATGAAGTGATCCAGCCATTCTCAGTCAAGTCCAAGCATTCAAACGCACTCCATAGGGTGTAGGGAAGTTGTTCAGATCATCACAATTCCTCTGTAACACCTCCTACTCAGAAATCAATTTGCTCTTGCTGTCACGACCTAGAGGTAAGCTTAAACTTTGTCATCTCTCAATCTATGCATATTTCCTTGCACAATACATTTGCCAAATGTTCATAATCATGCATGGAGTGTTTCCCCTCAATTAATTGCATTATCTTAGCCTTCATGCAGAAATTAGGGTTCTTGAGGATTTTTCGTGATTTCTTGTTATATGTTTAATTTAAATGAAATTAAATACCATAGACATGATCGTGAGGTTGAAACGAGTTGATTGGTATGTGGATTGCATGATATAATCAAGTATTCAGTGAGATTGGAGAGAAAATGCAAATCTGGGCAAGCCCAAAACACGCGCGTGTTCTTGGGTGTTCTTGGCGCCATTTTCATAAATTCAAATATTTGAATTTTGTGATTTTATTTAATTGATTCAAAAATTAATTTCTCTCCGAGTTTTAATGATTTTGAGTTGATTCTTTTTTTAATAATTCACAAAAATGTTAAAATATTTTATTCTCCCAAAAAATCCCAAAAATATTATTTGTTTTATATAATTGATATTTTTGCAAAGAATTAATGTTTTAATTGTTTTTGACATTTAAAATATTTTTTCCACCTTGATTTTGCAACTTTTAATGCTTTCTAATTATTTTGTAGGTCAATACTTAATTTTTGAAACATTAATCCAAAATCACAATTTGTTTTTCCTATGTTAAACAATTTTGATCATTTTAATTGAATTTTTATTCAATTAAAACACATTTTTGAAAACAAATTAGGGTTTTTGGATTAATTCAAGCTTCATAAATCATTTTCAAATCATTTGGGCCTCTAATAGAGTGTAAGACCAAATCCTTTTTTTTACCAAATCATTTTTTGGGCCTCAGTGCATTGTATAAGTCCCGATACCGTCAAAAACAAACGGCGCGATCGTCGCCTTTTGAAAAATAACCTTTTGGGGCTCTCCTTGAGCTATAAGACCCATTCAAAACTTTTGGGCCTCTAATAGAGTGTAAGACCCAACCCCATTTTAACCAAAATCATTTGGGCCTCAGATATTGTATAAGCCCCTTCGCGTTAAAAGAAAATCTCGGCGCGATCGCCATTTTTAAACGAAAAGTCAACTGGGCCTACCCTCGTGTTATAAGCCCCACTCTTTTTCTTTAAACCTTTTGGGCCTCTTGAGAGAATGTAAGACCCATCCCTTTGTACAAAAAACCTTTTTGGGCCTCAGTCACTTGTATAAGTCCCTCTGTACAAAAATAACAGTGCGCTCACTGAGAAAACCCTGGGCCTCTCCTTGAGCTGTAAGCCCCGAAATCATTCTTTTTCAAAGCACTTTCTCCTTTGATTTTGAATATACTGTTGTTTTCAATCTTTCTTTGTTGAACAACTAACCAAACAGCATGGAAGCTCTACAACCGAGTAAGTGGTTATCACTTTCATTTACCGCTTTCATATACATTTAAACTGTATTGTGGGGCTGTTTCACTGTAAGTCTTCTTTCATAAACTCATATCAACTGTGTAATATTAGTATAGATATTTAGAGTTTCCCCGGCCACTACGTCTAGAACTAGGTGACACCGTTTCGTTTATTCGTAGAAATAGACAACTAGATCCCCAATAGGACCACCAGATACAGTCTTCTCTTCGGCTGTCCTCATTAGGAATTGTCAAGAAACTCTATTCCCAGAGATGAATGTATTCTCCGTGAATGGCATCTTTGAGTTTCTTCCAAATTCTCGAACTTTCCTGACTTGATCTATTCCTTGTGAATAGCTTGCCTTGAATTTCTCGGGGTTTGGGGACCCACAGGCTTCTTAAAAGCATCGGCCTCCTCTTGGGCATCGTACAAGGACCCACAGGCTTCCTAAAAGCAACCTAGCCTCCTCTTGGGCTTAGTACAAGGACCCTACGGCTTCTTAGAAGTATTCACAGCCTCCTCTTAGGCTTCGTATAATGATCTCTTCCTCCGAGAATGATAGCCTCCTCTTGGGCATCGTACAAGGACCCGTCGACTTCTTAAAAGTTTCCAGCCTCCTCGTGGGCTTCATACAAATTGTCCCGACGACCTCCTAGAGGTATAGGAACAGAACTTAATCATCTGCATAGAACAGTCCTTTCATAGAGTCTACTACTGTTTCTCAAAGCACTGTACAAAAGATGACACTCTAGACTTGGACAGTCTAATCTCCTTGAGTCTCAAAGACATTCTCAAGTGACCCCTTCAAGAATAGGAAGGAAACCCGTAGACTCGGACAGTCTCAATACCCTTCGGATTTCCCACTTCCTTAAAGAACAGGAATAACCCGGATCCTCGAATCAAATCCTTGAGTACAGTGTTGCTCATATAAGAATTGATTTTCTCTTTCAAAATCAGTATATTGGACCTGTCACTCAACTGAAACAGTAACCACAGCCTCCTCTTAGGCTTTGTATAATGATCCTTCTCCAATGAAGTTAGCTTCCTCTTGAGCTTTGTACAATGATTCTCCCCAGCGGGGTCAAACAACGTTTAGCCGCTCTCGGGCTTTGTACGAGACACCTAAAGAGACTCCCTCGTTGAGTCAATCCCCCTTTCGTCTCCATCTCGGGCTTTGTACGAGATACAAAAACTCTCTTGTTGAGTCAAATATCCTTCATCTCGGGCTTTATACGAGATACCAAAAGACCCTATCGTCGAGTCAAAAACCATTTAGCATCTCTCTCGGGCTTTGTACGAGACACATATTAGCCTCCTCTTATGCTTTGTATAAGAAAACCACTGGTTGATCCAATTAACCTTTTTGCATCAAAGCTGTTCCTCGTTCACAGTACACAAACATCAACAACTCCTTTAGTATGAGAAATTCCTAAGGAAAGATGGCATTACTCTACACTGAGTTAAAGTCTTCTCCTTCAGGTTGAAATCCCCTATAAAGGAAATTATGGCATTGCCGGATTCACAAATCCCGGTTAAAGTAATTCTCCTTTATAAACAGTCGTAACAGACAAACCCCTCTTTAGAGATGACAAATTCTCTCTAAGGTCAACACTTTTAGCTTCATATCTTGGGCTTCGAACAAGATACAAATAAACCCTTCAGCTTCACATCTTGGGCTTTGAACAAGATACAAACCACCTTTCGCTTCACGTCTTGGGCTTTGAACAAGACACCAAAACAACCATTTCCTCCCATAGAATAGGAGGAACTACGAACGCTCTGATTTCCCTGTTTCGGTAAACAGGAATACGTAGGCATAAGATTGAAAGAAAAATCTTAGCGAGCACACTAAACAAAAACCCAAAATCCCATACTTTCATATATATTCGTCCTAACATCTCAACCAATAGCCTAAAGCACCCCTAGTCAACAAAATAACCTAGGAAAAACCCCGAATCTTTGTAGCATCTGTAACCTAACAGACCGCTGTTTAATCTCAGTATGCAAGCAGGGTTAGTTGGATACATCTATTTCCCTTCCTTCATCAGCTTTAATAGGATAAAAAATGAATCGAACTGTAGTACTAGAGCGATCGTGCTTCACAACCACATCCAAAAATCACTCGCTACACCCTTATCGTTTTTCGACTTGTAGTCACACAAAGATTTGTTCTTTTGATGAGAATTTTTTCTTTCATTCTTTTTATTTTTCCCTGACTTTTACCTGGACTGATTTTTTTTTAAATTTTTGATGTCCAGCGGGATGCCCAATTTTTGCCTAAGTCACTTGTTTTCCATTTTTTCGACTTAGCAGACTTTTATTTTTCTTTTGATTTCTTTCTTTCTTTTTTTTTTTGAACAAATCGTGTGACATTGCCTTATTTGACATATTAAAAGGGTTGTGACCGCCTCTTCCCTTTGGAATGAGGGATAACCATTGTGGTTGGTCCCTAGATACACACTTCTTTTGAAATTTGGACACTTGATCAAATTAACTGAAGACTACCTTGCCCCAGGTTAAATGTAAGGGTTTTTTCATTTAGAAGAGAAACTCCTACTTCAAGACTCAAAGGGGTTAACGAGGGATTATCTTCCTTATATCTCCGGTGTTTGGGAATTTGAAACAATGCCTTACATCATCAGCAGAGTCTTATTTAAAAGTATACAACCAAAAATTTTGCGTTTTCACTTCATCATCCTCCCTCCAAGAGTTTAAACAAGAAGTTGGTATTGCAAATGCAGAAAACAAATTATGAGCGAATGCGAATGGATCACTTCAAGATAAACATACTCATTGCATTAAGATTAATATTCAAAACAAGCAAGTTCTACATGCATACAAAGCAATAACAATCATAAAAGATTACAAATGAAAATGCAGTAAATGAACTAAAAATTTGAGGAAACTGTGTCAGCTTTAGCTTGAAAGAACATTATCAACTTTCTTGGGAGACACAGAATCAAACATATAACCACTACGGTCAGTCTACTAACATCAGCATAAAGGCGTTCCATTCACAAATGTGCTTCCTTCCTTGAAGTTCAACACCTCATCGTCAATCATCTCTTGAACCTTTTCCTGGAAAACCTTGCACTCCTTAATTGGATGCCCCATTACACCATCATGAAATTCACAACTGTTATTTGGGTTGTACCAAGGAGGGAGAGACTTCATAGCTCTAGTCCTTCTGGGTGTTATCACAGAGTTTTGGGCAAAATAAGACCACAATTGACTGTAAGTCATTGGGATTGGATCAAACTGGCGGGTCTCTCCTTCCAAATTATTCAGAGGTCTCAGCTGCTTCTGGAACTGAGGAGAATCCTGAATCGCATCAACTTCAACATTTTCTTTACTAGCTTGGCCATTCAAACCATCTTGGATTCTTCCACTTTTGAATGCATTTTCGATGTTTACTCTGACTTCCACAATTTTGGAAAAATCTAGAGGTACAACGCCTACCATCCTGACATAATAAGAGTCTGACAGCGTTCTTAGAAATATTTTGGACAATTCCTTCTCTAAGAGTGGTGGATGAACTTGAGCTGCTAATTCTTTCCACCTTTGTGCATACTCTCTGAAGGATTCGCTGTCCTTCTGACTCATACTCGTAAATTCATCACTATCTGGAGCCATGTCCAAATTGTAGTCATATTGTTTCACAAAAGCATCAGCTAGGTCTTCCCAAGACTGAATATGGTTCCTTTCTAGCTTCATATACCACATCAAGGATCCCCCATATAAACTTTCTTGAAAGCAGTGAATCATCAACTTATCGTTGTCGACATGAGCGGTCATCTTTCGACAGAACATCGTCAAATGGTGCCTTGGACAGCTAATACCCTTGTATAATTCAAAGACAGGCATTTTGAACTTCTGAGGGATAACCACATCCGGAACCAGGCACAAGTCATGAGCCTTAAAACTAGATGCATTGGGTCTTGTCAACATTTTCAATTCCTCACTGAGATCACGAAGCCCTTCTTTCATTTCCACAATTTTAAGATCAATCATCTCTGAGGGAGGACGTTCTGAGGATTTGGCAAATACCTCAAAAATCGAGAATCATTTTCAACAACTTGAACAACCAGATCATTTTGCACAGGTCGGGATCAAGTAGGAACATTCATTTGTGGTACATCATCGTCCAGAGGAGAATCATACATCGGATTGGTCATCACTGTAAAGCCTGACATGTGATCCACATTATCTGTTCTCTCCATTGTTCTACTTTGAATTCAGTATGAATGCCAGAAAATCAGCTAAATCCTCTTCTTTCTCTGATTAGCCCGAGTACTATACTGGTGCGACAGCTTGGCTGAACGAAGACCAAGAAAAGGAAGCAAATAAGACACCTGGGAAAGGCAAGAAACAATGCAGAATGATGCTTGATGCAAATGCAATGCAATATGAATGCAGCAAACAAGGGGTCAAAGCTTCCAAAAATTCTGAATAACTGTTGCGCTGATGGTTGGATGAGCTCAAAGGTCCGTTCTGAAGAGAATACCGGAATACCAGGTTGATAAATCCACACTGATGAGAAATCCAAAGTACCGGGCATGTTGAAAGTCAGGGTTTCCTGCAAACCTGTAAACACCCGCCCATTCTCACATGTGGGTACTAAAAAGCCGGGATCCTCAGTTTCAGATTCTCGATTTGAGAAGCAATAGTATATTCATCCCTTGGGGTACAATACTATCGCCAAATAAAGAGGTCGTCCACTGATTCCCCAAAAAAGGAGGGGTTATCCTAAAGGTCATCCAGACTTAACAGCTCTTCCAAATAGCTCTACCATTGTGGCAGACCCACAACACAGAATTCTCTAGAGAGAACCACATCCAGATTGTGTTTCATATTCCCTCCTCGCACCGAAATGGAGCATGAGAGGATATGAAACACACTAAACATAAGTGCACTCAGGCCTGTGTACTGGGCCTATCTCTCAGATTCCCAACCAGAACAAACAAACAACCAGCACGTTAGCTAAAAAGCGATAAATAAATCAAAGTAGGCTAAACCCCTCAAGGGATGGACCAACAAGAGGTCAATCTTTCCCCAGCAGAGTCGCCACTTTTCTGTAGCAGGGAAATTTGTGAGTGTAAGCTATTGATTAGCTTAACTCAAAAATAAGCAAGAGTCGCCACCGCACTTTTATTTTATCCACAAATGGAAAGGAAAAAGAGCGAACAAAACCTAAAGAGTTCTAAAAGAACAAAGAGATAATGGGTAAGGGGGTTGGTTATGTAAAGGGAAGGTTTTACGCACCCAATACATCTATAGTACTCTATAGGAGCCCTTTGATGCATTCATGCTTTTTGGTCTGAAAATGGTTTGCTTGTAAAGAGATTGAGGAGATGAGAGGAGAATTATTTTTTTATATTTTTGTGTTTGGAGAGACTTATCGCCTCATGCCTACGTACCCACAATGTGCAATGTAGGATCAAAACCCCGTAGTTCGTGGTACAAAGAACAAAAATTATTGGTTATGGTTTATTTTATCTTGAAAAAGACAACCTGTCATTCTCAAGAGAGAATACTCAACTAATTACCCAAAGGTATGGGAAAAAGGCATTTGC
Source organism: Lathyrus tuberosus (assembly GCA_022829125.1). Taxonomy (NCBI): domain Eukaryota; kingdom Viridiplantae; phylum Streptophyta; class Magnoliopsida; order Fabales; family Fabaceae; genus Lathyrus; species Lathyrus tuberosus. The sequence goes on along the minus strand of JALAZF010000727.1, from coordinate 1,106,542 downwards.
ATCACATTAAGATGGAGGATTTGCTTGGATTAACATCAACAAGACTAATCACTTCAACATCTAAGTGGAAAACGACCATACTTTCAACAAAATACCATGGTTAGGAGTTTTACATCTCATCAGAAAAATGACTCATGTCTAGTTCTTTATGAAAAGTTTAAAAGAAAAAGGTGCATAAAAGCACAAAAAATTTGGATGAGTTTTGTATTTTTTATGTTTTTATGAAATGGTCAAAGTATGATTAAGATGGATTGACATTTATTAAAAAAACAAAGTTTAAAAAGTCACTTGACAAAAGTCAAGGTTTTATTATGAAAGCGGTTTTAAGTTGAAAACAAGAAGGTTTTGAAAAAGAGAGAGGATTTTGAAAATTTAAGAATGGGGAGGAGAAGAAGTGACTATCCTAGTGCATAAAGAAAAAGCTAGGGAAAAGAATGATCGAACCAAAATGGAGCCACTTCAAAGCAGTATTACAAGAATTCCATCCTTAAGCAAATTGGCCACATAAAGGCAAGTCTTCAATCAATACTCCAAGCAAAGGGATAAGAAGTCCTAATTCTAGGTCCATAAGTCCAATATTACTTCAAAAGAGGTCCATAAAGATTTTACTCCAAAGCATAGGATAGTAACCAATAGTCCAAGAAGAGGAGAATTAATTTTTTTATGGTTTAATCCTTTATTAATGTTTTAAGTCCAAATGGACAAAAGAAAAATGGCATAAGCATAAACATGTGTCCAACGGACAAAGTAAAAATTGCGGAAGCATAAACATGTGTCCAACGGACAAAGGAAAAATATGCGGAAGCACAAACATGTGTCCAACGGACAAAGGAAAAATTGCATAAAAGTAAAAGAGAGAAAAGGAGCGAGAAGGAAATGTAAACAAAATTAATATAATAATATTGTTAGTAAGTTAGTGATTAGTTGTTAGAGTTAGTGATCAATAACAATTGAATAATTGCACTTAGGTCAAGGTTGATGAAACTCATTAGAGGATTGATAAGACCAAAGCCTCCTAACAACAAGTTTCATGAGTTGTGAACCATAAGACAAATAATCAACCATTCTTGATAGTTTTCCGATTCGGGACAAATATTGCGCTATGTTAAGCAATCTCCGAGTAATTTACGGAGTAATTACCCTACAATGAGGCCGGTCAATAACTCTTTGTGCTAATGTACGCTAGACGAACGATATATAGATCGTCATCCAAAAGTGATACCGCACGAAAAGAAAAATGGTAACGATCTCGTCTTGCTCGAAATTCACCAACGGAATTCCAAGATCTTAGACTTTCATCGATAAAAAAGAAGAAGAATCAAGATGAAGAGAAGTGGATCTAACATTTATGATCCACCAACAACCAACAATGAGAAATTCAAGAAAATAAAAATCAAAACTATCTTTTATGATTTTTAAAATGTTTAAAATACAAGATCAAAATTCAAAGATCCTCAAAATTAAAAAAAAAAAAGAAAAGTTTAAAAATAATAAGAAAAGATTAAGAAGAGAAATATTAAAAAAAAGATTAAAGAAATTTTATATATAAAAAAAGAAGAAGGGAGGTTTGAGTTTGAAAAATGGTGGTGATGAAGCAACAGGCCTACACGGCCCAAGTTTTCTTAAAGAAAAAATAAATAAAAACTAAAATAATAAAAAAAAAAGGAAAATCAAAAGAAAAGAGTCAGAAGAGAAACATTTCCTCATCTTCTTCTTTCACACGGCGGAACTATTCATCTTATTCTCTCTCGCGAATTTTCCGTCGCCGGTCACAAACGTTGCCGCGATTTCTTCGATTCTTTTTTCTTTATTCAAACACGGCGGTGGAATTTCACTCATTCTTTTGGAATCACCACCGGCACTGTTCTTCTCCCTCGCGAACAAAATCCCCGGAAAATAAATCAAAGGGATCGAAGTTGATGATGAACAAGAAACCAGGTTCGACTAATCAATTCTTACACTCTTTGCTCGCTTCAGAAGTTGTTGTTGTTTGCGGTTGCGAGACGCGAAATGTTGCGAATCTGATTTTATGGAACTGATCGGGTCGAACTCTTGTTTTGCAGGCTGTGTTGTTGATGAATTAAAATGGAAGAAAAATTTGGTTGAAGCTTCGAAGAATTTTTCTGCAAGTTTTGTTAATAGAGTTGGAAATGATGAAGGTGATGAATTGAAGATGAAGAGGAGTTTTAGGGATGAAGAATTTTTGGCAGAATTTTATTGGCTATAAAAGCTTGTTGAGAGAGTTTTGGAGAGATTTTTGCAGCAAGATTTTGGCTCTCCAAGCTTGGTGAATTGACGAGGTGAAGGTTCTATTTATAGCAAATGAATTGAAATTTGTGATTTGGAAACTTGAAATTTCGGTTGCCGTTTTTCTCATTTTCTCTGCGTTTCAATTTTGTGGATGCCGTTTGTGTACGAGCTTGGTGCGTTTCAATTGAATCTGTTATACACGCGTACCAGCTCATTTCGTTTTGGACTTGTTTCAAGATTCACGACTTGGCACGGCTTGGAAGTTTTCATGTTAGCAGCCGCTGCATTTTTTGTTCATGCTTTTTGCGTTTTGCAGCTTGTGACGCAATGACATTGTGTATTTTCGCTTGTGAATTGCAGCTTGAGCTTGTTGGCTTGGTAGCAGCTTTTGCTCACGTTTGCGTAAGCTTGAAAACGGCTTGGAGTGGTGTAGAAATTACAACGTGTGGGCTTGGCTCGGTTGATTCAAAGTTGTGTTGAAAAGGGCTAGTGGGGTAATCGTGTAGCAGCTTCTTGCAGCTTTTCATTTCCATTTTTTTTTTGTTTTATTAATAATTGGGTTAGTATGATGTGGGTTGGGCTTATGAGTTTTGTGAAATTATAATTTGGACAAAGTTTTTTTTTTGTAATGAACAAATTGGTTAGAAAAAGATAATTGAAAATTGGTTACTGGTACTTAATTAGAAAAAAATGTTTATAGAAAAAAAAATATGATTTGTGAAATTGGATATGAAATGGATATTGGATGGATAATGGTTTAGAATTTGGAAATTGAAATGGACATGATAAATGTGGATATTTATGAATTAATGAATGGTTTAGAAAAATAAAAAAGAAAGAAAAAAAAAGAAAGAATCAAAATATGGATAATGGTTGAAAAATTGGTTAGAAAAAAAAAGGTTTAGGAAAAGGAAATTAAACTTAAATGGATAATGAATGGTTTAGCCAAAATGAATATGCACCTCCATCAATATTTTCCACACATGGCCATGAAGCTTTTGATCCTCAATCTCAACACCTTGAATAATGGACATGAATCCAACATCACAAGCCACTGATACGCATCTTGACCGAAAATCCATCAAACTTGACTTATTCAGACAAATCTATGAATCTCATAAGTTCTTAATCACTTTGAACAATTTCTGGGAAAATAAATCCACAGAGGAACACAGTTGAACTTAGAATGATGAACTCTGATCATGATGAATCTGATTTTTTTGAACTCAAGCTTGACATGAACCACTGCTTGATAAACTGAAGAATCTCAACACAAGACATCTTGACTTTGAACATTCACTGCTTGAGAAATAGCCCACTGAAACAGATAACTTACACTTGAAGCGATCTCTTGATAATTTGACCAAGATTAGGTCAAACATCCATATGAACTGAATCATAGCTGAACAACCACACTTGGTTTGAAATTATGCCTTGCTTTGACAAGCCTGCGAAACCTAAACACGCATAGAGAGAAACAAGCAAACTGCAACATATTTTTTGGTATTTTGGGTTAGAGGTTAGTAAACAGAAGCAAGCAAGAATAATATATAGATGCTCAGGAGAAACAAAGATTGCGATCTTGTTTGTGGTATGAGATGCAAATGATATGTGGGATCTTAGGGGTAAAAATTAGGGTATTACAATTGGTTCAACCGGGGTTTCCTTATACAAAGCCTAAGAGGAGGCTATCGACCCAACAAGAGGGTGATTCTTGTGTGTCTCGTACGAAGCCCGAGAGAGAGGCTAAAAGGGTTGACTCTACAAGAGAATCTTTTATATGTGTCTTGTACGAAGCCCAAGACGGAGGCTAAAAGGGTTTGACTCAACAATAGGGTCTTTTATACTCAACAAGAGAGTGTTTTGTATCTCGTACAAAGCCCGAGATGAAGGCTAAAAGGTTTGACTCAACAAGATAGTCTTTTATACTCAACAAGAGAGTGTTTTGTATCTTGTACAAAGCCCGAGATGAAGGCTAAAAGGTTTGACTTAACAAGAGAGTCTTTTATACTCAACAAGAGAGTGTTTTTGTATCTCGTACAAAGCCCGAGATGAAGGCTAAAAGTTGACTCAACAAGAGAGTCCGAAAAGGATAACTCCGCTGGGGAGAATCACTGTACAAAGCCCAAGATGAGGCCAGGGTTACTATTTCAGTCGAGTGACAGGTCCAGTATACTGATTTAAAGAGAAAATTAGTTCTTATATGAGCACTGTTTGCACTCAGGGATTTGATTCGAGGATCAGGGTTATCTCCCGTTTTTTAAGGAAATGGGAAATCCAAAGTGTATTGAGACTGTCCGAGTCTACGGGTTTCATCTCCTAGTTTTTGAAAGGGGCTTGAGAATGTCTTTGAGACTCGAGGGAATTAGACTGTCCAAGTCTAGAGTTTCATCTTTTGTACCACGTTTAAGAAACAGCAGTAGCAAGATCTAGACTTTTTGAAAGATTGTTCTATTAAGATGACTAATTTCTGTTCCTATACCTCTAGGAGGTCGTTGGGACAATTTGTACGAAGCCCAAGAGGAAGCTGGAAACTTTTAAGAAGCCGAGGGACAATTTGTACGAAGCCCGAGAGGAGGCTATCATTCCCGGAGGAAGAAATCATTTATACAAAGCCTAAGAGGAGGTTATGAATACTTCTAAGAAGCCGACGGGTCCTTGTACAACACCCAATATAAGGCGAGGATGCTTTTAGGAAGCCTGTGGGTCCCCAAACCCCGAGAAATTCAAGACAGGCTATTCACAGAGAATAGATCAAGCCAGGAAAGTTCAAGAATTTGGAAGAAACTCAAGAGATGCCATTCACGGAAAAAAGATCATCTCTGGGGAATAGAGTTTCTTTGACGTTTTCTAAAGGTGACAGTCTGTGAAAGGGTTCACCGAGAATGTTGCCTTTCACGTCTCCATATTGTTTAACCCCAAGAGGAGGGAAGACTGTATCTGGTAATCCTATGGGGATCTAGTTTTGTCTATTTTAAGAGTAATCAACAGGGCTTAGTGCTAGACGTAGTTGTCGGGGAAACTCTAAATATCTATACTATTATTACACAATTGATATAAGTTTATGAAAGAAGACTTACAGCGAAACAGCCCCACAATACAGTTATATGTATATGAAAGTGGTAAATGAAAGCGTATAAACACTTACTCGGTTGTAGAGCTTCCATGCTGTTTGGTTAGTTGTTCAACAAAGAAAGCTTTGATAACAATATTACATACAAAATCAAAGGAGAAAGTATTTTGAAAAGATGTTGGGGCTTACAGCTCAAGGAGAGGCCCAAGGTTTTATCAGTGATCGCACTGTGAGTTTGAATTTGTATAGGGACTTATACAAGTGACTGAGGCCAAGAAAGGTTTTCTGTACAAAGGGATGGGTCTTACACTCTCTCAAGAGGCCCAAAGAGTTTTGAAAAAGAATGGGGCTTATAACACGAGGGTAGGCCCGGATGTTTTTTGTTTTGAATTGGCGATCGCGCCGAGATTTTCTTTTAACACAGAGGGACTTATACAATATCTGAGGCCTAAATTTGTTTTGGTTAAAAGGGGATTGGGTCTTACACCCTATTAGAGGCCCAAAAGTTTTGAATTGGTCTTATAGTTCGAGGAGAGGCCTAGGGTTTGTTTTTCAACGGACGATGATCGCGTTGAACCTTTTGAAATACAATGGGACTTATACAATAAGTGAGGCCCAAAATAAGTTTGTATTTACAAAGGATTAGGTCTTACACTCTATTAGAGGCCTAAAGAGTTTTAAAAAAGAAGAATGGGTCTTACTACTCGAGGGTAGGCCCACAGTTATTAGTGTACAAAAAGACGATTACGCCGAGGTTTTTGAAAATACCCGAAGGGACTTATACAATAAGTGAGGCCCACAATAGGATATTTTACAAAAAGGCTTGGGTCTTACACTCTATTAGAGGCCCATGAGTGTTTGAAAATGATTTGTGAGGGTGAAAATCAAAGAAACCCTAATTTGTTTTCTTTTAAAAGTAAATATTAAAAGAAAATCAATGAAAAATACCAAATGAATTTGAATAAACCACTTGTGATTTTTGTTTAAGGTTTGAAAAATGAAGTTTTAATCACAAGAGATATTAAAACCAATTTGGTCTTGATTTTTCAAGATGAATGTTCATTTTAAAATGTTTAAAAACAAATAAAAATGAATTTATTCACAAAAATACTAATTATATTAAATAAATAATATAAACTTAATTTTTTTGTGGAATAAAATATTTCAACATTTTTGTGAGTTTTTGCAAAAAGAACTAATTAAAATTGAGTGACTTATTAATTTTCCAATTAATTAATAAAACATGAAAATATTGGAAAAAATGGCAAAATGTGAAAAAACACAAAATGGCATGGGTGGGGTTTGAACCCATGACCTCAAGGTCACATGGCGCGCGCCTTACCACTAGGGTGGTGATACATCCATTGTTTTGAGTGAAAACACAAATATACAAGTCATGCCTTGGTTTTAGGCCTGGCCTAAGGCAAGGCAAGGCAAGTTTTCGCTCAGAAACATGAAGGTCATAACTTTCTCAATTCTTAATGGTTTGAGACAAAATTTATATGCATCTGGACCAGAATTTCGCAAGGAATCCAATGGTGGTGGTAGTTTTTTCAGATCACACTCCCTCCTCAAAACCCGATAGTGGTTTTAAAAAAGACCTATAATTGCATGTTCTATGCTACACTTTGATACAAGCATGAATTACATGATCAATTAGTTTAAACACAACATATATAAGATGTATGAGGTGTGCATGATCAGTGGACTTCAAAGCATTGCATATTTTGGAAAGTTCAAGTCATGAGGCTTACCTCTTTTTGAGCTTTTTGGAGTTTTTGTGCAATCTATCAAGCCTCTTATTCCAGAAATGATTTGATGCTTTAGACACACTCAAATGATCCCTTAGAAGCTTTTAGGATGATTGGAATCAGCTGGTACCTGTAAAAACACAAACTGGCCCTTTCTTGCAAAATGGGTTAAAAGTGACCAAAATAGCAACTCCCTCAAATGGTGTTCCAGATGTGTGGCACCATTTGGGACAGTTCAAGGATGTTATTTGGAGTGTGTTTGAGGTTTTATCTAGTTTGGAAAGTGACTAAATCAAGACATGGCTTGAAAAATGTACAAAAGTACTATTTTGAGGTTTTGAGAGGTGACTTTGTGATTTAAGGATTACAGGTCACTTGTGAGAGCTTGGACAGCTTAGATATGACATATTGGATGTGTTTGGATCATGAGCTATGGTGGAATTTCTCTCTAACTCAAAAAATCAGAGTTACCTTGCTAAAGAAGGCATTGTTGAAGTTGTTGGAGTAGTTGTTGTAACCGCCTTTTCCTTCTCCTCTATGTCCTTTGTAACACCCCCAATCTATACCCCCGAGCTATTAAAGTGATAAATAAAATTCAAAATTTCGTCAGAGTATATTTAAAACATTCACGGCATAGACCGAGGGGTCACATCAATTTGAAACAAAATACACATAAACCCGCCCATAAAGATATGCAACAATCAGGTAGCAATTAACAGAGGAACTTAGTTCCTACTACCCACAATTCAGATACAGAATAAAAGCGGAAAATCTGTACTGAAATCTCATATATATATATATATATATATATATATATATATATATATATATATCATGAAAATTTTGTCTGCCAAATACAATCATACATGTACAATCTCAAAAGAAACATATACATATACACACAAATCACCAACGGTCTCCCTAACTACCCGGTGCCACATATCAGAGCCGACCGACAAAAGAATGAAGACCTAAGCTTCACAAAAAGACCTCCAGAAATCTAATCTACAATGCCTCATAGAGCATTATAAAACAGCAGAAGGGTGAGAAACACAATCATAATATAATTGCATATAATTATATAATAACACAACATTACACACGTAAAATATTCTCACCACAACGTACAACAGAATCCAAATACAACACAACACAACACATATCTCAACTCATCAATTCCAATCACAATTCCACACAAAATCAATCCATTCATGAATTATGCAAATGCACAGAGACCGACACAACGACTCTATGCAATGCATATATGGTACCATCCATCCATCATCTCAACACTAGTTCACTCAGGAACTATTGGAACCATCGCTTGTTACATAGAGTAACTCCTCGTCGGGCAAATGATGTTCCCCGTCGCTCACACCTCTTTGTATAAGGCACACGATCCGATCGCTCACACCTCTTTGTATAAGGCACACGATCGTCCATAATCATCGCTCACACCTCTTTGTATAAGGCACACGATGTTATAGCGGATTCCCTCTGGAATCGATTCGTCGCTCGCACCCACTAGGGCACACGAAATCTCAAGAATGCATATCATGATGCTTGGCATACAATGACTCATGACATTCACATGCACACATATAAGCAACCATGTGAATCATCTCAACAACAATAATCATGCTTTGCAATCAAGCCCAAAACAATGCATTTATTTTCCATACGGCCACAAACCATCATCACACCATCTAAACACATGCATTTACACCATACAACAGCAAATAAGTCATACAATATCCATATCAAGAGCGCATTGCACGATACACATCAATTACACACAATTATAACGACAAAAGTCGACAAAACGACACTATTCCAAATTCCCGATATAATTAAATCGGCCAACCATTTCAAAACCATTTTAATAAGAAAGTATATTTTATTAGCTTTCCAACGATACCAAGAATGTTCTAAACGGATAATCGGAACACGAGTATGGACGTAAACGGAAAAGAGATCGCGAAAAAAAACCACATTTTGCAATCATCCTAGCCATACGCGTATTGCCCTGAGCCATACGCGTATTGCCTAAAATCTTACGCGTACCATTACGGGTTTCAGCAGATGGCCGAGAAAAATGAAATTCATTACGCGTATTGCCCTCAAACGCACCTCCCATACGCGTATTGCCCAAGCCAATACGCATATGGACATGCCTGATATGCGTAACGGCAGTGGAAACCCAGAATTTTTCTGCAGAATTTTTCTGCGTTTTCCCACCCCAAAATCCATCCAATTTCACCTAAACATCCGAAAATTGCCAATAGATTGCATAACAACATATGTTCAACATGTATCATCAATAAGGAACACCAAAACATGATTTTTTACACAATCGGAATCAATTCTAACAATTTCAACACATAATGGTTTTTACTCTACAATCCAATTTCAATCCAAAATCAACCAAAAACATACATACATAATCATATACAAGTATATAATAATCAAGTTTCGCACCCTTACCCGATTTAATCGTGTTTAGAAAGTCGGTTGTTTCGATTTCTAGATTTTCCAAGTTTTTCTCTCTTTCTCCTTTCTTTCTCTTTTCTTCCCTTTTTCCTTCTTCTCTTTTTCTTTCTCTCTATTTTTCTCTCTTTCTATTTCTATCATGTTTCTAACTTAACAAAAATAAATGAAAAGACCAAAATACCCCTACACTCAAATATCTCGCAAAGTTCCCAAAACGCGATAAAATATCACAACATTGAAAAATAACATATTTCCAAATAAAAGTCGAAAATAAAATATAATAATAAAATAATCAAAACGACTCGATTAAATAAAAACTCACAAAACTAGGGCGTTACAACTCTCCCCCACTTAGAAGTTTTCGTCCTCGAAAATATACCTGAGACGAACAACTCTGGATACGACTCCCGCATCCTACTCTCCAACTCCTAAGCCAAATTTCCCTGAGCAGCGCCTCCCCACGCTACCTTCACAAGTGCAATTTCCTTGCCCCTTAACCGCTTCAACTCGCGATCCAAAATCCTCACTGGTAATGCCTCAACGGTAAGGTTCTCCCTTACCTCTACCTCATCCATCGGAATCGCATGCGACGGATCCGGAACATACATCCAAAGCTGGGAAACATGGAACACATCCTGCAAATTCGACAGACTCGGCGGCAATGCCACCCTATAAGCCACAGCACCCACTCTCGCGGATATCTGGTAAGGACCAATAAACCGAGAAGTAAGCTTATTCGACTTCAATGCACGACCAACACCCATTACCGGTGTAACTCTCAAAAATACATGATCGCCCTCTTGAAACTCGAGATCTTTCCTCCTTCGATCATGATAACTCTTTTGCCTACTCTGAGAAGCCTTCATTTTCTCACGAATAAGCTTCACCTTGTCTGTCGTCTGTTGATTCAATTCGGGTCCAACCACCGAACTCTCACCCAATTCGTGCCAACACAACGGTGTTCGACATCTTCGTCCATACAGTGCTTCAAAAGGTGCCATTCCAATACTAGAATGGAAACTGTTATTATACGTGAATTCCACCAATGCAAGATAACTATCCCACGCACCACCTTGTTCCAGAACACAAGCCCTCAACAAATCTTCCAACGACTGAATCGTTCTCTCGGTCTGACCATCCGTTTGAGGATGATAAGCAAAACTCAACCTCAATTTAGATCCTAAAGCCTTTTGCAAACTTTCCCAAAACCTCGAGGTAAACCTCGGATCTCGATCAGAAACAATGCTCAACGGAACACCATGCAATTTCACAATCACACTGATATAAATCTCAGCTAGCCTCTCCAAAGGAAAACTGATGTCAATCGGAATGAAGTGCGCCGATTTAGTCAGTCTGTCCACCACCACCCAAATAGCATTATGCCCTCGATGAGTATTCGGCAACCCTGTCATAAATTCAATAGAAATGATGTCCCATTTCCACTCAGGAATATCCAACGGTTGCAACAAACCACTAGGTCGCTGATGTTCCACTTTCGACTTTTGGCACGTCAAACACGCATACACAAACTGAGCCACATCTTTTTTCAATCCAGACCACCAGAAAATCTTCTTCAAATCTTGGTACATTTTATTAGCTCCCGGATGTATACTCAAATTACTCCGGTGTCCTTCCTCTAAAATCATCCTTTTCAAATCCGAATCATCCGGAATACAAACTCTACCTCGGAATCTCAAAACACCATTAACATCCACTTTAAAATCATTATTCGCATCTTTTTCTCCAACCAACATCAAATCCACAAATTTCACATCCAGCTTCTGTTTCTCACTAACAGTCATCAGAAAATCATTAGTAACCTTTAGCATACCCAGCCTCACGCTGTCGGACGTCACCTCACACACCAAACTCAAGTCCCTAAAAGCTTCCAAAAGCTCCCACTCCTTAACCATTAAAGCAGACATATGTAACGATTTCTGACTCAACGCATCGCCTACCACATTCGCTTTACCAGGATGGTAATTCAAGCCAAAGTCGTAGTCCTTCAAAAATTCCAACCATCTCCGCTGCCTCATATTTAACTCTTTCTGATCAAACAAATATTTCAAACTTATGTGATCACTAAAGACTTCGAATCTTGCACCATAAAGATAATGCCTCCAAATTTTCAACACAAAGACTACAGCCGCTAATTCCAAATCATGAGTAGGGTAATTTTTCTCATGCACTCTCAATAGCCTTGAAGCATAAGCCACGACCTTACCTTCTTGCATTAGCACCCCACCTAGACCAATCAAAGACGCATCACAATACATCAAAAATGGTTCAGTAGGATTCAGAAAAATCAAAATCGGAGCTGTTGTCAATCTTCTCTTCAGCTTATTAAAACTTTCCTCACACCGAATATCCCAAATGAACGATTGCCCTTTACAAGTCAACTGGGTCAAAGGAAGTGCTAGCTTAGAAAAACCTTCAATGAACCTTCGATAATATCCGGCCAAACCCAAAAAGCTTCGAATTTCAGTAACGGATCTCGGAGCCTCCCATTGTAGAACTGCTTCTACTTTAGATGGATCCACAGAAATACCATTACCTGAAATCACGTGCCCAAGAAAACTCACCTCCGACAACCAGAATTCACACTTGGACAACTTGGTAAAAAGCTTTCTTTCTTTCAAAACCTGCAAAACAATACGCAAATGCTCCGCGTGCTCCTCCCGAGACTTAGAATAAATTAAGATATCATCAATAAACACGACAACAAAACGATCCAAATGCTCGTGGAAAATACGATTCATGTACTCCATAAACACACCTGGCGCATTAGAAACCCCGAACGGCATCACAGAATATTCATAATGACCGTAACGTGTCCTAAAAGCCGTCTTCTGAATATCTTCCTCTTTCACCATAATCTGATGATACCCTGACCTCAAGTCAATCTTACTAAACACACAAGCACCTACCAACTGGTCCATCAAATCATCAATTCTCGGAAGAGGATACTTATTCTTAATCGTCACCTTATTCAACTGGCGATAATCAATACACAACCGCATACTTCCATCTTTCTTTTTCACCAATAAAACTATAGCACCCCAAGGAGAAACGCTTGGTCTCACAAACCTCTTTTCCAACAATTCATTCAACTGCTTCTTTAACTCAACCAACTCAGATGCCGACATACGATAAGGTGCCATAGAAACAGATCTAGTACCAGGAACTAGATCTATAGAAAACTCCACCTCTCTCTCTGGCGGCAAGTCTGAAATATCCTCAGGAAACACTTCCGGAAATTCACACACAACAGGAAACACATCAAGTGAAACTTGACTATCCACAGTCAATGATGCAAACAACCCAAACAACTGAGCTTCATCCGCCTAAAGTTTCTTCAACTCCTTGGTAGATAAGAAACTCGAGTCTTCATCTTCCTCAAGAGAAGGAAATCTTACTAACTTATGATAACAATCAATATGAACCCTATTGAACTGCAACCAATTCATTCCCAGAACCACATCTAAACCCTCCAAAGGTAAACACACCAAATCCATCTCAAAGTCTTTACCATAAATGGTCAAAGGATAACTTAAACAAACCAAAGAAGTAGTTACTGACCCCATTGCTGGAGTATCAACAACCATTTCACCACCCATCGAAGACAACACAAGATTCAAACGCTTCGCACACTCAGACGAAATAAACGAATGAGTCGCTCCAGTATCAATAATAGCAACTAAAGGCGTACTATTAATAAAACAAGTACCTCTGATCAGACGGTCTGCACTTGAAGTCTGAGTTCCTGTCAATGCAAAAACCTTCCCACCAGCTGGAGCTTGCTTTGATTTCGGACACTTCATGCTAACATGCCCAAGTTCACCACAATTGAAACACTTCACCACGTTCCTCTTACAATCAGCTGCAATATGTCCTAAACCTCCACAATTGGAACATTTCCTCATATCTTTCCTGCATTCAAACTGACGATGTCCTAGATCACCACACCTATAACATCTCGGAGGATTAAACATTCCTCCCCCACTTGGCCTTTTCTCAAAACTCCCTCTTTGTTTACCCTTATCAGCTGGTGTTACATAAGGACCACTGCGAAACGGTTGCTTCCCTTTCCTCTCGTTCACACTCTTATAGTGAGTAGAACGAGCTTTACTATCTTCTTCGAAAATCCTACAGCAATCTACCAAATCAGAAAACCTTCTAATCCTTTGGTAACCGATTGCCTGCTTTATCTCAGGACGCAATCCGTTCTCAAACTTCACACACTTAGAAAATTCCGCAGTCGCTTCAGCATAATGTGGATAAAACTGCACAAGCTCCACAAACTAAGCAGTATAATCAACAACAGACATATTACCTTGTTTCAATTCCAAGAACTCAATTTCCTTCTTTCCTCTTACATCTTCGGGAAAATACTTCCTCAGAAACTCAATGCTAAACACAGCCCAAGTGATCTCTTCCTCTGCAGCTTCCAACACATGACGTGTACTAACCCACCAATCCTCAGCTTCTTCCAGTAATATGTGAGTACCCAGTCTCACCTTCTGATCCTCAGCACAATCCATCACTCGGAAAATCCTTTCAATCTCCTTCAGCCAGATCTGAGCACCATCAGGATCGTATCTCCCTTTGAAGACAGGCGGTTTATTCTTCCTGAACTCATCATTACCTGCAGCATTAGGTGCACCCTGCACAGCCCGAGCCATAGCTTGCATAGCAGTAGCCAAAGCAGCGTCATTCCTACCAGCCATATTTTATTCATTTCCAATAACAGCAACTATGGTTAAACAAACAACTCACCCAACTACAGTAACCAACAAGGACTGACACAAACTGACACGGACTGGCTCTGATACCACTTAATGTAACACCCCCAATCTATACCCCCCGAGCTATTAAAGCGATAAATAAAATTCAAAATTTCATCAGAGTATATTTAAAACATTCACGGCATAGACTGAGGGGTCACATCAATTTGAAACAAAATACACATAAACCTGCCCATAAAGATATACAACAATCAGGTAGCAATTAACAGAGGAACTTAGTTCCTACTACCCACAATTCAGATACAGAATAAAAGCGGAAAATCTGTACTGAAATCTCATATATATATATATATATATATATATATATATATCATGAAAAGTTTGTCTGCCAAATACAATCATACATGTACAATCTCAAAAGAAACATATACATATACACACAAATCACCAACGGTCTCCCTAACTACCTAGTGCCACATATCAGAGCCGACCGACAAAAGAATGAAGACCTAAGCTTCACAAGAAGACCTCCAGCAATCTAATCTGCAATGCCTCATAGAGAATTATAAAACAGAAGAAGGGTGAGAAACACAATCATAATATAATTGCATATAATTATATAATAACACAACATTACACACGTAAAATATTCTCACCACAACGTACAACAGAATCCAAATACAACACAACACAACACATATCTCAACTCATCAATTCCAATCACAATTCCACACAAAATCAATCCATTCATGAATTATGCAAATGCACAGAGACCGACACAACGACTCTATGCAATGCATATGCGGTACCATCCATCCATCATCTCAACACTAGTTCACGCAGGTACTATTGAAACCATCGCTTGTTACTTAGTGTAACTCCCCGTTGGGCAAACGATGTTCCCCGTCGCTCACACCTCTTTTTATAAGGCACACGACATTTATGGATCGCTCACACCTCTTTGTATAAGGCACACGACCCGATCGCTCACACCTCTTTGTATAAGGCACACGATCGTCCATAATCATCGCTCACACCTCTTTGTATAAGGCACACGATGTTATAGCGGATTCCCTCTGGAATCGATTCGCCGCTCACATCCACTAGGGCACACGACATCTCAAGAATGCATATCATGATGCTTGGCATACAATGACTCATGACATTCACATGCACACATATATGCAACCATGTGAATCATCTCAACAACAATAATCATGCTTTGCAATCAAGCCCAAAACAATGCATTTATTTGCCATACGGCCACAAACCATCATCACACCATCAAAACACATGCATTTACACCATACAACAGCACATAAGTCATACCCTATCCATATCAACAGCGCATTGCACGATACACATCAATTACACACAATTATAACGACAAAAGTCGACAAAATGATACTATTCCAAATTCCCGACATAATTAAATCGGCCAACCATTTCAAAACCATTTTAATAAGAAAGTACATTTTATTAGCTTTCCAACGATACCAAGAATGTTCAAAACGGATAATCGGGACACAAGGTATGGACGTAAACGGAAAAGACATCGCGAAAAAAAACCACATTTTGCAATCATCCTGGCCATACGCGTATTGCCCTGAGCCATACGCGTATTGCCCAAAATCTTACGCGTACCATTACGCGTTTCAGTGGATGGCCGAGAAAAATGAAATTCATTACGCGTATTGCCCTCGAATGCACCTCCCATACGCGTATTGCCCAAGCCAATACGCGTATGGACATGCCTGATACGCGTAACGGCAGTGGAAACCCAGAATTTTTCTGCAGAATTTTTCTGCGCTTTCCCACTCCAAAATCCATCCAGTTTCACCTAAACACCAGAAAATTGCCAATAGATTGCATAACAACATATGTTCAACATGTATCATCAATAAGGAACACCAAAACATGATTTTTTACACAATCGGAATCAATTCTAACAATTTCAACACATAATGGTTTTTACTCTACAATCCAATTTCAATCCAAAATCAACCAAAAACATACATACATAATCATATACAAGTATATAATAATCAAGTTTCGCACCCTTACCCGATTTAATCGTGTTTAGAAAGTCGGTTGTTTCGATTTCTAGATTTTCCAAGTTTTTCTCTCTTTCTCCTTTCTTTCTCTTTTCTTCTCTTTTTCCTTCTTCTCTTTTTCTTTCTCTCTATTTTTCTCTCTTTCTATTTCTATCATGTTTCTAACTTAACAAAAATAAATGAAAAGACCAAAATACCCCTACACTCAAATATCTCGTAAACGTTCCCAAAACGCGATAAAATATCACAACATTGAAAAATAACATATTTCCAAATAAAAGTCGAAAATAAAATATAATAATAAAATAATCAAAACGACTCGATTAAATAAAAACTCACAAAACTGGGGCGTTACATCCTTTCCCACGTCCATGATCTTGGCCACGACCTTGTCCTCTTTGGCTTTTGTAATTCTTATTGTTTGCTTCCTTTACGTTGAGTTGTAGTAGTTGCTTCATAGCCTCCTTTTATTTAATTTTTCTCTTTTGTTTTTCTTCGTATGCTTGCAAGGAACCCACGAGTTGCTCAATAGTCATGGTCTTTAAATCCTTGTTTTCTTTAATGTTGGTAACAATGAAGTAAAAACTTGGATTTAAAGTGAAAAGTATTTTCTCGATAATTTTCACCTCATCAACATCTTCACCATTTCTTTTAAGTTAATTGACTACGACAATTACACAAGAAAAATAGTAAGAAATTGACTCGAACTCCAACATAAACAAACGTTCAAAATAACCTATAATAGTTTGAAGACATATCCTTCTAACCTGCTCTACTCCTTTGTTGCAACTTTGAAGCTTCTCCCATGCTTCTTTGGTGGCCGTTTCGTTGGAGATCTTCTCAAATGTACCTTCTGTCAGATGATGGCACTGATCTAAAAGGGGGTTGAATAGATCACAAATTTTTAATAAAAATTAGAGCTAGAGCAGTAACATGTTTGTCAGATTCATCCTTCCCATCTTCATCTTCAACCAATGTATGTTTCCAACCCTTGAAGATAGCTTTCCAAGCTTTTCTATCCATGGATTATAAGAAGGCCATCATGCGTGCCTTCCAATAGTCATAGTTGGTTCCATCAAAGATGGAAAGTGTGTTCACATTCTCTCCAACTTCTTTGTCCATTATACCGGAAAGGATATTTCCCTGGAGCTCACCCAAAACAGAACAGGGTGACTTGCTCCGATACTAATTGAAACTCTGGCACAAAAATACTAGATATCAAGACAGATGTCAGGACACTGAGATTAAGACAGCAACCAACACTTATGCAGAAAAAATAAGAGCTTGAATGTAAACAATAACATAATCAATTGTTAGCCCACTTCTGTGCAACATCACCTCCATCTGGGGGCATCCAAGCCACGAAGGAAATCCACTATAATAGTATTAGTTCAAAGCTACAACAAACACCTATAGGTTTACAATTTTCTCACCTAATCACTACCCGTGCTAACTTCTACCTAGGAACTCCTAGATATAAGACCTCTCTTACTTCCCAACAGTCACACAACAGTGACAAACTCAACATTAGAGAATAAAAAGAAGTCACACTTCAAAGACATAAAATCCACTCTTTTATTAAAAGCTTATGAATGAATTCATAATTACAACTCAAAATAAATAGTCTAACTCTAATATCAAGGAGATATAAGAGAGGCTCACAATCAACAAATAACATAGTCCTACTCATATGTCAAAATACATAAGAGAAGAACACAAAGAACAAAACTCTCTAAACCTTAAAAACTCTTTCTTTCAATACACGACTTCTCTACTTCATTAGGTTTCAAAAACTTTTTTAAATAGACATCACAATAGCAATGGGTTGGGCTCTTAAAAAGCATATCACGAGGCATCAGCTTTAAATCACTTGCACGATCTCCTGCACAATAATAGGAACTAAACATAAATTTTCCTAAAAAGGCTCCAAGATCCTTTTTAAGAAATACGGAAAAATCTGTCAAGGCAGAAGTTCCTAAAATATCCCTCATTGGATTGAGACACTGTGTGAATTAAAACACTATAAAATCTCACACTTTAAATACCAAATCAAACCAGCCCTAAACTTATGGTATAACATGTCCTGGCCACATGTCCCAACATCATGCTGATCATGTTGTCTGACTAACTTGTCACGACATATGTCTCAACATCTTGCTGGAAACGGTTTTAACAAAATTTCTCCCATTCCAAAACCACAGAACTTACATATATAATTATATTGTGTTGTTACATACTCTATATAATTATGTTTTGGTTCAAAATTCTATTGATTATGTTATGTTGCTCTAAATTTTGTTTTACATTTCAATACATTTCTATTCTCTTTTTCCCCTTCCTTTTGATAATGACAAAGGGGGGAGGATATGTGTGTGCTTGTATCCTCTAACATATGCAGAAACAAAGTCTTTAAATTTTCTATTGATCAATGGGGGTTATCAAAGTTAGGGGAGCACATGCTTAAGAGCTTTTCAAAAGTTCTACAAGATTCAAGCACTTCAAGTTTCAATGGTTGTCATCATAAAAAAGAAGGAGACTGTGAAGTTAAGTTTCTCTAACATTGTGTTTTGATGAAGATAAGTGTACTTTCTCAAGTTCATGTGCATTATCAAATGATGAGAAAAAAGCTCCATTACTCAAGCTATGGTATTAAGACTTGTATCTCAAGCAACATTGTCAAGACATTCTTGGAACTTAGGAGAATGATCACTTCATTAAGGTACAAGTTACAATTGATCATGTGTTTTACCATAGTGCTTAGAAATTTCATATTCAATTCATCTTGACACCTAACATAACTTTTGATATCAAATGGTTTTGCATCTCAAGTGTTTTTAAAGTATTTTTCACTTTTGCATCAGGTTTAACTGGTTACACTATGTTGTTAACCGGTTACACAAACGAAAATTTAACTTTTTTTTTTAAATTAAATCTGTGTAACGGGTTAACTAGTTTTTGTTAACGGGTTAACATGTTAACCGGATAACCAAAACCTATTAACCGGTTACACAAACGAAAATTTCAATTTTGTGAATACGCTTCAGCAGTAACCGGTTACAATTATGTGTTAACCGGTTACCACTAGAACAACAACATTTTTTGGTTAAAAATCTGATTCCAACGGATTCTAATTTTCATCTATCAACCAATGCAGTGATTCATGGTATTATACTCATTCCTACAGGTATGATGCATGTATAAATACCTAAGGTTTCAGATTTTTGGAAACACACCTCTTTGATTACAATTCAAACTTAATTTTTTCATCTTTCAAAAGCATGTGCCTTGTGTCTTAAACTCTTGAGTGAATTTTTTGCATTCGTTTTCACTACATCAATTAAAAAATTTCATCATGTCTGTTCTGAGCACTTGTGTAAAATATTTATGAATTGTATACTTGAAAGAGAATATCAATTCAAGAGATTGATACATATCATTCAACTTCAACTTCTTGTATAAAACTTAGATTTGTGTATACGTTGTTATCCAGGACTGTTGGAAACAAGAGAGTTAAAAAGGGAGGATTGTTCTCTTTTTCTGCATTGTAAAATCATAAGGTAATGTTTCTTGTTGATTAAGTTAGTAACTTGTGTATAGTGGCTAGGATAGACTTGTACAAGGTTCTAACACTTATTGAAATCTCTTAATGCATAAGAGGAATGGAGTACTCCTGGATTGTGAGGGGAACCAGAATATATTATTGGTGTTCTTTACTTTTCTACATTTAGCGCTTTCTAAAACATAAACAACCCTGAAAATTAAAGTAATACTTCATTAAAACTAAAAATTGATCAAAGTACCTAATTCACCCCCTTCTTAGGTTCCCTCTACATTTACATGTTGGGGTTATCATTTCACATGGCAAGTGAAATGTATTAGTGGTGGATTCCCAAAAGCACATGGCATCCACAAGCATGTGAGAGTTGTACCTTGGGGTAACTCTTGAGAGTTAGATCAGATAAAAAAATACCCTAATGTTTCCATATTTGTCCTTTCTTTTGTTGGACCCTATCCAGCCACTTGATGTAAGAGGTTAGGTCCTTAGTATGGGAGATAACAGAAATACACAGTTCTTCGTGAAACTAAAATCAAAGGGTTCGTGCAGAAACACTGGGGTTTCACACAGAGGGTGGCTTAGGAAGAATTTTTCCAAAACTCGGAGTTTCCTAATGTGCTTAGGAATGGGACCATTGAAAGCGCAAGTAGTACCTGAAATGGAATAGGAAATTGGTACTTGAGAATACCATATCTTCCTTTAATTTCTTCCATAGAAAGATATGGGACATATGCTCAATTTCTATAAGGATAGGGTCAAGGGTGTCAACAACTGAAGGATTGCTTGGAGCAAGCTTGATAACATGACCAGAAACATTTGTTGGGTATTGAAAGCTTTTTATAGAAGAAGCGTTTGAGAGGAAAAAAAATGGAAGTTACATAATTTTTAATGGAATTTCTAGGGCTTTTGGAAAAGAAAATGGTGAAAGAGAAGAGAGACATTTAAGAAACATATAAATAGCCACTAAGAGGAAGAAACTTTTTAGTTTCCCTCTAAAAGAATTGGGACAAGTGGCATATATGAGTCGACATATAGCATTTTAATTTATGGGAAAAAAATAAAATGAATTCTTGTAATTTCATTTAATTTAGTGGCTCCTTAATATCTAGGAACTCGAAGTAATGATGAGTGTCTGCACGCACGCATGTGATATGATGGTTTGGTAGAAAGTGGTCATGATGAACATGAAGTGTACATGCTATGGTAAATAATGTCATGTAGTTATAAAAAATCTCACCTTTCTTCCATCTGATGCATATGATCGAATGTGACATTTTTGGGGGGCATCTGCTACCCTGAAAAAATTTTGGCTGATGAAAAGTTAGCAAGGGTGGTAATGGCTACATTGAAAATTCCTAAGTGCCAAGAAGTCCCAAGTGGAAGCTTCAACATATTAACCTTGTCAATTAAGTAGTTCGAATAGCGTGGTAAGCATTGTTTGGAAGAATCTCAAGAATAGATCCACAAAGATTAGAATCACTCTCTCTTTCAAATATGTTCAAATAGTCACATGGCAACTCTTCATCACGACGTCGAAGTCGACACTTACTAAGTGTTAAAGACTTAGGATATTTTTAAGCCTAAAGACTGTGTAATATGGATAAGTTTCAGTATTGTGGGATTGATCGAAGGCTCTCGGAAAAGGCATTAAAGGTGTTAAAAAATGGTTATCAACATGATTGTTTTATTTTTCAGCTATTTTTCTTTGAAGATGTGTGGAAGCAAGTTAGAGCAAAGAAGCCCACATAATTGGACACGTGTTGAACATGAAACCAACGACTGTTGTCGATGCAGGCTTATGCATTATAGTCGTGGTTACGAAATTAAACGCTGTCTAAGCCCTTCTTTGGCATAGTAATGGTTATTTTAGGACTAGTATATAATGCAGGCTTATGCATTATAGTCGTGGTCGCGAAATTCTCATCGATTCTATATAGAACTAAAGTACCCAAGTTATCGAACGAAATAGTTTATGAGAAATGTGAGTCTGCGTCCATCCTTTAAACTTTCTGCAAATCTTTTGTATTTAAAGCATTTAAGTTAAATGTCATTTACTTCATTTACTTTGTTTGTTGTTTATTAACTTTATCCAAAGTTTATTGTTTGTATCTAGTCGGTTATAATTCAAACATTTAAACCCAAACGATACACTTTTTGTTGTATCTTTTCTTCGCACAAATTGTCTTTACGATTTTTCAAGTTAATCTTTTAAGTGAACCAAATTCGTGATTGTCTACCAAATTTATGAGTAAATTGTCATCCAATAAAAATATATCATTCTTCTATATCATACAAGTAATTTAAAAATTTCAATCTAACTTAACAAAATACATGATTATTATTCGTTAACAGTATAAAATTAATTTATACTATCACGACATCATTACTTTTCTTTATACAAATATTTCAATAAATAATATTAATTTTATATTTATAATCAACATTTTTAGTTACTTATTTAAGAGTTGCGCAAACCTAAAATGAAATATTTTTTATGAAGCTAAAAAGTATTAGAAAAATAAAAATGGTAACTTGTGTCTTAAGAATACAAATTAAAAAATTAAATATAGAAGTCATTTTTTTAAAATTATGCATTGACTTTTTAATCTTTAATTTGTTGTTTGGTCACAAAGTATCTTACCATATGTCCACGTATTAGCATGACCATAAATAAAATATTATATTGTCTGCGCTTTCGACCTTTATCCTAATCTCATTGACTTTTTTTCCCTATAAATACCAACTTCAATATTGGAGTAACGAATCAAAAAGAAAACTTGAAAATTGTATTTTTGTGTAATGGCGAACCAAAGCTCGAAGTGTTTCTATTTCTTTACCATCATTGTTTTATTTCTTGCAGGTAAATATAATATTACTCTCTCGATTATCATAATAATTTTTGATATGGGATTTTAAGATTATTACTAGTAGAAAACCCGTGCGTCCGCACGGGTAAGTTCATTCATATCTTAGATCGTTCGACAAGGGTTAGTTGTTGCTGATATATAATAGTTATTATAAAATTACTAATAAATGCAAATATTTAAAAATAAAAATATTTAAAAATAAAAATGTACTAATCACCAACATGATAAATCCAATATGTCTAATAAGTAAAAATATTTACAGATATCACTAATAACTATAAATATTTATAAATATTTTTTTGATTAAAATAAAAAAGGTATTGTGGTGATAGTGTCCCGTTAAAATAGTGAAATTCAGTAATAACATTCATAAGAATTAGTAGTTTGGTGTTTTCCCTGCGATACAAAAAATGATAGATTTAATAGTTTTAGTTGATTCGTCGTGCGGGTACAATATTGTTCAATATGATAAGTTTTAAAAATTTGTTATAATAACTAAAAATAAACAATTATTTTTAATTTTATTATATATTAGATTTCAACTTGTTTCTAACAATTCATAAATATTTTTCATCTTGATTGCAAATATATATTACATAGAGAATGAATTCTATCTATTGAGTTCTCTTAAAAAAAAACCAATTGCAACATCTTAATTCACTCTAAAACATATATGAGTGAATAGAGATCTATAATATCCACATTTTCAATCATTTTAATACTTACTCAACTTTGTACATTTAAGTCAAATTTTTAAATTCTTTTTTTCTAAATACCATCTTTCAAAATACTAAAGATCAAGGATCTGCTACTATCTTTATAAGGATAATTAACACATGTGTAACATAACTTATTTTAAGAGTCTATGTAAAAGTTATTTTTTAATCTCTATTTATGAAATAGATTAAGTGCAAACTAAAATTTGTTATGCCTAATTGCAATTCTAAAAAAATATTTCTTAGCTTAAAATCAAGTCGTTTGACTTCATGGTATTAAGTTCATATAACTAAGCAATATAGTACACACGAAATACATTGGTTAGTAAAATAATTGCAATTATGTATTCATCGGATAACAATACGAGATGTAGGAAGGCACTTAATACACAGTGCTCTTCAAAATTGCAGTACATGACAGGTAACCCACACAAATTATTGGTATCTCAAAATACTCAAATTATTTGACAAAATGCAAAACAACATAAATGCTGTAGGATATTGCAGATGCAAGATTTTGCAGATGTAAGTAGGGCAAGACAGTTTATGCCTGCACAATGTTGTAGGAAAAAAAACAATTTTAAAAGACAGTAAACCAAGGAACTAAGAAAACTATCAAAATTGACCTAAGCAAGCAGTGTTAATGAAAAAGTAGAATCTCTGACATGACTTGAAACCTATATAACCAAAATGCTAAGCACCTACCAGAAAAATGTCTAATATCAATATAAATGAAGCTTTGATTGATCAAAGATTATTGGGTAAATGTTTAAATGTAAAGGAAAATTACACAAAGCACCAATAGTTGGTTTAATTTTTAAAAAGAGAAAATACTCCCTTGCAGTCATACTTAACTATCCACTAACATGATAAAATCAGTCTTTTGTGAATTATAATTTATCTTCACCTAATTAACTAATAAGAAAAAGAAAGGCCAAGAGATGAAAATTACTATTTAACCGAAATTTTTCAATAAACACAAACCATCTAACTTATTTCCTGGTAATTTACAATGAAAATAGAAAAAGTTACAACACAAAATTCAGCATTCTGTTGCAACCAAAATTATTATTCAATTCTTAACTTGCCCACAAACTTTACCAAACACAACATGCTTTCCATCAAGCCACTAAGTCTTAGCAGTACAAATAAAGAACTGAGAACCATTAGTATTAGGTCCAGAATTTGCCATGGAAAGAATACCATATCCACAGTATGTTTCAAATTGAAATTCTCATCTTCAAATTTAGACCCATAAATTAACTCTCCTCCAGTCCCATTACCTCTCCATGACACCTAAAATCTGGAATGTATCTATGAAAACCAGAACCTTTGAAATGTAAAGGCTTCCCTAATTGCCCAATTCCCTTTTCACCAGTGCAGGGAGCTCTGAAGTTTTAAGTTGTTTTGGGAGTAACATCAGCAAAAGCTCCATTAGTACGCTACCATCTTTCGATTTACCAATAAGAATATCAAAGAAAACCTTTGAATTCTTCAACATTATGGTTAAAGCTTTAACCTAACAAAACAAAGTGAAAACCAAAGGGAAGAATTGTGCTAGTTATCAGTATACAATGTGTATAATTGTGCCTGTTATCAGTATACAATTTTGCTAGTTATCACCTGAGATAATCAAAACCAAAATACAATGTGTACATGAGAGATAATCAAAATAATTTCATGTTTCCCAACTGGATTTAGAATCATGACATGAGATACTTATATTTAACATGCAGACTTAGCTTGATGAGAAATTACAAAATATATAAACCATTATATATTACTCCTATATAGATAATCATTGAAATAGATGTTGAGAAAGTGATCTTTTAGACAACAAATGGATCTAAGTTGTGTGTCAGTTATCATGGAAACAAACATGCAGTTGCCTTACCAGACCAAAATTTCAGTATAAAGATTTGTCTGCTACAAAGCATCAAAGATGCAAGACAATTCATAAACTCCGTGTGTCAAAAGTTATTACCTGATCAAAGTGTAAGTAAGCGTGGTAAAAACATATACAAGAACAAAAGTATTCCGGCAACCTGCAGATGAGCCATTTCGGTAAGGATGTCGCGGAGGACGAGAATTGGAATTCAACATCAAATTTGATTTATGAAGAGTGACAAAAGTATATTTCAAACTGCAATGGCATGACCTACCTGCTAAGCAATGAATATTACAACCCCATTGATGAGATAAGCTTTTGATCTTTTCATTCAGGCTACATCAAGATACCTTCACAAACAAAATACACACATCAACAAACAAAATATTACATCGGATATTGGAGTTCAAATTTAAGTGCAAAATTACCATCTCAAATTGACTCTGGGAGTTGTTGTCTCGGAAATGAGGACCATGTACGTGTACAGCTGCCCTTCTCCACTCAACATTGAGTAGGCTACTGCTACAAATGAAAACATATGATGGATCACCTGAATTAATGTTAATATGAAGTCACATTAAATCATCTCCAGCTGGATTCCTATAGAGTGAAGAATCTTAAATTTGAAAAAGAGTCTTCAGCTAAATAAATTATGGTATGTCAAAAGATGTGATCCTTACATACTCATATCCAACAAGAGAAGGAAAGAACCAAAATATCAACCCCAGGCCAGCCATGAAGTAACCAACAGAAACCTGTCAAGTAAATAAAATTAAACATAAATAATACAAACTTCATGACTAGATGATTTAAGATGTGTTTCCACTTTCCAGTAAAAACATTAAATACAAATCCATAGTTGATTTAAATAACTATCAATAACTGATAGAAAGAACTACTAAAAAAGAAAATGTTAGCTGAAAATATGGACATCAAAACAATGAGAACTACTGCTATTAAATATATCATTATGACCTTGCAATCGTGCATAGGGTTAAAAACAATTGTTACACATAGATACAAGGTTGAGAAATCAGCCAAAATTTGTAGAAATAGCATCATTACTATTTACACTATCATTTGTGTTTAAAGTGTTACCTTTAGAATCAAGTGCAGTAGAATTCCCTTTTTGTCCAGTCTCTAAAGTTACATCCTCAGTTCATCAACTACTTGTGCATCCTTAATAAAATAATAGTGTAAATAGGCTCGACTACCACGATTAAAGGACTGACCACGGTTAGCAAATTTGTTGATAAATATGAGAGTCTTTGTGATAACATGAATTATTAATATCATTACCGCAGTGGACGATGGGTCCCATTTCTGGAGCTAACTGAAGCGTCTTTCATCCTCTCGTCATCTTCAGATTGTGCTCCCACTCTGGATTCCATATGCATCTCCATTGATCTACTATATCTTGGCCCACCTGATCTCATACCCCTCATGTTCAAGGGCGCCTTATCAGACAATGGTGTGTAAACAGCTCCCTTGGGCACCAAAAAGTCCTTGGGAAGAGATTATGTGTCCATGTAGCAATTGCGGGATTTTGCATCAGCAATCAACGCTTTCCAATCTTCAGAATGTGTCAGTGCATTTGCGTTTCCCATCACCTGTGAATGATAACAAACTATTAATATCATCAACCAAAAATTGTGGCTTTGTACATTTAGTAAAAAAGACATAATAATGACATTAGAAAGAGATCCATTATACCCAAAGGGCCCTTCTTGCGCGCGTAAGAGCAACATTCATCCAACGTATATCAGCAACGAAACCAACCCCATGATCAGCACGCACACAAGACATTATAATCATGTCACGCTCTTGACCTTGGAAAGCATCTACAGTGTTGATATATAGATCCTTCCCTTCTTCTGAATTTAAGACCTCCTC
Source organism: Lathyrus tuberosus (assembly GCA_022829125.1). Lineage (NCBI taxonomy): Eukaryota > Viridiplantae > Streptophyta > Magnoliopsida > Fabales > Fabaceae > Lathyrus > Lathyrus tuberosus. Next base: position 1,079,259 of record JALAZF010000727.1, on the reverse strand, counting down.
AAACTCACATTGGAGGCATTTCAACTGCAGCTTGTAAGGAGTAATTATGACAACAGAAATCTTTCCCAGACCCAAAGATTTCACTGCTTTCTGAACATGCTCATACAATCGGAGACAATATTATGCTTCAACTGTGTTGAGGTAGGAGGCTGATCCACCTCTGTGAGACTCCCGTCCTTGTCTGACATCATAGAATATATAAGGTCTAAGTAAAGGTTCTTTATAGTATGGTTCATCAAACAATTTAATTAGACTTTCACTGTCACTAAGGCGCCACTGATAAAATTATCTAGAAGGGAAATCCCAAATTTGAGGATGCATTTTATATTGCACATACAACAATATTGTAGGGCATCCTGCTTGTTGGAACCTTTCAAAAAGACTCCTGCTGTACATTAGTGTTCTGGCAGCCTTGCTGATAACTGTTTGGCCTCTCGTTTACAAATCTCTACAGCAGCATCATAAGTCAGAGTGATGCAATCACAAGTCAGCAGCAGCATAACAAATCTCGAAGATACAATCGAAATTTCTGTAACAACAAAATAAAAATGAAAATGAGCGTTATCTCCATTAAGTAATAATCATAGTATTGGCGTATATGACCACAAGAAAACGTAGGGATATAAAATTTAACTTGAGCCATTTCTGAAGTACATGGTGGATAACAGTATGATACCTGCAGGTGGATAGCAACATTTTCTCGGGTGAGCCCGGGAACATTTATCAATTCCAGAATTTTTTTAAGAACAGCCTCTGCATACAGATATCAATTTGAATCAGGTAAGGCACAAAAACACCACAATACTTCAAAGCTAAGATACTCAGGCAAACTTAGTTATCCATAAAATTATCGATTAGTTTAGTTTTAAAATTGAATCGCATAAATTGATAGTACGAAAAATTAAGATGCAGAATCCGAAGGATTATCCATCAAAAGTATTGAGAGGCATTGCCATGTCTTAGATATATCTACGAAGATGGAAAATGATTTTTTATTTTTATTTTTAAAGGATTGCATGTGAAGGATACATACTGTCAATTCTGAGTTGATCGACAGCAGCCACAAATTGTTGATGGAGCTCGACAGATCAAACAACCCGAGGCTTCTTTAGTGTGGATTGAAGATAATGCCTTCTCCATATTGTGCCCTTTGAGAAAACAATCTCTCTCTTGAAGCCTTTCAAAATCCTTATCAGAAAACAATACTACAATAGATAACAATAAGAAAGACAAATAGAACAAATTCCATATTTTCCTTCCAAAAAATCAATACTAACAGAAACTGTTCTCTACAACTTGAGAAAGGCTTGCATATAAGAGATTATGCCAGACTGTCATTAAAGATTGGAAAATGGAAAGGCTTGCATATAAACCAGAAAAAACAGTACATGTAAACCAGAAAAAATCACATTAAAACAAAATGCATATAAAAGAAAACAAACATGAGATAATAAAAAGAATTTATTGACGTCATTCAAAACCAAAATCAATGTTGTTGGATAGATGTTACTGATTAAAGCTTCCTTTACAAATGAAAAGTTGAAATCAAACCTCTAATCTACTTCAGTTGCTTCTTCCCTTGAAATAGAAACCACACCCCACAAGCAGATCTACATCTTCTCCATCGCTTGAAATCGAAACCACAACCCATAAACAGATCTACAAATTTTTCTCCCCGTGAAATGAAAATCGCAACCCACAAACATATATCCATCTTCTTCTTCGTGTGAACTCAAAATCATAGCTCAAAATCATTATCTAGGAGCAGGGGAAGGAGAAACGAAGATGAGGGTGAGGGGTGGGGGCGGCGGCAGCGGTGTAGGGTATTGAAAGGTTGATAGAGAGATGAGAGAAAATGGGACAGAGAGAGGGAAAAGTGTGGGACGATGGAAGAGGAATTTGAAATTGAAATGAAAATCTGACAATGGGTGCGTGACACTTGGCAATATGGGTTGTTCTAATTGGGTGATGAATTATTACTTAGTAAATTACATAAAAGGGTATCAAAATTAGTGTAAATGAAATTTTTATCAAAGGGTAATTAAGAGTGTTTAGTGGTATATTCTATTAATAGGTAGGTAGTTGATAGTGGGTTATGGTTTGTTTTTGTCTTTTTTTTTTAAATGATTTTTATAATTTTGTGAAAGAAAAATTTACAAATAAAATTTTCATAACAGCTTCAATTGAAAATTTTATTTAAATAATTATTTTTAAAATGTGATTTTAGATATATAAATATTTTATCGACAAAAATTTTGGATATCAAAATTTTAAAAAATACTTAATATTAAAGTTATTTCAAATAGCTTTTTTATAAAAATCAGTTTTGAGATACAACTTTTTTTAAATATTGTAATTTTAACTATGTTTTAATCTTCAATAATGTATGTTTATGTTATATTATGTCAAAATTAATCTTGCAATTCAGAAAAAAAGAATATAGAAAAACTTATAATATTTAAAAAAAAAAGTTTTACAAAATTCATTTTTGAAAAAAAAATCTATTTTTATAAAGTTAAAACAAACAGACTGTAGTCTATCTAAGACTAGAGGAGATATCTTTTAATTTGGCATATTATAATTTGAACAATTTGAAAATCTCACTATTTTTATTTTTTCAATTTGAAAATCTCAATTTTTTTTAGACTAACTGGTTTATTAAAAAAAAATATACCCAAAAAACCAATATTTTCAAAATATTACCAAAATGGTGTTGTTTGAAAAAAATTTAACAGGGTGGCGCCATATGGTATGACGCCTCAGGCTAAGGGATAAACTCTAAAAGCCATACCATATGGCGCCTTAGTTGTTTCACGAATGCCCTAATTTTTTTTTTTGTCATTTACAGGGGAGGCGTCATATGGTATGGCGCCTCAAGTCATTTACTTTTTTTTTTAATTTTTATTTTAATTTGGATATTGAAAAATTTAATGAAAAAAAAATAAGGGTAGCCAAAAGTACATAACCATGTTCAGAATAAAAATTAGTACAATTGATGGTAAACAAAAATTTAATGGTCGTGCCTATCTAAACGTCCACCGGTTCCACATGTTGGGGCTCTTGCGCGACGTCTAGGTCTACCAAAATTTTGTTGAGGTGTCTCTGGCCTTTGCGTGTTGACCTGCGGAAGAGTCATCTGTTGAGATGGTCCCGGCGTATCAGACAAGATTTGAAGCATCTGTCTCCAATAGCCGGGGAGTTGCCGCCAACGGCGCTTCCGTAATCCAGTTGCATGCCCATGTTTTCGTAGTTTATAATGGGGGATTAGGTTGGTTGTAGACGGTATGGTTGGCCGAAATGTTGCATTGAAGGGTGCTGGTACCGATCTAGTGGTTGATGTGGGGTTTGGTAGTCAAATAGTTGGTGGGTTTGTTGGTTGTAGGACGATTGTGTTTGTTGGTTGTAGGACGATGGGGTGTTCATTTACGCGGGGCTATGGTGCGTTGGGGTGGGTTCGAAAGAGTTGTCAGGGCTATAGGCATTAGTGGGGTCGGTGTAGGTGGGCTGGCGGTAGAGGTGAGGCTCTTCTTGTTGTGGCTGAGTTGGTGGCATGATAGTATTGCGGCTTTTGAAGATTGATTCAGTTGGTATACCTTGTTGTTGGGTATAATAAGGTGTATGATGTTGGGCATGTGGCTGGGCATGTGGCTGTGAGGAAGAGGCACGTTGGCGCGAATCAATTAGATACGCCGGCTGAGAGAGGAATTGTTTGGGTGTTGTAACAGACCTAAAGCAAGTCATATATTGTTGAGTTGCTATAGGATCTTCCACAATAGGGTCGGATAAGATGGTCTGGTGTCGATTCTCCCAATGTTCACACATCTTTGTTCCAAAGTTCGTCCAGTGACCCACAGCTCACTGTGTGTCCACTCTATGTAGATGTCACTCTCCAAAACGTGTCGGAGCGATCGGAATATCCTGATGCATTCTGAACTGCACTTTTACCCGATCGCTTTGTGCATCTACATAGTGGTGAACCGAATGATAGGTGTTTTGATGTCCACACTACAGCATCATTCGCGTTGGGCTGGTGGTCGAGACCCTCGTACGGCCTCAAAACAAAATACAAGAAGAAAATAATATTTAATTAAAAATTCGGCGGTGTTACAATTTATGAGACAAAATTATGGTATTTCAAGAAAAAATTACATTGTCTGGACCAATGTGATCTATTAGGTTGTGGTAGACGGTTATTGCGCTCCTGGGATTTCGATGATAATTCATTCCCAGAACTGACCACCTAAAAAACGTGACACAAATAAGTTAGTTACAAATAAACATCTCATTAAAGGACATAATTTCAAGTAGTAAAATTGAGCGTACTTGTTTCCGTAGGGAAAAGTGAAGGGATTCTGATTAACAGGAGCTAGTGTTGGCATTCTAGACCAACCCCACGCTTGAAGGAGATAAGCGCTTCCATAAAATGTACAAGTGTCTTTTTTTAAAGTTTTACAGAGTGACCTATAAAGATGGGCCAGGACAGCTGAACCCCAACTATATTCGCGTACTTTGTTAATGTTAGAAAACAAAGGTAAATACATAATATTAACAAAGCATGTAACCCCATGTGACCCCATGTGAGATTTTTTGAATGGTGGTGTAGTCTTTTCATGTATTCTTGCTGACATTGCATGTAACCCCATGTTAGATTTTTTGAATGGTGGTGTAGTCTTTTCATGTAGAGTTTCACATATTGCATGCAAGGCTAGTGTAGTCTTGTGATTTCGTAGACTATGCAAATGAATAGTGTAGGCATGATAAACAATAGTGCAGAGACATGCTAAAGAATAATGGAAGGCTAGTGTAGTCACTCTGAAGCAATTAAACTCTCAAGACACATTACTTGTATCAACGTTAAATAATAGTGCAGAGATATAAAGAATAGTGGAAGGCTAGTGTAGGCATGCAGAGTTGTGTGGTCTTGTCAAGGCTAGTGTAGGCATGCAGAGTTGTGTGGTCTTGTTAAGAGTTGTGTGGTCTTGTCATAATAGTGATAAAGTCCTTGGCAGATTCTTGGCGTGGAAATGGGGTCTTGTCACACAGAGAAGCATATGGTTCATGCAAGGCAATAGTTAACCATTCTGAAGCAATTAAACTCCCAAGAGACATAACTTGTATCTACTATACACCTATTAATACACATGAAACATACAGCTTATGATCACATCCTTTAGTTAACATTTTCTTCCAAACACTAAAGTTTGTAAACCATTTCTTCCAAACACAAGTTAGTAACGTTTTTTGTTATGGCTCAAAGACCACAATACATGATAAGTGCACATCTCAATGGTGAGATGTTTGAATGTCCCATCACAGGTTTCAATTTTAGGGATACGGAAGTCACTAGGTTTGTAATTGATAGAAGATCAAATTTTTTACATTTGAAAGCCTGATTAGAAAAGAAAATACAATGCTGTTGAGTTGGGCAAATTGTATAAAAAAATCCTATGTTTTTTGACGGGCACGACCAATGCAAATTTTTTCAGCTGAAGATTCGGGACAATGATGATGCGCGTAATATGTTTCTCAGTCATGAGTATTCTGGATTCAATGATATTGAGTTATATATTACGTTAAAACAGCAACAACTGTCTCAACAACTTGAAGTTTCTCAGGTTTTTAACGAATCCAACAACGAACAAACTGAGGTCGATGTCGTTGACGAGGAAGAAGAATAAGTGGAGGACATTGTCGATGAAATGGTAAACAACGAGGAGGAAGACCCATTATCAGGCAGTCATGTTTATTTCCCACCTCAACACATGACAAGACTCAACTTAGGCGAGGACGAACTGTCAACGGATATTTTTTACGACCCATACATGCAGACGGAGGGAGTATTAAAAGTTGGAGACAATTTTCGTATGAAAGAAGATTGTGTCCGAGCTATAAAACAATACCACATGAACTTATCTGCAGATTATAGAGTCGGTCAAACAAATCTGACTCTATACAATATCTATTGTTGTAACGAGGTGTGCCCGTTTAGATTAACAGCTTCTTTCTAGAAGCGGAGTGATTCCTGGAAGATAAGGTCAATGGGTCCAGAGCACACTTGCATAATCACGAATCCAAGTCAGGCAACATCGCAAGCTCAGCTCTCAGTTGACCTGCAACAAAATTTTATCAGTCATTAGAGACAACCCTTCTTTGAATGTGAGTACAATAATAGCGCATATGGTTCAAAGATACAACTATACTCCTTCGTACAGGAAGGCGTGGATTGCTAGGACTAAGGCTGTTGAAACAGTTTTAGGAAATTGGGAGGACTTTTACAAAGAAATTCCAAGATACCTAGTGGCACTTAAACACTATGCTCCAGAGGCTGTTGTCATCTTGGAGACATTGCCGGTGTATACGCCAGATTGGAATTGTGTAAGTGGAAATGGCATTTTCCACAGATTCTTCTGGGCGTTTGAACCATGCATCAAGGGATTTGCGTACTGTAAATCTATAATTCAAATTGATGGAACATGGTTGTAAAGAAAATATAAGGGCACGTTACTAATGGTCGTGGCACAGGATGGCAACAATAACATTTTCCCTATCGCCTTCGCTCTAGTTGAAGGGGAGACTGCTGCAGGTTGAAGTTTTTTTCTAAAAAATCTCTGATAATACGTTGCTCCCCAACCTAACTTATGTTTGATCTCCGATAGACACCCCTCAATCGAGAGTGCTTACAACAATCTTGATAACGGTTGGCAGGATCCTCCCTCAAGCCATGTGTATTGCATTAGACACATCGGTCAAAATTTCATGTGGGAGTTCAAGGACAAAGGGCTAAAAAAGATGGTTACTAACGCGGGCTATGCACTAACAGAGCCTACCTTCAGATACTACCGTGATGAGATCAGACTGACAAACGCAGATGCATTAAGATGGATTGATAATATTCAACGGGAGAAGTGGACAAGGGCATACGACAGTGGGCAGCGATGGGGCCACATGACAACGAACCTCGTTGAATATATGAACTCTATATTCAAGGGCATCTAAAACCTACTGATAACCGCTTTGGTGAGGTCAACATATTTTAGGCTCGCTGCACTCTTTGATACCAGACGTACAAAGTGGGGTTCAGTCTTGCAATCTGGGCAGCTTTTTAGTAATAGTTCAATGACATTCATGAAGGACGAAGCTGCAAAGAAAAACACACATGTGGTCACGGTCTTTGACCGTACTAAAGGTCACATCAGTGTTGTAGAGTCTATTGATCACAATGAAGGAAGGCCTAGGGGATGTTACCGAGTGGAACTGGATAAGAGTTGGTGTGACTGTGGAAGGTTTCAGGCATTTCGTATGCCTTGCTCCCATGTTATAGCAGCCTGTTCCAAGGCCCGGTTGGACCCAACCAACTATCTCTCTGTTCTTCACAAAGTCATTACTCTATGTAATGTCTACATCACTAGCTTTCAAGTGGTAGAAAAGGAGGACTACTGGCCTCCATACGAAGACGAAATTGTGTGGCATAATGATTTGATGCGAAGAAATAAAAAGGGTCGCCCTAACAGCACCCGTATTCGAACGGAGATAGATGCAGAAGACAAAATGGCGAGGTTATGTGGTTTGTGCCGCCAGCCAGGACACAATCGTACCAAGTGTCCCAATGTGGGCTCTAGCACAACATCATAGTTTCAACTGTAAACTTGTCTATTTATAACAACAACAAATTTTATTTCATTGATGGCGTACCTAAGCGATTACAATGACATAATATAACAGAGCATAACTTAATAGCTAAACATCAACAAATAACAACGACATAACCTAATACCAAATCAGAAAATAAAAACAACATACCAAAAATAAACAACCCAACACATCAACTTATCTAGGAAATTACAACCATCAAGTTAATTTTCTTTGGTGTCAACATCATCATAAGGACACCAGCATCATTTTGCACTTTTATCCAAGTGCGGGTAATTCCATTTGGACCAGATTCCTCAACCTTCCTCTCAATCTTCCTGATCTTTTCACCTTTCTCAAATTCTCCTTCTGGCCAGCGATAAAGTTCCCTATGCAAATGCTCCAACGTCCGCGTGTTCTAGAGTAGGACCTTCATCGGAGGCTTTGTTATTGAGAATACAACTAGGGCATTTCTTTTCATCAGTGGAAATGTTGGAAACGGTTCCTCCGGTGCTAATGATGATGATGATGGATGGCGATTTAACCGCTCAGACATAGTGTTGGGAAGGGGAGAGACTAGGGTAATGGTGAGAAGTGTTGGGAAGGGGAGAGATTAGGGTAATGGTGAGGAGTGTTGTGAAGTAACAAATGAGGATGCAGTCTCATTTATAGACACATGAAACACTGTAGCACCATTATTTTAATCAATTTCCAAATTAAAATAAAATTATATAAAAAAAGTACACAAACTGAGGCGTTTAAAAAATATTAGGGCCCATGATTTAGCCTGAGGCACCATATGGGATGACATGTGCCTTTTAACTGAGGCGTCATACCATATGGCGCCACTCTATCGCACATTTTCAAAACCACACCATTTGGGTAATTTTTTTGAAATGATACTTTTTTTGATATACTTTTTTGAATAAATAAGTTATATTAAAACAAAATTCAAAAATCTCACTATTTTTCTTTTTCTTTTTCTTTTACTAGCATAGGTCAATTAATTCAGGTACAAGGTGAATGCACAAAAATTGTGGGTAGATGTGATGCAGAAGATTGTTCTGCGCACTGTAATTCCTATGTAAAAGGTGTTAGTGTTTTAGGAACGTCATGCTCGCTCTTAAACTTATGCACTTGCACTTTTGATCGACCACCACCGGGAGAACCAACACCTACCCGTGTTATTGGGATGAGAGTTTGCACTAATGACTGTAACTTTGATTTTTGCAACAAAAAGTGTCAAAGTAGTTATTCTAAGACGGGTAGTGGGACATGTATAGCTTTGGGATGTAAATGGATATTCATGGAGACAGATACTATGATATCTCTATCCGTCCTGTTAGATAAATATGATATTCATATCCGACCCCATATCCATGCGAATATTCGTTAAACGGGTAATCTACGGGTTTTACGGTATCCATGGATATTTACAGATATCCATGGGTAATTTTTTTTTTTTTTGAAAAAAATATTTTTAACTTTTTTTTAAAGACACAAAAAATTATTATCACATAACATCCATACAATTCGCTCTTAATTTAATAATAAAACTTCATCACATTAATTTTCTTCTTATTCACCAAAAAATAATTAGATCCAAACATAATATCCATACATTTTATTTTTAACCAAACAAATAAAAGATATTGTGATTATGAGTTATGATGGAAGATCTGACGACAGAGGAGTAGGAAGAGAGACATTGGTTTGATAGAGGAATGATGATATTAGTTGGTTGGAATGTGAAATTGATGAAGTGAGGTATGAAGTATCGAAGAGTTTAAATATGAAATGACTAACATAATTTGAATGAAAAGTGAAAGGTTTTTTTTAAAGAAAATTTCAAAAAAATAGAAAGAAGTATAAGAAGACTAATTTTTTTATGAAGATGAAAATATAAAGTATAATAAATTAATTATATTTAAATAACTTTCATAATTTATAAACGGATATGGATATCATTAAACTCATATCCATATCCATTAACAAACGGGTATTTAAATATCCATTTATTTTATCCGTGGATATCCATTAAACTACCCTCTCCATATCCGTGACAGATTTTATCCACGGATATCCGCGGGTATGGATTTTTTTGCCATCCCTAGTATAGCCTTTGATCAGGATATTTTGCATGTGTTCATATAACCGTTGAATATATACTTAATTGAAATAAATACAATAAAATATTAGTTGAATGAATTTATTGAAATTCGAACTTTAAATTACTAGAGAGGAGTTTTAATTTATAGATTTTATTATTATTATATAATATAATGTTTTATTATCTTTGAGAAGAAAGAAAGAATTATGAGATGTAATGGGATATGGTCCTCCATGTGAGATGTCTATATATGTGTTTATATTCTGCAAAAACAAAAATAAAATTTCACAAAAAAATGGAGAATGGAGTCAACCAAAAAAACAAAAGCCTATCTCTCACTCATTCTTTCAACTTTTCAATTCTCAATGACTAATTAGTAATTTATTCACATGATTAAAAGAAGAAAAACTGCTCTCTAAGTCTGAAAGTGACCTACCAGAGTCTCTTCGATCTTTACATTGACTGACCTTAGTTATTGATAGTGATCTATCAGAGTCTTTTTTATCTTCGTGTTAACTGACTTTAGAGTTAGAGTCTTTAGAATCTTAGGCTCTGATCCTTCAGAGTCCGAGTCTTTTGAGGTTGACTTTCTTCAAAGTATAATCTTTTAAAGTTGACCCTCTTTAGCGTCTGAGACTTCAGATTCTGGTTCTGATCCTTTAGATTCAGGATCTTTTAGCTTCTCTTTAAATGTTCATCTTTAGTATCAAAATCAAGCTTATATCATAACTTTTAGTCTATGTTCCTGCACACTTGAACATATCTTAGTATACGAAATTGTTCTTTAAATACTTTGTTATCATCAAAACCTTAGAGATATGGTACAAACAAATTTTATTCCAACATAACACGTACTTCTGACTTTAATCATCAAACTTTGTTCCCCTTTTGTATGGAACTTGGATATAGCCAATACTTCCAAACACTTTAAGGTTAGAGATCTCGGGCTTTCTTCCACTCCATGCTTCTTGTGTTTTATTCTCATGCACGCTTCTTGTCGGGGAACGGTTTGTCAGGTAAATTGTACATGCCATTACTTCGGCCCAAAACTCCTTTGGCATCTTCTTGCTCTCGAGCATGCTTCGCACCATGTTAAGTATGATTAAGTTCTTTCTCTATGTTACTCCATTTTGTTGTGGAAATCTTGGCAATGTAAAAGGGCGAATGATTCCACGATCTTCACAATATTTGTGGAACTCACTTGAAGTGAACTCTCCTCCTTGGTAAAACCTCATGGCCTTAATGGAAAGACCATTTTCTTTCTTTATAAGGGCTTTGAACTTCTTAAAGTTTTGAAACATTTATGAATTTTTCGTAAAGAAATAAACCCACATTTTTTATTGAATAATCATCAATAAATAGAAGAAAGTATTTACTCTTACCAAAAGAGTTGGGTTAGATTAGTACACAGACATTGGTGTGTATCAGATATAACAACTTTGTCGCTCCTGACGTTGATTCCTTTGGAAAGCTTTTACGGAATTGCTTCCTAATTATACATCCTTCGTAGAGTTGGTCTGAGTGGTTGATGTTAGGCAAGCCTCTCACCATCTCCTTATTCGTCAAACGTTCTAGACTTTCAAAGTTAAGGTGCCCAAATCATAGATGCCATAGCCAAAAAGAGTCGGTATAGCAAGCCTTGAGGCACTTTTCCAAATCATTTTGAATGTTCAAGAGAAATGTTATATTCTTTAACGTAGGTAGCTTAACAATCAAGTTATGTTTACAATCTCTTAAGAAAGACTATGTTCTCAAGTGGATGTCGTAGCCCTTCTCTAAAAATTGTCCCAGGCTCAAAATATTATTATTCGTGTCAACGACATAGAAGACATTGGATATAAATTGATGACTATAATTCTTCAAGCGTATGAGAATTTTACCATTGCCTTTGACCAGTATCTTTGAGTAATATCCAAATGAGACATTGCTAGTTTCTACTTGATTGATCTCTACGAACATGCTTTGATCGTCACATATGTGGTTTCTTGCGTCGGTTTCGAGGTACCACTTATTTCTTTTCTCTTCAACTTGGTTTTGGCACGCGAGTAGGAAAGGTTGTTCTTCTCCGTCTTTTTCTTCTACCAAGTTAGCTTTCTCAACTTCCTTCTTCTAGAATCTACACTTAGATGTGTAGTGACCGATCTTGTTGTAGTTGAAGCACTTGATTTGCAATTTGTCGCACCTCGACTGTAATACCCTGTATTATTTAGATGCTCAATTGGATATCAGATGAGATCAGAGGAGTACCTATGTGCTCTATCTTGGGATAATTGGATTAATGGAATCTTCTAAGTACTTTAAGTATTGATATTTGGGGATCAATAGAGCAACTGGAGAACTCTTAAGAGATCAATTATTTTATTAAGAAGACAGATTAATATTTACTAATTCAAGAAAGTATTTTTTGGTAACTTTGATAATTGATCAATTGGGTTGAGACGACAAAATATCAATTGGAGATATTTGGCCCGGTTGGATATATAGAAAAGGAAGATGAAAAATAGTAAGAGAAGAAGAAGAAAAGAAGAAAAAAAGAAAGGAAGAGAAGAGGGAAAGAGGAAGAAGGGAAAAAGCCATGGATCGTCTACAATGTTCATCATCTTCGTCAAACTCCTCTTCGATCATCAGGTGGGTTCTAGATAGAGACTTTAGAGTAAACTTCTGGAGGTTTTAGAGTTAGGTTAGATTTGGATAAAATGAGTAATTTTGTTAAATCAATGAAATCTAACGGATAGATTGATGAAATGCATGTCTAAATGTGTTCTAACATGTTGTTTTGGGTATTTGGATGCATTAATATCATGTGGGTTGAAGGTTTGGATCATTTTTGGGTCCCAAACCCGTTTTGGGAGAATTATGGTTCGTCCAGATTCGCCAGGCGAGTAGGTGGCGAGTCTGATTCGCCAGGGATTCGCCAGGCGAATTTACCTGGGACAGCAAAACATTATTTTTCGTATTTTTGCCATAACTTTTGATCCGTAACTCCGATTGACGCACGGTCGGAAGCGTTGGAAAGCTAATTTTATGCTCTATGAGATGGTGAGGTAGAAACATGATTATATGTCATGGATTGATGAAATATATTGAATGTGATATGTTGTGTTAAATGTTTTACTTGTGTACATTGTGTTATACATGTCTATTTAATTGTGAACTGTGAATGAGAGAATATGTATGCTTAAAATATGAATTAGGAAGAGTGAGAAACCTTTACCCCAAAACAAATGGTATAATTTTAGGTTGTAATTAGAAATTGATAGAAACTCTGGATGGCGACGCTCGTGCATTCATTGACGAGTTCTGGCCTGGAGTAGATAACCTAGATGGCAAGGCTCGGGCACCTAATGTAGGAAGATGTATCCGTGACGAGATTGGTCTAGGAGAGAGTAAACACTAGTATGGAACATGTGTGAACTTTTGTGATTATGAGAAAAGGCGAATGTGGCCTTATGATTCTCGAATACAATCATGTTTGTTTGTGTGGGATCGCGTAATCGTAACCGGTTATCTTAAGTGTAGTTTCATGAGTCTCGAGCTCCTCTGAAATGGATGCACAACTACTTGGCAGGTTTGATTCCCCGTGCTGTACGAATGGCGCCCATGGAGCGTATGCTTGTGACGGTAAAAGGCCCGTGTGAAGTGACGGTTCATAACGGTAAAAGGCCTGTAGAACCCGAATCCATTCGTATGTCAAGTAGGTTACAAGGATCCATGAATCGGGTCGACTTTTAGACGTAGAAGCGGACGGGAACAGGGGATGCCTTGGTATGGTTATCGATTAGTGATATTTTGAGTTGATGAACTCATGACATGTTTCCATATAGTGTGAGATTGTGAACTCAAGGTCATTTTCCCTTCCCCTTGACTTGAGTTAGGATTGATAGAACCTTGTACAACCGAGAGGATCTATAGGATAGGGAACTCACTGAGATTTGATGTATCTCACCCCACTATAGTTGCTATATTTCAGGTGTGGTCTGCAGGTTTGATTTACAAGTGGAGCGATGCTGGGATGTTTCAAGAGAAGCTTAGTTAAGCTTATTCCGCTGTGTATTTTATTGTTCTTGTACAATGAGGAATATTGTATATTGATCTTAGTTTTATTTTATTTTAATTGGCTAATTTCCATAGCTTGTACCATAGTTGTATTATGTTTTAGAATGGTCAAGTATGTGAATTACGCCATTAGGCACTTATGATGGTGTCAGTACCAAATAAAAGGCTTGTATTGTATTATTCTAGGTATATATTATACAGGGCATTACATCGACCATGAATTTCCTCTTTCACTGCCTCTTGTTGCTTGTGGATTCCATCTTCTTTCTCCATTGTTGAAGTTGTTGGAGTAGTTATTGTAATCGCCTCATCCTTCTCCTCTATGTCCTTTCCCACGTCCATGATCTTGGCCACGACCTTGTCCTCTTTGGCTTTTGTAATTCTCATAGTTTGCTTCCTTTACGTTGAGTTGTAGTAGCTTCTCCATGGCCTCCTTTTATTTAATTTTTCTCTTTTATTTTTCTTCGTATGCTTGTAAGGAACCCATGAGTTGCTCAATAGACATGGTCTTTAAATCCTTGTTTTCTTTAATGTTGGTAACAATGAAGTAAAAACTTGGATTTAAAGTGAAAAGTATTTTCTCCATAATTTTCACCTCATCAACATCTTCACCATTTCTTTTAGGTTAATTGACTACGACAATTACACAAGAAAATTAGTAAGAAATTGACTCAAACTCCAACATAAACAAACGTTCAAAATCACCTATAATAGTTTGAAGACATATCCTTCTAACCTGCTTCACTCCTTTGTTGCAAGTTTGAAGCTTCTCCCATGCTTCTTTGGTTGTCGTTTCGTTGGAGATCTTCTCAAATGTATCTTCTGTTAGACGATGGCACTGATCTAGAAGGGGGGTTGAATAGATCACGAATTTTTAATAAAAATTGGCACTTAAAAAATTGTTTAAAAAATGTGCGGAAGCGGCCTTGGATATAAAATCGTCTAAACGAACAGTTATTGATAATATCAGATATGCGAAACCAAATGGAATAATATTGATGAGATAATGGAATCAATAAAGTACCCAATCAAACAATTCAAATAAAGACCACTTTGAGTTAACCAGTTTCAAATGAATTATAGACGATAAAATTGAATGAAAATTTTACGAACAGTTTATGTGCGATCAATATGTCGAACACTTGGTGTGTAAAACACCTTAAGTTCTATTTCCTTTGATATTGTAGTACATAATTTTTCACACTTGCAATCAAAGTGATTGCAATGGTTTTCCAAAACAGTTTTACAGCACTACAAATCAATCGAAATGTATCTAACAGTTAATTTCACACAAACTTTAACAACACAAAGTAAAGAGATATAGAGCGAGAGAACGACACCCGATTTGTTTAGGCAATTCCACTTTCGTCCTCGCCTCGGGTACGTCTGCCCCAATTTCTAAAACTAGAATTGAGATATATTTAATATCTGTTTGCAAAGTTTTGTACAAGAGAAATTCTAGCTGCCACACAATCAAACCTAATTAATGATGTTGATTCTATCCACTTCTCCCCCCTTGATTCCATCCGAATCAAGAACATCAAACTCTTAGAACAAACCTTTGGTTACCGCTACTCACTTGATTGAACCTTCAGTTCTTCAAGTCTTTTACTCTACTGATTTCAATCGCAAGACATTTGACCCCAAATCTTTCAATACAATCCTCCGGTTACCGCTACTTCCTTGACCTAACCCACCGTTCTTCAAGGATTTCACTCGGCTGAATCTGTACTGCAAAGATTTGTGCAAACCCCCCCCCCCCCCCCCCCCAAATCACCAAGATATTGGAGGACAAAACCCCAGTGGTTTTATTTGAAGGAAATCCCCCTAATTCTCAACCCAAACACAATATACAAGTCCTATGTTTGGACGTTATCACTCTTGAACAAAGCACAAATCAATAAGGATGATTATGTGTGATTATTGATGAATGCAGTTTGTGAGAGTGGAGATGATGACCAATCCAATGTATCTTTCAATTTTCTTCTTGGTTTATGTACAAAATGATGCATATATATATATATATATATATATATATATATATATATGAAAAAAGTAACAGAAAAAACAGACTTTGGGAACATAAAGATGCATAAAATTGAGTAAAAACGCGGGAGAGGTCGACCTACAGAAGCTGTGTGTCGACCTAAACAAGCCAGGATGCAAAACTGCGCAAACAAGAAGACTGTGTGTCGACCTAAAGCTAGGCCATGCATCGACGCATGAAGGCCAGATAGTTTCAACTTTGATTCTTTCAATATGCGTCGACCTCCACAGGGTCCATGTGTCGACGCATACATGGCAGAGATTTTTTCTCACTTTTTCATTCTATTGTGTGTCGACCTGAAGAAGTCCTGGGTCGACACATGTTTGCCAGAATTTTTCAAAATACATTTTTCTTTGTTGTGAGTCAACCTATATCATATGTGAGTCGACCTAATGCACCAGAACTGACTTAAAACACATTTTAGACATAGAGTTTGATCCTATATGCCTAAGTTCATGTATGTAGGCTTTTATGCGCATTTTAAAAAGATAAATGCAAGCTTTGACAAGGTGATAGCATCCAAAATACACAAGTACGCAATTTTCTTAGTTTTGACATCATTAAAACAAAGTATTAAAGGAATCTTGCCCTCACATACTTCCCCTTTTTTATGATGGCAAAACCTTGCAAAACTTTCCACACGTTGAGTACTTTGTGAAGAGCATTTTCCCCATGACTGTATGCATTTCCCCTTTGTGAAATTCTGATCTTTGTGAAACTTGCTTTTGCATTCTCCCCCTTTGACAACATCAAAAAGAGTGATGCAAATGGTCATTTGTAATCATATCATACATATGCATATATGAAAACATATGCTTTGCAACAGATAAGGCATCAACAAACATCCACATATAATGTTTCTAATGCAAAGAAATAGGGAATTAAATAGCACAAGAAACATATAGAAGTAATAATAATGCATTACACACCATAATTTGTTCAATACATGTCTTGAGACAAACAAAATAACAAAAAGCAAAACCAAACACAAAACAAAATGCCAAATGAAATGCAAGACACCAACACAACTCAATAAAATAAGGTCTTCGACCTCTATGTGGTTGACCTCTCCCCCTGAATGAATGATCCTGGTGTGGTCCTTGAGAGTCCAGGCGCTCACACAAACCAAGAACACTTCTATTGAGAGTGTTGAAGCTCAGTGAAAGGGCACGATGCTGAATTGATGATGTTTCAGCCATCTCATCAAACCTGCCCAAAATTATTGACGCAAAGAGATCAAAATTCTCATTCTATGCTCGAATCTGACCCTGCATTGCTTCATACCTTTGTTCTTGGAGAGTTGCAAAATTCTGTTGCTCAAGCTGTATGCTTCGTAGCATATCAAGAACTTCAGAATTATCAGTTTGAGGTTGATGTGGAGAAGGTGACACATATGAAGTGCCATACTTAGACCAGGCGTTTTGACACCATGAACCCCATGCTTGGTCAACATTAGTATCCTCAACTGGAGAACCACCTAACCAAGCACTATCGTCATGGCTGTCAAAAGGAGGCTCGGTATCCATATAATGAGTTTCCTCATCTTCATCTTGATCTTCCTTCTCAGCTTCATCTAAATTTTGAATCCTAGCACTTGAGCCCTTAGTCTTGACCATATAAGTCTTCTCTTGTCTGTCCCAAATGTACCCCATAAGAGTCATAGTCTTCTGCCTAAACTCTTGGTCACTATAAATGGAAATGTAAGGAATGTCCTGAACAACAATTCCAGCGTGATCCAATATGCTTTGGATAAATGACCCGTAGCATAAGGATGAACCTCTGCCAAATTCCTTCAAGGAAAAAATGCGACTAGCAATATAATAGGGTCAGTTTACCTTCTTCTTGTTCTTGAGCAGATAAACCAAGTGTACTTTGGCTTGATCAAATCTAGAATAACCTCCCTTATTTGGTCGTAGAATATGGGAGACAATCCACTGCAGGATTCGATCCTCCCGTTTCAATAGCCCAGTTATAACTGATTTGGGAAAAAGATCACTTGCAACGAATTTCTCAGGATACTGATCCTTAAGCAAGGAATTAAATGCAGATTTAAATTCATACTTTGGAGCCAAGTCAATATCAGTTATTTGAAGATCATAAGACATACGAGGACACATATCAAACAAGTCTTTCCAATCAGTGCTACCAACCTTGTAACTTTTACCCCCAATCTTATAGATAAAATCATAACCAGTAAATTTGACTTTCAAACCCACGTAAAACAGTTTAACCATATCATCATTGTAATTAGTACTACATTCCAAGAAGTTATTAAACTTTTGATGGTTTAGCATGTCAATAATTTCAGGAATGTGCATTCTATCAGCTACCTTAGGAAAATAGACAAACTGCTTAATAATTGATTGTTTCTTAAAATCCTTTTCATATACCGGAGCAAGTTCATGAGAGAGGAGAGATAAAGCATTTACCGGGGTTTGAGACGGAGTCTGAGAAGAAGTTTGTGATATGTTTTCTTGAGAAGCGGATGCTCTATTTGACCTTTTACCAGTCACCCGTGAGGTTGACATTAAAACTCCTTTGTGGAGGAAGATAAACAGTACCCACAATAGATGAGAGTGTAGAAAGACCAATTTCCTCATTAATTTGGGTTTGAATCCCCAATCTTAGAAAATTCTTGGAAAGGATTTTTAGAGTTTTTGCAGGGTTAAAAGAGATGTGAGTGTTGTGAGAGATGAGAGAGATGCAAATGATAAGATGAAATGAATGCCCTGTATAATATATACCTAGAATAATACTATACAAGCATTTTATTTGGTACTGACACCATCACAAGTGCCTATTGGCATAATTCACATACTTGACCATTACTAAACACAAATACAATCTATGGTACAAGATATGGAAACTAGCCAAAACAATAAAAACTAAGATCAATATACAATATCCTCAATTGTATACAACAAATTACACAGCGAATAAACTAAAGCTAAGCTTCTCTTGAAACATCCCAAGCATAGCTCCACTTGTAAATCAAACATGTAACCAATGCCTGAAAAACAGCAACAATAATGGGGTGAGATATTAATCTCAGTGAGTTCCCTATCTTATGGATTCTCTCGGCTTTACACGGTTTTAGCCAATCCTAACTCAAGTCAAGGGGAAAAGAAATGATATTGAGTTCTCAATCTCACACTATATGGAAACATGTTCATGAGTTCACCAACTCAAAATTATCACTAATCGATAACCTCGTCAAGGCATCCCCTTTCTCCCGCCCTCTTCTACGTCTAGAAATTGGACCGAGTCATGAACCCTCGTAGATTACTTGGCATACGAGATGGATTCGGAACTAAGGGACACATTATCACCTTAATTCGTCACTTCACACGGTCCGTACACCGTCACAAGTCTCTTTACCATATAGGTTCCATTCGTACTATAACATTGGGAATCAAACCTACCAAATAATCGTGCATTCATTCCAGAGGAGCTCGTTACTCATGAAATGGCACATAATAGGGTAATGGTTACGATTTCGTGATTTCACATACAATCGTAATCGTATTCAATCAATTCTAGACCACATTTGCCTTTAGGCCTCTTTTGCCTTTCTCAATAATTAACATGGTTTACACATGTTCCATACTAGTGTTTCACTCTCTCCTAGACCATTACTCGTCACGGATGCACCTTTCTACATCGAATGCATGAGCATCGTCATCTAAGTTATCTACACTAGACCATTACTCGTCAAGGATGCACCTTTCTACATCGAATGCACGAGCATCGTCATCTAGAGTTTCTATCAATTCCTAGCCATTACTAGGTTCCACTATCATGTTGTTATGGGGTAAAGTTTCCTCAGTCTTCCTAATACATATTTTAAACATGAATTTTCTCTCATTCACAATTCACAATTAGATAGATATGGCATAATACAATTTGTAATGAATTACATGTAATAATTCAACTCATAAAGTTAACACAAATTCTCGGGTTCCCTCCGATTCATTTAATCGGGTATGAAATTCAATATTTATTACTTTTTATTGGGTAGAGGGTCGTCATAGATTTCGAACGACACCAAGAACGTTTCGATCGGAATCACGGTTTGAAAGTTATGAATTTTCTAAAATATTTTTCATCAACCAACAGTGGTAACTGGTTACCTCAGAATGAGTAACCGGTTACCCATTCTCACTGCATATTACAGTAGCCAATTTTTCAATCAAGTAACCGGTTACCTCAAAATGAGTAACCGGTTACTTAGTTCAATTTTGTGTAAAAACTGTCATTTTCCTGCGAGTAACCGGTTACCTCCAAATGAGTAACCGATTACCACTGAACCAAAAGCCAAAAACCTGCTATTTTCAGCATACAATGCAATGGAAACCCATACAATTTCTCATAGGAACATCAAGCAAGCATATTAGGTTCAATATACATATAACCCAACTATATTACCCGACGAATTCCACATTTTAACCGTTAGAAACAATCGATTCCAACATAATCACTCATTTACCAATTTTAACCTAAACTCTAACATTCCAAAACTTCTAGAGCTTAAGAACTAACTAGAACCCACCTGATAATCGAAGAGGAGTTTGAAGAAGAAGATGAACAAATGAAGAGATGATGAAGATCCAAGCTTTTCTTCTTCATCCAAGTTCTTCCTCTCTTCTTCTCTCTGTTTCCCCCTTTCTCTTCTTTCTCCAACTTTCTTCTTCTCCTTCTTCTTCTTTTCAATATATATATATATATATATATATATATATATATATATAATGCTTATTATATTATATAGTCCAATAGGGTAAAACATCTTCAATTGATATTTTGACGTCTCACACCAAATGTCAATGATTAGAGTTACTATAAAATCCCCTCTTGAATTAAAATAATTGATCTCTTCAGAGTTTACTAGTTGCTCTACTGATCCCAAATGTCAATACTTAAAGCACTTAGAGAAGTCCATTAATCAAATTATCCAAGGATAGAGTACACAAAAGCTCATCTGATCTCATCTGATATCCAATTGAGTGTTTAGAGAATATGGGGTATTACACTCTCCCCCCTTAAATTGAATTTTGCCCCCGAATTTCCTCTACTCGACAATAACCACAACTTGTAACATTGTCTTAAATCCATACTTAACCTTTCTTCCGTTCAAATTTATGACGTATTCCAATTCCAACTTAACTTCACAGACCAAAATCCTTATTGTCACGAATTATCAAACTTTGGATCCTTAGCTATACTCTTATTCCAATATTGGGTTAATTCTAACTCTGCTTCTCCTCAATTCATATATTGTTTCTTACTAAAACACTTGGTCGCATTCTACCTTCGAAAAGAATGTACCATTCCATATTCCTCTATTGAGTCACAAACAAAACCGTAACACCTTATCTTGGTTCTAGATAACAAACACTCATCAAATCTTCATGAGCACTATAAGTTGATTCCTTAACTTCATGCAATTACCGATACCTATTCTTTCATAAATCCCTTTAACATTTAAACCACTATATAATTAGTCAAACGACTTCTTTTACTAGTTCCATCTGGTCTGATGCTGTACATGGTACTCATTAAACCCGATATTCTATTTCTTTCGTATCACACCAAAAGGTAACACACTTTAGAACAAGACCTTCTTATTTCCATACTTTTAAGTAACAATCTTCAATTCCTTATTATTCTGACTGAACTCTTTCGTCTGTCACCTCCCACTGCGTAAAACAAATTCTAACAGTGGAACACCACGATTTCTCAAGCACTACCAAGTAGCTAACAGTCCACGGAGAAACACACTTATCCACTGGGGTCCTTACCAACCAATCGGTACAAGAAACTTACTAATGTCTTATGGTAGAACAACTTCCTTTCTAACACACAATATTATAACATCTGTCCTACACTCTCCAAACGATAAAGGTACATGAGTTATACTGCTACAACCATAACATATACAACTCCAAATTCATTCCAAATTCGACATAATTCATCCAAAAGTAGTTTAACAACTTTAGTTTCTAGTTACCACATTCCATAATAATTCTTTTTATGGTTTTCCGACTTACTCATGGTATCTTGTTGACACGAGATTTCAACCAATAAAAACGTAACACCATCACAGAACTTCAATCAAAAGCGAGTCACCACTTATCTGAAACTTAAACCATCCAAAGCGCAATTGTGAGTTTCCATACCACTCACCAATTCACATACAACACTCCACATACACACACTTTCAAAGTCCATACCAAGTTTCTCAGTTGAATCTACTTCTCTGAATCATTTTGTTTCACAAACAATCCAATTTACATGCTTAATTCTAAAACACCCAATTCTCACTCTTACTTGGAAGGATAACCTTCAAATTTCCTTCTCTAGGTAAAACACAACTGCACACAACTGGTACCACTCTCACGGAGCCAAAATCCAATACCATGAACTCACGGAAGTTAACAATTACTGAACTCTGACCAACCGCTCATACCTTAATAACACTAATTACACACCGAAATATTTCTTGCAAGATCAATACTTCGTGAGAATTCTCTAACTTCGTCCTTAAGCCTCTCAACAGTACTGATAGTAATACACCTAAGACTTTCCCACATTCAATACAATTCACAAGATTACTTCCCCAAAAGTCAAACTCCCTCGTCGTCTGAACAAATGGTCAACTATGCAACACCCTTCCACAAGTTCCAATTTTCAAAACACAATTTCGTCTTTCATATACTTGCAATCCCGTTTTCCATTCGCACAATACTCTCCACTCGAAGCAATATAAGGTAACAAAACACAGATGATGGTTCTTAAGAGATTCCATAATTTACACACATGTTAATCGATTAACACTGCTGTAGAAGCTGAAAAAAACCAATTTCTCTTATTTCAAAAGTCATCCAAACTCAAACCATCATTCCGGCTTGCTCTAACCCTTAATATCATTCTCAACTCACGGCTTCTTAACTTGTATATCATTCACTAACCATGATCAAATCCAGGTAATACCGAACAAAGTCAAAGCATGCAGATGACACACTCCAACTAAGTGACAAGGCAAAATTCCAAATTCTGACGCGGTCACACAACAAATCTTTGACAGGATAGTTCGTTTTCTGCTCAAACAACTACTCTAGCTGAAAGCCAATAATGACGACATCCTAGGGTTTTAACCATAATTCATACTTAATTCGTCCACAAGCAAAACCCAATACGCAACCATTATAAGATACCATAAAAATGGCAGACATAACATGTCAAGCATACAACCTTGTTCTTAGTACCAACAAAAGGTAGATTCCGAATATTCCGATTATTCACAAATACAGAAGTTTCTCTATACTTGAAAATAAATCAGGGTAATTCATCCTCTTGAAGAACCTTTCCATCATTTCGTACACATTAACCAGGATTTCTTGCCCTTCACTATCCATTACACACCACGCTTACACCTAATTCACTTAATGGAAGATTCGCAATTGCCAATTCTCATCAACGACATACAAAACCCTTCTGGTATAAACTGTTCCATGATTTACACTTAGTACATAATAAGTCCTATTTTGCTTCTCGTTTTTTTACCGCAATCTTACTTCTTAGGACACAACGCTCACTGTTCCACAATGTACGTTCATTCACACTTGTCTCAAGAATAAGAATCCATCACGTACACTTGTGACCACGGTACTACTACTACGCTTGTTCTTAATACCAAGATGTAATTTCTAATTCCACGGCATACTACTAGGGTTCTCATGGGTGAACCATCCTTGATTACACTTCATTAATTTTAGCTTCAACAACAACCTAAGAATCCTATCGCACATTCGTCCAAAATAAGTTCCGTTATCACTTCCTCATAACATACCGTTAATATCGTTTTCCACACTGCGTTACTTCGTTATCAATTATAATCCTCTTAGGTCCAATTATAAAACCATCATACTAAGATTCCCTTAAATCCAAGATACTTACATTGTTTCTTAATACAAACTTCTTTTGGTCCGTATCACTACACCTTCTGTTATGAAATAAAGTTCATTCTTTCTCCGACACAATACCTTATATTGTTCCCTGGATAATTCAACAATTCCAAATTGGTCTCTCACCGCAAACAGAAATCCTGATGCATTATCTCGAACTTGATCTCTCTTCATAACTGAATATACACAATTTATCTCCTACTCTTCGTCCGACACATACTTGTTTCACCTGAAGCATGTAAACACCTCCTTGTGTTCCTTCTCACACTTCTCTACTACTTTAGGTTCCCATAAAAGTCGAACGTTCTTAACTCTTCATTCTTAACCAGTTGGAAGATATTGCCCCGAATACATTCCTTAAGGTGCTCTTATCCATTCAAGATACCATAGCAACATTAGGAACTGAAACACCAATAATTATCTCACTTCCGGACCTTACGTTACACGTTTCACAAAACAACTTTTCTTTTTCACGGAATGAGATTTCTTGAAATCTTTGTCCATACTAATGGTCAATCCAGCTTTACTAGCGACTTTACATATTCCTTGATACCTTGACCAATCGTCCGATAGAGATCCTTAACTTTCAGACTCCATCGATTCCAAATAATTGCTTGAACAACACACTACTCTTTAATTCCATGCTACCCAACACACAACTTCTACTAAGACTTCATTGAGCTGACCAAAACTCCTCACTACTAACTCTTGGCTTGAGCCTACTCTCACAGCACAAGTTCCGACCACACTTCGGAGTCCTCGTGGTCGCTCAACCATGATTCTACCTATCACATACATAGTATTAGGTTGATCAGGCCCAACACCAGATAGTATGATATTAAGATTCATGCTGGCAAGACACACTTAAGAGGAAGGAATAGATTTACTTATGATGTTTCAAGGTTAGGTCGAGGAAACGACCTGCTCTGATACCAACTGTAATGCCCTGTATAATATATACCTAGATAATACTATACAAGCATTTTATTTGGTACTGACACCATCACAAGTGCCTATTGGCATAATTCACATATTTGACCATTCTAAACACAAATACAATTTATGGTACAAGATATGGAAACTAGCCAAAAGAATAAAAACTAAGATCAATATACAATATCTGTAACACCCATATATAAAACTCATACATCAAAGCATAAATATTATATATAGATCCAAGTGTTTGGTATTGAAACACATAAGCTCCTAGTTAACATATTGTATACAAATAAATGCCCTAAAGTACAAAGTACAAAAACCTAAGGCATATTATACACAAGATGTTCAAATGATAAAAACTAAGAACTAGATCAACAATGATCTCAAAATAAACTCCGCTACGGAAGCTAGCCATCAACAAACAAGGAAAAGATCACACGACCTTATCCTTACCCTTCTCGGAACCTGAAGCACCTGAAATACATCAACAACGTGGGGTGAGATACGTCAAATCTCAGTGAGTTCCCTATCTTATGGGTTCTCTCGGATGATCAAGGTTCTAACAATCCTAACTCAAGTCTGGGGGAAAAGGGGAAAAGGACCCTTGAGTTCACACTTTATAATTCTCACACTATATGGAAACATGAAGGTCGCTACTCCCTTCCTTAGTGAGAACCAAAAGAACAAATTTCTCTTCTTCGAACAAGAAATTTATCATTCCAACCGTACCTTCTAGAATAGTTGTTAAGACATCTTTCGGGGTAGCATCAATAGATGGAATGATGATGAGCTTTTCTTCACACCCAATAAACACCGAATTAGCAGAAAGGCAATCCATTCCCAAAACGACATCAACTTTCTTAAGCGGTAAACAAATAAGATCAATCTGAAAAGCTCTACCGTCCACAGACAGAACACAGTTTTCACACATCAATGGTGTCTCAACTATTTCATCCATGGCGGTAGTGACCACCATAGGAGGAGACAAAGGAACGGACCGCAACCCAAGTCGCTTCATACATTGCATCGATACAAAAGAGTGTGTAGCTTCGCAATCAAATAGAACAAAATAAGGAAATCCGTTAACAAAGCACGTACCAGCAATTAAGGAATTGTCACTCTTCTTCTTCCTTGCATCTAAGGTATAAACCCTT
Organism: Lathyrus tuberosus; assembly: GCA_022829125.1. Classification (NCBI taxonomy): domain Eukaryota; kingdom Viridiplantae; phylum Streptophyta; class Magnoliopsida; order Fabales; family Fabaceae; genus Lathyrus; species Lathyrus tuberosus. Next base: position 1,053,360 of record JALAZF010000727.1, on the reverse strand, counting down.
CCTTGTGTCTGAGTCCTATTTTAGGGACAATCTCTTTTCAGATGACCCATCTTCTGACATTGGAAACACTTTACCCCTTCAAGACTACACCTTCCAGAATGATTCTTGCCACAAGTGCGACACACGGGAGGTGTACTCGTCCTTGCATCTTGAACTTGTTTCCCTTTGAAGGATTGTTGCCTAGGCCTGAATTGTTGGTTGGATCTTCCGCGATCCCCTTGATTCACTCTACTCGCAACACCTTTAGCTTGGACTTTCTTCAAACTATGCTCGGCCACATAGCATTGCCTTAAAACTTCAACATATGTAGTGAACTCTCTCTGAGATACACTATGAGATATTTCAGCTTTTAGTCCAAACAGAAACTGGTCTATTTTCCACCTTTCATCAGGAGCATACATAGCCTGCCTAGAATAAGCAGCCATGTCCTTAAACTTCTCAGCATAACTGGCCACAGTCATACTACCTTATCTTAATTGTTGAAATTCAAATTCTTTCTGAGTCCTCAATGAGCTCGGAAAATACTTCTCCATGAAATACATAAGCTCATCAAAGGATAAATAGTATATATAGATCCAAGTGTTTGGTACTGAAACACATAAGCTCCTAGTTAACACATTGTATACAAATAAATGCCCTAAAGTACAAAGTACAAAAACCTAAGGCATATTATACACAAGATGTTCAAATGATAAAAACTAAGAACTAGATCAACAATGATATCAAAATGAACTCCGTTACTGAAGCTAGCCATCAACAAACAAGGAAAAGATCACACGACCTTATCCTTACCCTTCTAGGAACCTGAAGCACCTGAAATACATCAACAACGTGGGGTGAGATACATCAAATCTCAGTGAGTTCCCTATCTTATGGGTTCTCTCGAATTATCAAGGTTCTAACAATCCTAACTCAAGTCCGCGGGAAAAGGGGAAAAGGACCCTTGAGTTCACACTTTATAATTCATACACTATATGGAAACATGACATGAGTTCATTAACTCACAACATCACTAATCGATAACCATACCAAGACATCTCGTCTTCCCGTCCACTTCTACGTCTAGAAGGCGATCCGAGTCATAGATCCTTGTAGTTACTTGGCATACGAATTGGATTCGGGATCATCGGCCTGTTAATCGTGAACCGTCACTTCTGATGGCCTGTTAACCATCACAAGTCTCTACCCATAGCATAGGTTCCAATCGTACTACACGTAGGGAATCAAACCTACCAAGTAATTGTGTACCCATTTCAGAGGAGCTCGAGACCCATGAAACTACACTCAAATATACCGGTTACGATTACATGATCACACACAACAAAATTATGATTGTATTCGACAATCACAAGACTACACCGCCTTAAGGCTTCTCTTGCCTTTTCACAACCACAAAGGTTAACCACATGTTCCATACTAGTGTTCACTCTCAACTAGGCCAATACTCGGCAAGGATGTATCTTCCAACAACACGTGCCCGAGCATCGCCATCTAGAGTTGTCTAAAATTTCTAGTCCCTTACTAGATTCTCCTATAGTTCAAGTTTGAGGTTTCCTCACTCTTCCTATATCATTTTCATATTTGCATGCATATTCACTTACAATCATGTTAAACAATAATAGGATAAGCAAGACATGTCATAATTGCATAGTAGGATAATATATAACAATTAAAACATAAATATATCACTTTTGGAACTTTCTCGATTATTTAAGCGGTCGTTAAAATTGATACATTTCATCTCCATTGCATAGAATATTTCCTCGGCTTTACATCGATATAAAGAATGATCGATTCCGATAAACGAGTCGAAAGTTATGAATTTTCTCGCTTAAGGAATAAAATCCCAAGTCCCAGGTCGCGCTAAGCGCACCCTCTTGCCCGCTGAGCGCGCAATCTTCTGCCTGAAGGGGTTGCAGGAATTCAAAACCGCGCTGAGCGGCCTCCTGCGCGCTAAGCGCGCTCTGCGAAACTCAGAAAAAAACATGCTATAACAGAAATTTCCCACACCTCCAAACCTCCTCCAAACCACAACCAACCACCAACAGAGGTACAATAACATAGTTTGAGCATGGTTTGAACAACAACATTATTAAAATTTACATTTCTCAAGAACACAACATTTTCACAAACCCTATAATTTTCCCAGCAATCCAAAGAAATCAAAGCATCAAAACAAGCATCAATATATGTTCCTACAAGCATATTGATCATTCCTTTCAATTTATATCGAATTCTAACCGTTAAAACACCGATTTCCATAAATTCGACCTAAACCAAACAATTCCAAAACTTCTAAAAATTGGTACTAACTAGAACCCACCTTGGATAGATGATGAAAATGATGAAGATGAGATGGTTGGGCAAGGATTGGATGAATGGGTGATGATTTGTTCTTGAAGTTCTTCAAATTTCCTCTTCTCCACTTTTCTCTCCTTCCTTTCCTTTCTTTCCTTCTTTCTTCCTTCTCTCTCTTTCTTACTAACTTTTTCTTTTGTTTGGAAAATGGGAGGAAAAGGAATTATGTAGTAAACTAGTATTAGAAATAATACTACTAAATGTCCAAAAAGTATCTTAAGTCCAAATAGATAAAATACCTCAGAGTCAGATAATATTAATTGGATTTATTCTAAGTTCCACAGTTACTCTATTTATTTTGTCAAATAATTCCTCAGAGTACACTGGGCTCAGTAGATCACAATATAATATTATCCGGAGGAATAAAAATACGGGGTATTACAATATCCTCAATTGTATACAACAAATTACACAGCGGAAAAACTAAAGCTAAGCTTCTCTTGAAACATCCCAAGCATAGCTCAACTTATAAATTCAAACCTGTAACCAATTCCTGAAAAACAGTAATGGGGTGAGATATTAATCTCAGTGAGTTCCCTATCTTATGGATTCTCTCGGCTTTACAGGGTTCTAGCCAATCCTAACTCAAGTCAAGGTGAAAAGAAATGACTTTGAGTTCTTAATCTCACACTATATGAAAACATGTTCATGAGTTCACCAACTCAAAATTATCACTAATCGATAACCTCGTCAAGGCATCCCCTTTCTCCCGCCCTCTTCTATGTCTAGAAGTCGGAACGAGTCATGGACCCTCGTAGATTACTTGGCATACGAGATGGATTCGGAACTAAGGGACACATTATCACCTTAATTCGTCACTTCACACGGTCCGTACACCGTCACAAGTCTCTTTACCATATAGGTTCCATTCGTACTATAACATTGGGAATCAAACCTACCAAGTAATCGTGCATTTATTCCAGAGGAGCTCGTTACTCATGAAACGACACATAACAGGATAATGGTTACAATTTCATGACTTCACATACAACCGTAATTGTATTCAATCAATTCTAGGCCACATTTGCCTTTAGGCCTCTTTTGCCTTTCTCAATAATTACCATGGTTTACACATGTTCCATACTAGTGTTTCACTCTCTCCTAGACCATTACTCGTCACGGATGCACCTTTCTACATCGAACGCACGAGCATCATCATCTAGGTTATCTACTCTAGACCATTACTCGTCAAGGATGCACCTTTCTACATCGAATGCAGGAATATCGTCATCTAGAGTTTCTATCAATTCCTAGCCATTACTAGGTTCCACTATCATGTTGTTATAGGGTAAAGTTTCCTCACTCTTCCTAATTCATATTTTAAACATGAATTTTCACTCATTCACAATTCACTATTAGATAGATATGGCATAATACAATTTGTAATGAATTACATGTAATAATTCAACTCATAAAGTTAACACAAATTCTCGGGTTCCTTCCGATTAATTTAATCGGGTATCAAAATCAATATTTCTCACTTTTTATTGGGTAGAGGGTCGCCATAGCTTTCCAACGATACAAAGAACGGTTCGATCGGAATCACGGTTCGAAATTTATGAATTTTCTAAAATATTTTTCATCAACCAACAGTGGTAACCTGTTACCTCAGAATGAGTAACCAGTTACCGATTCTCACTGCGCATTACAGTGGCCAATTTTTCAATTAGGTAACCGGTTACTTAGTTCAATTTTGTGTAAAAACTGTCATTTTCCTGCGAGTAAGCGGTTACCTCCAAATGAGTAACCGGGTACCACTGAACCAAAAGCCAAAAACCTGCTATTTTCAGCATACAATGCAATGGATACCCGTCCAATTTCTCATAGGAACATCAAGCAAGCATATTAGGCTCAATATACACATAACCCGACTATACTACCCGACTAATTCCACATTTTAACTGTTAGAAACAATCGATTCCAACATAATCACTCATTTACCAATTTTAACCTAAACTCTAACATTCCAAAACTTCTAGAGCGTAAGTACTAACTAGAACCCATCTGATAATCGAAGAGGAGTTTAAATAAGATAATGAACAGATGAAGAGGTGATAAAGATCCAAGCTTTTCTTCTTCATCCAAGTTCTTCCTCTCTTCTTCTCTCTGTTTTCCTTTTTCTCTTCTTTCTCCAGCTTTCTTCTTCTTCTTCTTCTTTACTAACTTTCTTCTTCTTCTTTCCAATATATATATATATATATATATATATATAATGCTTATTACATTATATAGTCCAATAGGGTAAAACATCTTCAATTGATATTTTGACGTCTCACACCAAATGATCAATGATTAGAGTTACTATAAAATCCCCTCTTAAATTAAAATAGTTGATCTCTTCAGAGTTTACTAGTTGCTCTACTGATCCCAAATTTCAATACTTAAAGAACTTAGAGTACACAAAGCTCATCTGATATCCAATTGAGTGTTTAGAGAATATGGGGTATTACATGAAAAGATGGAGAGACAGAAATGATAAGGTACAATTTCCAAAAACAAACATGAAAAGTTTCAGTTTTAAAAAAAAAATCCAGAAACATGAGCGTTGCGTCGACCTCCAACTTGTAATGCGTTGACGCATGCGAATTAAATTTTCAAAAATTTTAAATGTTCAGTATGTGTCGAAACATGAGGAACCCTCAGGTCGACGTATGACTGGCAGAAACTTTCATTTTTCAATTGAGATGATCATAAGTCAACCTACACCCTGTTCAGGTCGACGCTTCAAGTTGAAACATGAAAAAATTGAAAAACTATGATATGAATGATGCAAAAAAACATAAATAGCAAGCTCATACTTTTTCAAAACATCAAAATGGAGTAAGAAAAGAATCTAAATTATCATTTAATCAACAAGATAGCACTTCAAACATAGTACAAACACATATTTAGTCAAGATAAAGCAAATAGATAGGAACGATAATACCTCCAATGGTGATGAACGATGAATGCCCTCACTTAGCTTAAGCTTCCCAACATGGTTAATCAATGTATAGACAAGCATAGATAGAGAGCAAGCAAAATTTTCATTTAAACATGATCTGAGATATCGAGAACACCAAGTTCCCTATGAATGTTAAAGAAGAGTTCCCTCGCAAGTGGTTTTGTAAAACTGTCGGCAAGTTGAGTTTTGCTATCAACGGGCTTGAATACTACATCACCTTTCTCTACATGATCCCTAAGGAAATGGTGTCGAATTTTAATATGTTTGGTGCGTGAATGTAGCACTAGATTTTTGGTCAGATTAATGGCATTTGTGTTGTCACACAGAATAGGAATACGATCAAGTTTAACATTGAAATCGAGTAATTATTGCTTGAGCCACAAGATTTGGGCACAACAACTACCGGCTGCGACGTATTCCGCCTCGGCAGTTGACAAAGCAATAGAAAGTTGCTTTTTGCTATGCCAACTCACTAAGGAATTTGAAAATAAATGACAAGTGCCACTAGTTCTCTTCCTATCTGATTTGCAACCGGCAAAATCAGAATCAGAATAGCCAACCAAAGTACAATCACTTCCCATGGAAAACTAAAGCCCATACTTGGGAGTACCACAAAGGTATCTAAGTATGCGCTTGACAGATTTTAAATGCCATTCCTTGGGACATGATTGATATCTAGCACACATACAAACACTAAACATGATATCCCGTCGAGATGCGGTGAGATAGAGAAGAGAACCTATCATACCTCTATACTTCTTTACATCGACGACCTTACCATTCTCATCTCGATCTAAGTTAACACATGTGGCATTGGAGTATCAATATCTTTTGTGTTTCCCATATCAAAGCGCTTGAGTAGCTCATATCAATACTTTGTTTGGCTCACAAACGTTCCTTCTTCGAGTTGTTTGATTTGGAGTCCAAGGAAGTAGTTTAGCTCCCCCATCATACTCATCTCAAACTCCCCCTGAATTAACTTTGAAGATTCCTTGACCAAGTACATATTAGTAGATCCAAAGATAATGTCATCTACATAAACTTGAACTAAAATGGAGTGTTTTCCTTTATGCTTAATAAAGAGGGTAGTATCAACCTTCCCTCTTGAGTATCCTTGGTCAAGTAAAAATTTGCTAAGTCGCTCATACCAAGCCCTAGGGGCTTGTTTGAGACCATACAAAGCACGTTTAAGTTTATAAACGTAATTTGGATACTCATGACTCTCAAAACCGGGAGGTTGAGATACATAGACCTCTTCATTAATGTATCCGTTTAAGAAAGCACTCTTAACACCATTTGATATAATTTGAAATTCTTAGAACAAGCATAGGCTAGAAAAAAGCGTATAGCCTCAAGTCGGGCAACATGAGCATAATTTTCCTCATAGTATATGCCCTCCTTTTGGTTATATCCTTGAGGCACTAAACGGGCCTTGTTTCTAGTTATTACTCCGTTTTCATCAAGTTTGTTCCTAAATACCCATTTAGTACCAATTACTCGATGGCCTCGCGGAGGGGGTACAAGGTCCCAAACCTCATTTCTTTTGAATCGATTCAACTCCTCTTGCATTAACAAAAACCAGTGTTCATCAAGTAAGGCCTCTTTGGAGTTTTTAGGCTCAATTTGAGAGACGAAAGCAAAGTTATAACAAAAGTTACTTATCTTAGACCGCATAGTTACTCCTTTTGTTATGTCTCCGAGAATATTGTCGATTGGATGATTCTTAGAGGATTTCCAAGCTAAAGGAAGGTCATCGTTGCTAATCGGATTATCCTTCTCAATCTTTTCAGAGTTGTGATCTTCTTCCTCCTCAACTTTCACCGATTCAGGTTGATCAGTCCCTTCTTCAGTGTCTTTGAGTATGTCTTCTGAAGATACACCTGCACCATGAAAAGAAATACATTTCCCGACATTTTTTTGGATAAAATTCGTCAAAAGTAACATGCACAGATTCTTCTATAATAAGTAACCTTTTATTGTATACTCTATATGTTTTGCTAGTTTGAGAGTATCCAAGAAAGATACCTTCATCGGCTTTTGAATCAAATTTGCCAAGATTCTCTTTTCCATTATTTAACACAAATCATTTACATCCGAAAACATGAAGATGTGATACATTAGGCTTCCTTCCTTTTAACAACTCATATGGAGTTTTGTTGAGAATAGGACGTATAAGCACCATATATCAAAACATAAAACGCCGTACTAATAGCATCGGCCCAAAAATATTTAGGAAGGCCACTCTCATTGATCATAGTTCTTCCTAGCTCTTTTAAAATGCGATTTTTACGTTCCACCACTCCATTTTGTTGAGGAGTACATTGAGCAGAAAAATTAGGATCAATGCCATGCTTATCACAAAATTCCTCAAAGAGGTGGTTTTCAAATTCACCCCCGTGATCACATTGGATAGTGACAATGCTAGTATTTAATTTATTTTGAGGTAGCTTGGCAAACTTTTCAAATGCTGAAAAAGTATCACTTTTAATAGCCAAGAAAATAGTCCAACAAAATCCAGAGTAGTCGTCTACGATAACAAAACCATAGTAATTACCACTCAAGATTTTGACCCTAGATGGTTCAAAAAGTTCCATATGGAGGAGTTCAAGAGGTCTTGATGTAGAAACAATATCTTTAGATTTAAATGAGATCCTCGTTTGCTTCCCCATTTGGCATGCATCACATAAGTGATCTTTTGAAAATTTTATCTTGGGTAGACCGACAACTAGATCCTTTGAAACTAACTTATTTAGAAAGTCAAATTTGACATGTGTTAAGCGCATATGCCATAGCCATGAGTCTTCACTCATGGTGACAAGACATTTAGTGCTAGTGAAAGATACTTCACTCAAGTCAAGCATATAGACATTGTTTACCATCAAGCCCTTAAACACATAATCTTTTTTATCATTGTGTTAAATAATGCAACAATCTTTTGAGAAAGAAACTTTATAGTCTTTGTCGCACAATTGACTAATGCTAATAAGATTGTGTTTAAGACCTTCAACTAATAGGATGTCTGAGATAGTAGTAGAAAAGGGATTACCTACACTACCTTTTCCGAGTATAGCTCCCTTGTTATTATCACCGTAGGTCACAAATCATTTCTTCTTTGCCAAAAAGTCAATGAATAAGGAAATGTCTCCCGTCATATGCCTCGAACATCCACTATCAAGAACCTATCTTCTCTCTGTAGACTCAAGAAATTTTACCTACAAATTTAAACAAGGGAAATAAGTACCCAATTTTTATTGGGTTCTTGTGTGTGAGTGAATCTTTGGTTGCATTTGGGCAACCATTGGAAAATACCTTTAGGAACCAATAATCTCCTAAATCAGCATTTAGCAATGGTGTGTCCCTTCTTGTAACAATATAGACAAGTTAGGGTAACATTGGAGTTACTTTTGCTACTTTGATCTCTAATCACATATGTATATTTTTGATAAGGATTATTCATACTACTTCTAAAATGTGATCGATCAATAGCAAATGTAATTGTAGGTACTAAAGCCTTGTCTAATTTGGCTTTAAGAGTTCTAACCTTTTTTTGCCAAATGTGACAAGTTTCACAACCCGCCCAATTTAACCAAGTACACTTGTCATCCTCGATTTTAGCTTTTTTAGCTTCCACCATTGAGTTCTTAAGAGCTTCTAATTCCTTTTCGGAATTGGAAATCTTTTTCTCTAAATGTGATAAAAGTTTCTTATTTGAAGCTAAGCGTTTGAAAGCTTCTTTAGCCTCATGGTGCAAAGCTTCAAAGGCATTTTGCAATTCAGAATGAGAAATTTTATCAGGATGTTCATATTTAGAATGACTTACATTCTTTTTCTTCTTTTGATGATCTGAGAGACAAAGATTGATGGATTCGTCTTCATCACTTGAGTTATCTTCACTAGAGGACTCACTCTCACTTTCCCAAGCAATGTATGCCCTTCTAGGTTTGCTCGATTTTTTTTGTTGACAATTTTTGTCTTTTCCTTTGTCTTTCTTCATCAATGGACAATCCGACTTGTAGTGACCGACCTTTCCACAATTGTAGCATGAACCTTTTGATTTTTCACTCTTATTTCCTTCATGCTTTGAGGAATTTGATTGACGTCGAAAGTTAATGAGATTCTTGTCCGAATGTTGAATACGATTTTTCATGATATATCTATTTTATCTTCTCACGAACAGCCCCATATCTTCATTCGAATCTTCATCATCATCACTTGACCCACTTTCACTAAGCTCTTTTATGGAGGACTTTGAGCTAGAAGCCTTTAGAGCAATAAACTTCTTGTCCGTGTATTTTGACTTATCTTTCTTTTCGTGTTGATCGAGACTTATGAGCTCTTGCTCATGTTCCTCAAGCTTTCCAAACAATGTTGTGATGTCTAATTTCATATGATCATTAGCTTCCTTTATGGTCGTGACCTTAGGTTGTCATTCCCTATTAAGATATCTCAAAATTTTGTTAGTAGCAACATCATTGGAAACGGGTCTACCAAGTAAATTTAAATGATTGATTAGGTGAGTGAATCTCTTTTGCATATCCGCAATGGTTTCACCATGCTTTATGTGAAATGATCAAACTCTTGTGTCAAAGTATTGATTCTAGCTAGTTTAACATCATTAGTTCCCTCATGGGCAACTTATAATGCGTCCCACAAAACCTTAGCAGTAGTAAAATGGGAAACTTTATAATATTCATCAATTCCCAAAGAGAATATGAGAATATTTCTAGCTTTCCAATCATAATTGTACTTTTTCTCATCCTCATAGTTCCATTGTGCTTCCGACTTAGGTATAACAATATTATCCGCATTGGTCATAGTTATTTCAATAGGGCCATTTTGAATAACGTTCCATACCTCTATCAATAAAACTGATATGCTCCCGCATACAATCTTTCCAATAACCGTAGTTTTCACCATTAAAAACCGACGCTCTATTGTACGCCCCTTTATGTTCATTAGTCACTTTCTAATAAGATATATGTGAAGCACTAGATGAACTGGTGCTCGTGATACCACTTGTTTGACGATGACACTAATGTAGAAGGGGGGTTGAATAGATCACTAATTTTTAATAAAAATTGGTGCTTAAAAAATTGTTTCAAAAATGTGTGGAAGTGGAATTGGATATAAAATCGTCTAAATGAACTATTATTGGTAAGATCGAATATGCGAAATCAAATGGAATAATATTGATGAGACAATGGAATCAATAAAATTTCCAATCAAACAATACAAATAAAGACCACTTTGAGTTAACCGGTTTCCAATGAATTATAGATAATAAAATTGAACTGACAATTTTACGAACAGTTTGTGTGCGATCAGTATGTCGAACACATGGTGTTCAAAATACCCCAAGTTCAATTTCATTTGATATTGTAGTGCATAATTTTCACACTTGCAATCAAAGTGATTGCAATGGTTTTCCAAAACAGTTTTATAGCACTACAGATCAATCGAAATGTATCTAACAGTTGATTTCACACAAACGTTAACAACACAAAGTAAAGAGATAGAGAGAGAGAGAGAGAACGACACCGATTTGTTTAGGCAGTTCTCCTTTCGTCCTCGCTTCGGGTACGTCCACCCCTAATTCTAAAACTAGAATTAAGATATGTATAATATCTTTTTGCAAAGTTTTGTACAAGAGAAGTTCTAGCTACCACACAATCAAACCTAAGTGTTGATGTTGATTCTATCAACTTCTCTCCCCTTCATTCCAGCTGAATCAAGAACATCAAACTCTTCGTACAAACCTCAAGTTATTGCTACTCACTTGATTGAACCTTCAGTTCTTCAAGTCTTTCACTCTGCTGATTTCGATCGCAAGACATTTGACCCCAAATCTTTCAATACAATCCTCCAGTTACCGCTACTTCCTTGACCGAACCCACCGTTCTTCAAGGCTTTCACTCGATTGAATCTGTACTGCAAATATTTAGGCAAAACCCCCCCAAATCACTAAGATCTTGGAGGACAAAACCCCTGTGGTTTTATTTGAAGAAAATCCCACTGATTCTCAACCCAAACACGATATACAAATCCTAAGTTTGGACGTTATCATTCTTGAACAAAGCACAAATCAACAAAGATGATTATGTGTGATTATTGATGAATGAAGTTTGTGAGAGTGAAGATGATGAGCAATCCAATGTATCTTTCAATTTTCTTCTTGGTTGATGTATCAAATGATACTGATGAATATATATATGAGTATGAAAAAAATGACAGAAAAAACAGACTTTGGGAACACAAAGATGCAGAAAATTGAGTAAAAACGCACGAGAGGTCGACCTTCAGAAGCTGTGTGACGACCTAAACAAGCCAGAATGCAAAACTGCGCAAACAAGAAGACTGTGCGTCCACCTGCAGCTAGGTCATGCGTCGACGCATGAAGGGAAGAAAGTTTCAACTTTGATTCTTTCAGTATGCGTTAACCTCCACAGGGGCCATGTGTCGACGCATACATGGCAGATACTTTTTCTTATTTTTTCATACAATTGTGTGTCGACCTGAAGAAGTCCTGGGTTAACACATGCTTGCCAGAATGTTTCAAAATTACATTTTTCTTTGTTGTGAGTCGACCCAATGCACCAAAACTGACTTAAAACACATTTTAGACATATAGTATGATCCTATATGCCTAAGTTCATGTATGTAGGCTTTTATGCGCATTTTAAAAAGATGAATGCAAGCTTAGACAAGGTGATACCGTCCAAAATACACAAGTACGAAATTTTCCTAATTTTGACATCATTAAAACAAAGTAATAAATGAACCTTGCCCTCACATACTCCCCTTTTTGTTAATGGCAAAATCTTGCAAAATATTCCACACATTGAGTACGTTTTGAAGAGCATTCCCCCCTGATTGTATGCATTTCCCCTTTGTGAAATTCTTATCTTTGTGAAACTTGCTTTTGCATTCTCCCCCTTTGACAACATCAAAAAGAGTGAAGCAAATGGTCATTCGTAATCATATCATACACATGCACATACACAAACATATGCTTTGCAACAAATAAGACATCAACAAACATCCACATATAATGTTGATAATGCAAAGAAATGGAGAATTAAATAGGACAAGAAACATTATTAGCATGACTATAAATAAAATATTAAAAATTAGGGTTAAATATGTTTTTGGTCTCTATAAATATGTCACTTTTCATTTTTAGTCCCTATAAAAAAAATGACATATTTTAATCCCTACAAAAATTTTATGCATGACGTTTTAGTCTTGTTATTTTCTAAAATTTTAAAAACTATTTAATTACCCCTAAACTTTTAAATTTTTGAATAATTTTTTTCATACGTATTTAGATTATTATAAAATGTTTCATTACCAAATTATATAATTTTTTAAAATGAAAAGAATTGAATATGAATTTTTTAAATTTCAAAACATAAAGATAAAAGTAATGAAAATCTCGACTTATAAATCAAATTTTGAGTTTCTTTTTTTTCGAGGAACTTTTTAAAACGTTCTAAACATATTTGCAAAATAATCATTCAAAAATACATATTGGTTTAACGGTAAGGACTAAAATTACGTGTATAATTATTTTATAGAGACAAAAACACGCTAATTTTTTAATAGGAATCAAAAGCTAAATTTGATAATTTTATAGGGACCAAAAACATATTTAACTCTAATTATTATGCATTAACTTTTTTCTTGTTTAAAAATTATTGTGTGGTCACAAAGTTTCTTAATATATGTCCACGTATTAGCATGACCATATATTAAATATTAAACTGTCGGCCATTTCAACCTTTATCCTAATTTCATTGACTTTTTCCCTTATAAATACCAAAACTTGCAAATTGTATTATTACGTAATGGCGAATCAAAGCTCAAAGTGTTTCTATTTCTTTACCATCCTGGTTTTATTACGTGCAGGTAATATACTCTCTTCGATTATCATAATAGTTTTTAATTATAGGAATTTTAGATTGTTGAAGTGGGTTATGGTTCTATCTAAGAGATTTGGTGATCTTTTTTCAAAAGTTCTTATCTATTGTAGTAAGCCGATTAGAGAAAATATATTTTGATTTGGCATGTTGTGATTAGATGAATTTAAACTTTTTTTATTGATTTAGTGTTTTCAAATAAATTGGTGAATTCAAAGTATTTGAAAGAATTGAGCATTATTTTGTTTTGAAAATGATATTTTGATAGATCTATGAATAATTCTAATACTTTCTCGACATATCTCGAGAATTTTATTTTATATCTGAGCCAATGCCAACTTGAGAGTTAGCGGTCTCTAGAGTATCCTACATGCTTTGATGGCGGTACGTGCTAAGCTAGTTAGCTCTTAGAGAACTTTAGCTTTATTTCTATTTCTTATATTGGTGGGAGTTGTGGAATTTTCTTTGTTAGCTTTTGGCGGTTGTCCTTTCTTGTTATTTTTTTTCTTTCTTTTTCTGATGGTGCTTTTCCGCCAATAATTCTGGACGTTTTGTCCTTCTTATTTATATATTTCTATTTGCTTTAAAAAAAATTCATTAGTTGTTAATTTATAAACCGTAAATCTCACAATTTTTCTTTATTTTTTTTCGAGCATAGGTCAATTAATTGAGGTACAAGGTGAATGCACAAAAATTGTGGGTAGATGTGATGCAGAAGATTGTTCTGCGCACTGTAATTCCTATGCAAAAGGTGTTAGTGTTTTAGGAACATCATGCTCATTCTTAAACTTATGCACTTGTACTTTTGATCGACCACCACCGGGAGAACCAACACCTACCTGTGTTATTGGGATGGGAGTTTGCACTAATGACTGTAACTATGATTGTTGCAACAAAAAGTGTCAAAGTAGTTATCCTAAGTCGGGTAGTGGGACATGTATACTAGCCTTTGATCAAGATATTTGTATGTGTTCCTATAACCGTTAAGTTTATATTTAGTTGAAATAAATACAATAAAATATTAGTTGAACGAGTTTAATTTTCATTAAATTGTCAATTCAATTTGCCGGAGAAAAAAATCTCTATTTGAATAAATAATTTATTATTAGTGGATCTATTTATTACAATTATTTTTTTTAGACATGATATACAATCATTACTAAAAAAGAAAATATTAATTATCACCAGACTATTGGTTAATAAATTAGTTAACGTGTCATTTTTTATTATAATTTTGGGGTGTTTATTGAGGATGAGTCAAATTATCATCCCTAATAATAACATATATAATATATATTCACAAAGTGATCGAATGTCTTTTATCGTTTTATCTTTTTAGTATAACACTTAAAAATTGTAACAAACTTGCTTAGGGTGCCATGATTAGGGCTGGCAAAACGGGCTCGGTCCATTGGGCATGTTTGTTTTGCCTGCACTTTAGTGTGGGGAGAACCAAGGGTTTAGTCCCTCACCCTCTAATGTGCCTATACCGCCCCGCTCCGTTTTCATCATGAGCTTTTACGGGCACAAGCATTTACATAAATTTTTGCGTTTTTTTGCTTAAAAGGTGCAGTGGCCGCAAAATTTCTCTGCTCTGCCTTACTTTTTTGCAGGGCAGACCTAGGTTTTAGGTCCGCGTACTCAACTATGACCTCCTCGCTCCGTCCCAATTTTTGTAGACTTTTGTTGGGCGGGAATGCCCGTTTGCCACCCTTAACCATGATTAATAGTTTGTTCATATAAGCTGCCTTGCGAAGGTAGATCCGGGTGAATCCTAACTCATCGGTTTGTATACCAGTGTTATTATCAATCTATTTGCATTTCAAAAAAATAATTTTGAGTACAACATAATCAATCTCCCAAATCTCCCCAATGACCCCAAATTATTGTTAAGATGCCATTATAGGAGTATTATCTTTGAAACTACATAAGTACACAGATTTGACCTCAACCATAACTCCATTATTTTGCATTGTACTGTGATCATCGTTTGATTTTGTATATAAGGAAAATTTACTAATGTTATATGTAGTCCAAGTTACTACAATAAATTTAGGCATGTATGTGTTCGCTGTAGATTTTGGCGAACAACCTCTGGTTTACCAATCTCTTATAAAACTGGGTTACTTGCAGGACCAACCACACAAATCCTGGGATACATGTGCAAAATTATCTAACTCTTAGAAGAATGGTGTTTTAATGGTTTGTTTTGTTATATTTTTTATGTATGAATGGTTTGGTTAAAGAACTAAATCACAACTTCTGGCGAAAAGGTAAATTAAATGAAATTAAAACTTGCATAAAGTAAATGACAAAGGATAAATGACTAGGAAAAGTAAAGGCAATTATAAAAGACTTTGAATTTCTTATAAACTTAAAAGACGGTGTTCACACGTACATTTTCCAGATAACAAACTCTTTTCTCTCACACGGGTACTTTGAGTATTTACAGGAATTTTGTACAAGTTTTCACACACTAAAATTCTACAACAACTATCCTATTTATAGAAAAATACAATAACTGTTTAGTAACAGAAAAATTCTAAATCTGTGACACTTGGCCTTCTGCATGTCTTCTTTTCTTCTAAAGCTTCCACGCGTCTTCTGCCAAACGTCATATCTTTTGAATTTGAATTTTCCCTTTGCGTCGAAGCGTTGCGCCTCTTCACTTTGTCGAATTGTCGAAAAGTAACAAATGTCCCTTAAACCTTGTCTGACGAAACTTCCTTATGTTTCTGTCGAAATGTCGAAACGCTGTTCTTGTCGAAGTGTCGAAAACTTCTTCTGAATACCTTCATTTTCTTTCTTCCTCATCTGTAGCCATTTTCTTTAGTTAAAGAACATCATTTTACCTACCAGGACATGGTGTCGAAAATATATGTCTACAGTATGATATCCATTTAATTGTCTCAGATGCACTTCCATCTTTAAAAATCCTTTCATTAAACCAATTAATGAAACTCTTGTTATGCTTTTTGAACAACCACTATTCACTCATTCGGAGGAATATTTCTTTGATAGTCTTCTTGTGAACATATAAGTAAAGTTTAACTTTATCCACATTATTCAATATATACAAATGTGCTTGAAGAACTACATCCCTAACCATTGAATTAACATTTAAAACTTGAGTATCTTTGCCTTTATATCTTCCATCGTGACAAGACTTTGGAATTTCTACAGAGTCTGCTTCTAACAAATAGTTTGAACAAAACTCAACAACTTCTTCTATGGTATATCTTTCAAAGATATTCATGTACCGCTCTCTTGAATACATCCACCTTAAATAAACAGACCACAAAATCTGATTTCCCTGACTACAAGAATAATTAAGTGAACCATAATGTAAAAAAGATGATATAGAGAAATACATCTCCAATTGACACACGATTATTGCAGCTTCATCTTACAGCTCATCTATTTTTTTGGTCAAATAGTGTATTACATGTATCATTAAAGAATAAGCACAATCTGATTATAGTTACCCATTATTTTTTTTGGTAAGATGCCACAGATAGCCATTTGTAGAAGTTGTTGCATCAAGATATGAAAATAATGTGATTTTAAGCCAATTAACTTGAGATCTTTCATTGATATAAGTTTTTTGATATTTGATATTGGATAACTTTTATACCATTAAACACTCGCAAAACTTGTTTTTCTTTTCTATATAGAGTGTGACATTGCAGGGGTAAATATGTTATTTTCCCTAATTCTTCTATAACCAACTCTTGTCGTATACTCATCACCACCATATCTAACTCGGAATTCTTAGCATATTTTATATTGCCTTGAATGTTTATAAGTGTTCCAATCAATCTATCACACAGATTTTTCTCAACATGCATCACATCAAGACAATGTCTTACATCGAGGCTAGACAAATATGGAAGATCATAGAACACCGACTTTTTTTCCATATATTTTTCTCAACAGACCCTTTGTGGTATTTCTAAAGACAGCATTAATGTGTTGTTGTCGTTTATAAACTTCCTCCCCCGATCAATGGCTTAGGAGTGATATCAAACTCTTGTTCCCCGTTAAAAGCCTCCCGTAATCTACGATATGGATTATTAGGTTTTAGAAATTGTTGGTGCCCATGCTAAATAACATTTTCCTATATTGATGTTGGTTGTAGCATGTATTAGATTCATATATAGGACACACTTTATGTCCCTTGATTATGTATCTAGAAAAATCAACATATGCAGGAATGTTGTTGATTGTGTAAAATAACATGGGACACATCTTAAATTTTTCACCTGAATACACGTTGTCGCTCCCGGGATTTTCATCCAAGTACAAACGCGAAAGTGGCACCGAAACAGAGTCGCCAGCAATGTGTATTTATCCCAAGAGAGGGAAAGGAAACACCGCGTAAACCTGAGAGAAAGGAAAAGCATGGTCTTACGACCAAGAGAACTGGGTTCGGGAGTCGGTTACGCACGGGGAAGGTATTAGCACCCCCACGCGTCCATCGTACCCGATGGGATCCACGCTTGCTGTTTCGATCAAAGGGTGTAAAGAAAGGATACTGGAAAAGGAACTGAAAGAAAGAAAGGAGAAAGAAAAGAAAAGGAACGGGAAACAAATGTAGGGAAAATAAAAGAAGTGCTCGCATGGGCCCTACCCCACTGCCTACGTATCTCATCGGGAGCATGAGAATCAGAGCGACGTAGTTCCCCTCACTAGGGATAGATTGTTTTTTTTTAGAGAACGGCTTACGTTCTAGCTCAGGTGTTGCAGGCTCGCTGGTCCGAGTGCGTTACCATCTTGCAAGAGAACGAGTAGAAGCGCGTTCGTACGCTAAGAGTGAATGAGGTGAGAAAAGAATTCCCGAAGGAAAGACGTTATTGTTTGTTTTTGTCTTTTAGAAGGAAGTGTTTTGGATTTGTTTGCATATGACAGTGTATCTGGATCTTAGTCATTGGAATGTGTACATTCTCACATTCCAAGATGGAATGGGTAAGAAAGCACACTAAGAGTGAAGAAGACCCCCACCCTTAGTTCCAATTGTCAAGGTTCAAACACACTAGCATACTTGTGTTTATTAAGTGTTTTTGTTAATTAAGAAATGAAGAAGTTTTTTATTATTTGCACCTTCAACAAGTATTGCATTTAAGTCCCTCATACAAGATCAAATGTCTAACACATTGACCCAAGATGGGCTATATGCTATACATTTTAAGATTACAAGGGAAGACCCCTTATAATCTTTTCTTTATATGAAAGGCCTAAATGCAATAAGTGTTTACCTTTATTATATGTTTTGAATTTTCTTTGAGAGAGAAAAGAGACTCAAAGGAGGATAAAGGTAAAAATCTATATGGACTAAGACTCAATCCTAATTGATTAGTTAAGGGAGTGATCCTAAGGTTTGTGAGGTTTCAACCTAAAGTCTAAAGAAAGAAAGAATTAAACAATTCACTTCCAAAGTAGAAGATGAATTGTAATTCAAAAAGGGAAAGTGATGAGTTATTAAAGGAAAGCACACAAGTGCTTAACACAACATAGAATGGAATTGTAAAAGAGAAAGGATAGAAGTTGAATGTGGATTCCTTATCCACACTCAATTGAAACTTACCAAAGCCCCTACATGGTTAGTGAACAAGTATAAGAAGTATAAGAAGTAGAAGAACATGTAATGCATCATAAAACTCAAAAGAATTAAATGAGAAATTAATCCTAGAACCACAACCAGAATGTACATCATATGGAAAACAAATTATTATTACCATGCAAGTCCAAGTGGATAGGCAACAAACATCACCCATTAGCATTTAAACATGTTACAAGAAGAAGGGGTAGATGAAAGATGGAAAGAAATGAAGAGGACATGCATAAATGGAACATGTAAATCAACAACCAGAATTGAAACTAAATGGAAAATGGTTTATAAACATCTCAAAAGTATTTATGAATCAACTTCAAGACATTCAAGAAGTAATATAAGAAGAATTGAAATGAAAGTTCAAAAAGAAAGTGCAAACAATACATGTTAATGATGCACAAAGTTCAAATTGAAATGAACATGTAAAGATGACCTATAATGTGTATCAAAGACCTATAATATCATATGAATGGCTCATAACATATGCAAATGCTCATACAAATGTGCACAAAAGAATTCATGTAAACATGCACTAAAGTTGTAATGACATGCCATGGATTATACTTCCAATGTAATGCATCAAACAAAAATCAAATGGCCTCATGAAAATTATGAAAACATGGTATTGGAGTACACAAAACAGAAATGAACCACTTATCAAAGTATCATGTAAAAATTCAAGGCAAAATGATGTCAAATAATGCACTTAGGTCAAGTTGAAACATCATGCAAAGTGGTGCAAATATAGGCATCAAAACATGTGATAAAGTGACCTAAAAAATCAAACAAAAATCATCTAACATGCTTCAATGTATTAGTGAATCAATGCAAAAAGAATCATGTCAAAACAGTTGGTAATGAGCAAGAACAAAATTAAACAAATTCATGTATCATGCTTAGAATGCATCTAAATGGAAATTCAAAGAAAATTATGGACCAGGGGTAAAAAGGTCATAAAATCAAGAAATAAAATCATGGAAAATTTCCTAAATGTTTTGGTGATACTCATGAATTTTTGTGGAATTTAATAATGCAATTTAGTATTTTTTAAAAATTAAAAACAAACGTGTAGAAAAATAAAAAAAAGAAATGAAATGTAAATGTGCATGGGGGTGTGAACATAGCAAATGATCAGTTCAAAATCATTGGGCTTTAAAAAAAAGGAGGTGTGAATATCAATCAGGTTAGGTCCATTAAGCACGCAGAACATGATAATAAGCATGGAATCTCAGTCAACAAAATTGACTCACTCATAGCCACTAGATGGAGTCCAGGTCAAGCCAAAGTCAAAGTAAACATGATCAATGCACACACGCGAGGGAACACATTTACTAACATGCACTGCGCCACATTTTGTTTAAGTGAAATCAGAAATGGAGCACGTGAGGTGCACACCTTTTTTAATGTGTTGGCCAATCCTACACCACACGATGCAAGTAAATCCACGGTCACGATTAAAACTGCAAACCAAACCCTAACACATGATCACCGGCCGGAGAGGGACCTCCGGTCACCTTCTCCGGCCACGCACCACCGTCTGCAACTCTCACACGTCCCAGAAATGCACAAATATTATACCAAAATGAAGCTGAGCTCACGTAGATTAAGAATTCACAATTGTTTTTCACATACCAAGCACACACATAGAGAACAGAGGAGATTAAATCATGCCCTAAATTTTGGATCTAGGCTTCTAAGAAGCTCTATCAACTAGCCGGAGTAAGCAGAGCTTCTATCAAGCTTAAATTAACAAAAACAAGCTAAAATTAATGAAAATCAACTGAAGCAAAGCTGGATGATGAAACCTGAAAATGTGGAGCAATTGGAGATGTTGAGAAAAACCAGAGGAAAGCTTGATATGCTGAGCTTCTAGATCTTCAAACTTAGCAAAATAAATGCTATGGATTCGTAAATAGATGAAGGATGTTGAAGCTTGCAATAATGCTGAACTTACAGAAATGGAGTTGTTCTTGTTGCTCTTGATTCAACCACACCAAGCAATGATTAATGGAAGCACAATGGAGTTGAAATCGTGGAGAAGAAGATGAGAAAAATCAGAGAGAGTGAGAGGAGAATTCTGAAATGAATGTGAGAAAAATGAGTCCCCCCTAGAAATGTGAGTGAAATTTGGTTTTATAGTGTGAGTTAACCAAGGTTAACTGGGTGAATCAACTGAGTCATGGTGGTTTAGGTGAGTCATCCCTAACTAACTGAGTCAAGTTAGTTAGGGAGAGCAATGATAAGGTGATGATAGTTCATGGTAAGCTATGGTGATGGTGACAAGAGAAATGGAATGGCAAGGCTGTGTAACACAAAACTTGTTCAGCAAGCTTGTCATTTCTACTTTCATGCATAGCACGTGCTATGGTGTGTATGCAATGTGTTTGGTTTAAAAAGGCAATGGATAGCTGGTATGAATAAAGCACGTGCAAGCTTGTACCAACAACATCAACAACATTGGTTTTTTTTTCTGGTTTTTTATAACAGTTTGCAGACATGGGTGTTTAATGGTGATTTTCTCTTTGCATTGTGGATGATTTGATGAGTTCTTGGAGTTATTGGCAAGAGGGATTGTAGTAGAACTACTTTGGCATGAAAATTGAATGGAAATGATGCTTGGGAGAGGTTGAAAATGACTTAGAACAATAAGGTTTGGAAACTGGTTATGGGCGAGGAAATGAGGTTGGTTGGCAAGGTGTGCATGGCATGGATTTTCAGTTGTGTTGACCAATCTTTGAGCTATCATAACTCCCTGTCCTTTGATCAAATGAAAAAATCATGAACATCAATCTTGAAGATCTCACATAGGGGAACAACTTTGATGTTGCAAGATTTTTCATTTGAAGCCTTTAACCATGAGTAATTGATCCCTACATTTTTCCCACCAACTGTTTGAGAAAATGACTGCGCGCAGACCTGGCCAAACTTGGTCATGACATGGTTTTTGGCCTACTTTCCTCCAACTTTGATCAATCATATCTCCCTCATTTTTTATCCAATGGAAATGTTCTACCCATGGATTTGAAGCTTAAAGCAAGGCCTTTCATTGAGGCAGAGTGGAATTTTCATTTGGTGCTCCAAATTTGAATGGCCTTGGTTCAAATTCTGATGCAAAATGGCCAAAACTTGCTATTTTTAGTAACCCTACCTCATCCAAAAATGGCAACTTTCCACATCTTGATTTTTTTATGATTCCTTTGGAGTTTCTTGATCAAATTTTGTACATTGGTCACATATAACATGAATTTCATGAATTTGGCCTTAAAAAGTCAAGAGTTGACTTTTTCCTCTGATTATTTGACTTTGCCCCAATTTCTCTGATTCTTGATCTTTCTTCCAATTGAACCACTTCTAAAACCAATTGAGATGCAATCTTCCACATCCATATACCTAGGGACATATAGGAAACCATGACATCAAGTCTTGCCCAAAAAAGCAAAGATTCCCTGATTTAAATGGAAACCCTAATTTTGGCCCCCTCTGGTTAGGAGGTAAAAGTGCAGTCTCCAATTTCAAATTCCTCAGAGTATGTTGTGTATCCTCTTAAAGGATGATGAGATGTGCCATTTGAGGATGATCTTGAATCAATGAGCTATCTCTTTTGAGGGTTTTCCTTCAATTTTTGACCCTCTTGCATGATGAAAGATGTATTGCTTCAATCTCCCCTTGGATTTCACTTTCTTGAGATAGTGGATGATCAATTGAGATGGTATGAGACATGAAAGACCTCTTGGCTTGTCTTGAGGGCACTTGATTGACCTTTTGTGCTTTGAATGATTCCTTGATTGTCCACCTTCCACCTGATCACATGCCCTGATGGTAAGAAGGATGCCATGCTTCATTTTTCTATGTTAACTGCAAGGTAATGTTAATGAGATGGATATGATATGATAAATGATAATGCCATGCTATGATGACAAAGGGGAGAGCAAATTTTGGGGTATTACAGCTGCCCCTATTCAATCACTGTAGACCTGAACGGATGATAGCGATTGCTTTCAGACGTTCAAGGTATGGAGGGATTGAATACCGAAGAATAACCCTAAAATTTGCACTCTGTAGAGAAGAAGAAAAGGGATATAAACCCAACCAAATGAACTCTGCATGAAGAACGTCTGATGGTGAAGAAAATAGTGAAAGGATGTCTTTTGGCACAACGCCAGACGACTACTGGCTTGCCACACTACTGGTGGACTTTAATAATGTCTTTTATGCAACTCCAGACGACTACTGGCCTGCCACACTACTGGTGGACTTTAATAATGTCTTTTATGCAACTCCAGACGACTACTGGCCTGCCACACCACTGGTGGACTTTGATAACGTCTTTTGAATGACGCCAGACGACTACTGGCTTGCCACGCTGCTGGTGGACTTTAATAATGTCTTTTATGCAATTCCAGACGACTACTGGCCTGCCACGCTACTGGTGGACTTTAATAATGTCTTTTATGCAATTCCAGACGACTACTGGCCTGCCACGCTACTGGTGGACTTTGCAGCTTCGTGCCACCCGAAGATGGACTTTTGCCAATCCACTGTTGGACTTTTAGAATTTGCCACCCTTAGATGGACCTTTCGCCAATCCACTGTTGGACTTTTGCCACCCGAAGACGGACTTTTGCCAATCCACTGTTGGACTTTTGCCACCCGAAGACGGACTTTTGCCAATCCACTGTTGGACTTTTGCAATATACCGGATTGCACTCTGCATCCGTGTCAGACATCTCTACCGACCTTGCTGAGGAACAATGATCAATGACTTGACTTTAGAGGTTCCTGAGAGGATAGTATCTCTGTTGGAGAATCAATGAACAATCCGTCTGCTTCGAATTGTCAAGTTTGCCAAAAATAAATTGGACTTGAAGAATAATAAATCCGCCAGTAATCACTTCACCTGCTGGGGGAATGAATTCTGGTCACAGCGACTCCGCTGGGGATAAGAATTTCTTTGCATGGCGTCTTGCTAAGGAAGAAAAACTCTGCTTGGGGATCTATCCAGTCCAAGACCCTTTGTAGGGGTTATCCACCTTTTGACCCGGCTGGGGAAAGACTGTGCCACCCTTGTCGAGGAATAGATTCTGCCGATCTTATAAACCTCTGCGGGGAGAACAACAACTCAGCTGGGGAGTATTGCTGACAAGATTCGATGCTGACCTCTGTGGGGGATCATTACCAGAGACACAAACTTGCTGGGGACCAGGGCTACTTTGCCAGGGATATGCGAATCCTGGTTAGAACATTCCCCTGCGACTTGCTAGGAAAGAGTCCTTGTTGGGAAACCCAAAGCAAATCCACAGTAGTCTGCTGAAGAATATGACTGTCAAGCTTAGGATAAGTACCACAATGCCCCATGTTAGGCGAGCTTCCCTTTAGACAATTCCGTTAGGGATGACGAGTTTATAACAAACTCTGCTGGCGGAAACTGCTTTAAAACGTCTCGTGCTGGGGAATGCCTTTTGAGAGGATTTTACAGAAGACCAACTGTCCCCAAACTCTACTGGGGATGATCAACACTTCATGCTGGGGAAACAAACATGCCCCATGCTTGGACAAAACAACAATTCGTCCCCGAAGAGGATGTCATAAGAGGATTTTACAGAAGATCTAGCCTCTTCAAACTCTTGTGACTTCGCTGGGGATAATGACCATCAGTTTCGGTGTCGACGAGACCCTTCTTTTGGGGAACCTGTGACCGTTACCGACATAGAAAAGCTTGTAGCCGTTGGAAGGACTGAATAAGAGAATCGACTTAATAAGATGCGACGGTACCCAGTTGAACTTAATTCACTGATATCGACCCGTTATGCACAATCGTCGACCGAACGATGAACGCCGATCTCCTTACCCATAACTGCCCCAGTCTTTCGCGTGGGGTGATTCATTGCTGGTCTTGTGCTTAAAATCATCTGCACCTGCTACCTGCAACAAAAGAATATGCCCACATGCCCCGAATATTGCGTGGCTAGAATCCACCATCCGGGAATATTCAACATTCGAAGTAATTTCAAATGTTTTTTCTGCGCATGTTATTGCAAGGCTGCCATGTTTTCAAATGCAATGTTTTATCAAAAGTTAGGACGTTTTTGCAAACAAAGCAATAAAACAAAAATAGAAAACTTTTTATTGAAATCAATTTATTGACTGAGAGCCCAGAATAGGCAATTACATCCGGAAGCAATCCCTGGAAAGAGGTGATCGCTAAAAATTGAGAAAAGAAACTATCCTAATGGCAATGTGAAAACGGAATTCCACTGAGTTTCCATTCTGTTATGACCATTATGTCTTCAAAACTCCCCGACCTTGCCTTCTGAGGAATGATCAGACCGATTCCTATCCTTCAGAACGTCAGTTGTTCAAACGGTAATGGGGTACAGATAACTCAAACCGTAGTCATTCGCTTAAATCCCTCTTTTGTGTGGACCGCCCTTTCAGGTTTTCGATCCACCAGGATACCCTTTTTTGCCTAAGTTGCCCTTTCGGGTTTTCAACTTACCGGGTGTACAAATTTTTCAATTATATCCCTAATTTTTCCCGAACCTTATTCTGTTTTTGGTTCGCCGGGATGCCCTTTTTTGCCTGGATTTTTTTTATTTTTGTTATCCAGCGGGTCTATTCATGCGAAGTATTTTTTGACTACGTCCGAGTTGACAGGGGATGAAAAGTCTTCGCCATCCATGGTTGTAAGCAATAAAGCTCCGCCCGAAAAGACCTTTTTAACCACGAATGGACCTTCATAGTTAGGAGTCCATTTGCCCCTGTGATCTGTATTGGGAGGAAGGATCCTTTTGAGTACCATATCTACGACTTTATAAACCCGAGGACGCACCTTCTGGTCAAATGCCTGCTTCATTCTGCGCTGATATAGTTGCCCATGGCATACAGCCGCCAATCGCTTTTCCTCAATAAGGCTCAACTGATCAAATCTGGCTCGTACCCATTCAACTTCATCTAGCTTAACATCCATCATAACTCTGAGGGACGGAATCTCTACTTCAACCGGTAGCACTGCCTCCATACCATATACAAGTGAGAATGGGGTTGCCCCAGTGGACGTGCGTACCGACGTTCGATACCCATGCAAAGCAAATGGTAACATCTCATGCCAATCTTTGTACGTGACAACCATCTTCTGCACAATCTTCTTGATATTTTTGTTGGCCGCTTCGACCGCGCCATTCATCTTTGGGCGGTACGGAGAAGAATTGTGATGTTCGATTTTGAAGTCCCGGCATAACTCAGCCATCATCTTATTGTTCAAATTAGAACCATTATCAGTAATGATTCTTTTGGGAACTCCATATCGGCAAATGATATCCCGTTTTAAGAAACGAGCTACCACTTGTTTTGTAACATTGGCATAGGATGCGGCTTCAACCCATTTGGTGAAATAATCAATTGCCACCAAGATGAAACGATGACCATTAGAAGCTGTAGGCTCAATTTTTCCAATCATATCAATGCCCCACATGGCAAACGGCCAAGGCGACGACATGATACTCAACGGATTTGGAGGCACATGCACCTTGTCTGCATAGATCTGGCATTTATGGCATTTGCGGGCATATTTGCAATAATCTGACTCCATAGTCAACCAATAATATCCCGATCTTAACAACTTTTTAGCCATTGCATGCCCTCCGGCATGGGTACCGAAAGAGCCTTCGTGCACTTCAATCATCAACAAGTCTGCTTCATGTCTATCCACACATCTAAGCAGGACCGTGTCAAAATTTCTTTTATACAGCACGCCATCTTTGTTCAAGAAGAAACTACCGGCTAACCTTCTCAACGTCTTCCTGTCTTTGGACGATGCCCCGGGCGGGTACTCTTGACTTTTCAAGAAACACTTAATGTCATAAAACCATGGCTTGTCATCGGACGCTGCATCGACCGCAAACACAAATGCTGGTCTGTCAAGGCGGGATACCTCAATCTTAGGTACATGGTTCCATCCTTGCACTTTGATCATGGAAGACAAAGTGGCCAAGGCATCAGCGAACCTATTCTCATCTCGAGGAATGTGGTACAGTTTCACTGTTGTGAAAAATGTCAGCAATCTCCTCGTATAATCTCTATACGGCACTAGTTTTGCTTGGTGCGTGTACCAACTCCCTTTCACTTGATTGATTACCAAAGCTGAATCACCAAATATATCAAGGGTCTTAATCCGTAGATTAATCGCCTCCTCGATCCCCATTATACAAGCTTCGTACTCTGCTTCATTGTTGGTGCATCCGAAAGTTATTCGGGCAGTGAAAGGCATATGAACACCTTCCGGCGTGATAAGAACTGCTCCAACTCCGCACCCATTCATATTGACAGCCCCATCAAACATCAGACTCCATTTGGATTCAGGGTCTGGCCCCTCCTCCGGAAGTGGTTCCTCGCAGTCTTTAGCTTTGAGAAACATGATGTCCTCATCAGGGAAGTCAAATTTCATGGGTTGGTAATCATCAATCGGCTGTTGCGCAAGATAGTCGGACAAGATACTTCCTTTGATGGCCTTTTGTGAAGTGTACTGAATATCATACTCTGTCAAGACCATTTGCCACCGTGCAACTCTGCCTGTCAATGCTGGTTTCTCGAAAATGTACTTGATAGGATCCATTTTTGAAATCAACAAGGTTGTGTGCCTAACCATATATTGCCTCAATCGCTTAGCGGCCCATGCAAGCGCACAGCATGTCTTTTCAAGCATTGAGTATCGGGACTCACAATCATTGAACTTTTTGCTCAGGTAGTAAATAGCATGCTCCTTCCTACCTGTCTCGTCATGTTGACCGAGAACACAACCCATGGAACCTTCAAGCACTGTCAGATACATTATCAGCGGTCTCCCTTCAACTGGAGGCATTAGAATCGGAGGTTCCTGCAAGTATTCTTTTATCTTATCGAATGCCAATTGGCAATCGTCATTCCACCTGACCGTTTGATCTTTCCTTAGCAATTTAAATATTGGCTCACACGTGGCTGTTAGGTGAGATATGAACCTTGCAATGTAGTTCAATCTACCCAAGAAACCACGAACCTCTTTTTCTGTTCTCGGTTCAGGCATTTCTTGTATTGCTTTCACCTTGGCAGGATCAACCTCGATTCCTCTTTCGCTCACAATGAAACCTAGCAACTTTCCAGAACGCACCCCAAACGTGCACTTGTTTGGATTTAATCTCAGACGAAACTTTCTCAACCTTTCAAACAGCTTTTTCAGGTTAACCAGATGTTCCTCTTCTGTTCTCGACTTGGCAATCATATCATCTACATAACATTCGATCTCCTTATGAATCAAGTCATGAAACAATGTCACCATCGCCCGTTGGTACGTTGCCCCTGCGTTTTTCAACCCAAAAGGCATTACTTTATAACAATATGTACCCCACGGAGTAATGAACGTGGTCTTCTCCATATCTTCAGGTGCCATCTTGATCTGGTTGTACCCGGAGAAACCGTCCATAAATGAGAACACTGAAAAATGAGCTGTATTATCGACCAGCACATCAATATGAGGTAGTGGAAAATCATCTTTTGGGCTAGCTTTATTAAGATCTCGATAATCCACACACATTCTCACTTTTCCATCCTTCTTCGGTACTGGCACGATGTTGGCTACCCACGGAGGATACTTTGTCACAGCAAGAAACCCAGCATCCCACTGCTTCTGGACTTCCTCCTTAATCTTTAAAGCCATGTCGGGGTGAGTTCGACGAAGTTTCTGCTTGACTGGCGGACATTCTTCTCTCAATGGTAGCCTGTGCACGACAATATCCGCATCCAACCCCGGCATGTCTTGATACGACCAGGCGAAGATGTCAACATACTCGCGCAACATTTCCGTCAAAGTTCGCTTCACATCTGCTTGCAAGCTGGCACCAATCCTGATCTCTTTCTTGGCGTCCTTGGTACCAATATTGATGATTTCTACAGTCTCCTGATGAGGCTGGATGACCCTTTCCTCTTGTTTCAACAATCTGGCCAGTTCTTCAGAAAGTTCACAATCTTTCTCATCCCCTTCTTCGGCTTGATAAATCGGATTGTCAAAGTCATACATGACCATATCAAAATCGTTATCAGTGGTATCCGGAGGATCAAGTCTGCATGAATGGGTTCATGCCTTATTTTAGAATTTATTTTTAAGCAAAACAAAAGAAAATGAAACATTGCCATTTTATTTTTTGTGCAAAAATAAAAACTGAAAGACAGAGAACAAAATTTGATTGCAAAACGTCCTTTATTAATGATTAAACATTGCAAATGCAACCATGGTGGCCCTACAAATGAATCTATACGCCTTGGGCAGAGCGCAAGATTTTGACATGCATTATGGTTAGAAAAAACAAAGAAAAATTACTCTGTCTGAAGAGTAACCCGGATGACTTCTTCAACGAACCAGTTCTGCACTTGTTGTCCCGGAACATGAGGGCGTACCCAGTTGTCCAGGTCACAATCACTGTCAACACTATCCTCTGTGGCTGCACAAGACTGGTCCGTGTAGATAATTCCCCCACTATTGAAAGTAATGGGTCCCCTGCTCCCCGCATCTGAAGTTGTAGAGGGATGATAACCAATACCAAATTTGTCTTCCTTCATTGGGGTCTCTATCAACCTGCCCCAACCTTGGGCGTTGCCTGCCCTGACGACTTCGACAGCTTGTTTGTAAGATGAAATGGAGGTACCAGCCCCAACTGGTACAGAAGAAGACTCAGGTGCATCGTCAATGTTGACTGCTTCAAATGATTGGCACAGCATCTCATGAATTTCCCCATCCATTTCAATGTACTTGAACGTGGACAGGTGACTCACAAAGATGTCTTCTTCCCCACACACTATCACAACCTGCCCTTCAAACTCATACTTCAGCTTTTGATGTAGAGTAGAAGTAACAGCCCCGGCTCCGTGAATCCAAGGGCGTCCCAATAGGCAGCTATATGCAGGTTGTATGTCCATTACATGGAACGTGGATTTGAATACCTGTGGTCCAATTTGTACGGGCAATTCCACCTCACCAAACACAGATCGTCTGGTCCCATCGAATGCTCTGACCACCAATTCACTAGGCCTTAAGATCAAACCATCAACTTCCAGCTTCATCAATGCCTTCTTGGGCAAGACATTGAGTGATGAACCAGTGTCTACCAGTACATGAGATAACACTGCGCCCTTACACTCCATCGTGATATGCAAAGCCTTATTATGGTTTCTTCCTTCAACAGTCAAATCTCTACTTGTAAAGCCCAAGCCATGGCTAACATTAACATTGGAGATTACGCCCTCGAGCTGATTAACAGTAATTTCTTGTGGCATGTATGCACTCTTCAATACTTTCAACAACGCCTGCCGGTGCGCATCAGAGCACATCAATAGTGACAAGATTGAAATCTTTGAAGGGGTCTGATTCAGTTGGTCCACAATCTTATAATCGCTTTTCTTGATTATTTTCATAAATTCTTCCATTTCCTTATCAAAAGTAATCTTTGTCTCTGCTTCAGGTGTAGGCGCACTTTCAACCACCTGTTTACCCTTAGCCTTTGCTGCAGCTTCTGCCTCTTTATCGCTTCTCAAGGTTTGGGGAGCGAACAACCTTCCACTCCTTGTAAAGCCCCCTACACCCCCTACATTATCAATATTTGGGCTGATTGATGATTCAACTTCCTGCTTTTTACCTTCGTAATATACATCTGCCCCATAGTGCCATGGGATAGCTTTCGTAGATGTGAACGGAATTGGTCCTGGCACCGTGATAGTGACAGGACTGGGTCTTTCTGGCGCAACACTCGCCACGGGAACTGCATTGACCGACATTTGAATCTCAGCGGGAGTGTAATAGATGGTCACGGTTGATATCTCATCAGTGTCTTTCACAACTCTGTCGAACTGTAGACATCCTTCATCGATCAGATTCTGTAAACCCATCTTCAACTTATCACAGCCGTTCTCCTGATTCATACACTCAGAGCAATCTTGATTACAGCCCGGGAACACCTGTCCCTTCAATAAACGATCTTTTACAACCAACAAAGAAGTTTTCACTTGATGAACGTCTAACACCAAATTCAATCTCCTCCCATCTTCAACAGCGTACACATTTGCTGCACTATGATCAGGCATGGGATGCTGAGTAATATTAGGAGCGGGAGAGAAATTGATGGCTTTAGCATCAATCAAATCTTGTACTTTATGATGGAAAGCCCAACATTTTTCAATGGAGTGCCCCTGAGCACCTGAGTGGAACTCACAACGAGCATTAGCATCGAAGTTAGGTGGCAGGTTTCCAGCAACCGGAGCTTTCATAGTACGGAGTTCTACCAACTTTAACTCGAGTAGCCGGGGCAACAGCGCGGCATAGGTCATAGGGAGAGGATCCATCTTACGATCCCTCTGTCTAGACCTTTGCTGGAAAAAAGGTTGTTGCTGTTGAACTTGTTGTTGGAGTTGTTGTTTCTGAATAGACGGTGTGGGGATTGTTACAGCATCTACCTGATAATAAGCTCGAGAACGCCCTCTGCCTCGTCCTCTAAACACAGCATTCGTATCACCTTCTCTTCTTTTCTGGTTACTAGCAAACGGTTTCTTCGTCCCCGAAGAGCCAGCCCCACTCACATCCTGGATCTTTCCAAGCTTTAACAGACTTTCTATTCTTTCTCCCGCGATCACAATATCAGCAAATCCAGTTGACGGACAAGCAGCTAATCTATCAAGATAAGCCCCTTGCAAGGTGCCCATAAACATATCCGCCATTTCTCTGTCTGACAAGGGAGGTTGAACCTGGGCAGCCATTTCCCTCCAC
Organism: Lathyrus tuberosus; assembly: GCA_022829125.1. NCBI lineage: Eukaryota > Viridiplantae > Streptophyta > Magnoliopsida > Fabales > Fabaceae > Lathyrus > Lathyrus tuberosus. The sequence goes on along the minus strand of JALAZF010000727.1, from coordinate 1,021,747 downwards.
CTCTGTGCATATTCTTTGAAACTCTCCTTGGCATTCTGGGACAATCCCTACAATTGGGTGCGGTTGGGCGCCATGTCAATATTATATTGGTATTGCTTCAGGAACGCTTCTGCCAGATCTTTCCAATTCTTCACAGCAGCTCTATTCAACTTCATGTACCAGGTCAAGGACGCCCCAGCCAGACTGTCCTGAAAATAGTGCATCCATAGCTTCTCGTCATCCGTATGAGCTGAAATCTTCCCAAAGTAGGCTTGAAGATGCGTTTGGGGACACGCATTGCCGTGATACTTATCAAAAGTGGGAGGTTTGAATTTAGGGGGAATTCTGACTCCTGAGACCAGCCCCAAGCTGGTAACATCAATACCCATAGAGTTCTTGCATTCTATGGCCCTGATCTTTTCTGCTAACTCCTCATACCTTCGATCACCTTGATTACCCACATCAGCATCCAGCAGAGTAAATTGGTCTTCCAGAGTATCTTCAAGAGTAATACCAGCATGCCTACCATTTCCATTACCCCGATTGTTACCACCAGGAGGAGGGTTGCCACCGGGAGGAGGGATGCCGTGTCCCTGTGAATTGTCATGTTGATCACCTTCGGGCCCATTGTCTGGACGCTCTACCAGAAGCCTCAATCTCTCCTGATTTTGCGCCATGCCAGTCATGAGGGCCATGAACTGGTCCATACGCGCCCTCATTTCAGCCAAATCACTTTGCACTTGATCCATGATTCTTACTTGATTTCTTCGCGTCGAATATCGGTGAATATGATTCTCCGCTATACTGCCTGAAACCAAATAAAGGTTAGAGACCCTGCAACGAGTACCTGAAAAGCAAGTAACAAAAATGCAAAATGATATGCAATGCCATGCAATGCCATGTTTGTCATTTCCGAGGTGCTTTATACCCTGATTCCAATCCAACCACAGAAATCTGAAGACCAGAAATTGTGATATAAAGAGACGTGTCGTGGTCATGTGCTTGTGTGCAGCTATCTGATAAGGAAAAATTCTAGATAAAACTGCTCATACTCATTCAACAAAGTATTCAAGTACATTTAAGAAAGGTTCAACTGCAGATGCAATACAAGGAAAAATGGATCCATCAACAAGCCTGATGGTAACCATTAACAACAAAATATGAGGAAAAGAACATCAGTCTGACAATTCCACACCCTTCAGCTTATCACTTGAGTATTTGATCTCCTCAAAAAGTATACGGGTACGCTGATGATTCGGCTTTTCAATCATTTCTTTGATCAAGACATCCCTTTTCTCAAGAGCTTCAGTTAAAGAACCCATATGCAGCATCAGAGCCTCGTCATCACACACTCCTTTGTGTCTCTTTATGCCAGCTTGCGTCTTGAGTATCTCCCTTTCTATCATGACTTCCTCAAGCTCTTTCTTGGTATTCCTCAGCTCACCTCTAGCTTCTTCTAGCTGTTCTTGATTCTTACCGAGGCTTTCCCGATACTTTCTCCTCTGCTCATGCGCCTTTTCAAGCTCTTCGTCCTTAATCTGCAACTGTTCCTGTAATTCAGCATTCTCTATCCTAACTTCGTCCCAAGCGTGCTGAAACTTTGTTAACTTTTCTTTGGTCTGTGCTAACGCCTGTTTGGTTTGCTTGTGGGCTTGAGTAGCATCATCAGCACCTTTACTAATCTTCCGGAAATGTTGGGCTCTTCCAGCAAAGTCTTTTTCTTTTGCAGTTAGGATTTGTTTAGCATCTTGGGCTTTCCGCTCCAGCTCTTTGTTGGCATGTAGAGCATTCTGAAGACGGCTACTCAACTCGGAATTCTCTCCTTGGAGCTTTTTCACCAAGGCTTGCAACTTGTCAACTTCTTCCACAGTAGCAGTGCTTCTTGCTTTCTCATTCTCCGGATACAAAAGGGGTGCCTTACCAAAAGGCAAGAGAAAATCTTCAACTCTTTTCTTCACCCACTCTTCATATGCTGGATAAACCCGGTTGTTAGGCTTGCCTAGAGTAACTTTCCCCTTTTTCAGTATGCTACCCCAGCTTTCAGAAGCTTTCTGTGCTGCTTCCCAACCATCTGATGTATGAAAATAGAGGGACTCCTCCACATCTCTCTTAATAGGCGGACCTGTCAGGGCATACCCAAATTGTCGAATGGCCAAAGAAGGATTGTAGTTAATCCCACCCAGCCTTCCTATCAGTGGAACGTTAGGGAACTTACCACAGCTGTGGATAATATTCTTGCCAATCAGCCCATGATCTACCCATACGATGTCCTTGGCCACCAATCCCATTAAACGCTGTTTCCACTCTAGAGAATCTTTGGAATCCACAAAAGCCCCTGATTGTGGTAAACGGCCCGCAAACCACTTATAGAACAAGGGTGCACAACAACGAATTATCCCTCCTCTTTTCTTTTCGTTTCGGTTGTACAACGAGTAGTGAAGATCTCCCAGTAGCGTTGGCACCGGGTTCTTCATCAGGAATATTCGTATAGCGTCCGTATCAATGAAATCCGGCTCATTGGGAAACAACACTATGCCGTATATACAAAGGGCTAGCAAAGCATTAAAAACAAGCCAATTCTCGCCTTTAGCTGCTTCCTGGGCCTTCTTAATCAGATATTCCAGCTTGTAACCACGAATCTTTCCTTTGTTGGAGACATTGTCACTTAACTCTGATTTGCTCAAATAAAGAGCACCAGCCAACTTCCCAAAGTCAAGATCCCCCACCGATCCAAAGAAAGGGGGCTCCTCCTTGATAGCAATCCCCAACATGTTGGAATACTCCTCCAAGGTAGGAACCAACACATAGTCTGGAAATACAAAACATCTCAGAGGCGGATCATAGAACTGCATCAACGTATGGAGACCTCTGGCTTCATAATCACTGACATTACTGACCATAGATAAAATCCACCCATATTTCTCTTCAAAAGCTTCTCGTGCTGCAGGGCTCGCCATTCCCTTCAGCACAACAATAGGGCCTAAAGTAGGCGTAAGGAACTTATAGCTGATGATATTCTTCCTCTCTTTAGTGTTCATCTTTGCGGGGACCTGATGACTGGAATCAAGGGTAATATATGCACCTGGAAATGAATAAACATGTATGTTAGGATATGATAATGCAATGCAAAGGGCAATGTGATCAGGTAGTCAGGTGTCTGTGCTGAACTGTGAACGGTGTCAGTGTAGCTCTGAGACTAATATAGAACCATAGATAAGAACCATCTGAATACAATAGGATGAAACTTCCTTTTTGTGCAATGATGATAGAAAACCGGGTATGTAGGAGGTCATGGTTACCTGCAAACCTGTAAACAACCCGCCCTTCTCACATGTGGGTACTAGGATGTTCAGTATCCCGGGCTCTCAGGTCGAGAAATGATGATACGTTTACCATTTCTGGTTTGGCATCATCATCAATCGAGGAGGCCTCAACTGATTCTCCAAAACAAAAGGTCCTCAGCTTCTGGCACTGAGGTCGAGAAGCAATAGTACATTCATCCCTCAGGGTACAGTACTATCGCCAATCGAGGAGTGCCTCCGCTGATTCTCTTTCAAAAAGGGATGTCCTATAGCAAGTTCCCAGCATTGGGTCCTCGGATCGAGAATGTGCAATGGGTTTGCCACAGAATGTGGTCTGCCACTGTCACATCTCGGGAGGAGTGCCGCAACTGAGTCCTCGGGAATGGTCACCAGAGTCGACAGTTCCTCAAGAGAATAACCACTGGCCTGCATAACATGCAGTAGCAGAAAGCTCCTGATAGAACCTCGTCTGGTTGTGGGTCTCATGAACAACAATACGTGGTCACCACCACGCAAGCGTCATGACTATCCACTCTAATACCTATGTGTGTACTCAAGCCTTGGTAGTGGGCTTATCTCTCAGAATACCCATCCCGCCAAACAGACAAAACAGTGTAACACAATATAATATATGATATGTAATGCTAAAATGCGGTAAATACAGTAAAATAAATAAACAACAACATATAGCACAACAGTAAACACCCAATGAAAGAAAAGCAGACAAGCGCTAGGATTGACTCGCTAAGGAAACCAGAGATTCTGGGTTCCATCCCCAGCAGAGTCGCCAGCTGTCGCTCCCGGGATTTTCATCCAAGTACAAACGCGAAAGTGGCACCGAAACAGAGTCGCCAGCAATGTGTATTTATCCCAAGAGAGGGAAAGGAAACACCGCGTAAACCTGAGAGAAAGGAAAAGCATGGTCTTACGACCAAGAGAACTGGGTTCGGGAGTCGGTTACGCACGGGGAAGGTATTAGCACCCCCACGCGTCCATCGTACCCGATGGGATCCACGCTTGCTGTTTCGATCAAAGGGTGTAAAGAAAGGATACTGGAAAAGGAACTGAAAGAAAGAAAGGAGAAAGAAAAGAAAAGGAACGGGAAACAAATGTAGGGAAAATAAAAGAAGTGCTCGCATGGGCCCTACCCCACTGCCTACGTATCTCATCGGGAGCATGAGAATCAGAGCGACGTAGTTCCCCTCACTAGGGATGGATTGTTTTTTTTTTAGAGAACGGCTTACGTTCTAGCTCAGGTGTTGCAGGCTCGCTGGTCCGAGTGCGTTACCATCTTGCAAGAGAACGAGTAGAAGCGCGTTCGTACGCTAAGAGTGAATGAGGTGAGAAAAGAATTCCCGAAGGAAAGACGTTATTGTTTGTTTTTGTCTTTTAGAAGGAAGTGTTTTGGATTTGTTTGCATATGACAGTGTATCTGGATCTTAGTCATTGGAATGTGTACATTCTCACATTCCAAGATGGAATGGGTAAGAAAGCACACTAAGAGTGAAGAAGACCCCCACCCTTAGTTCCAATTGTCAAGGTTCAAACACACTAGCATACTTGTGTTTATTAAGTGTTTTTGTTAATTAAGAAATGAAGAAGTTTTTTATTATTTGCACCTTCAACAAGTATTGCATTTAAGTCCCTCATACAAGATCAAATGTCTAACACATTGACCCAAGATGGGCTATATGCTATACATTTTAAGATTACAAGGGAAGACCCCTTATAATCTTTTCTTTATATGAAAGGCCTAAATGCAATAAGTGTTTACCTTTATTATATGTTTTGAATTTTCTTTGAGAGAGAAAAGAGACTCAAAGGAGGATAAAGGTAAAAATCTATATGGACTAAGACTCAATCCTAATTGATTAGTTAAGGGAGTGATCCTAAGGTTTGTGAGGTTTCAACCTAAAGTCTAAAGAAAGAAAGAATTAAACAATTCACTTCCAAAGTAGAAGATGAATTGTAATTCAAAAAGGGAAAGTGATGAGTTATTAAAGGAAAGCACACAAGTGCTTAACACAACATAGAATGGAATTGTAAAAGAGAAAGGATAGAAGTTGAATGTGGATTCCTTATCCACACTCAATTGAAACTTACCAAAGCCCCTACATGGTTAGTGAACAAGTATAAGAAGTATAAGAAGTAGAAGAACATGTAATGCATCATAAAACTCAAAAGAATTAAATGAGAAATTAATCCTAGAACCACAACCAGAATGTACATCATATGGAAAACAAATTATTATTACCATGCAAGTCCAAGTGGATAGGCAACAAACATCACCCATTAGCATTTAAACATGTTACAAGAAGAAGGGGTAGATGAAAGATGGAAAGAAATGAAGAGGACATGCATAAATGGAACATGTAAATCAACAACCAGAATTGAAACTAAATGGAAAATGGTTTATAAACATCTCAAAAGTATTTATGAATCAACTTCAAGACATTCAAGAAGTAATATAAGAAGAATTGAAATGAAAGTTCAAAAAGAAAGTGCAAACAATACATGTTAATGATGCACAAAGTTCAAATTGAAATGAACATGTAAAGATGACCTATAATGTGTATCAAAGACCTATAATATCATATGAATGGCTCATAACATATGCAAATGCTCATACAAATGTGCACAAAAGAATTCATGTAAACATGCACTAAAGTTGTAATGACATGCCATGGATTATACTTCCAATGTAATGCATCAAACAAAAATCAAATGGCCTCATGAAAATTATGAAAACATGGTATTGGAGTACACAAAACAGAAATGAACCACTTATCAAAGTATCATGTAAAAATTCAAGGCAAAATGATGTCAAATAATGCACTTAGGTCAAGTTGAAACATCATGCAAAGTGGTGCAAATATAGGCATCAAAACATGTGATAAAGTGACCTAAAAAATCAAACAAAAATCATCTAACATGCTTCAATGTATTAGTGAATCAATGCAAAAAGAATCATGTCAAAACAGTTGGTAATGAGCAAGAACAAAATTAAACAAATTCATGTATCATGCTTAGAATGCATCTAAATGGAAATTCAAAGAAAATTATGGACCAGGGGTAAAAAGGTCATAAAATCAAGAAATAAAATCATGGAAAATTTCCTAAATGTTTTGGTGATACTCATGAATTTTTGTGGAATTTAATAATGCAATTTAGTATTTTTTAAAAATTAAAAACAAACGTGTAGAAAAATAAAAAAAAGAAATGAAATGTAAATGTGCATGGGGGTGTGAACATAGCAAATGATCAGTTCAAAATCATTGGGCTTTAAAAAAAAGGAGGTGTGAATATCAATCAGGTTAGGTCCATTAAGCACGCAGAACATGATAATAAGCATGGAATCTCAGTCAACAAAATTGACTCACTCATAGCCACTAGATGGAGTCCAGGTCAAGCCAAAGTCAAAGTAAACATGATCAATGCACACACGCGAGGGAACACATTTACTAACATGCACTGCGCCACATTTTGTTTAAGTGAAATCAGAAATGGAGCACGTGAGGTGCACACCTTTTTTAATGTGTTGGCCAATCCTACACCACACGATGCAAGTAAATCCACGGTCACGATTAAAACTGCAAACCAAACCCTAACACATGATCACCGGCCGGAGAGGGACCTCCGGTCACCTTCTCCGGCCACGCACCACCGTCTGCAACTCTCACACGTCCCAGAAATGCACAAATATTATACCAAAATGAAGCTGAGCTCACGTAGATTAAGAATTCACAATTGTTTTTCACATACCAAGCACACACATAGAGAACAGAGGAGATTAAATCATGCCCTAAATTTTGGATCTAGGCTTCTAAGAAGCTCTATCAACTAGCCGGAGTAAGCAGAGCTTCTATCAAGCTTAAATTAACAAAAACAAGCTAAAATTAATGAAAATCAACTGAAGCAAAGCTGGATGATGAAACCTGAAAATGTGGAGCAATTGGAGATGTTGAGAAAAACCAGAGGAAAGCTTGATATGCTGAGCTTCTAGATCTTCAAACTTAGCAAAATAAATGCTATGGATTCGTAAATAGATGAAGGATGTTGAAGCTTGCAATAATGCTGAACTTGCAGAAATGGAGTTGTTCTTGTTGCTCTTGATTCAACCACACCAAGCAATGATTAATGGAAGCACAATGGAGTTGAAATCGTGGAGAAGAAGATGAGAAAAATCAGAGAGAGTGAGAGGAGAATTCTGAAATGAATGTGAGAAAAATGAGTCCCCCCTAGAAATGTGAGTGAAATTTGGTTTTATAGTGTGAGTTAACCAAGGTTAACTGGGTGAATCAACTGAGTCATGGTGGTTTAGGTGAGTCATCCCTAACTAACTGAGTCAAGTTAGTTAGGGAGAGCAATGATAAGGTGATGATAGTTCATGGTAAGCTATGGTGATGGTGACAAGAGAAATGGAATGGCAAGGCTGTGTAACACAAAACTTGTTCAGCAAGCTTGTCATTTCTACTTTCATGCATAGCACGTGCTATGGTGTGTATGCAATGTGTTTGGTTTAAAAAGGCAATGGATAGCTGGTATGAATAAAGCACGTGCAAGCTTGTACCAACAACATCAACAACATTGGTTTTTTTTTCTGGTTTTTTATAACAGTTTGCAGACATGGGTGTTTAATGGTGATTTTCTCTTTGCATTGTGGATGATTTGATGAGTTCTTGGAGTTATTGGCAAGAGGGATTGTAGTAGAACTACTTTGGCATGAAAATTGAATGGAAATGATGCTTGGGAGAGGTTGAAAATGACTTAGAACAATAAGGTTTGGAAACTGGTTATGGGCGAGGAAATGAGGTTGGTTGGCAAGGTGTGCATGGCATGGATTTTCAGTTGTGTTGACCAATCTTTGAGCTATCATAACTCCTTGTCCTTTGATCAAATGAAAAAATCATGAACATCAATCTTGAAGATCTCACATAGGGGAACAACTTTGATGTTGCAAGATTTTTCATTTGAAGCCTTTAACCATGAGTAATTGATCCCTACATTTTTCCCACCAACTGTTTGAGAAAATGACTGCGCGCAGACCTGGCCAAACTTGGTCATGACATGGTTTTTGGCCTACTTTCCTCCAACTTTGATCAATCATATCTCCCTCATTTTTTATCCAATGGAAATGTTCTACCCATGGATTTGAAGCTTAAAGCAAGGCCTTTCATTGAGGCAGAGTGGAATTTTCATTTGGTGCTCCAAATTTGAATGGCCTTGGTTCAAATTCTGATGCAAAATGGCCAAAACTTGCTATTTTTAGTAACCCTACCTCATCCAAAAATGGCAACTTTCCACATCTTGATTTTTTTATGATTCCTTTGGAGTTTCTTGATCAAATTTTGTACATTGGTCACATATAACATGAATTTCATGAATTTGGCCTTAAAAAGTCAAGAGTTGACTTTTTCCTCTGATTATTTGACTTTGCCCCAATTTCTCTGATTCTTGATCTTTCTTCCAATTGAACCACTTCTAAAACCAATTGAGATGCAATCTTCCACATCCATATACCTAGGGACATATAGGAAACCATGACATCAAGTCTTGCCCAAAAAAGCAAAGATTCCCTGATTTAAATGGAAACCCTAATTTTGGCCCCCTCTGGTTAGGAGGTAAAAGTGCAGTCTCCAATTTCAAATTCCTCAGAGTATGTTGTGTATCCTCTTAAAGGATGATGAGATGTGCCATTTGAGGATGATCTTGAATCAATGAGCTATCTCTTTTGAGGGTTTTCCTTCAATTTTTGACCCTCTTGCATGATGAAAGATGTATTGCTTCAATCTCCCCTTGGATTTCACTTTCTTGAGATAGTGGATGATCAATTGAGATGGTATGAGACATGAAAGACCTCTTGGCTTGTCTTGAGGGCACTTGATTGACCTTTTGTGCTTTGAATGATTCCTTGATTGTCCACCTTCCACCTGATCACATGCCCTGATGGTAAGAAGGATGCCATGCTTCATTTTTCTATGTTAACTGCAAGGTAATGTTAATGAGATGGATATGATATGATAAATGATAATGCCATGCTATGATGACAAAGGGGAGAGCAAATTTTGGGGTATTACACACGTGATCAACTTCAGCATCTTCCTTCCACAAAACTCTTAAGTATTCAATCAATAGACTTCGATAAACATCTATTTCATTTCCTGGTTGTCCTGGCCCCGTAATTATCATATGTAACAACATATATATGCATTTAATGCACAACCTCTAAGATAGGTTGTAAATCATGAAAAGAATAGGACATGAATTATGGATAGTACTTATATTATCAAAGGGCTTCATTCCATTAGTTCCAAGTCCAAGCCTAAGGTTTTTTGGATCATGTCCAAATTTCGGATACAACGAATCAACATTCTTCAATTGTAATTAATCAACTACATGGAAGATTTTTCCACCACATTTTGTTGCATATGCATGCCAACTAATATTCTTTGCATCATTAGCATTAGAAAATAGTCTCTTGAACCTTAGAATCATTGGCAAGTACTATAAAATTTTGGCTGAATAATGTTTTTTGCTTACATTGTCCTCGTCATCAACACCGTTATCTTTCACCTTGTAGCGTGACTCCCCACACGTCGTCCATTGATTCGGTTTTTCATGCTCTGAAATTCTGGCATGCAAATAACAGATGTCCTAACACATGTCACGACATTGTTCTCTGCATAACTTTAAACAAGCGCAGAATAATCAAGTTGATATTCTGAATATCAGTAACAGATTCATATTAGATGTTTCAATATCTGTTGCAACATGCTAATCAACAAGTAAATACTGAATTGTAAATTTGCAGAATGATAAATAACACAAGATATGTTAACCTAGTTCGGTGCAAATCACCTACATCTGGGGGCTACCAAGCCAGGAAGAAGAATCCACGATCAGTAGTATAGTTTTATGTAAACAACCTCTGGTTTACAGTAAACAACCTCTGGTTTACCTATCACTACCCAATGAAAACTTTATCATTAGAAGACATATATAATTGATAAGAGAAACTCATCTCACTCTCTTAATCACACCCTGTGATGTCTAACAGTTATAGTCACAATAACTGTATTATCCTACTTGAAAGACTCCTCTTTCAATGCAAAGTTCAGCCAAGCATTCTTGACTAACAATCCTACTCAGATTCTATTGGATTTGCTTCAAAGCTTCATCCAAGAACAATATACAATTCATTACCTAAAGGTTTTTGAATCTGTATAAACATTTATGTCTACCACAATGTATAAAACTGATACAAAGGGAGACTTACAACACACGAAAGTCTACGACTCTCAAAACCCTAAACCCTTATTTCCCTTTACAAAAGTGTTACAAGAGATTAGTTATTCATCCCTAGGTCTAAGTCTTCTTTTATAGTCTTCTGCTTCCTTGGGCTTCAAATCTTCTGTCCTTGATCCACAGCCAAACGCGCCTTGAATCTTGAAACAGAATTGAAAACAAAACCTGATGTGACTGTCCAAATGTCGAGTCTTCATGCTGGGACATTTCATTCGACATCTTTGTTTTCTGGCAGAATTATTCATGTTTGATCATCTTGTTCTTCATCAATTTTTAACCAAAATTTAGTTAAACCACAAGAGCTTTCAATCTCCCCCTTCAATCTCCCCCTTTTGACAAATTTTGGCTAAAACTCCTTCTACACAATGAACCCAGGGTGAGTGAAGTTGAAAAAGGGTCCAGAAAGGAAGTTGAGACTCCTAAAGAAGCTAGAAGGAAGGGTTGATCAAAGAACACTCCCTTCAAACACACTCCCCCTCTAGAAAGCTCCCCCTTACCAAGGAACTTATACTCCCTCACCTGAGTAACTCAAAACACAAGGCACAACTGTGTTCATAACTCAGATAACAAGACATGAAGGAAGGACTCAAAACAGAGAATAAACCTGAGACTCAGACAGAATGTCATAACATTCTATCCAACATCCTTGTAAACCAAATGCAAGGACAGACTGAACCCCTGTACTTTTCTTACCCCTTTTAGCCAAAAATTGACAAACATGTCCAAGACAGACCCATACCCAAACTGAACATACCTAAAGGCGGATAAATCCCATGAAAGCACACCACAACAGAAAAACAACCTGAGACAAGTCGAAGCTAAGAACCCCCTTTATATACCCAACCGGTTTCCTTAAGATGTAATGAATCATCAAAAATAACGAAAGTCAATTCAATGAGATCATTAAATGAAGAATGTAACTTCACAAAAAAATGTGCACCGGCCAAAACACTTTTAATTGTTTCTTCTTAAAGAGGAATCGTCTGAAGAAAACGTATTTATCAAGACACATGTTTAACATGCCTTCTCTAAGACACGCTCTCCATTGTCCAAGACAATCAACTAGGAAACAGCCACACGTCCTGAACAATGTTCTGACACCTTGTCAGACTTTGTTTAATCCATCTTGTAGACTCTGAAGCATAGTCACAATGCCTTTCAATGAGTCCTAAGTATACTCCTTTCAACCAGAAGTAAAAAAAAATTGACCACGATGTTAAGACATTTCTTCAAACATCACCCAGTTAACAACAAAGTCTCCCAAGAGCCTTGTCTAACTCTACAGAGAAAAATAAATTCTCCCAGACACAAGCAATGACTCTCAGGACACTCCCAAGAAACTTGTACAACTCTGATTCAATCTATTGGCATCCAATGAAAGAACCAAAAACAACTTGTCAAGTCCACCCAGAACTATAACAGTAGCACAATGTCACGACATCTTGGCTGACATTACACCCTCACCAGAGGTATTCTATCACAAACTGTTTGAAACCACAAAAAATCTTGATAAACAACTGCAATATTGCAGCAACGGATCCTAGACAGAAGTCTAACTCCCCCTGTCGGAGATAACTAGTGCTCCTTTCCAAGAAGAACACTTTAAAGTGAATGGAAAACATAAGACTCATCTTCATGTCTTCAAGAGCACACTCCTTGTTCAACACACCTGCTGAACGCATTCACTCACTGCTTGATCCACAAGCAATCTATGTACCACAATAGTACACCCAACAGACAGAAGTTATTCCCTAATCTTTCATAAACGATGCTCCTTCCAACAAGAAACGCCCAAAATCACCACATGGTATCACATGACCAACTTCATGCTCATATAGTGAGAAACTACCAGGATAACCATCCTTGTACCATAACCAACAAACTCTTGGATTGAGACCAAAATGGACATTAATCCCTCTCATCCTGAACCCATCCATATTATGTACAAATCTATCTTGAACTTTACAACCATAGATATCCTTGTTCCTTGAGAATAAATCCAATTGAACCTGGAATGCTCACATTCCTCAAAGAGACATGCAAAATCTCTTAGTTTGTTAGTTATCCTAGATGTCCTTCACACTTGAAAGGCATCAAATACATGCTCCAGAAATCCTAAGCTTACTTGCTTCACAAGCACCAAACTGATCCACTTCTTTCTAGAGTGACTTGTAGCAGAAGAAACCACCTCTCCACATGCATTTTGACCTCAACAAGAGTCAAACTATCAGATAGACACCCCATAATCCAAGACAGTCTTCACCTCATCATTCTCCCGTATGACAAGATAGAACACTTATGATTCAAGTGGTGAATATCAGCTTTCACAATCTGAATTCCAAGTTCAAAAAACATGATGATGTTCTAACATCAGTTAGGACATCCGGATCATATCACAGACACCATACACTATGGTTCTTGATACAATTACCACTGGACTTACTATTTGCATAGTAATCCAACTGAAGGTCTTCAGGGAACACAGCTCCTAACAGCTTGATCATCAAGAAGTTCAGGCCACTATAGAGAGAAATAAGCTCTTATACTCCCACCAAAGCAAGCTCCTTAAGTGAAGATCCCTTTAATCAATCAGCAATCCCATAGCAAAACCAGTTCCTCCTTTGGTCTTCAAACAACCTCCCTTCTCCACAAAGGTAATTTGTTCTTAGATTCAAGTGACAATGGTTAAACACAGCCAAGTGTCACATCTTCCTCCAGATCTCCAGCCAAGAGTCTGGGTCTTTATCAAGACATCTTAGATACACTAAGACTATGAAATATAGCCTCCACTAGCTTCGGTAATTCCTATACATTGCATAGGCTTTTTGGAGCATCCATTCTAATCATATTTGAGAAGATCAACTTCTCTCAAGATGATATACCTCCACTGTAACCAGATCCCACTGAGAGAATAATCTGATGATAACCCTGATGTTAGAACATCTGACATCAATCTCATGACTTCCAGCTAATGAGCTCAAGTCTGTCTGAACCGGTCTTAATCAACTCCTCCACAGACATACCATCTTGAGAAACTTCTCCACTTGTACAAAACAAGATTTCCATGCTCTCATAGACTTGATTAACATATCAAGTTTGAGTAGGTAACCTTCATCCTATGTTAATGGTCCACAACCAATATTAAGACCAGATACCTTGAAGAGCATCAACTTCAAGAGCTCATCCTTAGAAGAACCAAACATGCCAAATCCTGATTCTTTAGGAAAGAGTAGTTAACAGCTACAAGAAATATAACTTCCTTCAAGATGTCAGATATATTGTCTTGGACACTTATCCCGAATCTCCATGTTGAAATGAATCACATGCTCTCTGCAGCTGCACTCTAATAAACTGATCCAAGCAATCTTCATCAAGAATAAGAAATTTTTGTAACACCCTTTTCTACCCCACAATTATACACAGCAAATTACACAAATTATCAGAGTAAAATCAGAATCACCTCAAAGGGTGCACATTTCTCGTTAACTTCAAATTTACAAAATTGCTCCGTAAACAATGGGTTTTCCTCAAAATAATTCAAAAGCCTTCAAAGGGCAGCGGAACCACCATAACCACAAAAATCCCACAAAAGGGTTTATTAAAATAAACCATAGTCGTCAAATAATTAATAAAATAATAGCCAAATAAAACTCAACATGGTTCGACTCAACAACCCAACCCGATGTTACACTATCAGAGCAAGGCTCTTTACATCGACGAAAATGCAAATAACTTCAAAAGTCCTTAAAAGCATCCACGACTAATCCTGACCACCTGCACGTTACCCACGTGGAGGCAACATTCAAACAGGCAGGGTGAGTAATACAATTCATTATAATCAATATAAAATAAGATATGCATAAAAACGGCGCCATAATCATATACAACATCATCAGAGTCATCACAAGGCAAACATCAAAACACAACATTACAAATATCAACAAATTCCACATAAATGCAATGCACAACAAGACTCATGCATGTGGTACCAATCGTCACAATCGATGGAAACTTAGGCCATCACCCTCCAAAGATCCCCGTCAATAGGATCGGTTCCACACAAGAACCAGAGCACGTCATAAACCACTTCACATCCACACAATGGGATGGAAGCCACAATAGATCGAAGTCTAACATCATCATCACTGGACTGAAGTCCTAACATCATCATCAAAATATGCTATGAATGCATAATGCACAACCTCATAATCATCATCATCAATAAAGTCATCACGTGCATCATCATTCATCAAAATCTCATATTCGTCATATCATCATTTATTCATCAAAAAATCATGCATCATCATCTTATCATCATCAACATAGCTCACGCTAATTCACATCAGTATTTAATCATCAAACATCAGGTATAAACAGCTCATAATCATCAATACACTCGTGGTAATTCATATCATCACTTAAATCATCAAACATCATATATAACAGCTCATAATCATCAATATACATCACGGTAATTCATATCATCAATTAATCATCAAACATCACAAAATCATCATCTCAATATCATCAATAACATCATGGTTCAGCAATCACAACTTCATAACACCACTAATTCAACAACGACATCAATCATATGTATATTGTCACAATTAAATTCAATTCCCCATAGTTTAGACAATGGAAAAATACTACATACTGCTCTTTTGGTTTAACTAAATTGTAGTTCATCGTGTTAGCTTTCCAACGCTTCGAACGGGACCTCAATCGGACTTACGGATCAAAAGTTATGATCAAAACCGTATCTGGACCCAAAGCTGCCTGGCTGTGACGCAACTGCATGGTGACCGCCGTAAGCCTTATGGCGCTCGCCGTTTACCTACAAAATGTATATTTTTCATTTTTCATCGTTGGAGGCCTTCCGGACCTCCGATTTTGATTCCGTAAAAAGCTTGGTTTCGTAATTCAAAATCCTACGACTGTATAACATTTATAACATCATATGACACTTATTTTAGGGATACAACCATCATATTATCAACAATTTCTACATCTCATTCCATCAATTCTCCCTTATTCATCCAAACCCATCGTAAACCCTAAAAACCTATATAATTCCAACCTCAATTCACCCCAAAATACTCCCAAAACAGTCCTGAAACATCAAGGCAATCAAAGGCATAAAACCTACGACTATTAGGTCGGTTAATTTCAATATTCTAACTCGAAATACCTAAACCTTCACAAATTCTCAAGATTCCCATAAACCACATGAATCCCTTTCTCATACAAGATCCACATATCATCAAAGAAGGTTTTGCCTCGAAGGCTTATTTTTACCCGAATCAATTCAACCCTTAATAATCCACCATCGATCCTCAGAAATACCTCTAAATCATCAATAACTCATAAACCCTTCGAAAACCCCAAAAACCCCAAAATCTACTTTAAACACGTCACTTCCTATATTGAAAATGTCATACCCCAAATTTTGACCACTAAGATTTCCCATCACTGTGAAAATCATCATCACAATATGGATGAACCATCTTACCTCATCAGTCTCCCCAAAGATGGTTGAGCATCCACTACAATCAAAATTAGAGTTTCAAGCCCTCTCAGAGTTCTTAGACAAAGGATCAATCAAGAAATGACATGATATTCAACATGTCTAGCCTCTCAAATATCCACAAGGGATCAAGAGGACTCCCACTTCAAGGATTAAGCACAAGGCTGCTCCCTTCCAGGTGAATCAAGCCTCAAGATCGCCAGTGTCACCAAATTAGGGTTTTGGTCGACCAAGGCCTCCAGATGAAAATTTTCCTTTGGGCATGAGCCAATGCTTCAAAGCATATCCTAAAATACTCCATGGAACCTCATGGGCCCAAGCATCAAGTCAATTTGACCTCAGGGGATGCATACATCAAAAATCAGGAATTAGGGTTTCTTGACCTAATTCACCCCTAAGTTGACTTTTGGGACAGATCATGAGCCAAGACCTCAAGAGAGGATTTGAGGGTCTCCAACATACCACATTGATCCATTTGTAACAATGGATTGATCCAGGAAGTTTGAGCAGCAAGTCTCAATTTCATCAGTACCACAGTTAGGGTTTCGAGAGAAAAGTCAACTGTATCTTTGACTTTTGACCAGGACATGCTCCCAAACCCTAGGACATGGTTCAATATACCCTATAACACCCATGGAACATTTCCATCAAGTTTGATTAGGTCAAGGACATGATTTCCTAAAGGATCGCACAGTTTGGAATTCATCTGATAAAAAGTCAACTGTGCACAAAAGTCAACTTTGACTTTTTGAGATTTTTCACAAAGATGGTTTTTTAACCCTAAAATGATGTTAATGTATGATTTGAATCATCATTCATCAAGAAAAATCAAGAAAAGTAGGATAACTTGTAAAAGGGGTAACCATAAAAACTTAGAAAGTTTTCTAAGTTATGAACAAAGTGGCAAGGGTACCAACTTTGGAGGATCATAACTCCTAAACCACAAAGTCATTTTCCCCCATCCAAAGCTGGATTTGTAGATCTCATTACCCTCAACAAAAGCTTAAAACTGACCTCCCTCCAAATTCCTCATGGATTTTGAGTTATGGAATGATCAAAATCACAAAAAGTGAAAATGTCACTTTTTTCCAACACTTAGTGAAATTTTCACTAAGTCAGAATCTGCCTTCACTTTTTTCCAAATGTAGGGGGATTTTTCACTTGGATCCAAAAGGTATCAAACCCAAATATGATCAAACAGTTGTTGTATCATATGAGGGCTTTCCAAAATGGCCAAGAACATCACCAAATTCCACTTGGGCCAAGAGATATGATAATGTCAATATTCCTTGCTGAAAACTGCCAAGGCTAGGCAGAATTTTGCATTTTTGCTCAATTTGGAAAAATCAGATAATTCCAAGCCTTGTCATCACTTTGGACACATCTGAGGATCAAATCTAAAGGGGACAAACACTGAGCCAAGCCTCCAAAGTCCTTGGAACAAGAAGTAGCATGCCAAACCTAGAATTGCCTAAAAGAGGGACAAGACTCCAATTTTGGATTGGAGCATTCAATGTATACACCAAGGTGGCATGGACTGAGCCATTTGCAACTGAATTCAGTCAAGACTTATCCAAGACCAAGGGAACCACAGCCCTGTGCCCTAACCTCTAGACAATGGCTAGAGGAGACTTGGATTCCAAAGTGCAACCATTGGCGAAACCTCTGTTGCAGTTGCCATTCACTATTGCTTGCAAAACAAACTTGCTCTACTATAAATAGAGCTCATTTGTGCTCAGTTTGAGTACACCAAAGCCATCAAACAGATGCTTTCCTCAAAATCTCCTTATCACTTCCAAATTTGCCTTCCAAAGCAAGTCACTATCGGGTTTTGAGTTTGAGAGCAATTCCAATCAAACCAATCCCACACACACCTCATAAACATCAAATAGAAGTGATCCAAACACTCACATAACATCTGGAACACCAAAATCACAAAGTCACCAGCCAATTGCTCAAGCCTTTGACAGATTTGCAGTTGGGGTACCATCTCAAGTTCCAGATCATTTCAATTCATTCCAAGCATCCAGACACACTCCATAGCACCTAGGGAAGTTGTCCATAACCTTGTAACCAAGCTGTAACACCTCTAACACAAAACACGATCACCAGCTGCAAGTGGTAAGCATGAGCTCTTCTAACTCTATGATCCATGCAATTTTTACTGCACACTAATTGGGCCATATGTTCATAATCATGCATGGAGTGTTTTCCCTCAATCAATTGCATTGTTTGAATCGTGTATGGAATTTCTGAACCTTCATGCAGAATTTAGGGTTCTTGAGGTTTCTCTTTGATTTCTTATTCCATGCTTAAAATAAATCAAATTAAAGACCATAGACATGATTGTGAGGTTGAAACGAGTAGATTGATATGTAGATTGCATGATATAATCAAGTATTCTGTGAGATTGGATAGAAAAAGCAAATCTGCAGAAACAGAGGAAGGGCGCGTGTTCTTGCCATGTTCTTGGGGCCCTTTTTCAAATATTTGAATATTTGAATTTTGTGATTTTATTTAATTGATTCAAAAATTAATTTCTCTCTGAGATTTAATGATTTTGAGTTGATTCTTTTTTTAATAATTCACAAAAGTGTTAAAATATTTTATTTTAGCAAAAAATCCCAAAAATATTATTTATTTCATATAATTGATATTTTTGCCAAGAATTAATATTTTAATTGTTTTTGACATTTTAAATATTTTTTCCTTCTTGATTTTGCAAATTTTTATGATTTCTAATCATTTTGTAGGTCAAAACATGATTTTTGAAACATTAATCTAAGATCACAATTTGTTTTCCACATGTTAAACAATTTTGATCATTTTAATTGATTTTTTTATTCAATTAAAATATATTTTGGAAACAAATTAGGGTTTTGATTAATTCAACCCTCATAAAACAATTTCAAACACTTTTGGGCCTCTAATAGAGTGTAAGACCCAATCCTTTGTAAATACAAACCTATTTTGGGCCTCATTTATTGTATAAGTCCCGTTGTATTTCAAAAAGTTCAACGCGATCATTGTCCGTTGAAAAAAAAACCTTGGGTCTCTCCTCGAGATATAAGACCCATTCAAAATCTTTTGGGCCTCTATTAGAGTGTAAGACCCAACCCCCTTTGAAAACCAAACCATTTTGGGCCTCAATGCATTGTATAAGACCCACCGCATTTTCAAAAATCTCGGCGCGATCGCCATTTTCAAACAAATGACCTTGGGCCTTTCCTTGAGCTGTAAGCCCCACCACTTGTACAAAAATAAATCTTTTGGGCCTCTTGAGAGAGTGTAAGACCCATCCCCTTGTACAGAAAATTTCTTGGGCCTCAGTCACTTATATAAGTCCCTCTGTACAAAACGACAGTGCGATCACTGATAAACCTTGGGCCTCTCCTTGAGCTGTAAGCCCCAACACCTTTTCAAAATACTTTCTCCTTTAATTTTGAATATACTGTTGTTTTCAATCTTTCTTTGTTGAACAACTAACCAAACAGCATGGAAGCTCTACAACCGAGTAAGTGTTTATATGCTTTCTTTACCCGCTTTCATATACATATAACTGTATTGTGGGGCTGTTTCACTGTAAGTCTTCTTTCATAAACTCATATCAACTGTGTAATACTAGTATAGATATTTAGAGTTTCCCCGACAACTACGTCTAGCACTAAGCCCTGTTGGTCACTCTTAAATAGACAAAACTAGATCCCCCATAGGATTACCAGACACAGTCTCCCGTCCTCTTGGGGTTAAACAATATGGAGACGTGAAAGGCAGCATTCTCGGTGAACCCTTTCGCAGACTGTCACCCTTAGACATTGTCAAAGAAACTCTACTCCCCAGAGATGATCTTTTCTCCGTGAATGGCATCTCTTGAGTTTCTTCCAAATTCTAGGACTTTCCTGGCTTGATCTATTCTCTGTGAATAGCCTGTCTTAAATTTCTCGTGGTTTGAGGACCCACAGGCTTCCTAAAAGCATCCCCGCCTCCTCTTGGGCATTGTACAAGGACCCTACGACTTCTTAGAAGTATTCACAGCCTCCTCTTAGGCTTCGTATAAGGATTCTTCCTTCGGGAAGAGAGCCTCCTCTTGGGCTTCGTACAAATTGTCCCTCGGCTTCTTAAAAGTTTCCAGCCTCCTCTTGGGCTTCGTACAAATTGTCCCGACGACCTCCTAGAGGTATAGGAACAGAAATTAGTCATCTTAATAGAGCAGTCTTTCAATGAGTCTAGATCTTTCTACCGTGAACGTACTACTACTGTTTCTTTAAGCATAGTACAAAAGATAAAACTCTAGACTTGGACAGTCTAATCTCCTTGAGTCTCGAAGGCATTCTCAAGTAGGGAAAAACACCAGTAGACTCGGACAGTCTCTAATACCCTCTGGATTCCCCATTTCCTTAGGGAACAGAAAATAACCCTGATCCTCTAATCGATCCCAAAACATAGCCTTACCTTTAATCAGTCTCTTTATAAGAACTGATTTTGTCTTTTAACCCACCTACTGGACCTGTCACTCAACTGAAATAGCAATCCTTTTAGCCTCCATCTCGGGCTTCGTACGAGATACAAATCACTCTCTTGTTGAGTCAACCTTTAGCCTTTATCTCGGGCTTCGTACGGGATACAAAAATACTCTCTTGTTGAGTCAATCTCTCTTTTAGCCTCCATCTCGGGCTTCGTACGAGATACAAAACCACTCTCTTGTTGAGTATAGAGCACTCTATTGTTGAACCAAACCCTTTTAGCCTCTCTCTCGGGCTTCGTACGAGACACATAAAAACACCCTCTTGTTGGGCCAATAGCCTCCTCTTAGGCTTTGTATAAGAAAAACCCCGGTTGAGTCAATCAACCTTTTAGCATCAAAACTGTGCCTCGTTCACATGATACAAACATCAATAACTCCTTTCATCTAATCGCTGTAAGCGGCAAGCCTCTGGATTATTTACATCCACGCCACTGTCCCTCTTTTAGCATGTGAAATTCCTAACGAAAGATATCATTGCTCTACACTGAGTTAAATTCTTCTCCTTCAGGTTAAAACCCCCTATAAAGGAAATTATGGCATTGCTAGGATTCACATATCCCGGTTAAAGTAATCCTCCTTTATAGTCAGTCACCCAACAGTTGTGACAAACAGACCCCCTTTAGAGATGACAAATTCTCTCTAAAGACAACACTTTTTTAGCTTCACATCTTGGGCTTTGAACAAGATATAAACCACCTTTTCAGCTTCACATCTTGGGCTTTGAACAAAACACCAAAACACCATTTCCTCCCATAGAATAAGAGGAACTATGATCGCTCTGATTTCCCTGTTTCGGTAAACGGGAATACGTAGGCATAAGATTGAAAGAAAAATCTTAGCGAGCACACTAATCCAAAGTCCCAAATCCCATACCTTCACATATCAATCGAAAAGCATCAGTCTTAAACTCCCACCAATCGCCCATGCACTATTTTAACAAAATAACTTAAGAGAGACCCACAATCTCAATAGCATCTGTAAACCTACAGTCATCTATTTAAACTCAGTATGCAAGCAGGGTTAATTGGAGACATCTATTTCCCTTCCTTCATCAGCTTCAATTGGATAAAAAAGAATCGAACTGTAGTACCCCAAAAGCGATAGTGCTTCGCAACCACGTCTAAAAATTCGCGCTACAGAAAAAATGGCGACTTCACTGGGGACAACGGGACCTTGTTCTCTTCCCATCTCTTAGGTAGAAACCTTAAAAAGTACCACAAAAAAGTGGCGCCCATCGTGGGGCTCTTTTCTTTTCTTTCTTTCTTTGGGGATTTCACTGGGATAAGACCTTTTTGACTTCACTAGGATCTTAGGTCAAAACCTTTAAAGTTGGGAAAGTACCACAGAATGGCGACTCCGCTGGGGAGCCATTTTTGTCAAGAACATAGGATTCATAGCTCTTTAAAGTCTAGGACTTTAGGACAAATATATATACTGCTTTTCCTAATTGATATCTGTGTTTATTTTTTTGCTAATGGGAATGCGTGTGATGCCGCATGTGGAAAGATTGAGTATACACCTTGGAAAAACCTCTTTTAGTAGTGCTGAAGCTATTGGAAATGGTTGTCACGCGATACTACCCTCTTCTGATGGTTTTTCAAAAAACATCACCTAGCACGGTTCCCGGCCCGTTGGTGTTTTCTCGACAAGAACTGATGATTTTGAGAGACAGGTACAAAAATCACTAGTATAAACCTTTGGGGGGGGGGGGGGGGTAGAGCCTTGACTTCATGACACCGACCATTTGACCCCATGTTTTTTCTATGTTTTTGTGTGCTGCATTCATGCATTCATCTAAAAAACATTACATCAAAGAAAAATTTTCTCTTCTAGTCTCTCTTTTTCAAATTAAACTAAGACAATGATTGCAAATGTCAGAGAAAAAGATTGTGCTCATGGATTTTGGTAGAAGGAGAACTCATAAGTATACCTTCAGGGTTCCAAAACTAGAAGATTTGAAAGGATTAGCGAGGATGATCACTAACCCTGAAGCTTTCAGAGCCAAGTACGGAGGTCTGCTACCTCTGTTAAGAGTCCATGTGATTGGAGGAATCATGAAGGCACTCATTCAGTTTTACAATCCGGTCTATCACTGTTTGACATTCCCGGATTACCAGCTTGCACCAACGCTGGAGGAGTATTCTCACCTAACCGATCTACACATTACTGATCGAGCTCCATTTTATGGACTAGAAGAAATTCCAAAGGATCAGACCATTGCAAGAGCAATCTATTTGGATGAGTCAGAAATCAAGACTCACATGACCACCAAGGGTGGGCTCCCAGGTTTGCCAGCCCAGTTCCTTAAAAAGAAGGCTCTGTACTTTGCTAGTATAGGGAACATGACTGCTTTTGAAAGCATCTTTGTCTTGCTCACTTACGGGTTATTTCTGTTTCCCAACATTAATAGCTTCGTCGATATCAACGCCATTAAGGTTTTTCTCATTGGAAACCCTGTGCCGACTTTGCTCGCGGACGCGTATCATTCTATACACTTAGGGAATTTGTACAGTGGAGGGATCATCGCATGCTGTGTACCCCTGTTATATAAATGGTTTATCTCCCATTTGCCTAAGTCGGTTGCTTTTTGGGATCATAAGAGTGCCTTACGTTGGTCGCAGAAAATCATGTCTCTTACCAACTCTGACATAAATTGGTGCAATAGGATTTATGACGGGATCAGGATCATTGATCGTTGTGGAAACTTCCCCAACGTACCCCTCATAGGAACTAGAGGAGGAATCAACTACCATCCAGTATTGGTTCGTCGTCAATTTGGATACCCGATGAGGCATGTCCCGCGTAATGCTCATCTGGAGGGTCTTTTCTTCAAAGAAGGAGAAAATGACAGGGCACTAAAGATGGAAATAGTGCACGCTTGGAAACATGTTCATAAGAAAGGATGAGAGTCTCTAAGAAAACTAGACTGTGTCTCGGTGGAGCCTTATCTCCACTGGGTACAAACTAGAGATCTCAAGCTAAAGATGCCTTATCCTCGCCACGGAGTTCTTTCGCCGAGGGAATCTGTCATGTACTTCATGACTAAAACGGAAAAACTTCAAGTTACTCTCAACAAAGTTCAACAGGAGAGGATGTCTTGGAAGAACAAGTACCGCACCCTCAATGTAGAGTGTACCAAAATACAGCGATTGCTAAAAGAAAAAGATGCCCTGATTGAGATTTTAGAGCAACATGCTGTAGAGAATCAGGATGACCAAAGGAATTTACTCGTTCCTTTCACTTGGCAAAGGAATGACAACCCGACAACTGCCCAAGAGCCCCGGTCCAAGAAAAGGAAAGTACCAGAATCAGCACCCGAGTTCTCCTCAAAGAGGGCTCGGGACCCATTAGCTTAGGTTTCTGTTTCCGCACCTTGTAATCTATTGTATTTCTATTTTCGCAATCCTTTGAATTCAATAAAACGGGGTTTCCCCACTGTTTGATATTTGCAATCTAATTGTCAAAGTTTATTTTGATTAAACCAAAAAAAAACAATTAATATAATCATTGCATTCATCATTCTCACGTCACGTATTCTTCTTACCTACGAATCTCGTTTGTGTCTCGGTTCTAGAGTCAAACTGTCTCATTCGTATAATACTCGGGCCAATCGTCAAAAAAAGATGGATGATCAGAAGAGATCGATGCTCTGAGAGAGGATATGAGAAATCTTTATAACGACATGCAAGCCATGGCAGAAGCTCAAAGGACTGTGATCTCAGAGATCACCTCAACGCCCATAGTGGAGAAGTCCGATCCTAGGTACAAAATGCCAAAAGATCATCCCTGGGGCATGCCACTTAACTATATCCCAGAAGGATATATTCTGCCGATCAATGAGGATCAGGGAACCGCAGCAGGAACCGCTGGGCCTGAAGGTTACAAACTTCAGGAAAGCGAAGATGCCAGGGGCATGACAACAACTCCTGAAGGTTACAAACTTCGGGAGGCACCTAGAGTCTCAGCCATAATAACTATACCACCGCCCATGGTACACACTGTCCCGGAAGGATAGATTCCACAGAAGCCTTCTGGTGGAAACAACAACATGTTCGAAAGAATGAATGAGTTCTAGGAACAGTTCCTGGGAATGCAGAAAGAACAACAGGCCCTTCGCGGATAGTTTAACCGGTGCCGCACTAAAATGGTACATGGGTTTAAACCATGCTACGATTAGCACTTTCAGAGATCTTGGCACTGCCTTCATCCAACAATATAAATACAATATGGACATGGCACCGGACAGAGGTCAACTCAGATCAATGTCACAAAAGGACAAAGAAACCTTTAAGGAATACGCCCAGAGATGGCGTGAAATTGCCGCTCAAATTTGTCCACCTCTTGAGGAAAAAGAGATGACAAAGATCTTCTTAAAGACCTTAAGCTCATTTTATTACAACAGAATGGTTGCCAGTACGCCCAGTGACTTCACCGAGATGGTTGGTATAGGAGTTCGTCTTGAGGAAGTCGTCCGAGAAGGACGTCTAGTCAAAAACACTGGATCATCAAGTAGTACAAAACGATACAGTAGTACTCTCCCTAAGAAAAAAGAGAAAGATATTGGGAATATCTCTCTCGGAAAGCAAAGGCGACGTTATCAGCCAGTAGCGGCTGTGACTCATGCTATCAATCCTGTGCCTATTTCTACGTATCAACCTCAGGTTGCGCAGAGCCAACCTAATCAGCAAAGGACTCAACAACCTCTTCAGTAGGCTCTTCCTCCATACAATAACAATCGTACAATGCAGCCACCAGGATTTGATCCTATACCCGTATTGTACGCAGAACTATTTCCGTTACTACTGGCTAAGGAGCATGTCCAGACTAAGTCCCATGTAACTTAACAATCTCCTCAATGTACATCTTGTCCAACTTCTGTATAGAATGATTAATCTTCATCAGCAAGAAATGAGCCGATTTAGTTAATCTATCCATAATCACCCAAATGGAATCATTTCCCTTAGCGGTCTTCGGTAATCCGACCACAAAATCCATGGAAATACTATCCCACTTCCATTCTGGAATTCTCAATAGTTGCATCATACCTAAAGGCTTCTGATGCTCAATCTTCGACTTCTGACAAGTCAAACACGCATAAACAAACTCCACAACATCCTTCTTCATACCTGGCCACCAAAACAACTTATTCAAATCCTTGTACATCTTCGTAGCACCGGGATGAATACTCAACCTACTTTGGTGTCTTTCTTCAAGTATGCTCTTCTTAATATCTGGGACATCTGGAACACACACCCTGTCTCTGAACATCATCACACCAGTCTCGCCAATTTGGAATTCTCCTCCTTAACCTTGGTTTATCAAAGTCAACTAGTCCACTAACTTCAAGTCAGATTATCGTCCCACTCCGATCTCTTCCAGAATGCCATTAGTCAACTTCAACATTCCCAACTTCACACTGTCAGGAGTCTCTTCACACCCTAACTCAAGCCTCAGAATTGCTCAATTAATTCCAACTCTTTCACCATAAGCATTGACATATGCAATGACTTTCTGCTCAATGCATCGGCCACTACATTTGCTTTTCCTGGATGAGAACTCACATCAAAATCAAAATCCTCCAATAGCTCTAACCACCTTCTCTGCCTCATAGTCAATTCTTTCTGATCGGACAAGCACTTCAAATTCCCATGATCACCGAACTCTTCAAATTTAGGGCCAAACAGATAAGCCTCCAAATTTCCAACACAACACCACAGTGGCCAACTCTAAGTCATGCGTGGGATAATTCCTTACATGAACCCTCAATTTCTCGAAGTATAAGCAACAACTTTTCCAATCTGCATAAATACTGCACCAAGACCCATCTTCGACGCATCACAATACACCACAAAAGATTCACTCGGATTAGGCAAAATCAGCACTGGAGCGGTCGTTAGTCTCTTCTACAATTCCACAAAACTCTCTTCGCAAGCTACATCCCACACAAACGATTGACCCTTTCGAGTCAACTAAGTTAAAGGTAATGCCAACTTAGAAAAACCCTCGATAAACTTGCGGTAATAACCCGTCAACCCCAGAAAACTTCGTATCTCAGTAGCAGACTTCGGAGCCTCCCACTGCAACACAACATCAAACTTAGAAGGATCAACATCAATCCCACCCCTTTAAATCTCTTGGCCAAGGAAACTAACTTCCCTCAACCAAAACCCAAACTTCGACAGTTTCACATACAACTTCATCTGTTTCAACACTTGCAATACAATCCTCAAATGCTTAGCATACTCTCCTTTGGATTTAGAGTACATCACAATATCGTCAATAAAACCCACTACAAACTTATCCAAATACTCATGAAAAATCCGATTCATATACTACATGAACACCACACCTCATCCTGAAAGCTTTCTTCGGAATATCAGCAGGCTTAACACGAATATGATGATAACCAGACCTCAAATCAATCTTGCTAAAACACAAGCGTCCACTAATTGATCCATTAAATCATCACTCCTCGGAAGTGGATACTTATCCTTGATCGTCACTTTATTCAATCGTCTATAATCCACACACAATATCGTAGTACCATCTTTCTTCTCCACCGACAACACAGGAACACCCACGAAGAAACACTCAGTTAAACAAACTTCATCCCAAGAAACTCTTCCAATTGCTTCTTCAATTCTCCCAATTCAGATGTAGACATCCGGTAAGGAGCCATTGACACTGAACTCATACCTGGTATCAAATTCGCCACAACCTCTACCTTACGCTCTGGAGGCCAATCACTTACGTCATCAGGAAACACTTCCGAAATTTCACAAACAAAAGAAAATCACAAGCTTCTCCACGGTAATACCTCGTATTATCTAAACGCCCAATTGGACTTCAGATGAGATCATATGAGCTTTTGTGTACTCTATCCTTGAATAATTGGATTAATGAAATTCTTTCAGTATTGTCAATTGGGATCAATAGAGCAACTAGTAAACTCTGAAGAGATCCATTATTTAATGAAAGAGACAGATCAATAATTATTAGTTCAAGAGAGGATTTTATGGTAACTCTAATAATTGATCAATTGGTGCGAGACGACAAAATATCAATCGGAGATATTTTACCCTGTGGGATTATATTATATAATAAACATTATATATATATATATATATATATATATTGGAAAGAGAAAGAGAAAGAGATAGTAAGAAGGAGAAGAAGAAAAGAGGAGAAAGAGAGAAAAAGGGGAAAAAGAGAAGAGAAGAAGAAATCCATGGAAGAAGAAGGGAAAGCTTGGATCATTGTTCTTCATCTTCTCCAACCTTCTCTTCGATTATCAGGTGGGTTCTAGTTAGAAACTCTAAGTTCTAGAAATTCATGATTTTGAACTTAGGTTAGAAATTGAGTAAAAATGGTGGATTTTGATTTAATGTTGTTTCTAACGGTTGAAATGTGGAAATAGTCGGGTAGAATAGTCGGGTTATGAGTATTTTGAACTTAACATGCTTGTTTAATTGTTTCTATGAGTTATGTGACAGATTGAATGAATTGGGAAGATTTTGAAATATGAAAAACCAGAATTTTTATGTTATGCAGCAGAGTAACCGATTACTCACTTAGGGTAACCGATTACTCTGTGGAAAAAATGACAATCTGCGCAAGTTTTACATTGAGTAACCGATTACCCAAATAGGGTAACCGATTACGAAATATGCCTCTAACTCTCAATTTGATTCTGTGTGAACAGTGAAGTTTGAGTAACCGGTTACTCATTTAGGGTAACCAATTACCATTGTAAGTTGATGAAAAATATTCTTTTGAAAATTCATAATTTTGGAACCGTGTTTCCGATCGAGGAGCTCTTGGTACCAATGGAAAGCTATGGAAATATTCTACACAATGAAAATGAAAAATGTCAGTTTTGTTGCCCGATTAAATAATCGGAGGAAAACCCACAACGTGTATAAAGTATGATTGATTCATTATATGTATTTGATGTGCAATTGTAATATGCTTTGCCTAAAATTGATGTTAAGCCTGATTGAGAGTAAATGCATGTTAAAAATATTAAATAAGTAGAGTGAGGAAACCTTACCATGAAATTATGTTAGAACCTAGTAATAAGCTAGGAGATTGATGAATAATTTAATGACGATGCTCGTGCATATGAGGCCGAGGCGTGCGTCCAATACCGAATGGTATGGAAAGGATAAGACACTAGTATGGAACATGTGCAACTTGTTAAGTTGTGAGAAAAGGACAAAGGGCCTTAAGGCGAATGTGGCCTTGTGATTGTCGAATACAATCACGTTGTGTATATGATCATGTAATCGTAACTGTTTCCCTTGAGATGCAGTTTCATGAGTCTCGAGCTCCTCTGAAACGTATGCAAAATTACTTGGCAAATTTGATTCTCGCATGTAGTACGAATGGAACCTATGGGTAGAGACATGTGATGGTTAACAGGCCATGAGAAGTGACGGTTCACGGTTAACAGGCCGATGATCCTGAATCCATTTCATATGCCAAGTAACTACAAGGATGCATGACTCGGGTCGACTTCTAAACGTAGAAGCGGAGGAGAAAAAGGGATTCCTTGGTAATTTTATCGATTAGTGAGATTCTTGAGATAACAGGCTCAGGAAATATTATCGATTAGTGAGATTCTTGAGTTAATAGGCTCAGGAAATATTATCGATTAGTGACATTATTGAGTTAACAGGCTCAGGACATATCCCATTCGTGATAAATTTGAGTTAACAGACTCATGACATGTTTCCATATAGTGTGAGATTGAGAACTCAAGGTCATTTCCCTTCCCCTTAACTTGAGTTAGGATTTGGCTAGAACCCTGTAAAGCCGAGAGAATCCATAAGATAGGGAACTCACCGAGATGTATATCTCACCCCATTATTGTTGATTATTTTCAAGAAGCATTTGCAGGTGTGATTTACAAGTGGGGCTATGCTTGGATGTTTCAAGAGGAGCTTAGCTTTAGTTTTTCCACTGTGTAATGTATTGTATACAATTGAGGATATTATATATTGATCTTAGTTTTTATTGTTTTGGGTAATTTCCATGACTTATACCATAGATTGTATTATGTTTTTAGAATGGCCAAGTGTGTGAATTATGCCATTAGGCACTTATGATGGTGTCAGTACCAAATAAAATGCTTGTATAGTATTATTCTAGGTATATATTATACAGGGCATTACTGTTGGTATCAGAGCAGGTTGTGTCCTCGACCTAGCCGTGAAAAAGAAAGATTGTTTTATGGAACGTGTGAAGTGAGGTCCGAAAGTGAGATGGTTATTGGTGTTTCTGTTCTAAGATCGCTAAGGTATATTGAATGGACGAGGGCACCTTACGGAATGTGTTTGGAACAATATCTTCCGACTGGTTAAAAGTTGAGGGTTAAGGAAGTTCGACATTTATATGAACCTAAATAAGTAGAGAAGTGTGTGAAGGAACACAAGGATGTGGTTACATGCTTCAAGTGAAACTAGTGTACGCTGGACGAAGAGTATGACATGAATTGCATAGTTTCAGTTATGAAGAGAGACTAAGTTCGAGATAATACTTTAGGATTTCTGTTTTCGGTAAGAGACCAATTTGGAAATGTTAAATTACCCAAGGAACATTATAAGGTATTGTGTCGGAGGAAGTTTGAACTTTATTTAGTGACAGAAAGTGTAGTGATATGGACCTAAAGAAGTTTGTATTAAGAAACAGAGTAAGTACCTTGGACTTAAGGAAATGTAAATATGGTGGTTTTACATTTGGACCTAAGAGGATTACCATGGAGAGCAAAGTAAACGCGATGTAGAAAACGGTATCAACAGTATATTATGAGGAAATGACAACGGGATGTATTTTTGGACGAATGCGCAATAGAGCTATTGAGTAGTTGTTGAGGCTTAAATTATAGAAGTGTAATCAAAGATGGTTTATCCGTGAGAACTCTATTAGTATGATGTGAAATGGTAAAGTCACACCTTGGTATTAAGAACAAGCGTAGTGGTAGCACCGTGGTCACAAGTGTACGTGATGGATTCCTATTCTTGAGACAAGTGTGAAGGGCCGTACTTTGTGGAACAGTGAGTATTGTATACTAAGAAGCAAGATTGTGGTAAATCGATGAAAAGCAAATCAGAACTTATTATGGATTAAGTGGAAATCATGGAATGATCTATACCGAAAGAGTTTTGTAAATAATTGATGAGAATTGTCGGTTGCGAATCTTCCAGTAAGTAATTTAGTATAGGTGGAATGTGTAATGGATAGTGAAGGGTATGAAATCCCAGTTAATGTGTACGAAGTGATGGAAAAGGTTCTTCAAGAGGATGCATTGCCCCGATTTATTTTCGAGTATAGAGAAACTTCTGTATTTGTGAATAATCGGAATATTCGGAATCTACCTTTTGTTGGACTAAGAACATTGTTGTTTTAATTCTCTCCAAGGAAATTCAAGTGAGGGAACAAGGTTGTGTGCTGACATGTTACGTTCATCGCTTTTGTGGTACCATATAATGATTGTGTGTTGGGTATTTCTTATGGACGAATCAAGTATGAGTAGTGGCTAATACCCTAGAATGTCGTCATTATCGAATTCCCGCTAGTGTAGTTGTATGAGCAGAAAATGAACTATCCCGCTGAAGTTTTATAGTGTGACCGCGTCAGAATTTGGAATTTTACCTTGTCACTTGGTTGCAGTGTATCGTCTGTATGTTTTGACTTTGTCGGTTTTACCTTAAGTGGATCATGGTTAGTAAATGTTATACAAGTTAAGCCACGAGTTGAGAATGATACTGTGGGTTAGAACAAAACGAATTGATGGTTTTGAGTAGGGAGGGCTTTTGAACTAAAAGGAATTGGTTTTCAGTTTCTGCAGCAGTGTTAACCGATTAACACGTGCAAGGATGGTATTTTGTGCTGAATTTTGAGGAGTTAACTGATTAACCTCAGACGGGTAATCGGTTAACATGTGTGTAAATTGTGAAATCCCTTAGGAACCATCATCTGTGTTTTGTTACCATATGTTCTTCCGATTGATGAGTGTTCGGAGAATGGAAAATGGGATTGCAAGTAAATGAAAGAAGGATTTTTGTTTCGATATCGAAACTTCTGAAAGGTGTTGCGTAGTCGACCATTGATTCAGACGACAAGGGAGTTGACTTTGGGGAAATAATCTTGTGAGCCGTGTTGAGTATGAGAAGGTCTTAGGTGTATTACCGTTGTGAGTCTTAAGGACGAAGTTGGAAAATACTCACGAAGTATTGATCTCGCAAGGAATACTTCGGTATTTTGATTAGGGAGTTAGTAAGGTATGAACGGTTGATCAGAGTTTAGCATTTGTTACCTTCCGTGAGTTCATATCATCGGATTTAGACCGTGAGAGTGGTACCAGTTATGTGCAGTTGTGTTTTACCAAGTGAATGCAATGTGAAAGTTATATTTAAAATTATGAGTAAGAATTAGACGTTCCAAAGTTAAGCATGTAATTTTGAATCGGTTATGAAACGGAACGAATGAGAAAAGTTGATTCAATTGGCAAGCGTGGCATGTCCTTTGAGGGTGTGTGTACATGTGGAGTGTTGTATGTGGATTGGTGAGTAGTATGGAAACTCACAATTTCACTTTGAATGGTTTAAGTTTTGACAAGTGGTGATTCATATATGTTTGAAGTTCCGTGATGGTGTTACATGTGATTGATTAAGATCTCGTAATCAACAAGAAACCTTGAGTGATTCGGAAAACCGCAAGGAGAGTTGTTATGGAATGTGATAACTAGAAACGAAAGTTGTTAAGCTATTTGAATGAATTGTTTCAAGTTTAGACCAGATTTGGAGTTGTATATGTTACGGTTGTAGTAGTGTAACTCCTGCACCTATCGTCTGGAGAGTGTTGGACAGATGTTAAAATTTTGTGTGTTGGCGAGGAAATTGTTTTACCATAAGACACCAGTAAGTTCTTGTACCGTTGGTTAGTAAGGACCCCAATGGATGAGTGTGTTTCTTCTTTGACTGTTAACCACTGGGTAGTGCTTGAGAATCTGAGGTGTTCCACTGTTAAAAATTTGGATTGCGCAGTGGAAGGTGACAGACGAAAGAGTTCAGTAAGAATAATAAGGAATTGAAGATTATTGCTTATAAGTATAGAAATAAGGAGATCTTGTTCTAAGGGTGTTAACTTTTGGTGTGATACGAAATAGATGAAATATTGGACATGTTGGGTACGACGTACAACATCAAACCAGATTAAACTGGTAAAGAAGTCGTTTGACTAATTGAGAAGTGGTTTTGAACGTGGAAGGAGTTTTAAAAGGATACTTGTCGGAAATTGCATAAAGGAAAGGAATCACCGAATTACCTCATGAGGATTTGATGAGTGTTTGTTATCCCGAACCAAGATAAGGTGTTACGATTTTGTTGTGACTCAGTAGAGGAAAATGGAATGGTGCATTCTTTCCGAAGGTAGAATGCGACCAAGTGTTTTAGTATGAAAGAACAGATGAATTGAGGAAAATCAAGGTTAGAAGTTAACCCGATATAGGAATAAGAGTATGACTGAGGACGTAACGTCTGGTAATTCATAAAAATATGGATTTTGGTCTGTGAACTCAAGTAGGAATTTGAATACGTCAGAATTTTGAACGGAAGTAAAGTTGAGTGTGGAACTAAGACAATTATACAAGTTGTGGTTATTGTCGAGTAGAGGAAATTCGGGGACGAATTTCAATTTAAGGGGGGGGGGGAGAGTGTAATACCCCGTATTATCTAAACGCTCAATTGGATATCAAATGAGATCAGATGAGCTTTTGTGTACTCTATCCTTGAATAATTGGATTAATGAAATTCTTTCAGTAGTGTCAATTGGGATCAATAGAGCAACTGGTGAACTCTGAAGAGATCAATTATTTAATGAAAGAGACAGATCAATAATTATTAGTTCAACATAGGATTTTATGGTAACTCTAATAATTGATCAATTGGTGCGAGACGACAAAATATCAATCGGAGATATTTTACCCTGTGGGATTATATTATATATATATATATATATATATATATATATATATTGGAAAGAGAAAGAGAAAGAGATAGTAAGAAGGAGAAGAAGAAAATAGGAGAAAGAGAGAAAAAGGGGAAAAAGAGAAGAGAAGAAGAAATCCATGGAAGAAGAAGGGAAAGCTTGGATCATTGTTCTTCATCTTCTCCAACCTTCTCTTCGATTATCAGGTGGGTTCTAGTTAGAAACTCTAAGTTCTAGAAATTCATGATTTTGAACTTAGGTTAGAAATTGAGTAAAAATGGTGGATTTTGATTTAATGTTGTTTCTAACGGTTGAAATGTGGAAATAGTCGGGTAGAATAGTCGGGTTATGAGTATTTTGAACTTAACATGCTTGTTTAATTGTTTCTATGAGTTATGTGAAAGATTGAATGAATTGGGAAGATTTTGATATATGAAAAACCAGAATTTTTCTGTTATGCAGCAGAGTAACCGATTACTCACTTAGGGTAACCGATCACTCTGTGGAAAAAATGACAATCTGCGCAAGTTTTACATTGAGTAACCGATTACCCAAATAGGGTAACCGATTACGAAATGTGCCTCTAATTCTTAATTTGATTCTGTGTGAACAGTGAAGTTTGAGTAACCAGTTACTCATTTAGGGTAACCGATTACCACTGTAAGTTGATGAAAGATATTCTTTTGAAAATTCATAACTTTTGAACCGGATTTCCGATCGAGGAGTTCTTGGTACCGATGGAAAGCTATGGAAATAATCTACACAATGAAAGTGAAAAATGTCAGTTTTGTTGCCCGATTAAATAATAGGAGAAAAACACAAAACGTGTATAAAGTATGATTGATTCATTATATGTATTTGATGTGCAATTGTAATATGCTTTGCCTAAAATTGATGTTA
Organism: Lathyrus tuberosus; assembly: GCA_022829125.1. Lineage (NCBI taxonomy): Eukaryota > Viridiplantae > Streptophyta > Magnoliopsida > Fabales > Fabaceae > Lathyrus > Lathyrus tuberosus. The sequence continues at coordinate 987,219 of JALAZF010000727.1, read as the reverse complement.
AGCCTGATTGAGAGTAAATGCATGTTAAAAATATGGAATAGGTAGAGTGAGGAAACCTTACCATGAAATTATGTTAGAACCTAGTAATAAGCTAGGAGATTGATGAATAACTTAATGACGATGCTCGTGCAAATGAGGCCGAGGCGTGCGTCCAATACCGAATGGTATGGAAAGGATAAAACACTAGTATCGAACATGTACAACTTGTTAAGTTGTGAGAAAAGGCCAAAGGGCCTTAAGGTGAATATGGCCTTGTGATTGTCGAATACAATCACGTTGTGTATAAGATCACGTAATCGTAACTGTTTCCCTTGAGATGCAGTTTCATGAGTCTCGAGCTCCTCTGAAACGTATGAAAAATTACTTGGCAAGTTTGATTCCCGCGTGTAGTACGAATGGAACCTATGGGTAGAGACTTGTGATGGTTAACAGGCCATGAGAAGTGACGGTTCACGGTTAACAGGCCCGATGATCCCGGATCCATTTCGTATGCCAAATAACTACAAGGATCCATGACTCGGGTCGACTGATAGACGTAGAAGCGGACGGGAAAAGGGGATGCCTTGCTAATAATATCGATTAGTGAGATTCTAGAGTTAATAGGCTCAGGAAATATTATCGATTAGTGAGATTCTTGAGTTTACAGGCTCAGGACATATCGCATTTGTGATAAATTTGAGTTAACAGACTCATGACATGTTTCCATATAGTGTGAGATTGAGAACTCAAGGCCATTTCCCTTCCCCTTAACTTGAGTTAGGATTTGGCTAGAACCTTGTAAAGCCGAGAGAATCCATAAGATAGGGAACTCACTGATATGTTTATCTCACCCCATTATTGTTGATTATTTTCAGGAAGCATTTGCAAGTGTGATTTACAAGTGGGGCTATGCTTAGATGTTTCAAGAGAAGCTTATCTTTAGTTTTTCTGCTGTGTAATGTGTTGTATACAATTGAGGATATTTTATATTGATCTTAGTTTTTATTGTTTTGGCTAATTTCCATGACTTGTACCATAGATTGTATTATGTTTTTAGAATGGTCAAGTGTGTGAATTATGCCATTAGGCACTTATGATGGTGTGAGTACCAAATAAAATGCGTGTATAGTATTATTCTAGGTATATATTATACAGGGAATTACAGTTGGTATCAGAGCAGATCGTGTCCTCGACCTAGCCTTGAAACATCATAAGTAAATCTTTTCATGCCTCTAAAGTGTGTCTTGCCAGCATGACTCTTAATATCATATTATCTAGTATTGGGCCTGATCAACCTAATACTATGTATGTGATAGGTAGAATCACGGTTGAGCGACCACGAGGACTCCGAAGTGTTGCCGTAACTTATGTTGTGAGGGTAGGCTCAAGCCAAGAGTTAGTAGTGAAGATTTTTGTAGTGTGTTGTTCGAGCAATCATTTGGAATCAATGAAGTATGAAAGTTAAGGATTTCTATTGGATGATTGGTCAAGGTATTGAGGAATCAGTAAAAATTGCTAGTAGAGCTGGATTGACCACTGTTATAGATAAGAATTTCAAGTAATCTCATTCCATGAAAAAGAAAGATTGTTTTGTGGAAAGTGTGAAGTGAGGTCCGAAAGTGAGATGGTTATTGGTGTTTATGTTCTAAGGTCGCTATGGTATCTTGAATGGACGAGGGTACCTTAAGGAATGTGTTCGGAACAATATCTTTCGACGGGTTAAAAGTTGAGGGTTTAGGAAGTTCGGCATTTATATGAACCTAAAGTAGTAGAAAAGTGTGTGAAGAAACACAAGGATGTGTTTACATGCTTCAAGTGAAACAAGTGTAAGCTGGACGAAGAGTATGAGATGAATTGTATAGTTTCGGTTATAAAGAGAGACTAAGTTCGAGATAATACTTCAGGATTTCTATTTCGGTAAGAGACCAATTTGGAAATGTTAAATTACCTAAGGAATATTATATGGTATTGTGTCGAAGGAAGTTTGAACTTTATTTAGTGACAGAAAGTGTAGTGATACGGACCTGAAGAAGTTTGTATTAAGAAACAGAGTAAGTACCTTGGAATTAAGGAAATGTAAGTATGGTGGTTTTATATTTGGACCTAAGAGGATTACCATGGAGAGCAAAGTAAACGCGATGTAGAAAACGGTATCAACAGTATATGATGAGGAAATGACAACGGGATGTATTTTTGGAGGAATGTGCAATAGAGCCATTGAGTAGTTGTTGAGGCTTAAATTAAAGAAGTGTAATAAAAGATGGTTTATCCGTGAGAACTCTATTAGTATGATGTGAAATGGGAAAGTCACACCTTGGTATTAAGAACAAGCGTAGTGGTAGCACCGTGGTCACAAGTGTACGTGATGGATTCCTAGTCTTGAGACAAGTGTGAAGGGACGTACTTTATGGAACAGTGAGTATTGTATTCTAAGAAGCAAGATTATGGTAAATCGGTGAAAAGCAAATCAGAACTTATTATGGATTAAGTGGAAATCATGGAATGATCTATACCGGAAGAGTTTTGTAAATAGTTGATGAGAATTGTCGGTTGCGAATCTTCCAGTAAGTAATTTGGTATAGGTGGAATGTGTAATGGATAGTGAAGGGTATGAAATCCCGGTTAATGTGTACGAAGTGATGGAAAAGGTTCTTCAAGAGGATGTGTTGCCCCGATTTATTTTTGAGTATAGAGAAATTTCTGTATTTGTGAATAATCAGAATATTTGGAATCTACCTTTTGTTGGACAAAGAAAGTTGTTGTTTTAATTCTCTCCAAGGAAATTCAAGTGAGGGAACAAGGTTGTGTGCTGACATGTTATGTCCATCGCTTTTGTGGTACCGTATAATGATTATGTGTTAGGTTTTGCTTATGGACGAATCAAGTATGAGTAGTGGCTAATACCCTAGAAGGTCGTCATTATTGAATTCCCGCTAGTGTAGTTGTATGAGCAGAAAATGAACTATCCCGCTGAAGTTTTATAGTGTGACCGCGTCAGAATTTGGAATTTTACCTTGTCACTTGGTTGGAGTGTATCGTCTGTATGTTTTGACTTTGTCGGTTTTACCTTGAGTGGATCATTGTTAGTAAATATTATACAAGTTAAGCCACGAGTTGAGAATGATATTGTGGGTTAGAACAAACCGGATTGATGGTTTTGAGTAGGGAGGGATTTTGAACTAAAAGGAATTGGTTTTCAGTTTCTGCAGCAGTGTTAACCGATTAGCACGTGCAATGATGGTATTTTGTGCTGAATTTTGAGGAGTTAACTGATTAACCTCAGACGGGTAATCGATTAACATATGTGTAAATTGTGAAATCCCTTAGGAACCATCATTTGTATTTTGTTACCATATGTTCTTCCGATTTATAAGTGTTCGGAGAATGGAAAACGGGATTGCAAGTAAATGAAAGAAGGATTTGTGTTTTAATATCGGAACTTCTGAAAGGTGTTGCATAGTCGACCATTGGTTCAGACGACAAGGGAGTTGACTTTGGGGAAATAATCTTGTGAACCATGTTGAGTATGAGAAGGTCTTAGGTGTATTACCGTTGCGAGTCTTAAGGACGAAGTTGGAAAATACTCACGAAGTATTGATCTCGCAATGAGTTTAGCAAGGTATGAATGGTTAATTAGAGTTTAGCATTTGTTACCTTCCGTGAGTTCACGGCATCAGATTTAGACCGTGAGAGTGGTACCAGTTGTGTTTTACCAAGAGAATGAAATGTGAAAGTTATCTTTAAAATTATGAGTAAGAATTGGACGTTCCGAAGTTAAGCATGTAATTTTGAATCGGTTATGAAATGGAACGAATGAGAAAAGTTGATTCAATTGGGAAGCGTAGCATGTACTTTGAGGGTGTGTGTACGTGTGGAGTGTTGTGTGTGGATTGGTGAGTAGTATGGAAACTCACAATTTTGCTTTGAATGGTTTAAGTATTGACAAGTGGTGATTCGTATATGTTTGAAGTTCCGTGATGGTGTTACATGTGATTGATTGAGATCTCGTAATCAACAAGAAACCTTGAGTGAGTCGGAAAACCGCAAGGAGAGTTGTTATGGAATGTGATAACTAAAAATGAAAGTTGTTAAGCTATTTGAATAAATTGTTTCGAGTTTAGACCGGATTTGGAGTTGTATATGTTACGGTTGTAGCAGTGTAACTCCTGCACCTATCGTCTAGAGAGTGTTGGACAGATGTTAAAATTTTGTGTGTTGGCGAGGAAATTGTTTTACCATAAGACACCAGTAAGTTCTTGTACCGTTGGTCAGTAAGGACCCCAATGGATGAGTGTGTTTCTCCGTTGAATGTTAACCACTGGGTAGTGCTTGAGAATCCGTGGTGTTCCACTGTTAAAAATTTGGATTGCGCAGTGGAAGGTGACAGACGAAAGAGTTCAGTAAGAATAATAAGGAATTGAAGATTATTGCTTATAAGTATAGAAATAAGGAGATCTTGTTCTAAGTGTGTTACCTTTTGGTGTGATACGAAAGAGATGAAATATTGGGCATGATGGGTATGACGTACAGCACCAGACCAGATTAAACTGGTAAAGAAGTCGTTTGACTAATTGAGAAGTGGTTTTGAACGTGGAAGGAGTTATAAAAGGATAATTGTCGGAAATTGCATAAAGGAAAGGAATCACCGAATTACCTCATGAGGATTTGATGAGTGTTTGTTATCCTAAACCAAGATAAGGTGTTACGGTTTTGTTGTGATTCAGTAGAGGAATATGGAATGGTACATTCGTTCCGAAGGTAGAATGCGACCAAGTGTTTTAGTATGAAAGAACAGATGAATTAAGGAAAAGCAAGGTTAGAAGTTAACTCGATATTGGAATTAGAGTATGACTGAGGATGTAACGTCTGGTAATTCATGAAAATACGGATTTTGGTCTGTGAAGTCAAGTGTGAATTTAAATACGTCAGAATTTTGAACGGAAGTAAATTTGAGTGTGGAACTAAGACAATTAGACAAGTTGTGGTTATTGTCAAGTAGAGGAAATTCGGGGGCTAATTTCAAATTAAGGGGGGGGGGGAGTGTATTACCCCGTATTATCTAAACGCTCAATTGGACATTAGATGAGATCAGATGAGCTTTTGTGTACTCTATCCTTGAATAAATGGATTAATGATTTTCTTTCAGTATTTTCAATTGGGATCAATAGAGCAATTGGTGAACTGTGAAGAGATCAATTATTTAATGAAAGAGACGGATCAATAATTATTAGTTCAAGAGAGGATTTTATGGTAACTCTAATAATTGATCAATTGGTGCTAGACGATAAAATATTAATCAGAGATATTTTACCCTGTAAGATTATATTATATAATAAGCACTATATATATATATACATTGGAAAGAGAAAGAGAAAGAGATAATAAGAAGGAGAAGAAGAAAAGAGGAGAAAAGGAGAAAAAGGAGAAAAAGAGAAGAGAAGAAAAAATCCATGGAAGAAGAAGGGAAAGCTTGGATCATTGTTCTTCATCTTCTCCAACCTCCTCTTCGATTATCAGGTGGGTTCTAGTTAGAAACTCTAAGTTCTAGAAATTCATGATTTTGAACTTAGGTTAGAAATTGAGTAAAAATGGTGAATTTTGATTTAATGTTGTTTCTAACAGTTGAAATGTGGAAATAGTCTGGTAGAATAGTCGGGTTATGAGTATTTTGAACTTAACATGCTTGTTTAATTGGTTCTATGAGTTATGTGAAAGATTGAACGAATTGGGAAGATTTCGAAATATGAAAAACCAAAATTTTTCTGTTATGCAGCAGAGTAACCGATTACTCACTTAGGGTAACCAATTACTCTGTGGAAAAAATGACAATCTGCGCAAGTTTTAAATTGAGTAACCTATTACCCAAATATGGTAACCGATTACGAAATGTGCCTCTAACTCTGAATTTGATTCTGTGTGAACTGTGAAGCTTGAGTAACCGGTTACTCATTTAGGGTAATCGATTACCACTGTAAGTTGATGAAAAATATTCTTTTGAAAATTCGTAACTTTTGAACCGTGTTTCCGATCGAGGAGTTCTTGGTACCGATGGAAAGCTATGGAAATATTCTACATAATGAAAGTGAAAAATGTCGGTTTTGTTGCCCGATTAAATAATCGGAGGAAAACCCGAAACGTGTATAAAGTATGATTGATTCATTATATGTATTTGATGTGCAATTATAATATGCTTTGCCTAAAATTGATGTTAATCCTGATTAAGAGTAAATGCATGTTAAAAATATGGAACAGGTAGAGTGAGGAAACCTTACCATAAGATTATGTAAGAACCTAGTAATAAGCTACGAGATTGATTAATAACTTAATGACGACGCTCGTGCATATGAGGCCGAGGCGTGCGTCCAATACCGAATAGTATGGAAAGGAGAAGACACTAGTATGGAACATGTGCAACTTTTTAAGTTGTGAGAAAAGGCCAAAGGGCCTTAAGGAGAATGTGGCCTTGTGATTGTCCAATACAATCACGTTGTGTATATGATCACATAATCGTAACCGTTTCCCTTGAGATGTAGTTTCATGAGTCTCGAGCTCCTCTGAAACGTGTGCAAAATTACTTGGCAGGTTTGATTCCCGCGTGTAGTACGAATGAAACCTATGGGTAGAGACTTGTGATGGTTAACATGCCATGAGAAGTGACGGTTCACGGTTAATAGACCAGTGATCCTGAATCTATTTCATATGCCAAGTAACTACAAGGATCCATGACTCGGGTCGACTTCTAGACGTAGAAGCGGACGGGAAAAAGGGATGCCTTGGTAATATTACCGATTAGTGAGATTCTTGAGATAACAGGCTCAAGAAATATTATCGATTAGTGAGATTCTTGAGTTAACATGCTCAAGAAATATTATCGATTAGTGAGATTCTTGAGTTGACAGGCTCAGGACATATCTCATTCGTGAAAAATTTGAGTTGACAGACTTATGACATGTTTCCATATAGTGTGAGATTGAGAACTCAAGGTCCTTCCCCTTGACTTGAGTTAGGATTTGGCTAGAACCCTGTAAAGCCGAGAGAATCCATAAGATAGGGAACTCACTGAGATGTATATCTCACCCCATTATTGTTGATTATTTTCAGGAAGCATTTGCATGTGTGATTTACAAGTGGGGATATGCTTCGATGTTTCAAGAGAAGCTTAGCTTTAGTTTTTTCGCTGTGTACTATTTTGTATACAATTGAGGATATTGTATATTGATCTTAGTTTTTATTGTTTTGGCTAATTTCCATGACTTGTACCATATATTATATTATGTTTTTAGAATGGTCAAGTGTGTGAATTATGCCATAAGGCACTTATGACGGTGTCATTACCAAATAAAATGCTTGTATAGTATTATTCTAGGTATATATTATACAGGGCATTACATCCACCTTCACTAATACTCAAGATTGCCCTCAACATAACATCTCAGCACCATCCTGCATCGACTCATCAAAACAATCTGTAAGCACTTGGCTTAACTCCAAACAATTCACTGCGCACACCACTTAAACTCGCGAGACACGTGTATCCCATCTAACATGATCCCGTCTATTATCAACAAGAGATTAAGGGTGATCAGTTCCTTAATTTGTCAATAACAACTGACTATCATGAGGCGGTCCAAACTATCTTTACCAAACTATCGTAGCGTCCAACACCACACTTTGCCATCGCTCTGCACTTGAAGCATCTTGGAGAAGCACCATCTTCTCCCCCACTTGTTTCATTTCCAACCAGCAAATGGAAAACAAAACAAGCATCGACAGTGTTTTCAGACACATGTCGCGCACTAGGGACTAGACAACATTAGACAACCTGGCCGGACGGACCGACCTGCTATGATACCACTAATGTAACACCCTTTTCTACCCCATAATTATACACGGTAAATTACACAAATTATCAGAGTAAAATCAGAATCACCTCAAAGGGTGCACATTTCTCGTTAACTTCAAATTTACAAAATTGCTCCGTAAACAACGGGTTTTCCTCAAAATAACTCAAAAGCCTTCAAAGGGCAGCAGAACCCCATAACCACAAAAATCCCACAAAAGGGTTTGTTAAAATAAACCATAGTCATCAAATAATCAATAAAATAACAGCCAAATAAAACTCAACATGGTTCGAATCAACGACCGAACCCGATGTTACACTATCAGAGCAAGACCCTCTATATCGACCAAAATGCAAATAACTTCAAAAGTCCTCAAAAGCATCCACAGCTAATCCTGATCACCTGCATGTTACCCACGTGGAGGCAACATTCAAATAGGAAGGGTGAGTAATACAATTCATTATAATCAATATAAAATAAGATATGCATAAAAATGGCGTCATCATCATATACAACATCATCAGAGTCATCACAAGGCAAACATCAAAACACAATATTATAAATATCAACAAATGCCACATAAATGCAATGCACAACAAGACTCATGGATGTGGCACCAATCATCATAATCGATGGACACTTAGGTCATCACGCTCCAAAGATCCCCGTCAATAGGATCGGTTCCACACAAGAACCGGAGCACGTCATAAACCACTTCACATCCACATAATGGGATGAAAGCCACAATAGACCGAAATCTAACATCATCATCACTGGACCGAAGTCCAAACATCATCATTAAAATATGCTATGAATGCATGATGCATAACGTCATAATCATCATCATCAATAAGGTCATCACGTGCATCATCATTCATCAAAATCTCATATTCGTCATATCGTCATTTATTCATCAAAACATCATGCATCATCATCTTATCATCATCAACATAGCTCACGCTAATTCAAATCAGTATTTAATCATCAAACATCAGGTATAAATAGCTCATAATCATCAATACACTCGTGGTAATTCATATCATCACTTAAATCATCAAACATCATATATAACAACTCATAATCATCAATATACATCACGGTAATTCATATAATTAATTAATCATCAAACATCACGAAATCATCATCTCAATATCATCAATAACATCATGGTTCAACAATCACAACTTCATAACACCACTAATTCAACAACGACATCTATCATACGTATATCGTCATAATTAACCTCAATTCCTCATAGTTTAGACAATGGAAAAAATACTACATACTGCTCTTTTGGATTCACTAAAATGTAGTTCATCGCGTTAGCTTTCCAACGCTTCGAACGGGACCTCAATCGAACTTACGGATCAAAAGTTATGATCAAAACCGTATCTGGACCCAAAGCTGCCTGGCTGTGACGGAACTGCATGGCGACCGTCGTAAGCCTTATGGCACTCGCCATTTACCTACATAATGCAGATTTTGCATTTTTCATCGTTAGAGGCCTTCCGGACCTCCGATTTCGATTCCGTAAAAAGTCTCGGTTTCATAATTCAAAATCCTACGACTGTATAACATTTATAACAACATATGACACTTATTTTAGGGATACAACCATCATATTATCAACAATTTCTACTTCTCATTCCATCAGTTCTCCCCTATTCTTCAAAACCCATCATAAACCCCAAAATCCTATACGATTCCAACCTCAATTCACCCCAAAACACTTCCAAAACCTAAACCCCATAAAACCTACGACTATCAGGTCGGTTAATTTCACTATTCTAACTCGAAATACCTAAACCTTCACAAATTCTCAAGATTCCCATAAACCCTATAAATCCATTTCTCATACAAGATCCACATATCATCAAAGAAGATTTTGCCTCGAAGGCTTATTTTTACCCTAATCAATTCAACCCTTAAAAATCCATCATCGATCCTCAGAAATATCTCTAAATCATCAATAACTCATAAACCATTCGAAAACCCCAAAATCCACTTTAAACACATCACTTCCTATATTGAAAACAATGAAAGGCAATACTCCTCATACCTTAGATTGTCGATTCGGAGCTTTCTCTACCGATTCTTCAGAAACATTCTCGAATCCTTGCCTTTCCTTCTTTCCTCAGAGCTCTGCACTTTTCCCTCCTTTTCATGATCTAACAAAATGAATCCTATTCTACCCAATTCCTTTTTGTTAAACCCTTGGGCTCTCAAAATGGGCTTTCCCCATAATACCCTCACTAATCCTCCTCAAAAGTCCATATTACCCTTAATTCCTCTAATATTATTTAAATTAATAGTAATACTAATATATTCATATTATATACTATTATTTAATTAAATAAACAAAACTCTACGAAAATGCCAACGTCAACACAAACCACCAAAATTCACCGAAAATTCATAAATATTATATTTAAAGCAATTCGAATCACATGTGACGGTAAAGCTTCCACTGTCAGGTTATCCCTCACTTGTACATCATCCATCTGAATCACATGTGACGGATCCGGAATATACTTCCTCAGCTGAGACACATGGAACACATCATGCAAATTCCCAAGTGACGGCAGTAAAGCAATTCGATAGGCTACCTCTCCTATCCTCTACGAGATTTGGTATGGACCAACAAAACGTGGAGTAAGCTTCCTAGACTTCAAAGCTCGACCCACGCCAGTCACTGGCGTCACCCTAAAAAACACGTGATCTCCCTCTTGAAATTCAAGTGTCTTCCTCCTCTTATCATGATAGCTCTTCTGGCGACTCTGCGACGCTCTCATCCTTTCTTGGATCATCTTAATCTTTTCGGTCGTCTCTTGTACAATCTCAGGTCCGAGTATAACACTCTCACCTGACTCATACCAACACAAAGGAGTCCTACACCTCCTCCCATATAAAGCTTCATAGGACGCCATTCCAATACTAGCATGAAAACTGTTATTGTACATGAACTCAATCAATGGCAAATGGCTATCCCAAGATCCTCCATGATCCAACACACAAGATCTCAGCAAATCCTCTAAGGATTGGATAGTCCTTTCTGTCTGACCATCCATCAACGAATGATAGGCATGACTCATCCTCAACTTAGTACCTAGAGCATCTTGCAAACTCTTCCAGAACCTCGATGTAAATCTCGGATCTCTATCCGACACAATACTCGAAGGTGTCCCATGTAACTTCACAATCTCCTCAACGTACATCTCGGCTAACTTCTGCATAGAATGATTAATCTTCATCGGCAAGAAATGAGCCGATTTAGTTAATCTATCCATAATCACCCAAATGGAATCATTTCCCTTAGCGGTCTTCGGTAATTCCACCACAAAATCCATGGAAATACTATCCCACTTCCATTTTGGAATTCTCAACGGCTGCATCATACCTAAAGGCTTTTGATGCTCAATCTTCGACTTCTGACAAGTTAAACATGCATAAACAAACTCCGCAACATCCTTCTTCATACCTGGCCACCAAAATAACTTTTTCAAATCCTGGTACATCTTCGTAGCACCGGGATGAATACTCAACCTACTTGAGTGTTCTTCTTCAAGTATGCTCTTCTTAATATCTAGGACATCTGGAACACACACCCTGTCTCTGAACATCATCACACTAGTCTCGTCAATTCGGAATTCTCCTCCGTTACCTTAGTTGATCAAAGTCAACTGGTCCACTAACTTCAAGTCAGATTGTTGTCCCACTCTGATCTCTTCCAGAATGCCACTAGTCAACTTCAACATTCCCAACTTCACACTGTCAGGAGTCTCTTCACACACTAACTCAAGTCTCGGAATTGCTCAATTATTTCCAACTTTTTCACCATAAGCATTGACATATGCAATGACTTTCTGCTCAATGTATCGGCCACTACATTTGCTTTGCCTGGATGAGAACTCAAATCAAAATCGAAATCCTTCAACAGCTCTAACCACCTTCTCTGCCTCATAGTCAATTCTTTTTTATCGAACAAGCACTTCAAATTCCCATGATCACCGAACACTTCAAATTTATGGCCAAACAGATAAGCCTCCAAATTTCCAGCACAACACCACAGCGGCCAACTCTAAGTCATGTGTAGGATAATTCCTTTCATGGACCCTCAATGTCTCAAAGTATAAGCAACAACTTGTCCAATCTGCATCAATACTCCACCAAGACCCATCTTCGACGCATCACAATACACCACAAAAGATTCACTCGGATTAGGCAAAATCAGGACTGGAGCGGTCGTTAGTCTCTTCTTCAATTCCACAAAACTCTCTTCGCAAGCTACATCCCACACAAATGATTGACCCTTTCGAGTCAACTGAGTCAAAGGTAATGTCAACTTAGAAAAGCCTTCAATAAACTTGCGGTAATAACCCGCCAACCCCAGAAAACTTCATATCTCAGTAGCAGATTTCGGAGTCTCCCACTGCAACACAACATCATACTTAGAAGGATCAACATCAATCCCACCCCTTTAAATCTCTTGGCCAAGGAAACTCACTTCCCTCAACCAAAACCCACACTTCGACAGTTTCACATACAACTTCTTCTCTTTCAACACTTGCAACACAGACCTTAAATGCTCAGCATGCTCTCTTTCGAATTTAGAGTACATCAGAATATCGTCAATAAAACCCGCTACAAACTTATCCAAATACTCATGAAAATTCTGATTCATATACTACATGAACACCACACCTCATCCTGAAAACTATCTTCGGAATATCAGCAGGCTTAACACCAGGGTCGGATTCGGGCCTGTGCAGCCTGGTCCACTGCAAAGGGCCTCCAAATACCAGGGGCCTCAAATTTTTAAGTTACACTAAGCCCATTACAAATCAATATATAATTAAAAAAACATGCAGTAGATATTTATGTATAGAAGTGGCATGGGTACGGTAACTATATGTGAAACACTTGATTGCCAAATTATTTCAACTTTTATATTGGCTTAAATAAGTACGTATAAAATATAAAATATGTTTGGAAAGTATGAAAATTTGAAAAAGCAGCCGTATAACCTCATCACTTTACTTATTTGATATTTTATATATTAATATTATATTATTGTTTATAGTCAATATTTTTTTTTAATTTATATAATATAAATTATATTTTTTTAATATAATTCTTTTATATATATATATATATATATATATATATATATATATATATTCAATAACTTTATTTCATTATTTATTTCTAAAATTTTTTATTGTTAATATTATATAGCATATTAATTCTTTTAATTTTATAAATTCTATATGTTATTTCTTAATTGTTAACTTTCTTATTTGTAGTTTTATTTATTTATTATTTATTATTTCTTATTTCATTTGCCATTCAATTTTAATATTGTATGTCAGATTCAAATTTGAAGTTGCGGATTTAATTTAGAATACGAGGGATTTTAAATGATTGTTTTATAAGATTAGAAAGTTTGACGTTGATTATGAACAGTATAAGAAAAAGAAAAAACTTTATAAATTCACTCAATTTTAATAGCTCTTGATAAGTTTATCATAAAAGAATCACAAATTTTTGTTAAAAATCATAATGTTGATAGAATTAATGTAGGAAATCTTAACTAACTACTAAAAATATTTTAATTTTATTGAATTTATTTATAATTTAAATAAAAATAATACTTTTATTTAAATTTTATATTTTCTTAGAAAATGTCCATTTTTAATATTAGAACAGGGCCTCCAAATTATTTGAGACGGCCCTGCTTAACACTAATCTGATGATAACCATACCTCAAATCAATCTTGCTAAAACACAAGCGTCCACCAATTGATCCATCAAATCATCAGTCCTCAGAAGTGGATACTTATCCTTGATCGTCACTTTATTCAATCGTCTATAATCAACACGCAATCTCGTAGTACCATCTTTCTTCTCCACCGACAACACAGGCGCACCCACGGAGAAACACTCAGTCGAACAAACTTCATCCCAAGAAACTCTTCCAATTGTTTCTTCAATTCTCCCAATTCAGATGTAGACATCCGGTAAGGAGTCATTGACACCGGACTCATACCTGGTATCAAATTCGCCACAACCTCTACCTTACGCTCTAGAGGCCAATCACTTACGTCATCAGGAAACACTTCCGAAATTTCACAAACAAAAGCAAATCACAAGCTTCTCCACCTTCACTAATACTCAAGGTTGCCCTTAACATAACATCTCAGCACCATTCTGCATCGACTCATCAAAACAATCTGTAAGCACTTGGATTAACTCCAAACAATTCATTGCGCACACCACTTAAGCTCGCGAGACACGTCTATCCCATCCAACATGATCCCGTCTATTATCAATAAGAGATTAAGGGTGATTAGTTCCTCAGTTTGTCAATAACAGCCGACTATCATGAGGTGGTCCAAACTATCTTTACCAAACTATCGTAGTGTCCAACACCACACTTAACCATCACTCCTCACTTGAAGCATCTTGGAGAAGCACCATCTTCTCCCCCACTTGTTTCATTCCCAATCTGCAAATGGAAAACAAAACAAGCATCGACGGTGTTTTCACACACATGTCGCACACTAGGGACTAGACAACATTAGACAACCTGGCTGGACGGACCGACCTGCTCTGATACCACTAATGTAACATCCTTTTCTACCCAACAATTATACACGACAAATTACACAAATTATTAGAGTAAAATCAGAATCACATCAAAGGGTGTACATTTCTCGTTAACTTCAAATTTACAAAAGTATTCCGTAAACAACGAGTTTTCCTCAAAATAACTCAAAAGCCTTTAAAGGGCAGCACAACCACCATAACCACAAATATAATATACCCCATATTATCTAAATGCTCAATTGGATATCAGATGAGTTTTTGTTTATTCTATCTTTGGATAATTGGATTAATGGAATCCTCTAAGTATTTTAAGTATTGTTATTTGGGATCAATAGAGCAACTGAGGAACTCTGAAGAGATCAATTATTTTAACTCGAGAAAGGATTTTAAGGTAACTCTAATATTTGATCAATTGGTATTAGACGATAAAATATCAACCGGAGATATTTTACTCTATTGGATAATATTATATAATAAAAGTATTATATATATATATATATATTTGTAAAGAGAAAGAGAAAAGTTAGTAAAGGAGAAGAAAGAAAAGGAAAGAAGAGAAAGGAAGAGAAGAAGAGAGAAAGTGGAGAAAGATGAACAAGAGAAGTTTATGGATCATCATCAATTCATCATCTTCTTCAAACTCCTCTTCAATCATCAAGGTGGGTTCTAGTTAGACACTTTAAGTTCTAGAAATAAGTTGTTTTAGAACTTAGGTTAAATTGAGAGAAAATGCTTGAATTGCTAATCAATGGAATCTAACGGTTGAAAAGTGATATAAATCGTGTAGCATGATCATTATACATGAAGAAACATCTATTGATAATTGTTATGAAGTTTGGATTGGTTTGAAATTATTGGAAATCTTAGGGTTTGTGTAGAAACTATGTGTTTATGTTGGAAATCATGTTTTAGGAAGTTTGATGGATAAACCATGATAGAAACATGATAATATACCTCTATTGGTTGTTTGGGTATGGTGTTGAGAATGAATAGGGGGTTGGAAATTCTGCTGTCAAAAAGGGTTTATTTTTATGCATAACGCAGAGCGCGCTTAGCGTGGTCTGGAGAATTTTTATGCAGCGAGGAGCGCGCTTAGCGCGGGTGGGGCCCGCTTAGCGCGACCTGGAACAAAAATAAAGCTATTTTTCTAAAATCCCTAACTTTTGATCCGTAACTTGGATCGAGACGTTCTTGGTACTGTTAGAAAGCCAAGACGACCCTCTACCCAATAAATTGAGTATGAGGTGGGATTAATTAATTAGTGGCATTTGAATGATAACAATGTTATGTGATATGTTGAAATCCATATCTTTTGGATCGTAAATCCAATCGAGGCATAGTTATAGCGATGTGAAGCTGTGGAAATATCCTACGGGATAAAAGTGAAAAGTATTGATTTCGATACCCGATTAAATGAATCGGAGGGAACCCGTAATTGATGTTTTATGTGATGTGTGATTATATGTATTTACTTGTAATATTTGTGTTATGCCATATCTATCTAATATTGTTGTTAAAATGAATGAGAGAATATGCATGTTAAAATGAGTTAGGAAGAGTGAGGGAACTTTACCCTAAAACAAAATGGTATAATTCTAGGTTGTGAATAGAATTGTGATAGAAACTCTGGATGGCGACGCTTGTGCATTCATTGAGGAGTTCTGGCCTAGAGTAGATAACTTAATGACAACGCTCGTGCGTGAGGGACCGAGGCGTGTGTCCGTTTCCAAATGGTATAGAAAAGAGTGAACACTAGTATGGAACATGTGTTTTAACCATTGTGGTTTTGTGAAAAGTCAAAAGAGGCCTTAAGGCATTGTGGCCTTGTGATTGTCGAATACAATCACGGTTGTGTATATGATCACATAATCGTAACCATTTTTCTTTTGAGTTGCCCTTGAGAGGCCTTCATGAGTCTCGAGCTCCTCTGAAGTGCAGGCATGATTACTTGGCAGGTTTGATTCCCGTGTGTAGTACGAATGGAACCTAAGGGTAGAGACTTGTGATGGTTAACAGGCCATATGAAGTGACGGTTCACGGCTAACAGGTCGATGATCCCGAATCCATTTCGTATGCCAAGTAACTACAAGGATCCATGACTCGGGTCGATTTCTAGACGTAGAAGCAGACGGGAAAAGGGGATGCCTTGGTACAGTTATCAATTAGTGAAATTCTTGAGTTAACAGGCTCAGGACATATTTATGTGTTAACAGACTCATGGCATGTTTCCATATAGTGTGAGATTATGAAATAGTGTGAGATTGTGAACTCAAGGTCTTTTCCCTTCCCCTTGACTTGAGTTAGGATTGATAGAACCCTGTAGAGCCGAGAGAATCTATAAGATAGGGAACTCAGTGAGATTTAATGTATCTCACCCCACTATTGTTGATTATTTTCAGGAGGTATTTGCAGGTTGATTTACAAAGTGGAGCTATGCTTGGATGTTTCAAGAGAAGCTTAGTTAAGCTTATTTCCGTTGTGTATTTGTTGTATACAATTGAGGATATTGTATATTGATCTTAGGTTTTATATTTTTGGCTAATTTCCATGTCTTGTACCATAGATTGTATTATGTTTTTAGAATGGTCAAGTATGTGAATTATGCCATTAGGCACTTATGATGGTGTCAGTACCAAATAAAATGCTTGTATTGTATTATTCTAGATATATATTATACATGGCATTACAACAAAAATCCCACAAAAGGGTTTATTAAAATAAACCATACTCGTCAAATAATCAATAAAATAACAGCTAAATAAAACTCAACATGGTTCGACTCAACGACCCAACCCGATGTTACACTATCAGAGCAAGACCCTCTACATCGACCAAAATGTAAATAACTTCAAAAGTCCTCAAAAGCATCCATGGCTAATCTTGATCACCTGCACGTTACCCACGTGGAGGCAATATTCAAACAGGTAGGGTGAGTAATACAATTCATTATAATCAATATAAAATAAGATATGCATAAAAATGGCGTCGTCATCATATACAACATCATCAGAGTCATCACAAGGAAAACATCAAAACACAACATTATAAATATCAACAAATGCCACATAAATGCAATGCACAACAAGACTCGTGCATGTGATACCAATCGTCACAATCGATGGACACTTAGACAATCACCCTCCAAAGATCCCCGTCAATAGGATCGGTTCCACACAAGAACCGGAGCACGTCATAAACCACTTCACATCCACACAATGGGATGTAAGCCACAATAGACCGAAGTCTAACATCTTCATCACTGGACCGAAGTCCTAACATCATCATCAAAATATGCTATGAATGCATGATGCACAACGTCATAATCATCATCATCAATAAAGTCATCACGTGCATCATCATTCATCAAAATCTCATATTCGTCATATCGTCATTTATTCATCAAAACATCATGCATCATCATCTTATCATCATCAACATAGCTCACGCTAATTCACATCAGTATTTAATCATCAAACATCAGGTATAAACAGCTCATAATCATCAATACACTCGTGGTAATTCATATCATCACTTAAATCATCAAACATCATATATAACAGCTCATAATCATTAATATACATCACAGAAATTCATATCATCAATTAATCATCAAACATCACTAAATCATCATCTCAATATCCTCGATAACATCATGGTTCAGCAATCACAACTTCATAACACCACTAATTCAACAACGACATCTATCATACATATATCGTCACAATTAACCTCAATTCCTCATAGTTTAGACAAAGGAAAAAATACTCCATACTGCTCTTTTGGTTTCACTAAAATGTAGTTCATCGTGTTAGCTTTCCAACGCTTCGAACGGGACCTCAATCGGACTTACGGATCAAAAGTTATGATCTAAACCGTATCCGGACCTAAAGCTGCCTGGTTGTGATGGAACTGCATGGCGACCGCCGTAATCCTTATGGCGCTCGCCGTTTACCTACAGAATACAGATTTTGCACTTTTCATCATTGGAGACCTTCCGGACCTCCGATTTCGAATCCGTAAAAAGTCTCGGTTTCGTAATTTAAAATCCTACGACTGTATAACATTTATAACAGCATATGACACTTATTTTATGGATACAACCATCATATTATCAAATTTAACCGAACTACAATCCATAATACTTTATGAAATTTAAATCAAATACTTGTAAAATCATGCATCTTAAATTAAAAATTTGTTAAGTGCAAAAACTATACTAAGTCACATTTTTAAAAACTAAACATTTCTAAATCACCACAACAAAATAACTACAACAACAACATATAACATTCTCAACATCGAAAAAACATAAAATAATCTCAATTTCATTCTTAATCACAACAACACATAACATTAAAAACTTATCTAAGTTACAATAACTAAACAAGAATAACACAAAATCACAACAACATCAACTATAAACCTAATACTTATCTCAACAAAATATATCATTAAATACCAATCAAAATAACAACATGCGACACTAAAACTCTAATATTTATGAGAAACTACCAAAAGAAAATAACCACCTTAGAAGAAGCCTAACGAACACAATTGGAAAGGGGATATGGTCCCACATAACTAATGGGCGAAGAAGACACAACTTATCCCATTCATCCCATCCATCCATCACTAGAAATTGATATCAAGTGAAAGAGTGGCCCTTATAGAGCCTGGAAAAATTGTCCACTGACTCTCTCTCACAAACCAAATTGACCAGTCACCACCACCTCTCCCACAAATCTATCATGATTTCTCTCTATATGGTAGAGCCTTAGAAACTTGTCTCGAAGAGGAATAAACCTCAGCCAAGGATCACACCAAAAAGAGGTGGAAATTCAAGAATCCATTGTTCTCTAAATCCCTTCCACAAACCAAATTGAGGAGTCATTATTTTAAGAACGTGGTAGGGATATATGTCGCAGCATGAAAAATACCAAAGCACTCGCATGCTCGAGATGATAACAAAGTCGCCACCAAACTTTATTTATTCCAAAAGAAAAGGTAATATGTTGATAAAACCCTTAAAAGAAAAAGAAAATGGTCGTCACAAGCAAATTCTAGTTTGGTAGTCGATTATGCGAGGGGAAGGTATTAACACCCCTCACATCCGTTGTAATCAATGAGAACCATTTAGTTATATTTGTGAATAGAATTTTAGCTTAAGTTATTTGATTTCTTCTAATTATTAAAAGTTTAAAAGGAAAAAGAAAAGGTTGCAAAAAAAGTTTTTTATTAGCGTGCTTGACAAGATTGCGAGTCTTGCTCCTTCATATCCTTAGGTGTTATGGGGAATTCAAAGCTACATAGTTCTGGCAAGACAAATATATTTTTGGGGTTTTTGTTATAGTAATTGACGAGACATTGAATCTCGCTCCTACGTAACCCCAGGTGCGACGGGGAACTCAAAGCTACGTAGTTCTTTGTGGAAAATTACATGTTTGCTGGTTGATTTTAATTAACAAATATTTAGATCACATTCTAGTGGTTGTTGCTTGTATGCTCACAATTGGAGTCTTAAGCGCTTGTTTGTATCGCGGTAGAATGAATAAAACATTATCCGTTTGTGAAAAGATGTTTTATCGCGCAAGGGCAAGAAATGATAGTTTTGATTGGTTGAAGTTTATTTTAGGAGCATGACAAGTGCTCGAATGGTCAAGGTATACGGCTTGTATTGAAGTTCTTAGGGAGGATAGAGGTATACACCTAATTGATCCAACACTTCAAACAATAACTCATTTGGACTTAAAAATTAAAAGTTATGGCCAAAATCATCGGTCAGTGCAACAAAAGATAAAATAGGCATTCTGCCAGAATGTAATCGACTCCAAGCATGTGTGTATTGATACATACTGCTGTTTTTCTTTAAAAAACTCCATTATGCTGCTTTGGAGTCTACTCCAAACACGTATGGGTCGACTCTAATTATTGTTTTTGCAACAAAAAAAATAGTTTTTAAACTATCCAAACACTACCATATGTGACAACAAATTATTTTATGAAAATCTATCAAATTAATCCAATTTACAACAGTTATTTTACTCTAAATCATATATTACTCTTTGGGTTCATGAATCAACAATATATTACAACAATATCATCATGTTCATCATCTCTAAATCACCATTAACACACTTAAGATCACAACCTTCAAACATCCATCAATGGCAGATTTTCTTACATATAGAATCAAGGAAAATCAAATATAATTTCAGTCACATCATACATATCAACACCACAAATAAGCATTCAAACATTGATTCATGAGAAAACACGCAATCATCATATAACAACTATCATAACATCACAATTCATAATTTTGAATCAAAACACCCAACCCTAAGGAGGTTAAGGGTCGCTCCATCTACCCCTCGTGCTTTAACACCCGTTAGAGAAGCACATATCCCCATTACCTTAATTTTCCTAGCAAGAAATGAAATTATCTCTTGAATATTTCTCCTTCAACCTCTATGAAACTATGCCTCCTCCTCTTTTGTTTCCAAATTCCACGTATGGTAAAACTTATCCCTAAATTTAGGTTTATCTCCTAAACTTATACTTAGGGTTAAACTTCTTAAAATTATGAACTTGCCCCAACTTAAAATACTTCTTATTTCTTCCTCCTACTAAATTTTCTCGATTCTCATATTTGGCCCAATCACTCTATTTTTCTTATTTTTACTAAAAAAATATAACAAAAATATTATTTTAATTAATAAAAATAGCCTAAATTATTCTATACACCCATTGCTATTTTACCATGCTCTTAACTTAAGGATTCACACCCCCACAAACATTCCAACAAATAAATAAATTAGCGAATAGACGTAATTAATTAGTAGAATACGGGAAAATATCCTATATGAAATGTACCTTAGAATTTATGTACCTGGCTTGGGATCATTCAAGACTTTTGGTTTAAAAGTTTTATGTCTTGTGTCGCGGTCGGCAAAATCACAGATTCACCATCATCATTTATTCGTTCTTAAGGAACAGGGAAACAATGATAATGTAACACCCACATATAATATCATACATCAAAGCATAAATACTATACATGAATCCAAGTGTTTGGTACAGAAATACCACATGTTCATAGTTAACACATTATATACATTACATGCCCAAAATACTTAATACAAAAAAACTATGGCATAATGTATACAAGATGTTCCAAGACACTAAGAAGTAGATCAAAACAATGATCTCAAAATAAAACTCCAAAGCGGAAGCCATGCCATCCCAAAAAGCCAAGATACGTAAGGATAATCAAACGAATATATCCTTACCCTTCGTTGAACCTGAAGCACCTATAATATAATCAACAACGTGGGGTGAGATATTAAATTCCAGTGAGTTCCCTATCTTATAGATTCTCTCGGCTTTACAAGGTTCTATAAATCCTAACTCAAGTCAAGGGGAAGGGAAGTGACCTCGAGTTCACAATCTCACACTATATGGATACATGTTTATGAGTCTATTAACTCAAAGTCTATCACGAATGGAATATGTCCCGAGCCTGTTAACTCAAGAATCTCACTAATCGATAACCTTACCAAGACATCCCCTTTTCCCGTCACTTCTACGTCTAGAAGTTGAACCGAGTCATGGATCCTTGTAGTTACTTGGCATACGAAATGGATTCGGGATCATCAGCCTGTTAACCGTGAACCGTCACTTCTCATGGCCTATTAACCATCGCAAGTCTCTACCATCTAGGCTCCATTCATACTACACGCGGGAATCAAACCTACCAAGTAATTAAGCATACGTTCTAGAGGAGCTCGGGGCTCATGAAACTGCAACTCAAGGGAAATGGTTACGATTACATGATCATATACGTAAACGTGATTGTATTCGAAAATCACAAGGCCATAATTACCTTCATCACAAAGAACACAAAGGTTTACACACATATTCCATACTAGTATCCCACTCTCCTCTAGACCATTACTCGCCAAGAATGCACACAAAGGCATCGAACGCACGAGCATTGCCATCTAGATTCTCTATCACAATCCTAGTCACAACCTAGAATTATATCATTTGTTTTGGGTTAAAGTTTCCTCACTCTTCCTAACTCATTTTAAGCATGCATATTCTCTCATTCATACTTAACAATAGTTGGACAGACATAGTATAACACAATTTGCATAAGTAAAACATTTAGCACAACATATCACATAAACATTATTTTCATTCAATTGCTACTAAATAATTAATCCCACATCTTAAACATTATTTCCAACGATACCAAGAACGTCTCAATCGGAAACACGGTTCAAAAGTTATGAATTTTCTAAACATTTTTTCAAAATCACAGCAGTGGTAACCGATTACTCAATATAGGGTAACCGGTTACTTCGAAACAGAGCCAAAATGAGAGTTAGAGACACTTTTGGGTAACCGGTTACTCAATATAGGGTAACCGGTTACTTCTTTCATTTTCTGCGCAGAACACAAATTTTCAAAGGGTAACCGGTTACTTCCTATAGGGTAACCGGTTACTCTGGGCGCAGAATCAAAAATACTTGTTTTAAGTGGATACTTTCCAATTCAATCTCATTCCAAACAAGTTCAAACATAATAACAAGTTTCAACAGATGATTCTACATACATATTGATTATTCCATGCAATTTATATCTCATTTTATCCGTTAGAATTCATTGATTAGCAAAATTAACCATTTTCTCAATATCTAACCTAACTCTAGAAACTTAAGAAATTTCTATAAAAAATGTCTCTATCTAGAACCCACCTTAGATTTGGATGATGATGAGAAAGATGAGATGAAAAGATGAAGAGTAGACGATGATTTGATGAAGAATGAAGAAGTTCCAAGCTTGTTCTTCAACTTTTAGGTTTTCTTTCTCTCTTCTCCCTTTGCTCTTCCTTCTCTCTACTTCTTCTATCTATACTTTCTATTCTTGTGACAAATGAAGAGGAAAGGAAAAGAACATGATATGTAGAGATATCCTTTAGTTAGTAACACTAACTTAAATGTCCAATTCGTCTCTAAAGTATCATTTGATAAAACCTCAGGGTCAGATAATATTAATTTGATCCGTTCTGAGCTCATCAGTTACTCTAATTGTCTTTGCAAATAATTTTCTCAAAGTACACCGAAACCCAGTTGATCAAAATAATTATTATCCAGAATAAAATACGGGGTATTACATATAAAACCTAATGATTAAGGGTGAGAGAGCAAGTTCGGGAGTCTGTTAAGTGTGAGGAAGGTATTATGCACCCTCACCTCCATTGTATCTAATGGGATCCACCTCTAAATCTAGGGTTAGTCTGTGCTTAAGGATGTGTTTGATTATTATTACCAATTATTGATTATTTACTTATTAACAAAAACTACTTTAATATTTACAAAAGAGGAACCCTAAAAAAAGTTTTGATTATTGTACTCGCTAGAGTTTAGAACTCTATGCCTACGTACTCTCATATTAGATGAAGGATCAGAGCACCGTAGTTCTTCCCAAAAATTTTAGTGTGTTGGTTGTTTTTATCCATTGAACAATTCTCACGCATCGGAGGCGGAGAAAAATTCAATTTTGAAAAATGCCTAAATGCACAAGGGTAGAGGACTTACAGTTTAGGTTAGTGAAGTTAATTTTATCCCCTTGACTTAATTGCAAAAATATCTCATTAATTTGGTTTAGAAAAATATCCCATGTATATAATTATCCCAACACTAAAAATTTAATTAACCCAAAACCCATATCTTTTATCCCTGATTTTATACCCTTTAAAACCCTAGAAGTTTATCACCAAAATTTATCACATGAATTATCCCTTAGAATTAACTCATAATATTTATCCCTTAAAATCCTAATAATTTATCGCTTTATTGCTTGCAAAAACATGGTACTTAATTTATTTAAGAAACTAAATTAGTGATTTTTTTTTATCTGTGATGGGCTAAAAGGCCCACCAAAACAACACGGCCTACGCCCTACCAACAAAACCCAGAACCTTATTGTTTTCTTTGATTATAGTTAAACCCTTATCCCTGATTTTATTCCTGATTTTTTTATCCATTGAAACCCTAATAGTTTATCCCATATCCTCTATTTATTTATCTTAAATTATATCCCTTAATTATCCCAAAGAAATCTCAGCTAACCCACCATAAAATGTATTAAACACTGTAGCGGACAAATTTGAGATTAAGCTATTGATTAACGTAACTCATAAAACAGGAGTCGCCACCGTACTTTTATTTTTCCAAAGGAAAGGGAAAATAGCGAACAAAACCTAAAGAAGTTTTAAATTAAAAACTAATAAAAATAGAGATAGGGGTAAGGAGGTTGGTTACGCAAAGGAAAGATGTTAGCACCAAAAACGTCTATAGTACTCTATAGGAACCTCTTGAAAATCTAGCATTTGGCTTAAAAAGGTGTTGTTTGCAAAAAATTGGTGAGGTGAGAAGAGAAGTATTTTTTAAATAATTTTGTATTTCACAAGACTTTTTGAGCCTCGTGCCTACGTACTCATAAAGTGCAATGGAGGATCAAAACCTCGTAGTTCGTGGTACAAATAACAAAATGGTTTGTTATGATTCATTTTAAATGAAAAGACAACTTGTCATTTTAAGTAGAAAACTTCAACTAATCGCCCTCAAGTATGTGAAAATACACCTTTGCATCACCATGAGAGAAGGGCTCAAACTTGGATAAAATAAAAAGTATGCCACTAACTCTCTAAGGTGGAAAAGAATCAACTCATTTCATACAATACTATGCGGATATGAGGATCATATCTCAACTATGGAAATGACTCATGTCTAAACTTTATGAAAAGTTTTAAAAGCAAAATAGTGCACAAAAGGCACAAAATGGTTCGAATGATTATTATCTTTTCTAAGTCTTTTGAAAATGGTTTTGATATACTTAAGATTTATTAGCATTTATTAAGAAAATGAGCTTGAAAATGTACTTGACAAACTCAAGGTTTATTAAGAAAGTGGTTCTAGTTTGAAAAAAGAAGGTTTTGAAAAAGGGAGAAGATTTTGAAAATTTAAGAAAGGGAGGAGATGAGGAGGTTATCCTAAAGCATAAAATAAAGCTAAGAAAGTAAAGATCTAACCAAGATAGCAAGCCTTTGACATAAACAAGCCAAAACTCCCATCCTTTAGACTCAAGCCCTAAGATAAGAAATAATAACCAAGGATCAGATGAAAACCAAGTATCCAAGCCAAGTCTTTAAAATAGGCCATCCCAAGGTCAAAATATCAGATGAATTCCAAGGTCTCAACTCCCAACTCCAAAGCAACAGGCAAAGAACATAATTCTAACTCCAAAACTCCAAAACTCCAAAAGCAAAGGATAGTCACCAAATGGTCCAAGAAACATTAAGAGTCTTTTAATGGTTTAAGCCTTTATTAATGTCTCAAAGAGAGGAAAGAGAAAGTCCAAATGGACAAAGGGAAAAAAGGCATAAACATAAACAAGATGAAAATATTATATGAAATGATAAGCATGAAATAAAGAGCAAGAAATAAAGAGCATAAAGATAAAAGTGCATAAAAATAAATGGCATAAAGCAAAAGTTTGCACAATTAAAGTTAGTGTTAGTGTTAAAGTTAATGAAGAAGACATTTTGTCATTTAAAGTAGATGACTCAACTAATCAACTCAACAAGTATGAGAACTTTGTATCATCCTTTGAGAAGGGCTCTAACTTGGATAAAATCAACAAGTACGCCACTAGCTCTCTTAAGTGGAATATAATCAACACACTATGGAGATAGGATAATTACATCTAAACTAAAAATGACTCATATCTAATATTGGACCAAATGATCACTTTCTGATTAGGGATAAATTTAGCGTTATGTTAAGCAATCGTAGTATAATCTATAAGGAATATCATACTATGGGAGGCCGGTCAATAACAATTTACGTGTCATACATGTTAGAGATATGATATAAAGATCATACTCCTAAAACATGTAGCACAAGTCAAAACAAGGTGGATCAAGACCTAAGTCAAGGAAAGATGGATCCATTACATCAATCAACCTTTCATGTTACTCAGGAAAAACTTATGCATCAATCCAAAGTAACTCAATTGATCAAATGATCAATCAAATAGTAGATTTGAAATGATGGAAGTTCATCAAGCACCACTAAAGATCTCATGAACAAGATGGCTTACACATCTTCTAATTGATCAAAAGAAAGGTGAAAAGGAAAAAGAAAAAGAAATAGATGAAGAAGAGGGGACCAAACAAGATAGCAAAACCAAATTGGATCCAAGTGATGATCAAGTTATCATCAAAATCATACATCCATTTTGGTAGATTAGGGTTTTCACCCCATCAACACCCAAGATCCATCGAGTTTGATGAAACTTATGGTCAAATCAACTAAGTTCCAAGGCTAACAAAAGTCAACAGAAGTCAAACAAATATAAAATGCAATAATATAAATTAAAATGCATCAAAATAATTTTTAAAATGAAAATAAAAGGTAAAATGAAAATGATGCATCAAACCAAATTACAAATGGTCAAGAAAATTTATGCAAGTCAGAAACAAGTCAAGAATAATATATACAAGTTTTGAGAATTTTTAAATGCATAAAAGTATTTTTAAACTATTTAAAATGCTTCAAAAAAAGAGAAAAATCATGAAAAAGAGTAAATGATGAAAATAAAATATGAAAAATATAAAATCAGAAAGAGAAATATAAAAGAGAATTTTAGAAATTATTTTGGGATTTTTGGGAGTTAAAATGAATTTTCTATGAATTTTTGAATGAAAATCCAATTATAATAAAAATCAGAAAAAGAAAATAAAAGAGAAAAAACCATGTGCGTTGGATCAATTTCATTAATCTGACCTGGCAGATCTAACAATCCAAAAGCATGCATGCATAGTGGAATTTAAATGGAAAAACAACACAGGATCACATTCAAATGCAGCCAATCAAAACATTTCAAAATGCCATCGTGTTTCCACCTCAGATCATCACCTTCACTTCTCCGGTCATCTTCTTCGATGAGATGCTCACCAGAGATTGCTAAGTGGTAAAGTTATGGCACGAGACCACCACATTGCAACCGTCTCATCAAGGCGAACTCAACCTCTTACTCAATTTTCATTTATTGAAAGAGAGTAGAGAGAAGTGTAGAGAAAACTCAATGAAATAAAAATCACAAAAAAAAATTAAATGATCAACACAAAGAATCAAAGTCAGCTAAGTTAGGGGAAACAATCATAAGGTTAAAGGCTACATCGTTGTAACTTATTTGATTGAAAATGGAGCCTCAAACTACCTTGTCCAAAAACGATCGGAGGAACTCTGAAATTGGATTTGGTTGGAGTGATTCAGGGACTCTTAGAGCTTGGGAATTGTTACAGAAGCTTCAGAGGAGTACGATGAAGCTAACTGAATCAAGAAATTGAGTTGAAACAAGCTGGAAATCAAAACATGATAACTCAACTTTCTGGAAAATTTTGAGAGTGAAGAAGGGGTTTTCTGGCTATCAAAACATTGAGAAATGATTCGATGAGGTCTCTATTTATAGGAGATGATGATGGAATGCTGAGAGGGGTGGAATGTCCAGAATTTAGTGTAATCATGTGCACCCTTTAAATGAGAAAAGTGTGACTCCATGTGCTTCAAAACTCAGCCAAATGATGTGTTTTAGGAGTCAAATAACTTCAGGGAACTTCACTAATCATGTTTAGCTCCATAATGCGTGGTAATTTGGCGTGTAAACAAGTTTTGGTTGAGGTTAAAATTCTGATCATGGTGAAAACTTCAGTTCCAAGTAACCATGTTTAACTTAATGAGGCATCTTGTACACGAGGCTTTTTTATTCCATTCTTTTTGTAATTGGTTAACATCATAACAAAAATCAAAATGTGTCAAGAAAGGTTTCAAGTGGATGCTTGAGCAAAAAATTATGTCATGTTGAAGTTGGTACAAAAATGTGGCAAACCAAACTTGAAATATTCTAAGTCCAAATGGCTTAAAATGACCTATAATGTATCAATGAATTCCATGGTCTTCCAAGAACAATTTGACTTTGGCCATAGAAGCAATCTTATAGAGGGTACCACAAAAGATAAGTAGCAAAAAAAATGAGCTCCAAATGTTGAAAATTGAAGAAGTTGTTATTCTTTAAAGTTGAGAAAAAGTCACTTGAAAATAGACAAAATTTGACTAAGTCCACAAATGACCTATACTATCTTCAAACTTTTGATGATCATCCAAGCATAATTGGCACTTATCATGTAAATAGAAGTTGAAGAAGATGTTGAGAAGAGTCGTATGTAAAAAGAAGAATTCAAAAATATTGAGAATTGAAAGAGTTGTGATCTTTTGAACTTTGACTTGAAATGTTGACTTTTTAGGTCAAACTTTCTTGAATTAACTTGTAAACTTGGACTTTCCTTGTATTTCAAATCACGTGGATAATCATATGAACTTAAAATAATGTGTCCTTGAATTTCTTTTGATTAAATTAACCAAAGCTTGAGGAAACTTGTTGACGAAGGCATGGAAATAAACACATGAACCTTTGACTTTTCTTGAGAGATGAGCTACTAAACCTTGAGATATCTTTGATCGAAATGAGATTGAATGATACTTGACACCTTGTACTTTGGTATTAGAAGCCATGTTTTGATGAAATACCCCTTGGAAATCAATGGTTGACCAAATTTTAACCTTGAGGGAGCAAAACCCTAGCTGATGAATCATACTTGGTGTTCTTGACATAGCACCCTACTTTGCAAAGAAACTAAAAGATACAAGACATATTTTTGGTATTTTGATTAGTAGTTAGTGAAACATAAAACATATAAACATAAAGTAAAAAGATACACAAAGAGGGGCACTACAACAGATAAGACCTTAGACAGCGCTTTTTTTGCCCTTAGACAGCGCTTTTAAGCGCTGTCTAAACCTGCGCTGCTATAGGTTTAGACATCGCTTTGGGTAATCCCAAAAGCGATGTCTAAAGGGGGGTATATTTAATGAAAAGCGCTGTCTATGGTACCTTTAGACAACGCTTTTTGACATTATAAGGTATACCTTAGACAGGGCTTTTTGGAAAAGCGTTTTCTAAGCCTTACCTTTTTTGACATTTTTTTGGTATACCTTAGACAACGCTTTCATCAAAAGCGCTGTCTAAGCCCTACCTTTTTTGACATTTTTTTGTTATACCTTAGACAGCGCTTTCTCCAAAAGTGCTGTCTAAGGTCAACCTTTTTGAACTTTTTTAGGTATATCTTAGACAGCGCTTTTTTTTAAACCACAATTTTTACCAGGTTTTTTCAACCAGAATTTGACCTGTTTTTCAACCAGCTATTTTTTTCAGAAAAATACCACAATTTGGAGATTCAAATCAATCCAATTTATCCTATTTAAATGTACCAATTTACACCAAAATTATATATCCAAAACAATTGGCAATTCAAACCAATATATATATTTAAAATTACAAACCAAAATTATATATACACCTATTTATAATTACAAATCATTACATTTTTTCTACAAATGCACATATTACTTATACTAGTACTTTTGCATCCAACCAAAGCATTGCTTCAAATCTACATTATAGGTCCTGAAAACACAAAGATTGTAATTCAATTAAAAGAATACATAAACAAAGTTACACATATTTAAATTCTCATCAATTAAAGTAAGAGTACAATATTATACCTTGTAAAATTCCCTGACACTCTTCAAATTAGGATACCTAAAATAAATTGCAATATATTAAGAACCTGCAATGAGTAAAAATGAGTAAAAATCTAGATTGTGTATGAGTTTTTGTGTACCCGTATGTAACATAAGGCTCAACCCTGTGGAGCATGTTCATGGTGGCTTTGTTAACTTTGAGAAAGACACCATTAAAGATCTGCAGCCAAAAGAAATGAAAGTATAAGGCTACACTGTAATTATTGTCTACATATTAATCATGCAGTATTTGATGATATGGAGAGTGAGCCACATAAAAAGAGAAATAATAGGGCCAAGATTGTGTAGATAAGAACAAGATAAAATTGGTGAACCATCACAAAATGTTCTGTTCCTTCTCACAAAAAGAACATACAATGCTTAACTTCTAAATCAATTATGGTGGCAGAACACCACACCTCATATACAGATAATATTCAACTCTTAGTTCACTAAAAAGATTATAACAAACAAATATTTATCCAAATTGGCAAGGATGATAAATTCTATGAGGCTGTACTAATTGGATGAAAGTTTGAATATTGAGAATTGACATGAAACGAGATGCCATAATGTGAGTAGACAGAAAAAAACAGATACTATAAGTAAATGCTTAAGATCAAAGACATTATATTAAACTACATATTCAATTCAACTCAACATAATTAGCAAAAAACATAACACCTACATATATTTACAACTTGACAGAAACACCATCCTAACACCACCAACACACAAAAATACATTTAACTATAAACCAAGAGACAATATTTAAACATGAAATGGTACACAGATAGACTTTGACAATAAATAATAAAAATCAATAGTAGTAATGCAATTCATTGAGTGACCAAATAAAAAAAAATAGATCTTTACCTGCCTCAAACGCAAAAGCTGCAAAATCTTTCTTGATTTTGGGTCCATGGCATTGATACTGAAATTTAAAAATTAAGAATTTCCAATTAATAAAACAACTCTATCAAATAATCCACACAAGAAACATCACTAATGAGGTTAAAAAGTTTGCAGTCGTACATGAATTCTATTCGAATAAGCCTTTTCAAAACATAGACCAACATTGAAAAATAAATCTAAAGTCCAAAACTTTTACCAATTATACTTTTACAACTAAATGCAAGTTGCATTCCTGAGTAGCATACTATACTATAACACAAATAATAGAATAAATTACCCTCTGATCCTGACAATGAACAAGTGCTTAGCTTCAGGGTCAACATAAACCCCACCCTTAAGCTTGGCTTCACGCTTCAAGCTAATTAACTCCTTTTGCTGAGCAAAATTCAACGAGTATTAACAACTATACAATTAAACGATCAAATTCATAAAATTAACTCCATTAAAGTTACAGTAATACCTGGTCATCGTATTCCTTAGCGTATTGCTTAGCTCTGCTCCAAATGAGTTTCCTGGTTTCAGATCTCTTCTTCTTCGCTGACTCCTGTTCCTGCTTCTTCACCAAAGCCCATTCCTCGTTCCTCTTCTGCTTCTTCAAAACAGATTCAGGAACCACAGTCTTCACTTCCTCTTTGGCCATTCTACGTATTCAATGAATGATATCAGAAAACAAAAACAGAGATCGGTGGAAAATTTAAGAGAGAAGAAAAACAAATTCTTCAGTGATGGTTCGGGAAATGAAATTGAAATACAGAAAATAAATCGATGGGAAATTGAGATAGAGAGATATTACTCACTGTTCTTCTGGTTTGAATGTAGACGGCAACAACGAACGACGGCACGGTGGAGGACGGTTGACGGTGAAGGTTTGAGTTCGCAAGGGTTTTGAGCTCAGTTCGCAAGGGTTTTGAGCGCAGTTCGCAAGGGGAGAAGAAAGAGCGGAAATATGAAAATGAATACTGACTATTCATATATTTTAATTTAATTAGACCTTAGACAGCGCTTTTCATAAAAGCGCTTTCTAAGGTGGACCTTAGACAGCACTTTTAAAAGCGCTTTCTAAGGTTGGCCTTAGACAGCGCTTTTGATTTTATTTTTTTTTTAATTTTTAAGACCTTAGAAAGCGCTTTTAAGGAAAGCGCTGTCTAATATTTTCCTTTAATTTTTTTTTTAAAATTAATAAAACTTTAGAAAGCTCTTTTTACCGAAGCGCTGTCTATGATCTTATATTTTTTTTTTAAATTTATAAGACCTTAGAAAGCGCTTTTAACTAAAGCGCTGTCTAATATTTTCCATTAATTTTTTTTAAAAAATTTATATGACCTTATAAAGCGCTTTTGACCAAAGCGCTGTCTAAGGTCTTATATTTTTTTGCGCTTTTATTTTTTTAAATGACTAGTTTCCTTGTTTTTAACTTATAGCAGCGCTTTTGTTTTAAAGCGTTGTCTAAGGTGCGATGTTATAACTTACTTTTGTTGTAGTGGGGCTTGATGATCTCTGCAAAAGCAAACACAAAGATGAGAGGGTAAGAAACCAACCAAGCTTGTGATCTTGTTTGTATGCAAAAATGAAAAAAGAGGATGGGATATTAGAGTTAAAAATTAAGGTATATAAAACCCTTAAATGAATGATTTTCTAATTACTTAAATAAGGGAAATATAGTTAATTAAAAAGAAAATAAAATATTGAAATCTCTAATTATAATTGAAATCCCTAATTATATATTTTTTTTATATTTTTATCCCCCGTTAATCATAGTTATCCAATTCTTTTATAACTCTAATTAATAATTATTTGTAAAAAATCTTAATTAAACCTAATTATCCTAATTTAATATTATTAACCCCAAATTCTTGCTTAATATATTCCCTAATTATTTTAAACTTTTTATTCCCTTTTTATTTATATTAATATAATGTTAATAACCACTTAACTATTGAATTCAAATTAATTTTAATTACTTAGTTAATAATAATTATAGAATTGCATTAGTATTCAAAATAACTTAATAATGATAAAGGTCAAAATTACACCCAAGGAAAAGTCAAAATTGGAAGACCCAAAAACATTCCTCTTCTCCATCGTAAACAAACCCCTCAACTTCAGAAACCCAAATCAAAACTCACTTTCCCAGTCCAAATCCTCAAATTCAATGTTATTGTTTTGGATTCTTCAATAGTATTTGGATTCTTCAATGTTGATTTTGAAAGGCTTTGGTTTATGTTTTTTTTATTAAAGAAATTGTTCATAGTATTTGGAACAGAAGTATTATTTTTAGATTTCTTGGTTTGAAGTTGATTCAGTACTATTTGGTTTTAGTTTGTTGATATTATTTCAAGAAAGAAGGAGAACAAATTGTGTTGAACAAATTTGAACTTCATTAGCACATACTCAATCCAAAACAAGGAATCTACTTTCATGAATTATTTTTGGGAATTGGTTTGAAAGAGATTGAAACAGGAGCGGCAACAAAAGTCATAGTAAGAAATGATATGGTTAATGGTGATGGAGAGAGTTTGATGGTGGTTGGTGTGTAAATTGGTGTGTCTGTAAAATTTTTTGTTTAATATGTTTTTAGATTTTGATGTTTGCAGTTTGTCGAACAATCAAGAATAACATGAGATAGAATTGGTACAACGTAAGCCAGTGTAAAAAAAAAAAAAAAACACTAGATAAAGCCATCTTTGCGTAGGTTTGTTTGGTCCATGTAAATCCATCTTAGACATGCTCTGAATCTCTCAATTTTGATATAATCCAGAATTCTCTTTGTTCATTGTAAAAAAGATGATCTTTTCTTCAAAATTTTGCTAGTGATATTTTTGTAGATGCATTGAAGATCTTAATTTATGATTTTTTTTTTTTTTAATTTGTTTTTTTGCAATTTAGAATTGTTTAAAACTTAAAAAAAAAAAAGAGTTGGTGCGACTTTTAATTTAAAAATAATTTATAGTATTTTTTCAAAAGTAGTTTATTAGTTTTTTTTTTTAATTTGATTATGTTATGACTTTGTTAAAAAAAAAATTTGACTCATGTTAGTTAAAAAAATTATTTTGATATATGATATTTGATAGAAAAATTTATAATTAGTTTGACTTTTTTTTGTGATTTTTTATGTAATTAGAACAATGCTAATAAAAAAATTAAATAATAAAATAAATAAACACAACAACTCTACCAAACAATCCACGACAAATCAAAATCCTAAGCATTATGAATTAAACTAATATCACATATTAAATAGTAAGATAACACCAATCTATAGGATCGAGGTCTATCCGGTGAGCAACATTATTAATCTTTTGAGCTCTCTCCTTTTTTTCGTGGTTTATTCCTATCATTCGATCCATATTTTTCCCTTTTGTCTTTGAATATATATTTTCCTTTTGATTCTTATCCTTCGATCCATATCTTTCCCTATATATTTTCCTTTTGACCTTACTAATAGATGTCGGTAGAAGATTTTAGGGTTTATTTGTTATTGTTCTTCGGTGTGAAGAACAACAACTTTAGGAATTGAATATGTGAATTGTGGATGATTGAAAAGTGTGGAAAACATGTTCTATTTATAGATAAAATTAGGTCAAAAAAATTGAATGTGATTTGTCAATTTAGGAAGGTTTTCATTTGATATGATCCTATTTATTTCTTAAAGCGCAAGCCAATGAATCTGGATGGATTCATGACTTGGTGAATTTAGATAAAAAATATTTTAAAATAATGAAAATAATATGATAAATAAAAAATTTTGATTTGTTTTTTATTTTTTTAAGATTTTATTCATAAGATCATGATTTTAATAAAAAAAATATTTTAAAATATGCAGAAAAATAAAATACGAGAATTAATAATTAAATGGTAAAAACTATTTTTGTAATTTTTTATGATTTAAAGATAAAATAGAAAAGTTAGAAGTAAAGAAAAACAAATAAAATAGAAAAAACACTAAAAATGAGGAAGGTGAGATTCAAACTCACAACCTCTCACACTCAGAACTCCTTACACATGCTCTCTTCCCATTGTGCATGCCATTTATTCGAAATAAAGTAGCACTAGAAAGCATATGAAGCGTGGGGAAAATTTGGGGTACGACATCTTGAATTATCCTTATCACCTGGTTGTGAACCATTCAAAACCTTAGACTCTGATGTCTTGAGTTCTAGTATGTTCAGAATTCTTGACATTAGAGTCTTTGGTTATGGTTTTTTCAAAACCTTTGACTTTGAAGTCTCTGGTTCTAATCTCTTCAGAACCTTTGACTTAGAAGTCTCTGGTTCTGGTTGGTTCCGAACCTTTACTTTGTCAGCAGGTGGTACAAAGTGAGAATATAGCCCTTTCTGAGGAGAGGTTGAAGAATAAGATTTGATTGGTTTAACCACAGTTCCAAACCTTAGATTGAAAGGTTTTTATGATAAACTAATACCTTCTCCTTTTTCTTCTACTTATACCATAAATCATGGATGCAAGTTTTGCCTTATCAAAGCCATTTATGACAAATTCCTTAAGAGAAACTTCATGCTCATTTGGAGATTTAACAGACACTTTTTGAACTTGAGCAATATGATTTTTTTTTCTAAAATTTCATTTCTATTTTTACAAGTTTTTAATTCAATTATCCCTTGCTCATATTACTTTCAAAATTTTCATGTGATGGATTTGTCTTGACACCGAACCAAAAGGTCTTGAACAAGAGTAATCAAATTAGAATGAGAAAAATACGTCATCTTCTTCTTCAGAATGTGAACTAGAAATTGAGTCAAATTTTATGTCTGAAGATGTTAGAGCCATCAGAGCTAGATTGGCTTCTTAATTATCCATGTCAGATTCTTCTTCATTGTCAAGTTCATCCCATGGTTCTACAAGATACTTATTGACTTTGTTTCTGAAGCTGTCTTTTTGATAACTTCCTTTCTTTAACTTGTCCTTCTGTAACTCTGGACAGTCTGCAATAAAATGACCATGTTTCTTGTGGTTGTAGCATCCCTTATGATAATCTTTCTTGTCTCTAGAACTTGATCCTCTGAAGTCATTGCTTCTTCTTCCAGAGAACATTTTGTTCTTTTTGATAAGATACTAAATCTCTTAATTATGAAAGTCATTTCTTCATCATTTGAATCTTCTCTAGAACCTCTTGCATGAGAAGCTTCATTAGGTTCCTAGACTTTAGGAGACTTAGCAGGTTGACCAACAGATTTTAAAAAAATAGACTTTGATTTCTTTGCAGGTTCATCTCCTATGAGCTTCATCTCATGTCTCTAGAGATTGCTTATCATACTTTCCATACTTATTGTATTCATGTCCTTGGCTTTTTGAATAGCTGCCACCTTTGGTATATATTTGATAAGAAGACTCCTAAGAATCTTCTTGACATGATCAAAATTTGTATAACTCTTGTTCAGAACTTGAGTCCAGATACAAGAACTTGAAACCTTGAGAACATGGTTTTAATATCTTCATCTTCCTTCATTCTGAACAATTCATATTGTTGGACCAAGAGGTTAGCTTTGCCTCTTTTACCTACTGATTTCCTTCATAGGTGTCATACCCTAAAATTTGACCCTAAGGTTCCACATCATTTGCATATTATATGAACATACTTTCATACATCACTAACCCATCACAAGTACAAGATATGTGTGCTTACTTGCTTCCCAGGTTAGATGACCCCCCTAAAGCTCAAACAAATGAATTGTCAAGGAATAAACATCATATACAACACCACAAGTCTCTATATCATCCATGGATTTCAAGAACTTTCACTCATCAATAATCAAGTGCAAAACTACATCATGACAAGCTCATCAAGCCTCAAGACCCTCAGTACACCAAAATTAGGGTTTTGACCTAATTTAATCCCTGGGATGACTTGTGGAGCAAGACATGATCCAAGACCTCAAGATATGTTTCAAGGACCTCAAATACATCACATTAGTCCATTCATATGATTGGATTCATCCTAAGAACTTGATTCATAAACAATGCAAGAGTTCAAATCCATCTGAGCCACAAACTAGGGTTTTGATGAAAAGTCAACCATACCTTTGACTTTTGAGCAAGGCATGATGTCAAATCTTGGGACATGATTCAAGACACTCAAATATACCGTTGAAGTCCATTCATAAGTTTAAAATCACCTGGGGTATTCATTAATTGAAAATCAAGAATTAGGGTTTCTCTAAACAAAATTCATCAGATACCCAAAGTCAAAGTTTGACTTATTGAGCAAAATTGATCATCAAGGGCTATTATTCAAGAAAATATGATCCATAGTTGCATTTAATCAAGGATTGATCAAAGAATCAAGGTTACTTGCAAAAGAAGCAAAACTGGAAGAATTGAAAATTTCACTAAGTTGTGGAAATTCATGTTCAAGTACCTAACTTTATGTTGAATAGTATTTCGAGGGTGTTTTATCATATCCACAGGGATTGAACGTATATTTCCGCCGTTCGATAGTCAAAAGCGTTTCAAACTTTAATAGTAACAAAGAGTTTAGTTTTTCGTTTCGAATCGTTTGCATAAAATTTTGAATTCAACGGTAAAAAAGATTGGTTTTAGGGTTTGGTAAAAACATGCCAAGACTAGTGTTCCATAATCCGTTTCGTACGTATCAACTTGATAAAGCGTGTGAACTCGTTAACAATAAATATAACCACATATCCTCTCAACAAGTTTCTCTCGAACACTTGTTGTGAGATTTATCATATTGATCCTTAGATGATCTCTCACTTAAACTACCAGTATGATAACTTTCAAGTTAAATAATTATGAACATCAACTTTCAAAACTATCTCTAGCCTTATGATTATTGATGGATTGAAACTTAGGTCAAGTTTAATACATTTCTCTTGAACATGAATTAAACAAAATATAAACCATGTAAACAAAGTTTTTCTTCTATATTTATCATCAACAAAGTTCACAAACTTACAACCAAGATCAATACATACAAAATGATGGATTACCTACCATTAATCTTGACACAAGGATGTGTTTAGCTACACATAGTCATGGTAGCTTGCTTCACAAGTTTCGTGAGGAGATGAAAAAGCATCTGCATCGAAGAATCGAGATCGGATGCAAATCCAGCTTCTCTATGTGAAAAATCTCTCTTAGATGAAGAAAACTGAGAAAAATATCTTTTGGTGTGAAAAGGTGAAGTTATGATCCCAAGAAAATGTAAAATTTTATTTATAATACACTTGGAATCTGAAGCATTCGCACTGCGAATGATCCATTAGCCTAGCAAATGAAGAAAATGGCACCTGAGTGCCTTCTGATAACTAAACCGCCTTTGATTGTCAGCATAAGTTCGCAATGCGAACTTTTCATTCGCAAAGCAAACTATTCGCCAAAACATTCGTAAAGCGAATTTTGGGTCCTTTTGCCACTGCCATAGCCAAGGGTTCTTCGCCAGGACTTTCGCAAAGCGAGTGAAGCAGCGAACATTCGCTGGAGTTTGCAAAGCGAACTTTAGTCCTTTTTCCTACTGCCATATTCTGGGACCACTCGCTGGAGACCTCGCTAGTTGTTCGCAAAGCGAACCTTCGCTAGCTAGTTCGCAAAGTGAACTTCTTGAAGTTTTCCTCTATTCTTTGGCAGCTCGCATCAATTCTTTGTGGCTTCTTTCTTTGATCAATTTGTGCACTTTCCTGCAAAATATCACACACATTACAAGCACCAAAGGTATATATACAATGTTTGAAGAACAACAACAATTCACTACTAAAATCCACAATTAAAACATGAAAGTATTGAAAAATACCAAATACCAAATATCAAATACAAATATATAGCATATTTGACATCTAACAAACTCTCCCCAACTAACTCTTTGTTTGTCCTCAAGCAAAGTATGCCTCTCATTGACACAAGAGGATTTGTTCGAGCATTTGATTCAACCAAGACAAGATAAACGGCTCAAATAAACAACAATTGTGACAAAGCAACAATTACACAATCCTAGAATCGACAATGCAAAAGAACTTGATTCTTAAACAAATCTCAGACAATGTTTCAAGAGACAACTAAACCATCATGCTCATGTCACTCTAACACTCCTCTTCGAAAAAAGACTGAAGGAAATTAACGCGCTTGCAACCACGGGGCAATTTCGCTCGAATGACAAATGATGCAAATACAAAGCAATTCATACAGTATCTAATCGATCACATAATAAATCATGGAAGCAAAAGATCCTAAGGGCTTTTAAGGTTGTAGCTTGGTCGGGTTAACAACAAAGGGATATTTCTAAAGGCCATTGAATCGAAGTTTCCAATGCAAAAGAACATTCACTATACAAGGTATTCACACACATCTCAACTTCATTCACCAAATTTACACCTTTATCACAAACCTTCTCAAACTTCCTCATGCACAATTATTGGTTCTATTTTTCTCATTCAAGCAAGCATCCTTTTCTATTTTTTTCACACTCATATTTACATTCTCTTTTTCTTTTCATGCTTGCTTGAAATTTTTCAAAAGTGTGAGCAATTTACCAATCTTCTTTTTCATTCTCCCCAACTTATTTTCAACTAAACCTTAAGTGAATGCTCCTTGCTTTCTAAGGCAAGGAAATCAATAAAACAAAGTTCAAAGGTTCAAGAAGAAATTTTTTTAGAAACTCTCAAAAATTCAATGATGAAATTGATTTTCAAATTATATACAACACAAAGTTCATCACTAAACGAGATCTAAACTGTTTAGGCTCAAGGGGGTTAACGAATACTCACTACTCACGGGTAAATCACTATTTGGAAATGGTTGTGCTCAATATCAACAAGTGCCTTGATCATTTCTAAAGCTTCCACAATATCACACAAATCACAAGATAAAACATGAATTAAAAGTATAAAGCAAAATTCATCATTAATCCAAAACATATAGTATAACATGGAGGTTTCTCACTTTTGTGGTTTTTGGACCTAAATGACACAAGCAATCAATAAAGTTGTAACAAGAGACACAATTTCATTTGTACATAGACAAAAAGTTCTAACACATTCTAAATTCTAGAACTAGGTAACTATGTACCTTGCCAACAAAATCGTGCTTAAAATTACTATCATCGCCATCCAACTTGGAAGAATCTTCTTTGATGCACAACCACACCAACCTAAGTTTCTTCAAGTCAACACCAAAAGATGGAAATATTAAACTTCCACAAGCATACCAACATAAAGCGATAAAAAGCATACCAATAATTTAAGAGTTGAACATTCATAAACTGAAGAATTCAACTCTTAACAACAATAATACTAAAAACTAAAATAAAAATGAAACTAAACAAATTTAACTGAAAAACAACATAATACTCATAATATCATAATAATGTAATGGTGTGAAAACACCTACAAAGTCATAAGTACCACAATGGGTACAAGTACATCAAAACATCTCAAAATAATCCAACAAGTGGATACAGTACAGTACTACAAACTGAAAAAAAAAGGCATAATACATAAAACATAAGAAAACTTCACTTTGACACGCAAAGGAAATACAAAATCAGAACAGCAAAATCAGTCCTCCTCGGACTCTGAACCGAACACCTCAACCAACTCTTCATCCTCTGAACCAGAAACAGAACCAGACACCTCAACATCAGCACCATCACCCTCCTCCTCATCAGAATCATCAGGACCAGCCGCATCTGCATCCCCTCCAAAAACTGGCCTGGCCTCAGGCCAACCAGCATGAGTAAGGAACTGCTCCCTCGTCATCATCATATGATCAACGGCGGGTTCACGGATTTGCAGCTAAAGTACCTGCATGGAGTCATGTAAATCCATCATGGCACGCTGAGAAGCTGCCATCCAATCCCAATTATACTGGCAAATCTCCTGCTGATAAGGATAGAAACCTTGTGACCCAAAACTAGAACCATCGCCACCCCTCGTGCCGGCATCAGCACCAACACTCGACGTCTCACCCCTCGTCCCCTTAAGCTTACAGAACTTATCCACATATCCGTCATCGATCGTAGAAGGGATAGTAGCCTGACGGCGTGTGGGGAGATTAATCCCAGCATGTGCACACAAATTCATGATGAGACAAGGAAAAGCAAGAGAGGCGTTCTTCCGAGAAGAGGAACCAAGACCACTCTCAACAATATCCCTTATCTCATCTGCGATAATCCGGGCTACATCTATCTGTACATTGCTCATAATGATGTGGACAAGGTAGGCAAGTGGAATAGGGATGGTAGATGTATGCGACTTCGGCTTAATATTGGTGACTACCAAAAGCAAGATAAGTTGTGCCAAAGGTTGCATGTCTTCACGACGGTATCTAATGGAAACCCCAGATGGGTTGAGCTCTACAGTTTTACCCGGTCGTAAAAGATCTCTAGTCATTTCCGCAATGTTTCTGTGGAGGTGTGGGTCTCTGTGGTAGTCATCTATCTGGCTAGCTCTCAAGGGTAAAGGATTTCCAAGAACGGTATTAATTGTTCCACGATCAAATCACACCACTTTCCCCCCTACGAAAGTTGTCCAACCAAATTGGTCCCCATCATCAGGAAGTGCATTAACATAAAACTCACAGACAATCTCAACATTGTAGCTATCCACAGGAGTTATCAGTCGTCCCCAATTTTTCTCTTCTAAGAGTGCAGCCACAGACCGGTAACTCCCATGTTCACTTAGGTTAAATCTCATTTCTCGAAAAATGGTTCTCTTCTCCAAGGTTAGATACCTTGCTGCCTGCTTGGCTCCTTTGAAGCGATCACTATCAAACTGAATTGACACTTGTCTTGAAGTGTTGGCCTTTCGCTTCTTAGCAGGACTGATCTTTGGACCCATCTGCACAAATCAACAGAAAAAACAACAACCAGCAGTGAAATAATTCATTAGAAATGGGAGCCAAAACAAAATTCCAACTGAGATAACATAAATTTTTTTCAGAATTCTGATATGTTCGCAGCAAAGTTCGCAAAGCGAAGGCTGTCGAACATTCACCCCAGATTCGCAAAGCGAGTTTCTGGCGAATGCTCGCCCAAGTTCACAAAGCGAACTGGACAACAAACCTGCGATAATTTTCTAAAATAATAGCATCCAATACTTCCAACATCAGAGTTCCTTTTACAATACCATTTCTATTCTAAGGTTTGCACAAAATTCAACATGCAATCAATCAAACCTTAAAACAGAGGTGAAACCCTAGAATAAAAAATGTCTCTAATGTTTAATCCAATAACCCTAACCACAATGTCTAATCAGAAAGTAATAGAGAGAAAGAAAACGAGATTCAAACCTAAACTTGTTGGTGATTTGGGGAAACTTGGTGAAATTTGAGTGAAACAGAGAGCACGTGAGAAATTGTTCTTGTTTGTGCGTGTTTGTGAAAGTGAAAGAGAAAGAGTGAAAGTGAGAGTGTCCAAGGGAGTATGGGTTCCCTTCACAAGCTCAGAAAAAAGGATGGGTCATGGGCCCAAATGCTGGTCCACCCATAAAAATCCCTTTTTAATGAGGTGGCAGCAGAAAAATATTCCCCTGTCTCGCTGAGTTCGCAAAGCGAACAAGGCAGCGAATGCTCTCCCCAGGTTCGCAAAGCGAACTGGACACGAACATGACAGGTTTTTGAAATTTTTTCTGCATCTGCTCCCACTTCCTAAACCAATTGTAAATAACTGAAATCATAAAAAACAACAAATGAAAACAAAAATACTTAGAATGTTGGGGTGCCTCCCAACAAGCGCTTGCTCAACGTCGGCTAAGCTCGAAGGTTCGGAGGCTTGACGCCTCGAAACCAAAAGCTAAAGAATTGGCTTCCGAGAAAAACACACTTTGCGAACAAGAACTTCAACCGTTATCATGTCCTTTCTTTGATCCCCTTTTTTTCAAGAAGGAAAAAACCCAACATGATCGCAACATGGCCATTTTTGCATCTTCATTTTTTTTCTTCCACAAAGCCTCTCTTTCTAATTCTTTCTTTTTATGATCGCTTTCATCTACTTGATTCACACACATCACTCCTTTGAACAATGTAAACCAAGCTTCTTCCTCTTTTCCACTATCCTTGATCCGCACCTTCATTATGTCTTCATCAGCATCCACCAACATTTTGGTGGTTTTCATGAACGGTCTTCCCAAAATAATTGGCGTATTTTCATCCTCATCCATGTCAATGATCACGATATCAACCGGAAATAAGAATTTGTCAACTTTTACAAGCACATCCTCCACAACACCATGAGGATGAGTCCTAGACTTATCCGCAAGTTGTAATGTCATGGTTGTTGACTTCACATTCATATTATCAAGTCTTTTAACCACGAACAACGGAATGAGGTTAATACTAGCACCCATGTCAACCAAAGCTTTGCATTTAAAATCATTACCTATAGTAATAGGTAAAGCTACTCTTCCCGAATCTTGCTCTTTCCGCGGAAGCATACTTTGAATAAAGGCACTACCCTCGGCATTGATATCAATGTTATCTTTGTCCGTGCACCTCTTCTTTTTCGTAAGTATGTCCTTCATGAATTTGACATACTTAGGCATTTGTTCAAGAGCTTCAGAGAAAGGAACGGTTACTTGCAACCGACTAAATAATTCTAAGAATCTTGCGTAATGCCTATCGTTCTCTTTTTTATTAGGAGCAGGGGGATATGGTAATCTTCTTTGTAAAACTTCCTTTTCATACTCCTTTCTTTTTCTTTCTTTTTTCTTTCTTACTTCTTCATCATTCTTTTCAACTACACCATTTTCATCATTTTTTTCGACTTCCTCCAACACAA
This sequence comes from Lathyrus tuberosus, assembly GCA_022829125.1. NCBI lineage: Eukaryota > Viridiplantae > Streptophyta > Magnoliopsida > Fabales > Fabaceae > Lathyrus > Lathyrus tuberosus. Next base: position 943,429 of record JALAZF010000727.1, on the reverse strand, counting down.
TATCATTTTACTTTTCGACTACCACCTCATGTTCAACATCTCCTCCAATTGTTCTTCCACTTCTTGTGAAAATGGCTTTACAATGCTCCTTTGGATTTGTTTGAGTGATAGCGGAGAAGGTTGGCCCCAGTTTCTTTTCGGCTAATTGCTTTGCAAGTTACCCTATTTGAGATTCAATATTTTTAATCGAAGCTTCCGTACTCTTTTGAGTTGCCATTGATAATTGCATGAATTGTGTGAAATTTTCCTCCATTTTTGAACTTCCACTTTGATCTTGGGGTGGTTGGTAAGGATTTTGTCGGTATCCTTGTTGATTTTGGTAGTTGCCTCTGGGTTGGTAGCCTTGTTGATTTTGGTAAAGTTGTTGAGAATTTTGGTAAGGAGGTCTTCCTCGATAACCTTGAGTTGGATTTCAAGCATAATTTACTTCTTCCACTACTGGAGGACAATACCCAGTAGGACGATCCTCTCTACATAATTCACAATAAGCTACTTGCACACTCTTGCTCGGTGAGTTATGAATCTCTTTGAGTTGTTGAGGGAGCTTGGACATTTGTTGCGTTAACAACTCAACTTGTTGAGATAATAACTTGTTCTGAGCAAGAATTGCATCATTTGTTCCCAACTCAAGTACTCCCGGCTTATTTTGAGAAGGGCCACGGTTATGGTTCCCTTGATGGTCATTTAGAGCCATCCTGTCAATGGTAGAAATAACATCCTCGGCGCTTTTAGCCATTAACGATCCACCCGCGGTGGCATCCAGCAATGTTTTATGAACCAATTGAAGACCATTTCTAAAAATATGAACTTGAGTAAGCTCATCGAAGCCGTGCCCTTTACACTTTCTCAGCATGGAATTGATCTCTCCCAAGCTTCGTTGAGAGATTCATTTCCACCCTGAGTGAAAACTGTAATTGTTGTTTAAGCCTCCATGAAACGATTGTGTGGAAAAAATTGTTCCAAAAACTTTTCCTCTAGCATGTTCTAGTTTGTCATGATGGCCGTAGATTGGTCAAGATACCATTCCTTAGCCTTCCTAATGAGGGAATGTGGGAATAGTCTCTTGAACAAAGACTCTTCTTCAGCTTCGGGTGCACCAGTCGCGCCCACAATCTCATAGAACTTAGTCAGGTGTGTAAAGGGATCCTCGTGATCCATACCAGTGAATTGATTCTGGTATAGAAGCGAAAGGATATCCATCTTCATTTCTGAATGCCGACCATTCTGAGCATTACGTGCAAATTGTGCAGTATGTCTCGGACTATTAGTACAAGGAATTGAAGCAGGTGGTGATGGTGGTGGTGGAGCAGCCATGGTTGGCGGTAACTGTGGTATTGATGTCGAAGTTGAACTTTCGTCTCATTCTCGTCTTTCCTTAGCAAGTTGCCTCCTCCGCCTTGTTCTGCTATTTAACTTACACGCAGTTCTTTCGATTTCAGGATAAAAAAGAAGTTGGTCTACGGGTAACTTCCCTCGCATAAAACGGAGTCTGCACACTAAACCAAACAAATTAACAAGCACAAGAAAAAGTTAAACAAGTTTAAAACTCAATAACTATTGCAATGCTCGCAATATAACAACAATCCCCGACAACGGCGCCATTTTGTAGAATAGTATTTCGGGGGTGTTTTATCGTATCCACAGGGATTGAACGTATATTTCCTCCGTTCGATAGTCAAAAGCGTTTTAAACTTTAATAGTAACAAAGAGTTTGGTTTTTCGTTTCGAACTGTTTGCATAAAATTTAGAATTCAACGGTAAAAAGATTGGTTTTAGGGTTTGGTAAAAACATGCCAAGACTAGTCTTCAATAATCCGTTTCGTACGTATCAACTCGATAAAGCGTGTGAACTTGTTAACAATAAATATAACCACATATCCTCTCAACAAGTTTCTCTCGAACACTTGTTGTGAGATTTATCATATTGATCCTTTGATGATCTCTCACTCAAACTACCAATATGATAACTTTCAAGTTCAATATTTATGAACATCAACTTTCAAAACTATCTATTGCCTTATAATTATTGATGGATTGAAACTTAGGTCAAGTTTAATACATTTCTCTCGAACATGAATTAAACAAAATATAAACCATGTAAACAAAGTTTTTCTTCTATATTTATCATCAACAAACTTCAAAAACTTATAACCAAGATCAATACATACAAAATTATGGATTACCTACCACTAATCTTGACACAAGGATGTGTTTAGATACACATCGTCATGGTAGCTTGCTTCACAAGTTTCGCGAGGAGATGAAAAAGCATTCGCGTCAAAGAATCGAGATCGGATGCAAAGCCAGCTTCTCTATGTGAAAAATCTCTCTTAGATGAAGAAAACTCAGAAAAATATGTTTTGGTATGAAAAGGTGAAGTTATGATCCCAAGAAAATGTAAAAGTTTATTTATAATACACTTGGAATCTGAAGCATTCACACTGCGAATGGTCCATTCGCCTAGCAAATGAAGAAAATGGCACCTGAAGTGCCTTCTGATAACTGAACCGCCCTTGTTTGTCTGCATAAGTTCGCAATGCGAACGTTTCATTTGCAAAGCGAACTATTCGCCAAAACATTCGCAAAGCAAATTTTGGGTCCTTTTTCCACTGCATAGCCAAGGGTTCTTCGCCAGGACTTTCGCAAAGTGAGTGAAGTAGCGAACATTCGCTGGAGTTCGCAAACCGAACTTTAGTCCCTTTTTCTACTGCCATATTCTAGGACCACTCGCTGGAGACCTTTCTAGTTGTTCGCAAAGCGAAACTTCGCTAGCTAGTTTGCAAATCGAACTTCTTGAAGTCTTCCTCTATTCTTTGGCAGCTTGCATCAATTCTTTGTGTCTTCTTTCTTTGATCAATTAGTGCACTTTCCTGCACAATAGCACACACATTACAAGCACTAAAGGTATATATACAATGTTTGAAGAACAACAACAATTCACTACTAAAATTCACAATTAAAACATGAAAGTGTTGAAAAATGCCAAGTATCAAATACAAATATATAACATGTTTGAAATCTAACACTTTACAAGGCCATAACTTGTGATCCAAGAAACCATTTTTTGCACTCCAAAATTCAAATGATAGATCTTCTTCCATACAACAAGATTGTTGGGCTAAATCATCCCCAAAAAATGCATAGATTTTGAGATATGAAGCCATAAAGTTAGGGTTTCCACACTTTTGAACTTTGACACTTAGAAATTTTTTTATGCAGAATCTATTTTGTGTTTAAACAAACTTTGGGGTCGTTTTTCTCCAAGATCCAAGACGAATCAAGACCAAATGTAAACACCAAAGTTAAAGTAGGATATATCAGCTTTCCATAAAGTACAAGAGCAACCATTGATTCCATTTGAGCAAGGAGATATGATCCTCACAACATGCCATGATTAAACTGATTTTCAAGACAACATTGGTGCATTACTTGTGTCACACGATTTTCACCTTCAAATTTTGTCACCTTACAAGCCTTGTCATCCTCCAAGATCATAAATAATCTTGTTGAATCACATAATATCTTCAACTTTGAACCATAAGTCAAGGATTCTATCTCTTAGCATGTGAAAAACTATAATTACAAAGCCATGAATTCAATTTTGTTTTTGTGCATTTATGTGGAGCATTGAATTTGCATGAAATGAGCCACACCAATTCAGATCAGTTCAAAAATAATGAGCGTTCAAACCTACAAATGGAAATTGAGTCAAGATTCTAGTCATGCTATGGAAGACTTTTAGTACCTTAGCCTTTAAGTTAGAGCTACATGGCTATATCCATTGGACAATAGCATGCTCCCTCATCCAACACTATTCATCCAAAACAAATCAGTTCTCCTATAAATATAGGTCATTTTGCATCAATTCAAAGACACCAAAACAATACGAAAGACTTGTTTTCTCATTCTCCCTCTTTACTTCAAGTTTTCAAAGTTTCAAAGAGCAAACTTAGAATTTTCAAAAAACAGAGCCTAAACCACTCAAACAATTGTCCAAACACATCACAAATCATCCCTTGAAGGTGTCCAAACTCCCATCTTCATCTCAAACCACCAAAATCAGGAAGTCAACTATCAAAACCTAATATTTTGACTTTTATGCATTTTTCAAGCCATGTCTTGATCCTGTCCATTTCAAGACCAAACAACACTCCAAACACTCTCTAAATAACATCCCTAAATTGTTCCAACAAGAGTTTCTCAACTGTAACACCATTTGAGGGAGTTTCCATTTTAACCAATTTTGACTCATTTTGCAAGAAGGGGCCAGATTCTGTTCTAGAGGTTTCCCTTTAATTCCAAGCATCCAAGAAACTTCTATAAGGTGTATTGGTGGTCTGCAAAGCATTGGTTTACTTCTGTAACAAGTTTCTTGCAAATTGACAAGTGAGCTTCAAGAGGTAAGCTTCCTTAGAACTTGAACTTTAAGAAATATTATTTGCTTTTATGTACATTGATCATGATCATATCATATCTGTCTTACTTGTTTTGTTTGAACTATTTTATCATGCTATTATTGATTATATCTAGTTGTAGCATAGAACTTACAAATTTGAAGCATTTTAGGAACCACTATCGGGTTTTAAAATGTAGGCTTTTTTAGAAAAATCTAACACCACCATTGGATTCCTTAGGAAATTTCAAGCAAGTTTCATCTTTGATTCATCCATTTTCATGGATTAAATGACAAAGTTACATTAGGTTTTGCAAATGGTTGAAACTTGAAAACCTTGGGCAAGCCAACCATGGCGCCCTTGTCTTGTTCTGGTAACTAGGACACCTCCACCCTTATCAATTAATGGGTATGGTTTGATACACAGATGTATCACCACCCCAGTGGTTTAACCTGCACGCCCTTGAGTACTTATGCCTACCAGAACTGGGGTTCGAATCCCCCTCGTGTAACACCCCATTTCTACCCGGTAATTATATTAAAATCAGAGTTATAAAACTTTCAACATAAAATGGGATATCACATTTTCAACTTTAAAATCAATCACATAATAGTTAATCATGAAAGATACATAACGATTCAAGGGAACATAAACCAACAAATAAATCTTCAACTTATAATCAACTTTGTCAAATGCCACGCAGCGGATTCATAAACAAATTAGTAGCATCTTTATCCAACATAAAACAACTTCAAATTAAACAACAAAGTAATTTTCGGCAATTTCACTAAAAATTCAGCAGGTAGACAACTAAACAAAAGACACGCGTCATCCCCCCGAGTGCTACGTATCAGAGCGACAAACACCGACATCGAACTAAGGTAACCGGCTACTCCTCTTGATTACCTGCACGTTGCCAACATAGGGACAACATTCAAACAGAAGGGGTGAGATATCGAATATTATAAACGGAGTATGATAAATAATACATAGGTAGGAATCATACAAATAATCACCACTTCACATCAACAACCAACAAATAAAGTCAACAACAACTTAAGAAAATGCAACTTTAATGCGACTCGACTATGATATGCATGTGGTACCATCGGAGTAAAACTCCCAACTTAAAATTGCCAGTTTATCGAGGCATCAAGGCATAAGCCTTCAACTTTCAACTTTCAACTTGTGCCAATCCAGGCCAAGGTGGTGTGAGCAACGGCTCCGACATAAAATGCAATGTATGCGTTATGACATGCACAACTCAACAACGTAAACAACACAACAACGCTAACAATGTAAGCAACTTATACAACATGAGCAACTTAGTCAACTTTGGCTATTACGCCTTCAACTTAAAATTCGTCCGTATATCGGAACGAAACAACACAATCAGCTGTACCTGCAAATCAATTTTTCCGACAGAATTTCAACAAAACAATTCAACAAAATTCACCTACTAATTCACCCGACTTACCCCGACAATTTTTGTTAAATTCCGGGCAACTAAATTTTCCGCCTAAACCGGCTAAACCGACTAAAACTGTACTATTTTTAACTTCTGTTATTAATACCAGTTTATTGGAAAATTCTGTGATTTTTCTGGTTTTGATACAATACCCTGCTATAGTTTAAAATCATCTGTCATGAAAATTTGCATCATTTTGTTTCTGCTACTTGTTCCACTTTCTGTCAAAATTACTACTGCTACTTATTTAAATTTCTGACAAAACCTGTTAAATAATTCATGAAGCTAGCATCTTGCTCTCATACTATATATACTACTAAAACCAAAACAAATTTATTTCTATTAAAACCTAACACTGCAATTCATACTAGTTTATTCCATGAAGAGCACTCCTAGTTGCTTAGTAGCATTGTATTTTAAAAACAAGGAAAGAGGTTAACAGTAGTATTGGATTTCATGGACAAATATATTATTAAGGTATAAACAAAAATAAGGGACCCCACACCTATGGGTGGCTTGCGCCATGTACAAATGTGGCCCCCGCCACATGTATTTTCTTTGTGCTGGCCTTTGTGAGGGATGGTATCCAGAATTATATACTTTTCATTTATATGAAACAACATATTAAATATTAAACATGAATTAATCAAATACTTCCTCTTTATTTTACGGGTGGCTGGCGCCACCCCTATTGCTCATTCCTAGTGGCTTGCGCCACTTACATCTATGAAGGGTAGTGGCTGGCGCCACCAACATGTGGCCCACGCCATGTGTTTTCTTCTTTAGTTTTGGGTGGCCTGCGCCACCCCTATGTGAGTAATGGGTGGCCTGCGCCACCCGTGCATATTTCGTCCCCAACCAATTTTTCCAGAAAAATTCAATCTCACTGCAACATTCATAAAATCATCCAGCAACAATTTTCACAATAAATCGACACATTAACATTTTCACAGAATCAATCATTATAACCGCATCAATAACACATCGTCAAAAAAATTAACTTAAATCAATATCAACATCAGCCAGATTATCAACAACCACACAAAAATCAACAACAACTTATCAGAAAAATCTATTGGGAAAACAGTCATATAATCCCCAACCCTTATATCATTCATCCTAACCCGGCTATAATAATCGAACCCACCCTTACCTTGGATTGAAGGTAGCTCGACAATCGATCGAATTCCGGGAATTTGGCACCGGTAGCGGTTTCTCTCGCAACTTCTTCTCTCACGTTCTTCCTTTTCTCCTCTAACTGATACCAAAACCTCACTATTCTTTCTATTACTTTTATTTTATTAAAATAACATTATTCTAATATAATATCTAATGGGCCTAAATTATACACCCCTCTATTACTAATTCCGACACGAATCCAAGCCCACGAAACCAACACATTCCAACAACGATAATATTACTACTAATATTATCCCACGACTTTCCGACTTAATATTCCGACTTAATTTATCAAAACACGAAATCGATCGAATAACCACAAACAAATAATTAAATATTCAGTTAAATAAATAATTAAATATTTGGGCGTTACACCTTGCCCCAGTTCTTTTTTATTTTCTGATTTTTCAAATGGTTTTCAAGTATATTATTGTGCCTTCACCATATTGTCACTATGCGCGTGTAGTAGAGTTGGCTATTGTTTTTTGTTGCAAGCGAGGGAACCTGGGTTCAACACCCATAAGGACCCTTTCCATTATTTTTTTAGCACTTAATTTCTTCACATTTTCAAATATCCATAACTTTCTCATTTTTAATCATTTTGAACCCATTATTTTTGAAAATTGTTCATGATAATGTCTATTTTCTACTTGTGAAAAAAATATCAATAATACTTATATTACTCATATTTATGTGTAACACCCATATATAACAACATACATCAAAGCATATATATTATACATGAATCCAAGTTTTGGTACTGAAATACCAATAAGTTCCTAGTTAACACATTGTATACATTACATGCGCAAAACAAAAAGTCTAGAACTATGGCATAATATACACAAGATGTTCCAATGTACTAAGAACTAGATCAAAACAATGATCTCAAAATAAAATCTCCACAACGGAAGCTATGCCATCCAAAACGCCAAGATACGTAAGGATAATCAAACGACTTTATCCTTACCCTTCGCGCAACTTGAAGCACCTGTAATATAATCAACAACATGGGGTGAGATAATAAATTCTAGTGAGTTCCCTATCTTATGGATTCTCTCAACTTTACAAGGTTCTAACAATTCCTAACTCAAGTCAATGGAAAGGGAAATGACCTTGAGTTCACATTCTCACACTATATTGAAACATGTTCATGAGTTCACCAACTCAAAATATCACTAACCGGTAACCTCATCAAGGCACCCCTTTTCCTGTCCTCTCCTACGCCTAAGAGTCGGCACGAGTCATGGATCCTTGTAATTTACTTGACATATGAAATGGATTCGGAAACTAAGAGACATATTATCACCTTACGATTCATCACTTCACATGGCCTGTTAACCATCACAAGTCTCTTTACCCGTAGGCTCCATTCGTACTAATCGCGGGAATCAAACCTACTAAGTAATCATGCATACATTCCAGAGGAGCCCTATGCTTATGAAACGACAAGTCTCAGGGAAACGGTTCCGATTACATGATCTCACACACAAACATGATTGTATTCGACAATCACAAGGCCATATTCGCCTTAAGGCCACATTTGCCTTTTCTCAAAAACAAAGTTCACACATGTTCCATACTAGTGTCTCACTCTCCTCTAGACCATTACTCGTCAAGGATGCACGCCTAGGCATCGAATGCACGAGCATCACCATCAAGATTATCTATCAATTCCTAGTCACACTACTAGGTTCCACTATTGATTCATGGTAAGGTTTCCTCACTCTTCCTATTCCACTTTTTATGCATGCATTTACTCTCTCACAATTAACAGTCATGAAGAGAAATATAGTATAATACAACAGTATAAATAAAATACATGTAATAGAACATTTCATAAAATTATCACATTCACCTGATTCCCACCGATTAATTAATTTCATATCAAAATCAATATTTTTCACTTCTATTGCGTAGAATATTTTCATAGCTTTCCAACGACTCCTACTACGCCTCGATCGGAATTACGATCCAAAACATATGAATTTTTTAAATATTTTCTTATCCACTTACAGTGGTAATCGGTTACTCCCATTTTACTATTCACACAGAATCAAATTAAGAGTTAGAGACATGCAGAGTAATCAGTTACTCAAATATGGATAATCGATTACTCAGTTCAAATTTGGCACAGAACATCATTTTTCACAGAGTAATCGGTTACTCAAATATGGGTAATCGGTTACTCCTGTTGCAGAAGCTGAAAAACTCTGATTTTCTTGATACAAAACCCCTCAAACTCATTTAAGACATGTTGAAACATACCAACAAGTATTCCCGATTAAATTCACACATAACTCGACTATACTACGCAGTTTATTCCACACTTGAACCGTGAAAACATCGATTCCACACAAATATTCATAATTTATCATTTCTAACCTAAGTTCTAACATCTCTAAAATTCTAGAACTTAAGTTTCTAACTAGAACCCACCTCAATACAAGATGATGATGATGAAGAGGAGATGATTTGGTGAAGAGATGATGAAGATCCAAGCTTTTCTCTTCTTCTAGGTTTTCTTCTCTTTCTCTTTTCTCCCTTGCTCATCCTTCTCTCTACTTCTTACTATCTTTGTAACAATGAAGAGGAAAAAGGAAAAGGAATGATATATAGAAATATCATTAAGTTAGTAACACTAACTTAAATGTCCAAATTGTCTCTAATGTACCAATTGATAGAAACCTCAGAGTCATATAATATTAATTTGATCTAATATGAGCTCATCATTTGCTCTAATTATCTTAGCAGATAATTTCTCAGAGCACACCTGAACCCAGTTGATCAAAAACTAATATTATCTAGAGCATTTCAATTATGGGGTATTACATCCTCCCCTCCTTAAATAAAAATTCGTCCTTAAATTTAAAGATTACTTGAAAAGATGAGGGTAAGCTTCTCGCGTTCCCGATTCTAATTCCCAAGTTGCATCACCCGAATGCGTCACATCCCACTGAACTTTAACAAGAGAAATTTCCATGTTCCTTAATCCTTTAGTTTCTCTTCTTGCGATATGGCTTGGTTGAGGTTCAAATGTTAAATCTGCTTCTATCTCAATCGTATCTGGTAGAATTGGTTAAATAGGATATGGAACAAACTTTCTAAGTCGAGACACGTGGAAAACATCAGGCATCTCGGATAGAGAAGGCGGTAAGGCAAATCTATAAGCTACTTCACCAATCCTTTCTAAAATTTGATACGGTCCCACGTATCTCGAACTTAACTTCTGCGACTTAAATGGTCCTTTCAATCTCAACCTCAGAGTAACCTTCAAAAACACATGACCACCTTCTTCAAACTCTAAAGGTCTCCTACGGTTATCCACATAGCTCTACAGACGATCTTATGCTTGCTTAACTTTGTCACGGATCATTCTAATTTTTTCCGTAGTCTCTTGAATAATCTCGGGTCCCAAAATTCTATCTTCGCCAACTTCCGCCCAACATAATGGCGTCCTACATTTCCTCCCATACAATGCTTCGTAAAGAGTTATACCGATACTCGCGTGATAGCTATTGTTGTATGAAAACTCAATCAACGGTAAAAGTTCTATCCAATTTCCTCAACTTTTAAGCACACAAGCTCTTAACATGTCTTCCATCGTTTGTATCGCCCGTTCCGCCTGACCATCCATTTGAGGATGATTCGACGTACTCAAACACAACTTTGTTCTCATAGCTTGTTGAAAAGCTCTCCAAAATCTTGAAGTAAACTTTGGATCTCTATCGGACACAATGCTAGAGGGAATACCATGCAGCCTCACAATTTCTGAAATAAACAATCGTGCAAGATGACTTGCCTTGTAAGTTGTCACCCAAATAGAATCATAACCACCTTGTGCACGGGGTAATCCAACTGCAAAGTCCATAGATATACTATCCCACTTCCATACAGGAATTTCTTAAGGTTGTAACAAACCGCCCGACCTCTGGTGTTCAATCTTTACTTGTTGGCATACCGCACACTCCAACACATACACTGCAATATCTCTTTTCATTATGGACCACAAATAGTCCCTCTTTAAGTCTTGATACATCTTTGAAGAACCAAGATGTATGGTAAAAGCACCTTTATGAGCTTCGTCCAAAGTTCTTCTTTTTAACACCGCATCATCCGGAACGCAAATCCTTTGGTTAAATAGAATGATTTCGTCGGTAGCTCGCACGAAACCCAATTGAATTGACATTTCTTGCAATTTCTCATCTAGAACTTGCCCTTGTTGAATCTCATCCCTCAGGGTAAAATTGACATACAAGTTTCCCATTATCACACCATTTTGAGTCCAAATAAACTGGAGATTAAGATCTCGAAACTTTTCCAATAACGAATACTCTAAGATCATCAATTTGGCATTATGCAACACTTTTCAACTCAAAGCATCCACCACTTTATTCGCTTTACCCGGGTGGTACTTCAATTCCAAATTGTAATCCTTCAGATACTCCATCCATCTCCTTTGACGCATGTTAAACTCTTTTTGATCAAATAAATACTTTAAACTCTTGTGGTCGCTGAACATTTCAAAACGTACTCCATACAAGTAATGACGCCACACCTTTAGTGTAAACACAACTGCTGCCAATTCCAAATCATGATGTCACACTGAAAGGCATTACTAAGAATTCATAATGGCCATAACGGGTTCTAAACGTGGTCTTTCGTACATCTGAACTCTTCACACGGATTTGATGATAACCCGACCTTAAATCAATCTTCGAAAACACACAGGCTCTTTTCAATTGATCTAGCAGGTCGTCTATCCTGGGTAATAGGTATTTGTTCTTGATGGTGACTCTATTCAACTGTCGGTAATCAATACATAACTGCATTCCACCATCTTTCTTCTTTACTAATAACACTAGAGATCCCCAGGGCGAAACACTAGGTCGAACAAAGTGCTTAGCCATTAAATCTTCCAATTGATTCTTTAATTCTCTTAACTCTAGCGGTGCCATCCGATACGGAGAAACGGATATAGGAGCTATTCCCGGTATCAGGTTAATAGAAAATTCCACTTCCCTTTCCGGAGGAAGAGAAGTGACATCCTCGAGGAAAACTTCGGGAAATTCGCAGACTACAGGGATATGCAGTACTTACAGGTCGCTACTCTCCTCCTTAGTGAGAACCAAAAGAACAAACTTTTACTTCTCAAACAAGAAATTTATCATTCTAACCATACCTTCTAAAATAGTAGTTAACACATCTTTTGGAGTAGCTTCTATGGACGGAACGATGATTAGCTTCTCCTCACAACCAATAAACACTGAATTAGCGGAAAACCAATCCATCCCCAAAACGACATCAACTTTCTTAAGCGGTAAACAAATAAGATCAATCTGAAAAACTCTTCCATCCACAGATAGTACACAGTTTTCACACATTAAAGGTGTTTCAACCATCTCATCCATGACGGCAGTAACCACCATAGGAGGAGACAACAAAATAGCTTGCAACCCAAGTCGCTTCACACATTGTATCGACACAAAGGAGTGTGTTGCTCCACAATCAAATAATACAAAACAAGGATGCCAATTAATGAAACACGTACCAACAATCAAGGAGTTATCACCCTTAGCCTTCCTTGCATCCAATGTATAAACTCGTCCGATACTTTTTCCTTGAGTCTGATTCTTATTCTGAGGACAATCCCTCGCCATATGGCCCACTTTTTGACACTGATAGCACTTCACTCCTTCGAAGCCACACCTACCATAATGAGTCTTACCACAAGTACGACACACAGGAGGTGTAGTCAATCTAGAATTATGAACTTGTTTCTATTTGAAAACTTGTTGTCTAGGCCTAAACTGTTGACTTGATCTTCCACGATCGTTCTAATTCGACCTACTCAATTCCCCTTCTTCTTGGTCTCTCTTCAAACTGTTCTCAGCCACATAACATTACCTTAGCAACTTAACATAAGTAGTGAACTCTCTTTGAGACACACTATGAGAGATCTCATCTTTCAATCCAAAAAGAAATTGGTCAATCTTCCACTTTTCGTCCGGAGCATACACGGCTTGTCAGAGTAAGCAGCCATGATCTCAAACTTCTCAACATAAGCAGCCACTGTCATATTACCTTGTCTCAACTGTTGGAAGTCGAACTCCTTCTGGGTCCTCAAAGAACTAGGGAAATATTTCTCCATAAAAGTAGTCTTGAATTGCTCCCAGACCTTAGGCACATCTTGGATAGTTATTAGAGCTGAAGCACTCTCCCACCACCTCATAGCAGGACCTTTCAACGAGTGAGAAGCGAATACCACTTTGTTCTCTTCACTACATTCCACTATCAGAAAGATTCTCTCCATACTAGCCACCCATTCACGAGCTTTCACAGGATCTAATCCGCCATGAAATTCTGGAGGATTCATGCGGATGAAATCCTGAAAACTTCCACCAACAACATTTGGAACAATCACTGGAAGATTAAGACCTCCATTAATCTATTGTATCATCTGTTGCATGAATTGGTTCTGCTGCTGCTGCATCTGTTGCATAAACTGGGGCCATGGGACATACTCGTCGCCGCCTAACGAATTTGTCTCGGAAGGATTAGTTCCGGGTCTACCACGGGTTCTGCGTCTGTCAGCCATGTTCCTAAACGTCATACAGATAGGATTAAGTTGACCAGGCTCAATACCATAAATATAACACTTAAGACCAATGGTGACATTACGCATATGAACGAAAGGAAGTACTTATAATATTTCATGGCTAGGTCGAGGATACGACCTGCTCTGATACCAACTGTAATACCCATATATAACAACATATATCAAAGAATATATATTATACATGAATCCAAGTTTTGGTATTGAAATACCAATAAGTTCCTAGTTAACACATTGTATACATTACATGCCCAAAACATTACCTTCTTAAGGTGTTAATTTCAGGTTTTGTTCCATGGGAAAGTCTACCGGTTTTGAGAGAGTAAGGCCACTGTCAGAGATAATATCACGAACATATTGTCTTTGAGTGAGAAAGAGACCTTATTCGGATCTTTCAACTTCAGTCCCTAAAAAGAACTTTAATCTTCCTAAATCTTTAATTCTGAAATGTTGCTGTAGTAAAACCTTAACCAAGCTAATAAGTTTTAGGTCTGAACCTGTAAGTACAATGTCATCGACATATAGAAGAAGAAATACAGAGCCAGATTCACGATGTAAGCAAAAGAGAGACGGGTCTACTGTACTATGTTTAAAACCAAAATTAATAAGAACCGTGGAGAATTTTGAATACCAGTTTCGTGATGCTTGTTTAAGACCATATAAGGACTTTTGTAGCTTGCAAACTAGTTGCTCCCCCTTGCGACAGAATCCCACAGGTAGTTGCATAAAAACATCCTCATGCAAATCACCATGTAAAAAATCGTTATTCACATCCAACTGGTGAAGGGGCCAATTTTTGGCAGCAGTAATAGAGAGTAAAACTCTAACTATGACAAGTTTAGCTACGGGAGCAAATGTATCAAAATAATCAACCCCTTCAATTTAGGTATACCCCTTAGCAACTAAACGTGCCTTATACCGTTCGATGCTACCGTCAGAATCGCGTTTAATTTTGAAAACCCATCGGCAACCAACTGGTTTCTTTCTGTTATCAAGGTGGCATGGACATTTTATGATGTGTGATGAATGTCGAGAAATATTTGGCAAAGGGTGTTGATTAACTAAATGTTCTTCAAGGTGGTCGGGTTCCAAGGCTATTTGTGTAGGTTGAACATGGTTTGAAGGTGTAGGGGACATAACTGAAATGTCTATTTGTGTAGGTGGAACATGGTCTGAAGGTGGAGGGGACGCAACTGAATTGTTTGTGGGGGTGAATTCATTAGTGGGTAATTCTTTTTCTGTGAAAGGATAAGCTGAAGGTGTTGTGTCATCTATATGTGGTAAAGGTAAAGGGAAAGGTGAGTCAGTTGTCTGAGCATTAAACATCTTGTATGGAAAAATTGTTTCATGAAAATTTGTATCTCTTGTTACATACAACTTTTTTGAAGATAAATCAAATATTTTATATCCTTTTTTACCATGGGGATATCCTAAAAACACTCCTGGAGATGCACGTTTATCAAATTTGTGGGTGATGTGTGTGTTGTGACCATATACCAAGCAGCCAAAAACTCGAAGATAG
This sequence comes from Lathyrus tuberosus, assembly GCA_022829125.1. Classification (NCBI taxonomy): domain Eukaryota; kingdom Viridiplantae; phylum Streptophyta; class Magnoliopsida; order Fabales; family Fabaceae; genus Lathyrus; species Lathyrus tuberosus. Next base: position 928,250 of record JALAZF010000727.1, on the reverse strand, counting down.
GAAAGTTTCGATTTTTTGTTAAATAAAATTTCATGAGGTGTATGTCCTTTGAGAACATTTGTAGGTAGGCGATTAATCAAGTAAGCAACAGTTAGTACACAATCACCCCAAAGGTTTAATGGCAAGTTGGATTGAAAATGTAAAGCACGTGCAACACTTAATAAATGTCTATGTTTACGCTCTACAAAACTATTTTGTTGGGGAGTGTAAACACAACTTTATTGTTGTAATACTCCTAAATTTTTTAAAAAGTCACGAGTTTGAGAGTTAAAAAATTCACATCCATTGTCAGAACGAATTTTTTGGATTTGAGTATGAAATTGTTTTTCAACTAGCTTAAAGAAATAAGGGATAATTGTGTTAACTTCACTTTTGTGTTGCATTAGAAATACCCACGTACTTCGAGAAAAATCATCTACCCCAGTAAGAAAAAATTTAGAACCAGAGGAGTGATATTTAGTATAAAGTCCCCGAATATCAAAATGAATTAATTCAAAACATCGAACAGTAGAGATGCAACTTAATGGAAATTTCAAACGAGACTGTTTTGCCAAAGGGCACACAGTGCAAGTACATTTATTTGAAAACTTAATGCTAGTATCTAAATTAATGAAATGCTGAAATAAGGTTGGGGCGAGATGTCCTAAGCGCCAGTGCCATAAATCAAAATGTGATCTAAATAAGGCAGTGTGGATGGAATTCGTTGAAGAATTACCCATGGTGTAGAGACCTTTATATTGTTCACCCATCACAATAATCCTCTTCATCCTCTGGTCCTGTATGAAACATGAAGTAGGAGTGAAAGTGATCCAAGAGTTAGTATCTTTAGATAGCTTACTAATGGACAAAAGGTTAAATTGAAATGAAGGGACATGTAGAACATTTTGAATTACAAGACCTGAATGTAAACAAATGGAACCAATATGATGAATTGAAACAAGTTTATTATTAGGTAATTTAACAGAAGTAGAGACTTTAATGTATGACTGAAAAAGGGAGAGGTCAGAAACCATGTGGTGAGTGGCACCGGAATCTAATATCCATACGGATGTACAAGATTTAGAAGAAGAAAAACAGCGGAGTGAGGTACCTGCTAAATTTGCAAGAGGTCGATCATTACCATTTTGAAGGAGAGAGAGTAGCTGTTGAATCTGAGTTGGAGTTAAACTAGATGAAGACTAAGAATCCGGAGTTGGAACAACATCAACATTAGAATGAGCCGGTGATGCGGAGGGTCCGGTTCCTTGACCATCACGAGAAGAGGAACCACAACGGGATTTGTTGGAGCCAATATCATGTTTCCACCAAGAAGGATAACCAATCTTTGAGTAGCAACGACTATCCGAATGGCCATCAACCTTGCAGATGGAATAATAATAATTGGGTTTGGAATTGGTTCCTTTTGAGGAATTTGATTGTTGAACAACCATGGCGGATTGATCTATTGGCACCAAGCGTGAATCGGATAATAAACGTTGACGCTCTTCTTGTAAGAAAAGTGAGTACGCCTTGGGAACCGAAGGGAGGGGATCCATGAGTAGTATTTGGCTAGGAACAGATGCATATGAATAATTTAAACCTTGTAAAAAATCCATAAGATACTCAGTGGCATATACCTCGTTGAAATTTGGTACAGCACCGCAAACACAAGAAGGAAGAGTTTGATAAGAATTAAGCTCAACTCTATAAGCTTTGAGTTCAGTGTAATAACTAGCAATGGATTTGGTGCCTTGAGAAAGATTTGCAATGGCGCGACGAATTTCAAAAATACGGGGTGCATTTTTTTGAGTAAAACGAGTAAGAAGATCAAACCATATATCCCAAGCACTATTAATCCATAGGAGGGAATTGGCTATGGTGGAAATAGTGGAATGTATAAGCCAAGATTGAACCATACTATTACAACGAATCCAACGAGAGAAATTTGCATTGTTAGGTTCAGGTTTAACAAGGCTGCCATCAATAAAACCAAGTTTGTTTTTAGCTTCAAGTGCCATGGTAATGGCTCGGTTGCAAGTGGCATAGTTATCGCTATTAAGAGGTTGTGTGACAAGTATTTGGCCTGGTTGGTCTGATGAATGGAGATAATAAGGTGATGAAGAATCAAGGGCAGCCATTTTGGATGGGAAAAAGGAACGAAGTTAGGCTGATACCATGTAAAGAAAGTGTGTAGAGAGTAATAGGATTCTTTGTTATATTTATTGATGAATGAATCGTAGGTTAATATAGTATACAAGTATTAACAGAAAAGGCTAAACTAAAGGAAGCTAAACTAAAATATAGGAAAGCTAAACTAATTAATAAGAAGAACAGGTATTAGTAACAAATTGTAACTATTTATGAGATATTGTAGGCATAGTCGATAACATCTCTATCTTGGTGGATCATTGAATCCGACAAGGAAAATGTTGGCAGTGTAGGCTAGCATCCCGTTTCACGATTTTTTAGGTGTTGGATGGAGTGATTTTTCTGATATAATAGGTATGAATAAAAAAATGGCAGAGATGATCATTGTGCTTGAACGAGTCTGGCAGCGACGGAGTGCGATGACCATCTCACGGTGGTGTGCCAGAACATAAATGATTGAGAAGTTGAGATTTTTATCAACATCAATATAGAAAAGAAAAGAGTTTTGAGAATTAAGATTTTGATATTATTAATAATATCAGAATAAATGTGTTTCCTTGTTAAGTTCTTTCTAAAATTGTGGCTTCAATTTCTTCCATCAATTAAATTGCAGGAGATGGGGAAATGGGGTAGGTAAGAGAAATAAACATTTTCAAAAGAAAGAACTTATTATAAGATCCAATAAAATTAGTAATCCAACGACTATTAATTGTGGTTCACGGTGAGGAATTTGTTGGAACGTCATATTTGAAGCCACCTTAAAAATTATGCATTGACTTTTGTATTGTTTAAAAATTATTGTTTGGTCACAAAGTTTCTTAATATATGTCCACATATTAGCATGACCATAAATTAAATATTAAATTGTCGGCCATTTCAACCTTTATCCTAATTTCATGGACTTTTTTCCCCTATAAATACCAAAACTTGCAAATTGTATTATTATGTAATGGCGAATCAAAGCTCAAAAGTGTTTCTATTTCTTTACCATCCTGGTTTTATTACATGCAGGTAATATTACTCTCTTCGATTATCATAGTAGTTTTTAATATAGGAATTTTAGATAGTTGAAGTGGGTTATGGTTCTATCAAGAGATTTGGTGATTTTTTTCAGAAGTTCTTATCTATTGTAGTAAGCCTAAGATTAGAGGAAGTATATTTTGATTTGGCATGTTGTGATTAGATCAATTTTGAAATTTCTAAATGATATAATGTTTTTCTAAATGATATAGTTTTTCGGTAAATTGATGAATTCAAAAGACTTGCTATGTGTTTGTTTCAAGGATTGAAATTACATTTTCGGGAATGTGACATTGAAAATGCAACAATTCCATGTTTGTTTCAAATTTTTAAAAATTATTCTCGGGTATTTTTTATTCCGAGGAATGTTGTTTGCATATAATTCTTGTCATGTTTATTCCCATGCATAAAGGGTGGGATTCCCATGGGAATAAATTCAACTTCTTATAACTTCCCACTACTACTCACATATTATTAAGAAATAATTTTTTTTATCCAAACACATAAGTGGGAATATTATTCCTAGAAATAATAATCCAAGCAATATGATTCAAAGGAATGATTTTTTATAACTTGAAACAAACACACCCTTGAAAGAATTGAGATTTTTTTTTATTTGAAAATGATTTTTTTTTTATTTGGGCGGTTTGTTCTTTCTTATATGCTATTTTTCTTTTCTTTCCTTTTTTACGGTGTTTTTTCTCCAATAATTCGTTGTATTTTTTGGAAATTTTGTCTCTCTTATTTATATATTTTTATTTGCTTTTAAAAATATATATATTATTATAGTTGTTAATCTATAAACCGTAAACTAGTAAGATACTCGTGCTCCCGCACGGGTAAAATTATTTGATACGGTATAAAATATATTTAAATGTACATTTGGAGTTATAAAATATATTTATATATGTGTTTAAATTTGAAATTATCTATTAATTATAAAATGAACAATGATTATATAAATTAAATTGTATTAAAATACAAATAGAAAAAAAAATTCTTGAGATGAAAAAAAAATTAATATTTGATAATAATAATTTTATCTTTTAAATTAATAAAATTATTGATTAAAATAAAATATGTATTTTATTTATAGTGACCCGTGAAATAGAAAATTTATTTGATACAATATATAATATATTTATATACAGTCGTAGATTTGAAATGAGTTATTTGATTGTAAATTGAAAAATAATGATACAATCTGAATTGTATTAAATAATCATGCAAAAAAAAAAAAGACGACTCGTGAGATAAAGAAAGACAAAAAGAAAATTTTGATGCGATAATGACTCGTGAGATAAAAAAATTATTTGGTGCGTGTAGTACCCTAAATTTTGACCAGTGGTGCTGCTATTTTTGGATTTTTGTGCTACCAGGGGGTGTCATTTTGATGTCAGTGGGTTCCTGAGAGCGCTAGCACTCTTAGGCCCATTTTGAAATTGGTGTGGTATAAAAGTTTTTATTATTATTTTTTTTATTTAAAGGGAGTTTGTTTATTTTCTTTAATTTTTTTTTTTTAGGATTTGGTTTACTTTATTTATTTTAGGGTTAGTCATTTTAGAGTTAATTAGGAAGTTTGGTCCCTTTTAATTTAATGGTATAATAACCAGGTTTTTATTCATTTTTCAAATTATTATTTTTATATTGTTATTGATTGTTTATTTGTTTTGTTATTTTTAATAAAAGTCTTCAGAATTAATTAAATAATTTCAATAGGTCTAAGTTTAGAGATTAAGTATATTATTTTAGCTTAATTGTTAATTAAGAAGGACTTTTTTTGATATTTTATTTAAGGTAATTAAATTAAAAGTTAAATTTGGATGCTATTTAGATTAGGAGGGACCGGTAGTTCATTTTATTTTATTATGGTTATTTTATTTATTTTTTCTATTAAAATGATTATTGTGACATTTAGGATTTTTTTTATTTTTATTGGGTTGTTATAAGAATGTTGCGTTTTTTATTATTCATTTTTATTATTATATTGGTGGTGTATTATTAATATTGAAAATTATTTTATTTTATTTTATTGGTCAAAATTGTTGACCCGTGTATCTTCTTCTTCTCCACTCACAAACCCTAATTTGCGCAGAAATTGAAAGACGAATCAAATAAATTCAAATCGTATCAAGAATCAATTTCATTAATTTTTGGGTCAAAGTACAATCAAATCTTTCAATTACAATCTAAATCAAAACCCTAATTCTAAAAATCAAAACAAATAAAATCAGATCGATTACATCAGAATTTTCCTAAATCGAAAACCTAATCTAATTAATTCCTAAACCTAATTTCAATACTATATAAACTAAGAGGAAATTAACAAAAGGGGACCCAAAAAGCGGACGAATTGAAGCTGCGCAAATCCTCCCTAAACCTTCAGTAAATCTCTTGATCTTCTAAAAGGACTAGGGTTTATCAGTCGAACCCTATAATCCTTGAGCTTAAGCCACCTGTAATAAAGAAAACAAAAGAGATTAGAGATTGGAGGAGAAGAAGGAATCGGAGTAGCTTAATCGGTCACTGCAGGAAAGGTAACGAGCACTTAGCTTGAATTTTTGTTGTTGCCATGCGCGAATTTTTGTTGAATGATGGTTGGTTAGTGTTGCCGTTGATGGTGTTTTCTATGTTGGGTTTGCGCCTAGGGTTCGTTTGAGGGGTTTCGAATAGGGTTAGGGTTTATATCTAGGGTTAGGGTTCATTGCGTGAGGGTTAGGGTTCCTAGGGTTCTTCACGAACCCTAGAGAACTGGGTTTGTTTCTGGGTTCGTAAGGGTGTTAGGGTTCTTGGGTTGAAGTTTCCGGTTGAATCCTCAACAGAATTCTGGAATTTGTGGTGGTTTGTGGGGTATACGCGGTGGACGGAGGCCATAGCGGTGACGGAAAGGAAGAGAGAGGAGAGAGCGTTTAGAGAGAAGCGAGAAAAATCTGAGAGTTAGAGAGAGATGGACGAGTAAGAGAGAGAAAGAAAGAGGGGAAATGAGAGTAATCTAAGGGGGACCCTGTTGAAATACTCCCTCCCCTCGCTGTTAGATCTAGGACGCGTGGCCCTTTACTGGCCGCGCGATTTCATGACTTGGACTTTTCCTGTGGATGAGGGACCATGGTGCTCCCTTCGCAGACTTTTAATCTCAGACATCCATATGGTTTACCTTATGAGTATGCTGATCCAACGTGTAGCAAACAATCCATCATAGTCTTAGTCAGCGCAATCCAACGCCCCAGAAACAGAGTCAGCGTTGTGACTCTCTCCATGAACGGTGGGCCTGCGATGAGCCTCCAGGGTCAGTGGGCTTAACGCCCTTGATATCCACACCCCCAGTCAATGAGCCCATTTGGTTTAAACTTAATTTGTACCCCCTGGATTTATTTAATAAATTAAATTACTTACATAATTTAATTATTAATTAGGATTTAAATAGTTAGTTAGGATTTAAAAATAGGATTTTAGGGGTATTATTATTAGGATTTATATTTAGGATGTTTAGGGTTAATTTTGGGTTTGGATTTTAAATTTGTATTTTATATTTTATATATTTAAAATATTTGGTTTATTCTTTTAAAAAAAATAGGGATTTAATTTTTATTTAGGAACTTATTTAGGATTTTTAGGATTAATCTTGGATTTGGGTTTTAAATTTTTTTTTATGTACTTAAAATAATTTGTTTTTTTCTCTTAAAAAATATAAGGATAAAATTTTTAAGTGGGATTATTTTATTTTTGAGTTTTAAGGATGATATGTGGGGAATTTGAATTAATTAAAATTTGGTTTTTTTATTCTAAAGAGCATTTACATTTTTGGGTTTTTATTTAAGTTGGGTTCAAACACGGTTTTTGGAGATAAAAAAAATGTTAGGTTTAGTTTTTTTGGGATTAAAATTCCATCATTTAGAGAGTATTTTGAACTTAGCAAATTATATGTTTTGGGATTAATTTTCCTAGTTTTTTGGCATGGTGGCATTTTGGAGTTATGTTATTAAAATTATTTTAGGGATTGATGTTAAATGTTGGGGATATTTCTAAGGGATATAAGGAATATGAAAAAGTTTTTTTAAGGATTTAAAATTTGGGATAAAACTCTTTGTCCAAGAGTCTAAATAAAGGATGGGATTTAGGGATAAAACTCTTAGGTTCCAAGAGTATAAATATAGGCCAAGGGATAAGGGATTAAGGGATATAACTCTCCATCCAAGAGTATAAACAATGGATAAGGGATTTTAAGGGATAGAACTCCTCGTCTAGGAGTATAAATAATAGATTAAGAGATAGAACTCCTCGTCTAGGAGTATAAATAATAGATTAAGGGATAGAACTCCTTATCTACCAGTATAAATAATAGATTAAGGGATATAACTCCTTGTCTAGGAGTATAAATAATAGATTAAGGGATAAAACTCCTTATCTAGGAGTATTAATAATAGATTTGGGGATAAAACTCTTTATCCAAGAGTATAAATAGAGGATTAGGTTTGTGATTAGGGTTAGGAATAGGATTAGGTGGTAGGAATAGGAGATGTAAACTACGGTTACTCTGATCCTTCAATATTGAAGGTACGTAGGCATAAGGTTGTAAACCCTAGCGAGTATAATAATAATAAAACTTAGGGTCCCCCTCTTAAATTAATTTCATTTAACTTTTCTACTTAATATTAGGATTTTTTGTAAATAAATAACAAGTTAGACGATAAACAAACATACCCTAAAACTTAAGGAGGATCCCATTGAGTAAAATGGAGGTGAGGGGTGCCTAACACCTTCCCCTCACCTAACTAACTCCCGAACCTTAGGAATCCCTGCCCTTAGGATTAGGATTTTAGGTTTATCATTTATTTTCCTTAAAAAATATGATGCGACTCGATATTTTTGCCGGCCGCGACAGCTGGCGACTCTGCTGGGGAAGCCTCCCTAAAGAGAGTCCATCCTAACCTTAGGTTTTAGGGTCCTTGTTTGTTTGTCTTGGTTGTTTGCTGTTTTGTTTATATATTTTCATGATTATTATATGTTTTATATTTTGTTTTTTACTTATTATATTTGTTCTTCATATTTATTATATTATCATCATGCATTGGTCTGGGATATTGTAATGTGTGAAGCTAAAACCCAAGCTTGGAGTAACCATAAGTTAGGACGTGGAACGAAAATGTTAATGGAAGGGATGTAACATCCCGACTATGCATTGATGCCACACTCAGATAGACCCTCCAAAGTTATCTTCCTGGTAAGGCTAGCCCTTAACATAGTTGATAATTTTGGATGTGGTCCAAGATTCTGAGGACCTTTAGAAAACCTTATCAACTCATGGTGACCCTAAGTATTCAACCCTCAAGGGTCGTTACTAGGATCTTCCTAGATGTGACTTATCCCGAAGGTTTACCGTAGGAAGGCTTGATCATTCTCATAGTAAAACAAGGGTATAGTCCGTAAATTCTAGGGCCGTTATGCTGCCCAAAACTATATATCCTACATGTGAGGGGATTGGGTAGATAAGACTTAGACCTAACTTATTATAGGGAGCCTACCTAGTTAGGGTCATGCTTGCATTTCACCTTACCTTAACCAGATAACATTTAATTAAAATACTCATTCATCATGTTCAGGAAATTTTTTTTACATCACAGGAATCTTAAAATTTTCTAAAAAAAAGGGTGAGCAAAGCAAGGAAATGGACTCAAGAAAAAGAAAGACTATTCCAGTTACTGTAAGGACATCTGATATTGAAGGGTTGAAAATTTATGCCATGGGGTTATCTGGTGCAAGAAGGAAGTCTATTATTCGAAATTATGGGAAGATCTTGGACCTTGTAACGGTCCCTGTTCGAGAAGAAGGGTTAACAACGCTAGCTCAATTCTATGATACCGAATTGAGGTGTTTTCAGTTTCAGAATTTCTAAATGGCCCCCACTCTCGAGGAATTTCGTAAGATCCTGGATTTCCCTATATCAAGGAAAGTGCCATTCAAGGAGATAGGGTATTGTCCTTCATAAGGGAGATTGCTGGGTATTTTCACACCCATGAAGATATTCTAAAGAATAGTATGAGGTTTCACGAAGGTTTCCATGGCTTCTCAAGGAGTTTCTGGGAAATAAAAGCCAGTGATTATGCCATTAATAATGATTGGAAAATGCTAGATAATATTATGATGCTTCTCGTCTTTGGGATGATCTTATTCCCGAGCGCAAAGGATTTCGTGGATATAGTTGCCATCAATATGTTCTTGGCTACCACCATCGGTGAACAAGATCCTACAATGGCTCTCTTAGCGGATGTCTACCATACCCTCCACCTAAGGCACGAAAGGAAGAATGGAGCTATGATATGTTGTGCTCCTTTACTATATAAATGAGTCAGTTCACATTTGAAAAAAAGTATGGACGACCTTGGGCGAATGAACAAGCATGCGTGGTCCCAATACTTGGTCTCCCTCGTTGATACTGATATCCTATGGTTTCCAAACGTCCTCAACCGGGAAGACTTGATCCTGAATTGTGGGAATTATCCTAATGTGCCTTTAATTGGATCTAGAGGGTGCATTAACTATAACCCCATCCTAGCTATGAGACAGTTGGGGCACCCCTTAACGTACAAGCCTGAGGATAAACTACTCAAGGGTTTCATTTTGCAAGGTAAAGTAACCTAGGATCATCCTACGGTTGTGGAAATCATTCAAACGTGGAGACATTGCATCAAAGGGAAGGGTAGTCTCAAGAGACCGAGGGAGGAATCTAGGGTACCCTACGACCAATGGATGAAGGAAATAGTGCAAATGGTAAAGTTACCCTTCACTTTGCAACATCCCACTGAACCAAAAGCTCCTGTTATGATCTCCATGGAGGAGGTAGAGAAACTCAAGCAGACTGCCCTACAATTGGGGAAAGAAAAAGAAGATTGGGAAAGTAAATTTTATCAAGCCACAGGGGAGAGCAGTCAATTTAGAAGGAGCCTCAATGAAGCTTTGGAGCAGTCCAGGATTAATGAAGGGATAGCCCAAATGGAGGAAGGGAAGAAGGAGCGAGCTTACGCCGACCTACAAGCTGTAAGTTCAAGTCTCAAAGACTATAAGGAGCAATTAGATAGAGCCTGGCGTCAAAGGGATGAATGGATGTACATTTGGATGACATCTACGCAAAGGGAGTTCAAGGAGGGGTGTGATAGGTGCATCCAAGACCTAGAGGCTGAAGTCCAAAGCTTGGCTAACGCTCTTCTCGAGAGCAAAAGGCAAGCCTTAGATGCAACTGTGCGGATGAGATCAGCTGAAGAATTTCTTGCCCTACGGCCAGAAGGATGGAGGGAAACTCAGGAAGAAAATCGAGAGCTTAGAAGACTATACGAGGAGCTTGAGGAGTCTTACGAAGAACTTAGAGAGTGGGGCACCTATGTTGAAGAACATAACCAACAATTAGAGTAAACTACTAGGGAGGACTTGGAGATTATGGCAGATTTGCAAAGAAAAGAGGCGTACTATCGAGAGAGATATCAGAAGTTGGTTATACTATCCAATGACCTGATTTATGAGATCCCTCGAAGCTTAAAGGAGGCGGAATACATGGCAGATATATTCAAACCAGTAAAAGAGATCGCTAATTTTCTTGAACTTTGTCGGGAAATGGTGGAGGAGTTTAGGGCAAGGATTAGGAGGCAGATTTAGTTTGTTCTCTATGTAATGGTTTCGTTTGTTTAGTTTGTTTACCTTTCAGTTAAGAATAATTTAAGGGTTTATCCTTAATTTGGTTTCCTTATGTAATAAATGACGCTTTGACCCTCGTACTTTCTTTTTCATTAATAAAAGTATTTAAGTTTCCATTATTCTTGGCTTTGCTCTCAATAAATAAAGGTTTAAGATTCCTATCACAAAATAATTTTTGCATAGTCATACATTCATGCATGCCTAAAAACATAAATCATTTTAAATAAAACAACATCAAACAGAAATCAGTTTTCAATATCTTCTCTCAGAATCATCATAACAATCTGACGTCTCGACCTAACACCCGCGTTCACCAAAAGAAAGCCATGGAACAAATGGAATTGAACCAAGCTGCTCTAAAGGGAGATGTGAATGTTGTCAAAGGAAATGTGGAGGAAATGAAGGATAAAATTGACCAACTAACTCGAGCTATTCAGAATTTGATAGCAAGAGACACCGAGGCTAGCGGCCGTAAGAGTGTCCCTGCCCCTCCTCCCCAGTATGAAGATAATAATCCTCTCTTGGGATTTGTGGCAGACTTGGAACGCGAAGCATTGGAGGCTAGTAAAGGGAAGACTAACACTCACCCTTTTGTAGTGTCTATTCCTCTACCTGAGTATAATGGAGAATCACGACCCATACAGATACCTGTCACTCGTGAGGTCTCTGATGACTGGCACCTCCAATATGGAGAGGAGGATTCAAGGCAGGTAGTTCTTGAAACCAAACTGGCTGCCATGGAAGGAAGAGGAGCTGATGAAAAGTATAAGATAATTGAAGAGCAATTAAGGGTTGTGGAAGGATCCAAAGTCTTTGGGATTGATGCCTTGTAAATGTGTCTGGTACCTGATGTGGTCATACCTCCGAAGTTTAAGGCACCTGACTTTGAGAAGTATAAAGGGGTTAGTTGTCCCAAAAACCACATTCGGATGTTAGCCCGAAAGATGGGTGCCCATGCTAAGAATGAGAAGCTGATGATACACACTTTCCATGACAACCTTAGTGGGGCGTCCTTGGACTGGTATATGCAATTAGAGAGGAGTCACATTAAGACTTGGGAAGACCTTGCAGGTGCCTTGTAGGTGCCTTTCTAAAATGTGGGCATGGCTCCCAATCGTATACAATTACAAAACATGTCTCAAAAAGGGAATGAATCTTTTAAGGAATACGCCCAGAGATGGAGGGAACTAGCCTCTTGTGTGCAACCTCCATTGTTGGAAAGTGAGCTGGTAGCTATGTTCATGGGAACATTGCAAGGGCTATACTACAAAAAGATGATTGGGTCTGTCTCAACTGGATTTGCGGATTTAGTTATCATTGGGGAAAGGATAGAGAATGGATTAAAAAGCGGAAAGATTGGAAAGTCGTCTTCCAGTCAACATAACAACAAAAGGTACTCTGGAAACAGCTCGAAGAAGGAGGACAATGCCATTTCTGCTGATAGGTATACTCAAGTACCTTATAACCCTTATGTGGCGGCTACAGCCTCTAATCAAGCATCTCTTACGCTCCAAATCCAACAGCCTAGGGCGCCACCTCCGCAAAATCAACAACAGTAGAAGTATCCCCGAAGGGAACAAAGGAGGCCATGTAAGGATTTTGACCCTATACCCACCACATATACTCAGATCCTGCCTATGCTAATCGAAAAGGGACTGGTAGAAATCAAGCCGTTAGGGCCCCCTCCTACGCCTCCTCCTCGAGGGTATGATGCTAATGCTAGATGTGATTATCATGCTGGATCATCGGGGCATACGACTGAAAAGTGTTTAGCCCTCAAGTTTAGGGTGCAAGATTTGCTGGATCAGAAGGTCATTAATTTCACTTATGACAATCCAAATGTAGGAGATAATCCTTTTCCAGGGCATGCTGGGCCAACTGTTAACTCCATTGAGGGACTGGGAGAGGATGTCCTAATCAGAGGTGTAGACCAAGTAAAGACCCCTATGACGAAAGTGAGGGAAGTATTAATTGGGTACTAGGAGTTTGAAAAGCTGAATGGTGACAGCGAGGATTGTGCGTCTAATCTCGATAACTGTAAGAAGATGAAGAGGGTCCTCCAACAATTAATGGACCAAGGGATAGTACAGATTGGGTACTTAAGGAATATGAATGACGTGGCTGCCTTAGAATCCCAGGGGCAAGTACCTTCTGATATTTTATACCAGAAAAGAGGAGTTGCGACTCCTATTCAAATACCAGTTCCAAGGTCTGCACAAGCAGCCATTCAAATACCTGTTTCAAGGCCTGCACAGGCTCCTATTCAGATATCAATTTTGGTACCTGCACGAACACCAATGCAAATACCTGTTCCTGCACCTGTCAAAGTGCCAGTGCCTCCAAGGTCAGAAGGCCCCATCACTTTCCACGTTCCAGCACCATTTCAATACGAAAGCACTAAGACTATACCTTGGAAGTATGACATCATTGCCTCCGTGAGAGGAAAGCCTATAATACCATCACTAGCTGTTACTAACATAGCTGGTATTGGAGGAATGCCTGTAGTGGAAGAGTGTACTCCTCTGAACAACCTAAGAAGGATACCCCCAAAAGCTCAAAGGGGAAAGGAACCACAAATACATGTGAAGGGTCTTCCAAGAAGAATATATCTCAAGAAGACGCCAAGGAATTTTTAAGAATCATAAAGAAAAGTGATTATAGGGTGGTCGACCAACTGAATCAAACTCCGTCCAAGATCTCCATTCTATCCTTTTTATTATGCTTGGAGGCACATAGGGAATCCTGACTGAAGGTCTTGAATGAAGCACATGTCACCAAAGATATATCAGTGGTCCAGTTCGACGAAGTAGTCGCCAATATCGCCGCCAGCACCTGTCTGGGTTCAGTAGTGAGGAATTACCTCCCGAGGGGCAAGCACATAATAAGGCCTTGCATATATCAGTCAAATGTCAGGACACTATTCTTTCAAGGGTGCTAGTGGACACAAGGTCTGCTCTAAATGTCATGCCTATGGATACCCTTATGAAATTAACATCTGTAAGGACCTTTATGAAGACCAGTTCCCTGGTTGTTAGGGCTTTCGACGGTTCAAAGAGAATGGCAATTGGGGAGGTAGACATACCTATAGTGGTGGAATAACATACCTTCATGATCATTTTCCAGGTCATGGACATCAATCCCTCCTACACTTGTCTTCTAGGACGACCATGGATTCATGCTGCGGGCGCAGTTACTTCCACACTTCTTCAGAAATTGAAGTTCATATCTGGGGACAAATTAATAATTGTTGATGGGGAGGAAGACATGTTCGTCAGCCATCTCTCGTTATTCAGATACATAGAAGTGGATGGGGAGACATTTGAAATACCTTTCCAAGCTTTGGAGGTTGCAACGGTAAGTCGTAAGCAAGTCGTTCGACAAGAGGAAAGGCCATAAAGGATCTCAGACTTAATCCAGAATGGGGATACTAGGGGATGGGGAAAGGTGATAGAGGTACCTGAAAAGAAGGATCGGTTCGGGCTGGGTTACAAACCAGCTAATAAAGGGGTTCAGAAGTCTCGTCAGATGACGTTTCCTCCTCTCGAAGAAACTTTCCATAATGCCGGATTCAGAGATGAAGATCAAGTGACTGTAATTGAAGAGGAAAATAAAGGGATACCAGGTTGGGTGTGCCATTGCTCACCAGATACAGTTCTCAACAATTGGAGGGCCATCGAGATTCCCGAGATGATTTCTGTTTCGAAGTAATTTACTTTTTTCTCTAAAATAATAATAAGTCCTTTGCTATGCCCAAGGCAAATGGACAAGCTTTGTAGGGCCACCTTTTATTTCTTTGAATTATTTAATAATAAAATCGCATTTTGTTTTCAATCAAGATCTTTCTTTTTCATCTTTGGTCCTTTTTTCAAATGGCAATACACTTTCTCAGTAATTTCATTCCCATAAATACAAAAATAATAAACAATAAAAATCTCCCTCACGCAGATTTAGAAATGAACCTATTGAAAACGACACTACTATAATTCCTTACAACTTCGAGTTCCCGATTAACCAAGCGGAAGAGGGTGATGAGGACGATGTGAACTTCCTGAAGAATTAGCCAGACTCTTAAAGCAAGACGACAAAGTAATACAACCTCATCAGGAACCAGTGGATGTGATCAATCTGGGAACTGAAGAGGACAAAAAGGAGGTTAAAGTTAGTGCTTCTTTAAACAGGGACGTAAGGGAAAAGTTGATCAAATTACTACAAGAGTATGTAGATGTGTTCGCTTAGTCTTACCAAGATATGCCTGGGTTGGATACGGATATTGTTGAACATAAGCTACCGCTCAAACCTGAATGCCCGCCGGTTAAATAAAGGTTAAGGCGGACCAGATCGGATATGACTCTCAAAATCAAGGAAGAAGTTAAAAAGCAGTTTGACGCAAGGTTCTTAGCCGTAGTAAAGTATCCAGAATGGGTGGCCAACATTGTGCCCGTGCCAAAGAAGGATGGAAAGGTCAGAATGTGTGTAGACTACCGAGATCTCAATAGAGCAAGTCCTAAAGATGATTTTCCACTACCCTACATTAACGTGTTGGTGGATAATACTGCTCAGTTTTCAGTCTTCTCATTTATGGACGGGTTTTCCGGATATAATCAGATCAAGATGTCTCCTTCAGATATGGAAAAGACTACTTTTATTACACCTTGGGCAACCTTCTGTTACAAGGTAATGCCCTTCGGGTTAAAGAACGCTGGGGCAACTTATCAAAGGGCAACGGTCACTTTCTTCCATGACATGATGCACAAGGAAATAGAGGTTTACGTAGATGATATGATTGCCAAATCACAAACTGAGGAAGATCACATATTCAATTTACAAAAGTTGTTTGAACGGCTGAGAAAGTTTAGGCTACGATTAAATCCTGCGAAGTGCACTTTTGGAGTCAGATCTGGGAAGTTGTTGGGGTTCATAGTCAACCAAAGAGGTATAGAAGTTGATCTTGATAAAGTAAGGGCAATTCAAGAAATGCCAGCTCCAAGGACTGAAAAAGAAGTACGTGGATTCCTGGGGAGATTAAATTACATTGCTAGGTCATCTCCCACCTTACTGCTGCTTGTGAGCCAATCTTCAAGCTGTTGAGGAAAAGACAAACCATCGAGTGGGGTGAAAACTATCAAAAGGCCTTCGATCGGATTAAAGAATATTTGCAAGAACCACCCATTCTGGTGCCACCGGTACCTGGAAGACCGTTCATAATGTACCTAACGGTGCTTGATAATTCGATGGGCTGTGTACTCGGGAAACAAGACGAAACAGGGAGAAAGGGGCACGTAATTTATTACTTGAGTAAGAAATTCACAGGTTGCGAATCCAGATACTCACTCTTGGAGAAGACCTGTTGTGCTCTTGTATGGGCCGCTCGTTGTCATACCCCAAATTTTGACCACTAAGATTTCCCATCATTGTGTGAATCATCATCACAATATGGATGAACCATCATGCTTCATCAATCTCCTCAAGGATTGTTGAACATTCACTACTGTCAAGAATTAGGGTTTCAAGCCCTCTCAGAGCCTTAGACAAAGGATCCATCAAGGAATGACATGATCTTCAACTTGTCTAGCCTCTCAGACACCCACAATGGATCAAAAGGACTCCCACTTCAAGGATCAAGCACAAGGCTGCTCCCTTCTAGGTGGATCAAGTCTCAAGATCGACAGTGTCACCAAATTAGGGTTTTGGTCGACCAGGGCCTCCAGATGGAAATTTTTCATTTGGGCACAAGCCAATGATCCAAAACATAACCTAATATACTTCATGGGACCTCATGGACCCAATCATCAAGTCAATTTTGCCTCAGGGGATGCATTCATCAAAAATCAGGAATTAGGGTTTCTTGACCTAATTCACCCCTAAGTTGACTTTTAGGGCAAATCATGAGCCAAGACCTCAAGAGAGGGTTTGAGGGTCTCTAATGAACTATATTGATCCATTTGGAACAATGGATTAATCCAAGAAGCTTGAGCAACAAGTCTCAATTTCATCTGCACCGCAATTAGGGTTTCGCGAGGAAAGTCAACTGTAACTTTGACTTTTGACCAGGACATGCTCCCAAGCCCTAAGACATGATTCAATATACCCTATGACACCCATGGAACATGTCCCTCAAGTTTGATTTAGGTCAAGGACATGATTTCCTGAAGAATTGCACAGTTTGGAATTCATCTGATAAAAAGTCAACTGTGCACAAAAGTCAACTTTGACTTTTTGAGATTTTTCACCAAAATGGATTTTTAACCCTAAAATGATGTTAATGTATGATTTGAATCATCATTCATCAAGAAAAATCAATGAAAGTGGGATAACTTGTAAAAGGGGTAACCATAAAAACTTAGAAAAATTTCTAAGTTATGGAAAAAGTGACACTAATGTGCCAACTTTGGAGGACCATAACTCCTAAACCACAAGGCCATTGTTCCCCATTCAAAGCTTGATTTGTAGATCTCATTGCCCTTTACAAAAGCTTCATACTGGCCTATGTCCAAATTCCTCATGGATTTTGAGGGAATGATCAAAATCATGAAAAGTCACTTTGTTCCAACACTTAGTGAAAATTTCACTAAGTCAGATTTTACCTTACTTTTTGCCAAATGTAGGGGGATTTTTCACTTGGATTCAAAAGAGATCAAAACCAAACATGTTCAAACAGTTGTTGTATCATGTAAGGGCTTTCCAAAATGGCCAAGAACATTACCAAATTCAATTTGAGTCATGAGATATAACATTGGCAAGTTGCCTTGTTGAAATCTGTCAAGGCAAGGCAGATTTTGTATTTTTGCTCGATCTGCCAAATCCAAATGCTCCTATCCACTTGGACACCTCTGAGGATTGAATCTAAAGGGGATAATCACTGAGCCAAGCCTCCAAAGTCTTTGGAACAAGAAATAGCATGTTGAACCTAGAATTGCCAAAATAGGGACAAGACTCCAATTTTGGATTGGAGCATTCAATGGAAGCATCAAGGTGGCATGGACTGAGCCATTCTCAACTGAATTCAGTCAAGACTTATCCAAGACCAAGAGAACCAGCAGCCTGTGCCCTAACCTCTAGTCAATGGCTAGAGGAGAGTTGGATTTTCATTTGCCAACATTGGCCAAACCTACTCAGCAGTTGCCATTCATTATTCCTTGCAAAACAAACTTGCTCTACTATAAATAGAACTCAATTGTGATCAGTTTGAGTACACCAAAGCCATCAAACAGATGCTTTCCTCAAAATCTCTTCTTTCACTCCAATTTTGCCTTCTAAGGCAAGTCACTATCGGGTTTTGAGTTTGAAAGCTTTTCCAACCAAACCAATCACACACACACACACCTCACATACATCATATAGAAGTGATCCAAACACTCACATAACATCTGGAACACAGATTTCACAAAATCACCAGCCAATTGCTCAAGTTCTTGACAGATTTGCAGTTGGGGTACCATCTCAAGTTCCAGATCATTTTAATCCATTCCAAGCATTCATACACACTCCATGGCACCTAGGGAAGCTATCCAGATCATTGGAACCTAGCTGTAACACCTCCAACACAAATCACGATCACCAGCTGCAAGTGGTAAGCATGAGCTCTTCTAACTCTATGATCCATGCAATTTTTGCTGCACAATAATTTGGCCATATGTTCATAATCATGCATGGAATGTTTCCCCTCAATTAATTGCATTGTTTGAATCGTGTATAAAAAATCCTAGCCTTCATGCAGAAATTAGGGTTCTTGAGGATTTTTCATGATTTCTTGTTATATGTTTAATTTAAATGAAATTAAATACCATAGACATGATCGTGAGGTTGAAACGAGTTGATTGGTATGTGGATTGCATGATATGATTAAGTATTCAGTTAGAATGGAGAGAAAATGCAAATCTGGGCAAAACTGAAAAACGCGCGTGTTCTTGCCTTTGTTCTTGGCGCCATTTTCCAATATTTGAATATTTGAATTTTGTGATTTTATTTAATTGATTCAAAAATTAATTTCTCTCTGAGTTTTAATGATTTTGAGTTGATTCTTTTTTTAATAATTCACAAAAATGTTAAAATATTTTATTTTCCCAAAAAATCCCAAAAATATTATTTATTTTGTATAATTTATATTTTTCCAAGAATTAATGTAGGTCAATACTAAATTTTTGAAGCATTAATCCAAGATCACAATTTGTTTTTCCTATGTTAAACAATTTTGATCATTTTAATTGAATTTTTATTCAATTAAAACACATTTTGAAAACAAATTAGGGTTTTTGGATTAATTCAACCCTCATAAATAATTTTCAAAACTTTTTGGGCCTCTAATAGAGTGTAAGACCCAATCCTTTTTTTTGACCAAATCATTTTTGGGCCTCACTGTATTGTATAAGTCCCGATACCATCAAAAACAAACGGCGCGATCGTCGCCTTTTGAAAAATAACCTTTTGGGCCTCTCCTTGAGCTATAAGACCCATTCAAAACTTTTGGGCCTCTAATAGAGTGTAAGACCCAACCCCCTTTTAACCAAAACCATTTTGGGCCTCAGATATTGTATAAGCCCCTCTGCGTTAAAAGAAAATCTCGGCGCGATCGCCATTTCAAACGAAAAATCATCCGGGCCTACCCTCGTGTTATAAGCCCCACTCTTTTTTCTTTAAACCTTTTGGGCCTCTTGAGAGAGTGTAAGACCCATCCCTTTGTACAGAAAACCTTTTTTGGGCCTCAGTCACTTGTATAAGTCCCTCTGTACAAATTCAAACAGTGCGCTCACTGATAAAAACCCTGGGCCTCTCCTTGAGCTGTAAGCCCCAAATCTTTCTTTTTCAAAGCACTTTCTCCTTTGATTTTGAAATATACTGTTGTTTTCAATCTATATTTGTTGAAAAACTAACCAAACAACATGGAAGCTCTACAACCGAGTAAGTGTTTATACGCTTTCATTTACCACTTTCATATACATATAACTGTATTGTGGGGCTGTTTCACTGTAAGTCTTCTTTCATAAACTCATATCAACTGTGTAATAATAATATAGATATTTAGAGTTTCCCCGGCAACTACGTTTAGAACTAGGAAAATCCGTCGCGTTTATTCGTAGAAATAGACAACTAGATCCCCAATAGGATCACCAGATACAGTCTTCTCTTCGGCTGTCCTCGTTAGGAATTGTCAAGAAACTCTACTCCCAGAGATGAATGTATTCTCCGTGAATGGCATCTTTGAGTTTCTTCTAAATTCTCGAACTTTCCTGGCTTGATCTATTATTTGTGAATATCCTGTCTTGAATTTCTCGGGGTTTGGGGATCCACGGGCTTCTTAAAAGCATCGGCCTCATCTTGGGCATCGTACAAGGACCCACAGGCTTCTTAAAAGCAACCCCGCCTCCTCTTGGGCTTAGTACAAGGACCCGCCGGCTTCTTAGAAGTATTCACCACCTCCTCTTAGGCTTCGTATAATGATCTCTTCCTCCGGGAATGATAGCCTCCTCTTGGGCTTAGTACAAGGACCCGTCGGCTTCTTAAAAGCTTCCAGCCTCCTCTTGGGCTTCGTACAAATTGTCCCGAAGACCTCCTAGAGGTATAGGAATAGAACTTAATCATCTGCATAGAACAGTCTTTTCAAGAGTCTACTACTGTTTCTCAAAGCATAGTACAAAAGATGAAACTCTAGACTTGGACAATGTAATCTCCTTGAGTCTCAAAGACATTCTCAAGCTCCCTTCAAAAATAGGAAGAAAACCCGTAGACTCAGACAGTCTCAATACCCTTTGGATTTCCCATTTCCTTAAAGAAACAGGAAATAACCCTGATCCTCGAATCAAAATCCTTGAGTACAGTGTTGCTCATATAAGAACTAATTTTCTCTTTAAATCAGCATAATGGACCTGTCACTCAACTGAAACAGTAACCATAGCCTCCTCTTAGGCTTTGTATAATGATCCTTCTCCAGTGAAGTTCAGCCTCCTTTTGGGCTTTGTACAATGATTCTCCCCAGGGGAGTCAAACAACGTTTAGCCTCTCTCTCAGACTTTGCACGAGATACATAAGAGACTCCTTCGTTGAGTCAATCACCCTTTCACCTCCATCTCGATCTTTATACGAGATACAAAAAGGTTCTTATTGAGCCAAACAAATTTTAGCCTCCATCTCGGGCTTCGTACAAGATACAAAAAAAGCTCTCTTGTTGAGTCAAGTAGCCTTCATTTCGGGCTTTATACGAGATACCAAAAGACTCCATCGTCGAGTCAAAACCTTTTAGCCTCTCTCTCGGGCTTTGTACGAGACACATATTAGCCTCCTCTTAGGCTTTATATAAGAAAACCACTGGTTGATCCAATCAACCTTTTGGCATCAAAGCTGTGCCTCGTTCACAGTACACAAACATCAACAACTCCTTCCCCTTCATCTAATCGCTGTAAGCGGCAAGCCTCTGGATCATCTACATCCATGCCATTGTCCCTCTTTTAGCATGAGAAATTCCTAAGGAAAGATAGCATTGCTCTACACTGAGTTAAAGTCTTCCCCTTCAGGTTAAAATCCCCTATAAAGGAAATTATGGCATTGCCGGATTCACACATCCCGGTTAAAGTAATTCTCCTTTATAAACAGTTGTGACAAACATACCCCTTTAGAGATGAAAAATTCTCTCTAAAGACAACACCTTTCAGCTTCACATCTTGGGCTTTGAACAAGATACAAATAGACCTTTTAGCTTCACGTCTTGGGCTTTGAACAAGACACCAAATACCATTTCCTCCCATAAAATAGGAGGAACTACGAACGCTCTGATTTCCCTGTTTCGGTAAACGGGAATACGTAGGCATAAGATTGGAAAAAAAAATCTTAGCGAGCACACTAAACAAAAACCCAAAATCCCATACTTTCATACATTCGTCCTAACATCCTAACCGATAGCCTAAAGCACCCCTGTTCAACAAAATAACCTAGGAGAGACCCCGAATCTTTGTAGCATCTGTAAACCAACAGTTTGACTGTTTAACCTCAGTATGCAAGCAGGGTTAGTTGGAGACATCTATTTCCCTTCCTTCATCAGCTTCAATAGGATAAAAAATGAATCGAGCTGTAGTACCAGAGCGATTGTGCTTCGCAACCACATCCAAAAATCACTCGCTACAGAAAAATGGCGACTCTGCTGGGGACAATCCGACAGGTCTCTTTTTGGAATCTTGTTCTCTTTTTATCCCCTAGGTAGAAACCTTGACGTCACTAGGATCTTAGGTCAAAACGCCGTTAATTTGGAATGAAACCGCAGGATGGTAATTCCGCCGGGGAACCCATTTTCTGTCAGGAACTTAGGATTCATAGTTTTTAAAAGTCTAGGATGATTAGGACAAATATATATACTGCTTTTCCTAATTGCTATACGTGTTTATTTTTCTGCTAATGGGAATGCGTGTGATGCCGCATGTGGAAAGATTGAGTATACACTTAAGATAAGTGATGGCAACGAGGTTGACCATCAACCTCAGTGGAGGCTGACCAATGCAACCCATTCTCTCACCTAGACAATGGGCCGATTGTGATGTCTGAGAAGCTGAGGAGCCAAACCCTTTTGTAGTGCGGAAACTATCGGGAATAGTTGTTACGCGATACTACCCTCATTTGAGGCTGGTGATCTATTCTCGGTGAATGACACTTACTCTAAGATTGCTCTACAACTCGCTGGCGATCCGCTTGTTGTTTTGCTTTCCTGGGAGGAGCTGATGATAATGAGTACAGGTACAAAAATCACCCTAGTATAAACCTTTGGGGATGGGTAGAGCCTGGACTTCATGACAACGACCCTTTGACCCCATGTTTTTCCTATGTTTTTGTGTGTTGCATTCATGCATTCATTAAAAAAAACATTAAAACAAAAAAAAATTTCTCTTCTAGTCTCTCTGTTTTTCAAATTAAACTAAGATCGTGATTGCAAATATCAGAGAAAAGGATTGCGCTAATGGATTTCGGTAGAAGGAGAACCCATAGGCATACCTTCAAGGTTCCAAAACTAGAGGATTTAAGGGGTTTGGCGAGAATGATCACAAACCAAGAGGCTTTCAGAGCCAAACACGGAGGTCTGCTACCACTGTTAAGAGTCCATGTGATTGAGGGAATCATGGATGCGCTCATTCAATTTTATGATCCAGTTTATAACTGTTTCACATTCCCGGATTACCAGCTCGCACCAACGCTGGAGGAGTATTCTCATCTAATTGATCTACATATCACTGATCGAGCTCCATTTTCTGGACTGGAAGAAATTCCAAAGAATCAGACCATTGCAAGAGCAATTCATTTGGACGAGTCTGAGGTCAGGACTCACCTAACCACTAAGGGTGGCATCCAAGGTTTGCCAGCCCAGTTCTTGACAAAGAAAGCCCTGTATTTTGCTAGTATAGGAAATGTGACTGCTTTTGAAAGCGTCTTTGTCTTGCTCACCTACGGGTTATTTTTGTTTCCTAACATCAATAACTTCGTCGATATCAACTCCATTATGGTTTTTCTCATTGGAAACCCTGTGCCGACTTTGCTCGCAGATGTGTATCATTCTGTACATTTGGGAAATTTGTACAGTGGAGGGGAGATCACATGCTGTGTACCTCTGCTTTATAAATGGTTTATCTCCGATTTACCTAAGTCTGCTACTTTCTGGGATCATAAGAGTGCCTTACGTTGGTCGCAGAAAATCATGTCCCTCACCAACTTTGATATCGATTGGTGCAATAGGATTTATGATGGAATCAGGATCATTGACTGTTGTGGAAACTTCCCCAACGTACCCCTTATAGGAACTAAGGGAGGAATCAATTATCATCCGGTGTTGGTTCGCCGTCAGTTTGGATACCCGATGAGACACATCCCACGGGGTGTTCATATAGAAGGTCTTTTCTTCAAGGAAGGAGAAACTGACAGAGCACTAAAGACGGAAATAGTGCACGCTTGGAAACACGTTCATAAGAAAGGACGGGAGTCTCTAGGAAAACCGGACTGTGTCTCGGTGGAGCCTTATCTCCACTGGGTACAAACTAGAGCTCTCAAGCTAAAGATGCCTTATCCTCGTTACGGAATTCTTCCGCCGAGGGAGTCTGTCATGTACTTCATGACTGAGACTGAAAAGCTTCAAGTTACTCTCAACAAAGTTCAACGGGAGAAGAGGTCTTGGAAGAACAAGTACCGCACCCTCAACGTTAAGTGCATCAAAATACAACAATTACTAAAAGAAAAGGATGCTCTGATTGAAATTTTGGAGCAACATGCTGTAGAGAATCAAGATGGCCAAAGGAATTTGCTCACTCCTTTCACTTGGAAAAGGAATGACAACCCGACAACGGCCCAAGAGCCCCGGTCAAAGAAAAGGAAGATACCAGAGTCAGCACCCGATTTCTCTTCAGAGAGGACTCGGGACCCATTAGATTAGGTTTCTGTTTCTGTACCTTGTAATCTACTGTATTTCCATTTCTGCAATCCTTTGAATTTCAACAAAAAGGGGTTTCCCCACTGTTTGATATTTGCAATCTAATTGTCAAAGTTTATTTTGATTAAACCAAAAAACAATTAATAGAATCATTGCATTCATCATTCTCACATCGCGTATTCTTCTTACCTACGAATCTCACGTTTGTATCTCGGTTCTAGAGTCAAACTGTCTCATTCGTATAATACTCGGGCCAATCATCAGAAAAAGATGGATGATCTTGAGGAAGAAAATAGAGAGTTGAAGGAAGAGATCGACGCTCTAAGAGAGGATATGAGAAAGCTTCGTAACGACATGCAAGCTATGGCAGAAGCTCAGCTACAAAGAACTGTGATCTCAGAGATCACCTCAACGCCCATAGTGGAGAAGTATGATCCTAGGTATCAAATGCCGAAAGATCGTCCCTGGGGCATGCCTGTTAACTATATCTCGGAAGGATATGTTCCGCCGATCACTGAAGATCAGGGAATCATAACAGAAGCCGCTGGGCCTGAAGGTTACAAACTTCGGGAAAGCGAAGATGCCAGGGGCATACTGAAAACTCCTGAAGGTTATAAACTTCGGGAAATGCCAAGATTCACTGCCGTAGTCACGGTACCACCCCCTGTGGTGCACACTGTCCCGGAAGGATAGATTCCACTGATACCTTCTGGTAAAAAGGAAACTATGTTCGATAGAATGGATGAATTCCAGGAGCAGTTCCTGGAAATGCAGAAGGAGCTGCAAGCCATTCGCGGTCAGGATTTATTTGGAAAGGACGTTGTAGACCTCTGCTTGGTCCCCAATGTGAAAGTTCCGCACAAGTTCCAAGTGCCCGACTTTGAAAAGTACAAGGGTAACTCTTGCCCTCAAAGCCATCTGGTGATGTACGCTCGGTGGATGTCAGCTCAGACGGAGAATTAGGACCTACTGATTCACTATTTCCAGGATAGTTTAACCGGTGCCGCATTAAAATGGTACATGGGTTTAAACCGTACTGCGATCAGCACATTCTGAGATCTTGGCACTGCCTTCGTCCAACAATACAAATATAATTTAGACATGGCACCCGACATAGATCAACTCAGATTGATGTCGTAAAAGGACAAGGAAACCTTTAAGGAATATACTCAAAGGTGGCGTGAAATTGCCGCTCAGATTTGTCCACCTCTTGAGGAAAAAGAGATGACAAAGATCTTCTTAAAGACCTTAAGCTCATTTTATTACGACAGAATGGTTGCCAGTGCGCCCAGTGATTTCACCGAGATGGTGGGCATGGGAGTTCGTCTTGAGGAAGCCGTCCGAGAAGGACGTTTGGTAAAAGACACTGGATCGACGAGCGGTACTAAAAAATACGGTAGTGCTCTCCGTAAGAAAAAAGAGCAAGATATTGGGAATATCTCCCTCGGAAAGCAAAGGCGACGGTACTAACCAGTAGCAGCTGTGACTCCTGCTATCAGCCCTGCGCCTATTTCTACGTATCAACCTCAGGTTGCGCAGAGCCAACCTGATCAGCAAAGGACACAACAACCTCTTCAGCAGGCTCGTCCTCCATACAACAACAACCGTACAACACGACCATCGGGGTTTGATCCTATACCCATGTTGTACGCAGAACTATTTCCATTACTATTGGCTAAGGGGTACATTCAGACTAAATCTCCTCTTACAGTACCGGAAAATCCGCCTTTTTGGTTTAAGGTGGATCAAACATGCCCTTATCATCAAGGAGGATCAGGGCATAACATAGAGAACTGTCTCAATTTCAAATCTGACGTGCAAAAGCTTGTTAGGAGCGGGCTCTTATCTTTCAAAGATACGAATCCCAATGTTCTCACGAACCCGCTGCCTCAACACGAGAAAGCTGCAGTCAACCTGATTGAGAAAGAGTCTAACAATGTCTATCAAATTCACGATGTACTCTTGTTGAGGACCAATCTGGTCAAGATGCATTGTAGACAGAGTGGATATGGCCTTGTGCCACCTCATAATTATCACCAGTGTGATGTCTGCTCTAAAAACAATCAAGGATGTTCTGTGGTGCAAGTAGCTCTGCAGGAACAGATGGATCTCGGATGGATCCAAGAGCACCAAGTTCGTGGAGTTAACATGGTCTATACGAATTCCAACGTCATTCAGAACCACGATATCTGTGCAATGAATGTCAACTTGGTGGCGATGCACTCAAGGAAAAGCCAGTATCATAATCTGCCACGACACGATTACAGTTCCTGTCTGACTTGCTCAGTAAATAAACAGGGATGCTCTTTCATACAAGAGGCCCTCCAGCGTCAGATGGATCTTGGATGGATCCAAGACTACCATGATAGGAACCCTTATCAGATAAACATGGTTCAGATCTTCGATATTCGCGTGATGAATACCAACCTGGTAGAGTTACATGCTGAGCAGGTCCGACTCAGATTCTTAGTATCACACGACTATCAAAGTTGTAAAGCAGGTTGCAAAAACGGTCGAGGTTGTACCCTTGTCCAGGAGGCACTTCAGTACTTGTTAAATCATTGGTGGATGCCAATATATATGGATGAAGATACTCATTAGATTAGTATCAGTAACAGGAATCCTACTCCACGTCAAAGTCAGGATGTCCGATCTATGGAAGCTAACCTAGTGAGGTTACATTGTATTCAAAGTGGGAGTGCCCAGGTGCCACCACACAATTATGACCGTTGTAGCGTCTGTTCGGAAGGTAACCAAGGGTGTTACCTTGTGAGAGCAACTCTCCAGGGGTAGGTGGATCGTGGAGAGATTCGCCCATATCTGGGTTCTGGACCCATCAACTGGACGCTGAACTACCTTGCCGATCAAGTCGAGGATGTTGTTGCAATCTCTGGTCATCACAGGACCAGGGATGTTTTTGCCATTATCCCTCTACTTGAAGAATCTAAAGTTCCCAACCAGGAACGTATCGAGATTACTTACGATGGTCAGAAAAATCAAAACGTTCCCATAGTCATCTATCTGCCGGGACCAACACCATATGAATCAACTAAGGCTATCCCTTACAAATACGGTGCAACAACCATTGAAAATGGAAAGGAAATTCCATTACCCTCCGTCGTGAATATCACAGATATCAGTCGAGTAACACGGAGTGGTAGAATCTTCAACCGAGGGGTTGGGGAACTTAACAAAGAAAAGGAACTTCAGACGGAAGCTCCTGTTCTACCAGTCGGTCAATCCAATAATCCCGACCTTTCAAAAAACAATGATGAGATGCTGAAGCTCATCCAAAGGAGTGAATACAACATTGTTGATCAACTGTTACAAACTCCTTCAAAGATCTCGGTATTATCACTGTTACTCAGTTCAGAAGCCCACAGGGAGACTCTACAGAAAGTCTTGGAGCAAGCCTTTATGGAACAGGATGTAACAATCAGACAGTTCGATAGTATTGTCTCTAACATCACTTCCTGCAATAATTTGGGATTTAGTGATGAGGAATTACCCGAAGAGGGTCGCCGTCATAACATAGCGCTCAACATTACAGTCAACTGCCAGGACGATGCTTTAGCCAGCATACTGGTAGACACAGGGTCAGCCCTGAATGTTATGCCGAAGTCCACTTTGATGCAATTATCATTCAAAGGCCCTCCGATGAGAATCAGCAAGGTCGTCGTCAAAGCATTCGACGGATCTAGAAAAATGGTTATCGGCGAAGTTTATCTTCCCATAACTATCGGTCCTCACACTTTCCAAGTCACTTTCCAGGTCATGGACATCCAGGCAACGTACAGTTGTTTATTAGGAAGACCTTGGATACATCAGGCTGGAGCGGTTACTTCAACCCTCCACCAAAAGCTAAAGTTCGTCAAGAACGATCAACTTGTCACAATTTGTGGGGAACATCCTTGCTGGTGAGTAACTTGTCATCATCTGCTGGTATAGAACCCGAGGAGGTTATTAGAACTTAGTTCCAAGCGCTGTCGGTGAACAAGAACAATCAGTTCAAAGAAGGAACTTCCATTTCTTCATATAACGATGCTATCAAAGCGGTCGAGAGTACCAATACAACCGGATGGGGATATCTTGTCATTCCTATTGACAATAAAACAAAGAAGGGTCTTGTTTTTTCTGCAACCTGTACCCGGACAGCTTCCAACGATGAAAGTCTTCATCCCCTTCAAAACTTCTTCCACAGTGGAGGTTTTCTTCACCTAGTGTCTCAAGCAGTACATGCTATCAATGAGGAAGATCCCTCTGACACAGAGGAAGAATGGAAGTCCTATCTTAACAAGGACGGTTATATGGCTCAGGACGAAACGCAAACTCCTTTTTGCTTTCCTACACAGAGTCCGAGATTTATACCCAGATCAGATGTCGAAATGATATACGGAGGTTGTGATCCGGAAGGATGCCGTGCTCTGCCAAATTCATTAGAGGAAGACACTCCGATGAAAGACAATTTTGACCACGACTACTATGGCTCAATGGATGGTCTGCCAATGTGGCAACCTTATCTAGGAGACTTGGGGCAAGAGAGTCAGCCGAACAATGAAACTCAGCTGACTGTCATTGAATAGAATACCTGTGTCCCCACCATGTCATGGGATCAACACTCAGGTCATTCAGAAACTACTCAACACGACGATGAATTTGCAACGTTTGCAGGACTTGAATTCATCAACTACGCTTTTCCTGAGGTCAACGTCATCGAGAGGGATGACTCCTCCAGTTCCAAAGAAGTGTGGGACACCTTGGGACAACCGAGTGGAAAATACGACTATATGGCCAAGTACACCGCTCCCGAAAGCTCTCGTATCAGGTTCGAAGACATCCAGCCAACTGGATGGGGAGATATAGCTGAGAGCACAAATGCTATGCAAAATACAATTGAGGAATCCTCCTACGATAATTCTACCTGGGAGACAGATTCCAATGATCCTGCTTCACCAGAAATCCGCGTCATTTCTGAAGACAAATCAAGGAAGGTGCCAGACTTTGTGATTCACCGAGGAGTTCGCCGCCAATGGGCTGCTGTCGAGGTTCCGAAGGTCATTCATCAGTCAAAGTAATTGCCATCTTTAACCTTTCACCCTGCCCAGGTGAAACAGATGTTTTGGTAGGGCTCGGTTTCTGTAAATTTTCCCTCTTCGCTTTGCCCAAAGTGACAGAGTTTTGTTTTATAGGGTTGTAGTTTCAAGAATCGACTTGTTCATTAATAAAATAACGTCGTTCTGTAATTTTCGCATTAATTGCTGTTTTCTCTTTTTGCTTTTTCAGAAAATGGTAATCCTAAAAAACAATTTAAAAATAAAAACAAGCAGTAAAATAAAACACTGCACACACTTTTGCATTCTCTCTGTCTCTTCTAAACATGAATCATCACGTCATGCATATTGCTTGTTTTAAACCCCGTTGAAACATACGATTCGATGCCTTCTCCCAACTTTGAGTTCCTGGTATTCGAGGCTGAAGAAGAAAATGACGACAAAATTCCAGAAGAGATCTCCCGAATTCTCAGACAAGAGGAAAGGTCCATTGAACCTCACAAAGAGCCGTTGAAAACGATCAATGTGGGTTCGGAAAAAGAGAGAAAAGAAATCAGGATTGGGCACTGCTCAGTCCAACTGCCAGAGAGAGTTTGACAAAGCTTCTCAAAGAATTTCCTGATGTATTCGCTTGGTCCTATCAGGACATGCCAGGGTTGGATACCAGCATCGTGGAACATCACTTACCGTTAAAGTCGGAATGTCCGTCGGTAAAGCAAATATTGAGACGGACTCACCCGGACATGGCCATCAAAATCAAAGAGGAGGTACAGAAACAAATTGACGCAGGTTTCCTCGCTACATCAGAGTATCCTCAATGGTTAGCCAACATTGTACCCGTTCCCAAAAAGGACGGAAAGGTCAGAATGTGTGTCGACTACCGAGACTTGAACAAGGCAAGTCCAAAGGACGACTTTCCTTTACCACACATTGACATGCTGGTAGACAGTACAACAAAGTTCAAAGTTTTTTCCTTCATGGATGGATTCTCGGGCTATAACCAAATCAAAATGGCGCCAAAAGACATGGAGAAAACTTCGTTCATTACCCCATGGGGTACCTTTTGTTACAAGGTAATTCCGTTCGGCTTGAAGAACGCCGGGGCAACCTATCAAAGGGCCATGACAACTCTTTTTCATGGCATGATACACAAAGAGATAGAGGTATATGTCAATGATATGATTGCAAAATCTAGAACAGAAGAGGAGCATGTGACCCACCTGTCGAAACTATTCGAGCGTTTGAGGAAGTATAAACTCCGCTTGAATCCCAACAAGTGCACCTTCGGTGTCCGTTCAGGGAAACTATTAGGGTTCATCGTCAGCCAGAAAGGAATTGAGATTGATCCTGACAAGGTCAAGGCCATTCAAGAAATGCCTTCTCCAAAAACTGAAAAACAAGTCAGAGGATTCCTGGGACGTTTGAACTACATCTCCAGATTCATATTCCTTAGGACCGCCACGTGTGCGCCGATTTTCAAATTACTAAAAACGAACCAGGATTGCGTTTGGTCAGAAGATTGCCAAACCGCCTTCGACAGTATCAAGGAATACTTGTTGAATCCGCCGATTCTATCACCTCCAGTGGAAGGAAGACCACTGATCATCTACCTCACAGTTCTAGAGGACTCAATGGGATGTGTACTTGGCCAACAAGACGAAACCAAAAGGAAGGAGTCTGCCATCTACTATCTGAGCAAGAAGTTCACCGACTGCGAGACTCGGTACACGATGCTTGAGAAAACTTGTTGCGCTTTGGCTTGGGCAGCTAAACATCTACGTCAATACATGATTCGTCATACTACTTGGTTAATCTCCGAAATGGATCCAATCAAGTACGTCTTCGAAAAACCTGCTCTCACGGGAAGGATTGCCCGTTGGCAGATGTTGTTATCAGAATATGACATAGAGTACCACTCTCAGAAAGCCGTTAAAGGAAGTATTTTAGCCGATCATTTGGCTCATCAACCGATTGACGATCAAGAATCAATTGGGTTTGACTTCCCGGACGAAGATATCATGTATCTAAAAATGAAAGATTGTGATGAATCGTTACCCAGTGAAGGGCCAGAACCAGGTTCCCAATGGGGAATTATCTTTGATGGAGCAGTTAATCATTATGGAAATGGAATTGGGGCAATCATTGTTACCCCTCAGGGTACCCACATTCCTTTCACCGCTCGACTTGCGTTCAAATGTACGAACAATGAGGCCGAATACGAAGCTTGTATTATGGGTCTCGAAGAAGCGATTGATTTAAGGATAAAAAACTTGGACGTATACGGTGATTCAGCCCTGGTTATCAATCAGATAAAAGGAGATTGGAACATATACCAATCAGGACTGATTCCTTACAAGGAATACGCAAGAAGGTTGCTACCTTTCTTCAACAGAGTTGAGTTTCATCATATCCCTCGTGATGAGAATCACATGGCTGATGCATTAGCCACTATCTCTTCTATGATTAGTGTAGGTCAATGGAACGACCTACCTAAGATCGACATAATGCGTCTTGAACGGCCCACTTACATCTTCACAATCGAAGCAGTCATAGATGACAAACCTTGGTATCACGATATCAAATGCTTCCTTCAGAAACAAGAGTACCCACCTGGGGCACTAAGGAAGGACAAAAAAACCCTCAGAAGACTGGCTGGAAACTTCTTCCTGAGCGGTGATACTCTTTATAAGAGGAATTTTGATATGGTCTTGCTCCGATGCGTAGACAGACCAGAAGCAGACATGCTGATCAAAGAAATTCACGAAGGATCCTTTGGTACTCATGCCAACGGACACACAATGGCGAGAAAAATTCTAAGAGCAGGGTACTATTGGTTGACCATGGAATTCGACTGCTACAAGTACATGAGGAGGTGTCACAAATGTCAGATATACTCCGACAAAATTCATGTACCGCCATCACATCTCAAAGTTCTTTCTTCCCCGTGGCCTTTTTCCATATGGGGAATCGACATGATTGGCATGATTGAGCCCAAGGCTTCAAACGGACATCAGTTCATTCTAGTAGCCATTGACTATTTCACCAAGTGGGTTGAAGCAGCGTCATACGCCAATGTAACCCGACAAGTGGTGGTCCGATTTATCAAAAACAATATCATTTGCCGTTATGGTGTTCCGAGCCAGATCATTACTGATAATGGATCTAACTTGAACAATAAGATGATGAAAGAGTTGTGCGCAGAGTTCAAGATCGAACACCATAACTCATCTCCCTACTGACAAAAAATGAACGGAGCGGTAGAAGCGGCCAATAAGAACATAAAGAGGATTGTTCAGAAGATGGTTGTAACCTACAAAGATTGGCACGACATGATACCCTTTGCTCTTCACAGTTATCGCACATCTGTCCGCACTTCAACAGGGGCTACCCCTTTCTCTCTAGTGTATGGCATGGAAGCAGTGCTCCCCATAGAAGTAGAGATCCCGTCAATCTGAGTATTGATAGAAGCTAAGCTTACAGAAGCTGAATGGTGTCAAAGCCGACACGACGAACTGAATCTGATCGAAGAAAAGAGAATAACGGCACTATCCCACGGTCAGTTGTATCAACAAATAATGAAGAAGGCGTTCGAGAAAAAGGTCCGACCTCGCATCTTCAGGAAAGGAGACCTCGTGCTCAAAAAGATACAATCATTTCTCACTGATTCTCTGGGTAAATGGACTCTGAATTATGATGGCCCCTATGTGGTCACGACAGCTTTCTCAGGCGGCGCCTTGAGACTTGCAACCATGGACGGAGAGGAATTTTCCTACCCCACGAATGTTAATGTAGTCAAGAAATACTTCGCTTAAACTAAAAAAAAAAGTGTCTCGGTGGATTGAAAACCCGAAAGGGCGGTCCAGGAAAAAGTTAGAGACATAAAAAAAAATCATCCCGATGGATTGGAAACATCATAGTACAATCCAGGCAAAAATTAGGGATAATGGCAAGTAACTATGTTCAACAGAGGCAAGTCCTTTATCTGCAGTTACACCATCCATCGGAGGAAAACTCCAGTCACGGTCATCTTCGACAGAAGCTCAGGATGCCCCGAATTCAAAGTTGGTAGAAGGATAGTGGTTGTCATGTTTCAATGTAGCCCTTTTCCCTGTAAATTACCATTTTTAACTTTGTATATACTCGATGGAATCACGCGTTTGGCTGATCTCCATTTTATCAATAAAATTTGAGCCCTTGTGCTTTTGTTTGTAATTCTTATTTGTTTTAGCTTTACAGAACGACGTTGTTAGCATGATTAACGATTCTTGAAATAAAACAAAAATGAATTTACTTGTTAAAACTTTTTCTTCTTTTCAATAAAGACGGCAATTTCTTTTGACTGTTGAACATCAGAAGAACA
The DNA here is from genome assembly GCA_022829125.1 of Lathyrus tuberosus. Classification (NCBI taxonomy): domain Eukaryota; kingdom Viridiplantae; phylum Streptophyta; class Magnoliopsida; order Fabales; family Fabaceae; genus Lathyrus; species Lathyrus tuberosus. The sequence continues at coordinate 894,610 of JALAZF010000727.1, read as the reverse complement.
TCGTTCGCTTCTCCAGAAGTAATCGAACCTCAAGTCCGGAATCAAAGTACTCCTTCTAGGCCAGTACGCCTGAACGAAGGATCAACTATATGAGATGCGGCTTTCCCATCTGATACCCTCGGCCAAATTCTTATCTCCTAAGCCCGACCAACATGGCTCCCAACAGGGACTATCTCTCCTAAGCAAGGCAGAATTGTTACCTTGAACCAAGTGATACCTTTCATCTCCAGCAGTGGCCGAGTATCCAGTCATGTTCATCTTTTAGTTTGTATGTCGGGTCAGTTTTGTCAGCATATACATACATACATCATGCATTATTGATTTACATTCACATTTCATATTGCATCACTATCACTCTAGTCGGTCTTGTCCCCTAGTGATAAAAGTCCTCTCAATCGAGTTGTCAGCCCTTTCCTCGTCAGGAAATGTTACGTCTGAACAATCTCTCTCCCCTAGTTTATCCCTGGAAGGAAGTTGACCCTTGACCACTTTGATAACTTGAACCTCTGAAAAACCAGAGGAACTTTCAGTCAGCATCACTCTTCGCCATTGAAGATGATATCCTTGCTTTCCCGAATTAAAGAAAATCCCGAGAGAAAGCCTCCTAAATCGGAGATTCGGCAGTACGACAGTTTTTCTCCGAAAAACCCACTGATGAAAAGGTCATCGGCACCTCAAAATTGGATCACATCATATGGCATTTCTCCGAGAAGATCTCCGAGGAAAGTACGATGTAAAGACCCCGAACGAAAGCAGTCTCTTAAGAGACTCATTTTCCCCAGTAGATTCGACAAATGGCGTCTCCAAACAGAGAAGTTTGTGCACCTCTACAACTCAGATGACTGGGTTCCCCAGCAAGTCTGACATCAAAACTTTTTCCACTCAAATGGCATCTCCCCAGGAAAATTCGGCGAGAAGTTTGAAGGAAAGCCGCTACGAATAGCGTCCCTTGTCAATAAAGTTTATTGACAAAAGAAACTAAGACCAGTTCCTTGGTAGGAAACCAGGATCGAGGGGAAGTTTACATAAGAAACTAAGACCAGTTCCTTGGTAGGAAACCAGGATTGAGGGGAAGTTTACATTAGAAACTAAGACCAGTTCCTCGGTAGGAAACCAGGATCGAGGGAAAGTTTACATCAGAAACTGAGACCAGTTCCTTGGCTGAAGACCAGGATCGAGGGGAAGTTTACCTTTTCTAAGCGTCATTGCTTAGCGAAAGAAGATGAATGCGTGAACTACCATTCATAGACGCCGTCAAAATTTCGGATATTCCGATATTTAATCCCCTTGCACCCCGAATGCCCGAATACCTTCGCCATTCATACCTTCGTGTCCAAGAAGATTAAATAGGGGCATCTGTCATACCCCAAATTTTGACCACTAAGATTTCCCATCATTGTGTGAATCATCATCACAATATGGATGAACCATCATGCCTCATCAATCTCCTCAAGGATTGTTGAGCATTCACTACTGTCAAGAATTAGGGTTTCAAGCCCTCTCAGAGCCTTAGACAAAGGATCCATCAAGGAATGACATGATCTTCAACTTGTCTAGCCTCTCAGACACCCACAATGGATCAAAAGGACTCCCACTTCAAGGATCAAGCACAAGGCTGCTCCCTTCTAGGTGGATCAAGTCTCAAGATCGACAGTGTCACCAAATTAGGGTTTTGGTCGACCAGGGCCTCCAGATGGAAAATTTTCATCAGGACACAAGCCAATGATCCAAAACATAACCTAATATACTTCATGGGACCTCATGGACCCAATCATCAAGTCAATTTTGCCTCAGGGGATGCATTCATCAAAAATCAGGAATTAGAGTTTCTTGACCTAATTCACCCCTAAGTTGACTTTTAGGGCAAATCATGAGCCAAGACCTCAAGAGAGGGTTTGAGGGTCTCTAATGAACTATATTGATCCATTTGGAACAATGGATTAATCCAAGAAGCTTGAGTAACAAGTCTCAATTTCATCTGCACCACAATTAGGGTTTCGCGAGGAAAGTCAACTGTAACTTTGACTTTTGACCAGGACATGCTCCCAAGCCCTAAGACATGATTCAATATACCCTATGACACCCATGGAACATGTCCCTCAAGTTTGATTTAGGTCAAGGACATGATTTCCTGAAGAATTGCACAGTTTGGAATTCATCTGATAAAAAGTCAACTGTGCACAAAAGTCAACTTTGACTTTTTGAGATTTTTTACCAAAATGGATTGTTAACCCTAAAATGATGTTAATGTATGATTTGAATCATCATTCATCAATAAAAATCAAAGAAAGTGGGATAACTTGTAAAAGGGGTAACCATAAAAACTTAGAAAAATTTCTAAGTTATGGAAAAAGTGACACTAATGTGCCAACTTTGGAGGACCATAACTCCTAAACCACAAGGCCATTGTTCCCCATTCAAAGCTTGATTTGTAGATCTCATTGCCCTTTACAAAAGCTTCATACTGACCTATGTCCAAATTCCTCATGGATTTTGAGTTATGGAATGATCAAAATCAAGAAAAGTCACTTTGTTCCAACACTTAGTGAAAATTTCACTAAGTCAGATTTTACCTTACTTTTTGCCAAATATAGGGGGATTTTTCACTTGGATTCAAAAGAGATCAAAACCAAACATGTTCAAACAGTTGTTGTATCATGTAAGGGCTTTCTAAAATGGCCAAGAACATTACCAAATTCAATTTGAGTCATGAGATATAACATTGGCAAGTTGCCTTGTTGAAATCTGTCAAGGCAAGGCAGATTTTGCATTTTTGCTCGATTTGCCAAAATCATCCAAATCCAAATGTTCCTATCCACTTGGACACCTCTGAGGATTGAATCTAAAGGGGACAATCACTGAGCCAAGCCTCCAAAGTCTTTGGAACAAGAAATAGCATGTTGAACCTAGAATTGCCAAAATAGGGACAAGACTCCAATTTTGTATTGGAGCATTCAATGGAAGCATCAAGGTGGCATGGACTGATCCATTCTCAACTGAATTCAGTCAAGACTTATCCAAGACCAAGGGAACCAACAGCCTGTGCCCTAACCTCTAGTCAATGGCTAGAGGAGAGTTGGATTGTCATTTGCTAACATTGGCCAAACCTACTCAGCAGTTGCCATTCACTATTCCTTGCAAAACAAACTTGCTATACTATAAATAGAACTCAATTGTGATCAGTTTGAGTACACCAAAGCCATCAAACAGATGCTTTCCTCAAAATCTCTTCTTTCACTCCAATTTTACCTTCTAAGGCAAGTCACTATCGGGTTTTGAGTTTGAAAGCTTTTCCAACCAAACCAATCACACACACACCTCACATACATCATATAGAAGTGATCCAAACACTCACATAACATCTGGAACACAGATTTCACAAAATCACCAGCACCATCTCAAGTTCCAGATCATTTCAATCCATTCCAAGCATTCATACACACTCCATGGCACCTAGGGAAGCTATCCAGATCATTGGAACCTAGCTGTAATTCCTCCAACACAAATCACGATCACCAGCTGCAAGTGGTAAGCATGAGCTCTTCTAACTCTATGATCCATACAATTTTTGCTGCACAATAATTTGGCCATATGTTCATAATCATGCATGGAATGTTTCCCCTCAATTAATTGCATTGTTTGAATCGTGTATAAAAAATCCTAGCCTTCATGCAAAAATTAGGGTTCTTGAGGATTTTTCATGATTTCTTGTTATATGTTTAATTTAAATGAAATTAAATACCATAGACATGATCGTGAGGTTGAAACGAGTTGATTGGTATGTGGATTGCATGATATGATTAAGTATTCAGTGAGTTTGGAGAGAAAATGCAAATCTGGGCAAAACTGAAAAATGCGCGTGTTCTTGCCTTTGTTCTTGGCGCCATTTTCCAATATTTGAATATTTGAATTTTGTGATTTTATTTAATTGCTTCAAAAATTAATTTCTCTCTGAGTTTTAATGATTTTGAGTTGATTCTTTTTTTAATAATTCACAAAAATGTTAAAATATTTTATTTTCCCAAAAAATCCCAAAAATATTATTTATTTTGTATAATTGATATTTTTGCAAAGAATTAATGTTTTAATTGTTTTTAACATTTAAAATATTTTTTCCACCTTGATTTTGCAACTTTTAATGCTTTCTAATTATTTTGTAGGTAAATACTAAATTTTTGAAGCATTAATCCAAGATCACAATTTGTTTTTCCTATGTTAAACAATTTTGATCATTTTAATTGAATTTTTATTCAATTAAAACACATTTTGAAAACAAATTAGGGTTTTTGGATTAATTCAACTCTCATAAATCATTTTCAAAACTTTTTGGGCCTCTAATAGAGTGTAAGACGCAATCCTTTTTTTTTACCAAATCATTTTTGGGCCTCAGTGTATTGTATAAGTCCCGATACCGTCAAAAACAAACGGCACGATCGCCGCCTTTTGAAAAATAACCTTTTGGGCCTCTCCTTGAGCTATAAGACCCATTAAAAACTTTAGGGCCTCTAATAGAGTGTAAGACCCAACCCCCTTTTAACCAAAACCATTTTGGGCCTCAGATATTGTATAAGCCCCTCTGCGTTAAAAGAAAATCTCGGCGCAATCGCCATTTCAAACGAAAAATCATCCGGGCCTACCCTCGTGTTATAAGCCCCACTCTTTTTTCTTTAAACCTTTTGTGCCTCTTGAGAAGGTGTAAGACCCATCCCTTTGTACAGAAAACCTTTTTTGGGCCTCAGTCACTTGTATAAGTCCCTCTGTACAAATTCAAACAGTGTGCTCACTGATAAAAACCCTGGGCCTCTCGTTGAGCTGTAAGCCCCAAATATTTCTTTTTCAAAGTACTTTCTCCTTTGATTTTGAAATATACTGTTGTTTTCAATCTATCTTTGTTGAAAAACTAACCAAACAGCATGGAAGCTCTACAACCGAGTAAGTGTTTATACACTTTCATTTACCGCTTTCATATACATATAACTGTATTGTGGGGTTGTTTCGCAGTAAGTCTTCTTTCATAAACTCATATCAACTGTTTAATAATAGTATAGATATTTAGAGTTTCCCCAGCAACTACGTTTAGAACTAGGAAAAGCCGTCGCGTTTATTCGTAGAAATAGACAACTAAATCCCCAATAGGATCACCAGATACAGTCTTCTCTTCGGCTATCCTCATTAGGAATTGTCAAGACACTCTACTCCCAGAGATGAATGTATTCTCCGTGAATGGCATCTTTGAGTTTCTTCCAAATTCTCGAACTTTCATGGCTTGATCTATTCTTTGTGAATAGCCTGTCTTGAATTTCTCGGGGTTTGGGAACCCACGGGCTTCTTAAAAGCATCGGCCTCCTCTTGGGCATCGTACAAGGACCCAAAGGCTTCTTAAAAGCAACCCCGCCTCCTCTTGGGCTTAGTACAAGGACCCGTCGGCTTCTTAGAAGTATTCACCGCCTCCTCTTAGGCTTCGTATAATGATCTCTTCCTCCGGGAATGATAGCCTCCACTTGGGCTTAGTACAAGGACCCGTCGGCTTCTTAAAAGCTTCCAGCCTCCTCTTGGGCTTCGTACAAATTGTCCCGACGACCTCCTAGAGGTATAGGAACAAAACTTAATCATCTGCATAGAACAGTCTTTTCAAGAGTCTACTAATGTTTCTCAAAGCATAATACAAAAGATGAAACTCTAGACTTGGACAGTCTAATCTCCTTGAGTCTCAAAGACATTCTCAAGCTCCCTTCAAAAATAGGAAGAAAACCCGTAGACTCAGACAGTATCAATACCCTTTGGATTTCCCATTTCCTTAAAGAAACAGGAAATAACCCTGATCCTCGAATCAGAATCCTTGAGTACAGTGTTGCTCATATAAGAACTGGTTTTCTCTTTAAATTAGCATAATGGACCTGTCACTCAACTGAAACAGTAACCATAGCCTCCTCTTAGGCTTTGTATAATGATCCTTCTCTAGTGAAGTTCAGCCTCCTTTTGGGCTTTGTACAATGATTCTCCCCAGCGAAGTCAAACAACGTTTAGCCTCTCTCTCGGGCTTTGTACGAGACACATAAGAGACTCCCTCGTTGAGTCAATCACCCTTTCGCCTCCATCTCGGGCTTTATACGAGATACAAAAAGGTTCTTATTGAGCCAAAAAAATTTTAGCCTCACTCTCGGGCTTCGTACGAGATACAAAAAAAACTCTCTTGTTGAGTCAAGTAGCCTTCATCTCAGGCTTTATACGAGATACCAAAAGACTCCATCGTCGAGTCAAAACCTTTTAGCCTCTCTCCCGGGCTTTGTACGAGACACATATTAGCCTCCTCTTAGGCTTTATATAAGAAAACCACTGGTTGATCCAATCATCCTTTTGGCATCAAAGCTGTGCCTCGTTCACAGTACACAAACATTAACAACTCCTTCCCCTTCATCTAATCGCTGTAAGCGGCAAGCCTCTGGATCATCTACATCCATGCCACTGTCCCTCTTTTAGCATGAGAAATTCCTAAGGAAAGATAGCATTGCTCTACACTGAGTTAAAGTCTCCCCCTTCAGGTTAAAATCCCCTATAAAGGAAATTATGGCATTGCCGGATTCACACATCCCAGTTAAAGTAATTCTCCTTTATAAACTGTTGTGATAAATAGACCCCTTTAGAGATGAAAAATTCTCTCTAAAGACAACACCTTTCAGCTTCACATCTTGGGCTTTGAACAAGATACAAATAGACCATTTAGCTTCACGTCTTGGGCTTTGAACAAGACACCAAATACCATTTCCTCCCATAGAATAGGAGGAACTACGAACGCTCTGATTTCCCTGTTTCGGTAAACGGGAATACGTAGGCATAAGATTGAAAGAAAAAATCTTAGCGAGCACACTAAACAAAAACCCAAAATCCCATACTTTTATACATTCGTCCTAACATCCTAACCGATAGCCTAAAGCACCCCTGTTCAACAAAATAACCTAGGAGAGACCCCGAATCTTTGTAGCATCTGTAAACCAATAGTTTTAACTGTTTAACCTCAGTATGCAAGCAGGGTTAGTTGGAGACATCTATTTCCTTCCTTCATCAGCTTCAATAGGATAAAAAATGAATCAAGCCGTAGTACCAGAGTGATTGTGCTTCGCAACCACATCCAGAAATCACTCGCTACACCCGCCGATTAAGACAATACATGGTGTGCCATACTACTTTATTGATATCAAGAATGGATCCCATTAAGTATATATTCGAGAAGCCTGCAGTGACTAGGAGAGTGGCTCGGTGGCAAATGCTACTGACTGAATATGAGATCCAGTACGTCACCCAAAAAGCTATAAAAGGGAATTATTAGCCGATCATATCGCTCATCAACCAGTGGACGACTATCAACCTATGCAATTTGATTTCCCCGATGAGGATGTGATGGCTGTAAGAGATGATGATATTCCAGATTCCTACGAAGGACCTGAGCCCGGTGTTCGCTGGTAAATTTGACGAACAATCTCTGGTTTCCTAATTTATGAAAATTAGTTTACTAACAGGACCAACCACACAAATCCTAGGACAAATTGCTTTTGAAAGTGTCTTTGATTTGAATAGGAAGGTATTCGTTTTGTATTTGCTAAGGTTTCTTTTAATGGTTTTCGACTAAAAGAACAAAGGTATAATATGGCGAAAAGATAATTGAAGATAAGTTTAAACGAGAAATAAAGTAAATTGTCGAAGTAAAGGAAATGACTTGAATGTAAAAAAAATGAAGAAAAAATTGGAATTTTATTAAAGTGCATAAATGTAAACTGGTGTTTTCCATACATACATTTTCCAGAAAACTCGTTTCTCTCACACGGTTACTTTGAGTAATTGTGGTAATTTGTACAAAGTTTGGAACACACCCCCGATTCCTATCACAACTATCCTATTTATATACAAATAAAATAAATGCTAATAACAGTTACTTCCTAAAAATACGAAACATGGCTTCTTGCATGTCTTTTCTCCATCAGATTTGCTCCACGCGTAATCTGCCAAAGGTAACGTCCTTTTACATTCAAATTTCAAACTTCATGTCGAAACAACACATCCTTCCAGCAGTGTCGAAATGTTGAAGTCTTATATTTCAAATATCTTCTTTAATTTATACTTCCAGCTGCGAATAACAATAGTCTGTCAAAAATACTAAAAATCTCAAATCATTTAATGGCGTCAAAAAATACCCATATACAAATTGCCCCCCAATAAATGATTTTTCGATCAATCCAAGAGAAAAAGAATTTGTTGCCAATATTTATTCGACGCATTTAATGACTCAACAAGTCAACTGTTTCCATGATTCTATTTCGACATATTCAACATAATCTTCATTTATGGCGTGATCAGCTATAAAGTCAGCCACCACTTGTCCCTTAACAGCCTTCAAAGGAAAATATATTAAGGAATATTCAGTCAATGCCAAAGCCCATTTCCTAATTCGACTATGTAAAATTGATTTTGATAACATATGCTTTATTACGTCAAAATGAGAAGAAATATATACATCGACTGGCTTTATATAGTGTTTTAACTTCATACATGAAAAGTAAACACACAGACATAGCTTTTCTATTACACTATACCTAGTTTCGGCATCATTTAAGACTCTACTGAGGTAGTAGATGGCTCTTTCGACGCCATTTTCATCCTCTTGACATAACATACTTCCTAATGTCCTATCTGATGCCGCTATATACAACCTCATACTTTTACTTCTACAAGGAGACATTAAGATTGTGGGATGGGTCAAGTATTCCTTGATTTTGTCGAACGCAGCTTGTTGATCCTGCCCCCATGCAAAATCTTCCTTCTTCAGTCGAAGTAGAGGAGAAAAGGCTTGCGTTTTTCCACTAAGGTTGGAGATGAACCTTCTGAGAAAGTTGATCTTCCCAAGCAGAGACTGCAACTCCTTCTTTGTCGATGGCGCTTTTGCCTCCATTATTGCTTTGGCTTTGTTTTCATTGATTTCGATCCCCTTCTTGTGGACCACAAAGCCAAGGAAATCTCCCGCCTGCACACCAAAAGCACATTTGAGAGGTTTCATTTTTAAACCAAACTTCCTAATCCGTTCAAAGGACTGTCAAAGATGGTCTACATGATTTTCTCCTGAAACAGACTTAATTACAATGTCGTATATATAGATTTGCATGAAAGTTTCAATAAAATCATGAAAAATTGAATTCATGGCTCGTTGATAAGTTGCCCCCCGCATTTTTTAAACCAAAGGGCATTACCACCCATTCGTAGGTGCCTATTGCTCCAGGACAACGAAATGCTGTCTTAGGGACATCTTCTTCAACAATAAAAATTTGATTATAGCCAGAGTATCCATCTAACATACTCAGATACTCATGGCCTACAGCAGAATCTATAAGCATTTCTGCCACTGGCATAGGATATTCGTCCTTAGGCGTAGCTAAATTCAAATCTCGAAAGTCAATGCATACCCTTAATTTGCCATTTTTCTTTATTACAGGAACAATATTTGCAATCCATTCGACATACCTCGTTGTGCGGATGAATTTAAATTTCAGAAGCCTTTCGACCTCCTCTTTGATCTTCGACAAAATCTATGGTGCGAAGCGTCTGGGAGTTTGCTTCACAGGTTTCTTTCCTGCTATGATAGGCAACTTCAATTCGACTAAACTCCTGTCCAGCCCAGGCATTTCGTCGTAGTCCCACGCGAAACAATCTTTAAATTCTTTCAGCAGCTGGACTATCCCGACTTTTAACTGAGGGACCATCTTGGCACTTATGTAGGTTGGCCTTTTTTCTGCCCCCAGTCCTAAATCGACTTCTTCCAATGGATCCTGCGCCACCATCTTCATGTCTGTTGACGCTGGATCCTTTTCAAACCCCAAGGGTTCGTCATCATAAATGGCATTAAACTTTTGATGTTGCCATTCTCCAACTTCTGCGTTGAACAGATCCTCTTCAACATCCCTTTGAGGACATTATTTGTTGAAATCATTTCTATTGGCTTTGACAGCCATGTATTTTACTTTGGCTTCAAGAGCTGCCTTGAGTTTATTTTCGGCTATATAAGCCGTAATCTTTTCGAGCACTGATGACTCACTCATCGTCACCAAACTCACTTCCCCAGCCCGTTAGCTCTATATGTGCAGTCCCAAAGACATAGTTTGCCTCATCGACCACTTCCATATCCCACTGGAAACCATATGTGGGGTGGAGATACAGCGAACAGAAAGCATTATCAGTTGCCTTCAGGTCGAAAGTTGCTGGACTGCATGGAGCTATATGGGCCAAGTGTTTGTCGAAGCTGCATCGATCCACATGGTTTACCTCAGCCATGAAATAGCTTTGATCCACCTCTATGTTTTCGACAATTCCATCAGCTCGCCAAATAGCTATACGCTGATGCATCGACGAGGGCACAACACCCACGCCATGGATCCATTCTCTACCCAGAAGTAAATTATAATTAGCCTTTGAGGCTATGACCATGAACATCGTTGGTCTAGTTATAGTCCCAACAGTTAAATCCACTTGGATAACACCCAAAGTGGTTCCCACTTTGCCTTCATAGTTTGATAATACCATGTTGTGGGGTTTTGCATCAGACTCATTTTTCCCTATCCTCTTCAACATATAATGGGGCATTAAGTTAACTGCAGCCCCTCCATCAATCAGGATTTTGTTCACTCCCACGTTCTCCACTTTCCCCTTTATGAATAGAGGCTTGAGGTGGCCACGCATGGAGTCATCTGGCCTTTCGAAAAAGGCATTCTGTTCCTCGACATAGCCGTTGATCATAATATAGTAACATACTGGCATGTGCCCTATAACTTCACTCTCCATAACATCCTCCTCTTCTTCAACCTCCATGACTTAGTCGTATTCTTTTGGAAGGACAGAGACCACGTTGCATACGATGTCGAGAGACGCGTCTGACTCAGACCTGAAGTCGTCAGTCATTTCGTCATCCTCTCCCACTTTTTCTTTAGATGGTAATGGTTCAATTGCATTGCAGGAATTGTTGCTGTAAGATTCCTCTTTTCGATTCACCACTTGGACATTGCTACTTGACTCTGGTTTGCTTCTTTTGACAGCAACTTTCTCAGCAACCCCTTTCTCAGCAGCTTCCTTTTCCGCCCTTTTTTGTCTTTGGAATCGCCTCCATTGGGACTTCGACATGGGATTCTTGCCTTTATAATTATCTGAGGGATAAGGCCTTGGTTTTGCCTTTCGCCTTCTTTCTTGCCAGCCATTGAAGAACCCCTCTGAACTTCAAAATTTTTCCACTTTCTCTGTCCCTGGGCCTCCCTGATTGGTTGAACCCACTTATCACTAGGAGCTTTGTTGGTGGGTTTGAAGGTATTTGGGTGCCTTCCTCCAAACTTTTGCTCGTTTTGATCATTTCGCCTTGGGTCGAACCTCTCCGTTCTAGCAGGTGGAACTGCCCCCCAGTTTCCTTTCCTTTTTGCTTTTTCCATTCCCTCCAGGTTATCTGTTGCCTTCTTGTCGAACACAGCGCTATAGCGGGGGCACAACATAACCTCATATTTTTTCTTCTGACACCTTTGAAGGAACTCAATCAAATTCTCTTCCTCTTTAGGATACACCACTTTTTGATATTCCTCTCTATGGCGCTCTTCATCAGTCTGCATTGGAGCTTTCTGGGATACCTCCACCATATTAACATTGGCTGTTTGCCCATCTCCAATACTTAACTTGTTCATCTTCAGAGTGAGCTCCTCCTCAATTTCATGCTTCTTCTTTTCCAGGTCGAAATCTCCCTGGCTCTCTTTTTTATCTCCTTCTGGAGATGGCTTCTTAATGTCATGTTGACAACAGAAACCAACATATTTCTCTTTGGGATCCTCTATTATCCTTCGTAGAATCCCATAAACAGTTGGCTTCGTAGGACCATCAGTAGTCTTTGCGTTAATCTTAGAGATACCTTTGCCAACCTCAGTATTGGTTTGGTCGAAAGTATCGCCAAACTCCATGTTGTCTCCATTAAGGCCCTCAGTAGCTTTATTCTTGTCTTCGACAAAACCTTCAATAGCTTCGTCATTCTTTATAATGTTGAGACCCTCAGTGGCGTCCTTCTCTTTCTCGACAGAACTTTCAGTAGTTCCGCCATTCTTTGCATTGTTGAAACCCTCAGTGGTTTCATCCTTGTTCACGTTGTTGAGACCTTCAGTGGCCTCCTTGTTGATGCAATTCTTCAAGCTTCCTTCGCCAAGGTATTCAGTAACCTTGATCATCACTAGTTTATTGACGAAGTCTCCGGATATTTCCGTCACGTCACTTTCATCTGTAGGGACGTCAGCGATCTCTACCATGTTCATATTTGTGTCGAAACCTTCAGTGGCTTCTATCATTTCAATGTTGCAGTCAGAACCCTCTTCGACCTCCACCATGTTCACTGTGGATGGTTCAACATAGTGGGCTTCGACCATCTGCATCGAATTTGAATCAATCCTCATTTGTGGCTTCAACTTGTCGCCGAACTTCAATCTTCCGTCACAAATGGCATTTTGCACTAGATCCCTGAAAAGGAAACATTGAGATGTTTTATGACCTAAAAAATTATGCTACTTACAAAAACCTCTCTTTTTCTGTTGTTCTATAGGAGGCACTTTAGTGCCAGGTGGCACTATCATTTGGCTATCTTTAACCAACAAGTCAAATATTTCGTCACACTTAGTGACGTCGAATGTATAAGTCCTTTTAGGAAACTTATCATTCTTTTCAGGTTTGACTGGGTTTTTTCCATTCGACGGAGCCAATACTTTACAGGAGTATGGCGGACCCTGTTTCAATTCTGCTAAGTCAACTTCTTGTTCGTCAAATCTAAATGATTCAATCTCGTCATCATCATTTTCTTGACATACCCCCACATAAGCCTCTCTTTCTTTCTTATTTTTAGTTACTCTAGCTTTTTCGGCTTTTAAACGTTCGACCTGTCTCACCCTATCCGCCAATTGTGCCATATCCATCAGATATTGAGTGTCTAATTTCTTTCTAATTGAATAGTCAAGACCACCTGCTGCCATTTTGACTAATTCATGCTTAGGAACTTGCGTGAAACATCTCGCCTTAAGTAATATAAACCTATTTAAATAATCGTCAATTGGCTCAGAGAATTTTCTTTTAACACTAGCCAACTCCTTCAAACTTATTTTCGTTTGTCCCATGTAAAATTGTTCATGGAACAACCTTTCTAACTGGACCCACATATGGATCAAATTTGCAGGCAAAGACGTAAACCAAGTAAAAGCATTTTTTGTTAAAGAACTTGGAAAATATTTCATTTTTAAATTTTCATTGTGTGCAATTTCCCCTGCTTCGATCAAGTAATGGGCCACATGTTCGACAGTGGATTCGCTAGTATCCCCTGAGAATTTGGTAAACTTGGGGACTTTCCATCTTGGGGGTAATTCTTGTTGCAAAATATATTCAGACAATGGGGATGTATAACTGGGCCTTTGCAGGCCCACATTCACACCATTTCTGGCCATAATCCTTTCGACCATGGCTGCTAAATTGTTTTCTGCTGGCATGTTGTTATAACGCAATTGTTGCACAACATCATCAGCATTTTGGTCTCTATGGACTAACACCCTTCTAGGCTCTTGTTGGACATGAATTTCGACATGAGGCTATTTGACCACTACCTCTTGGTTTCTAAGGTTTACTTGAGGAACATTCCCTGGCCTCTAGTTTATTGTGGTTTCCTCTTCGACAACTACTCTGGGATTCTGAACTATTTGTTCCCTTGGTTGGGTTTGAGGAACACCAAAGAAGTCAGCAATGCACGTCATTTGCGTGGCTAATAACTGGTTCGTTTGGGTGGTGTTTTGTATTAAAGGATTAAACACAGCCCCCATTTGTTACGTTAGCATCTGCACCATATCATGGTTGCTTTCGTCCATTTGTTGCCTAATTACTTGTGTAGAATTGTTAGTGATTGCAGGCATATAAGTTTGGTATCCCGTTGACACAGGCTGACCCATTCTTCCTATGTGGTTTGTACCAGACCCTGATCCTTGTAGGGACGAAGTAACATTAACCAAAGGACCAGAGTATAATGATGACGCTGGTGTCGACCCCGTTGATGAGGGTATCGCTTCTGATACAGAAAATGACGCCGTATTTTCTCATGTCGAAGGAATAGGCGTTGGGTTGTTAACATTTTGATTAATAGGCGCGTTTTGATTCGCCATTCTTCTTATTGTTGTTCTTTTTGGTCTTTCTTCGTTGTTCACGGCTAACTTGCCACTCCTTAGAATCATACAACGAAATGAAAACTTTTTCTTCTAAGAATTTGCTATAAGAACCAAAGACAAACTAAACAAATGCACTAGGTCCCACTGGGCGTGCCAATTTGTTCGCTGGTAAATTTGACGAACAATCTCTGGTTTCCTAATTTATGAAAATTAGTTTACTAATAGGACCAACCACACAAATCCTAGGACAAAGTGCTTTTGAAAGTGTCTTTGATTTGAATAGGAAGGTATTCGTTTTGTATTTGCTAAGGTTTCTTTTAATGGTTTTCGACTAAAAGAACAAAGGTATAATATGGCGAAAAGATAATTGAAGATAAGTTTAAACGAGAAATAAAGTAAATTGTCGAAGTAAAGGAAATGACTTGAATGTAAAAAAAATGAAGAAAAACTTGGAATTTTATTAAAGTGCATAAATGTAAACTGGTGTTTTCCATACATACATTTTCCAGAAAACTCGTTTCTCTCACACGGTTACTTTGAGTAATTGTGGTAATTTGTACAAAGTTTGGAACACACCCCCGATTCCTATCATAACTATCCTATTTATATACAAATAAAATAACTGCTAATAACAGTTACTTCCTAAAAATACGACACATGGCTTCTTGCATGTCTTTTCTCCATCAGATTTGCTCCACGCGTAATCTGCCAAAGGTAACACCCTTTTACATTCAAATTTCAAACTTCATGTCAGTGTCGAAATGTCGAAGTCTTATATTTCAAATATCTTCTTCAATTTATACTTCCAGCTGCGAATAACAATAGTCTGTCAAAAATACTAAAAATCTCAAATCATTTAATGGCGTCGAAAAATACCCATATACACCCGGATCCCATTGGAAGCTTATATTCGATGGTGCCTCAAATGCAGAAGGACATGGAGTGGGGGCTGTTATAACTTCTCCAACAGGATTCCACATACCTTTTACTGCGTGGATATGCTTCACATGTACTAACAATATGGCGGAATATGAGGCGTGTATCTTGGGGATCAACGAAGCCATTAACCTTGGAATCAAGATCTTAGAAGTATATGGAGATTCGACTCTCGTCATCAATCAAGTCAAGGCAGAATACAAAACACTTAATGCCAAACTAACTTGGTATCGAGATTGTGTCTGGAAAATGATCACCTATTTCGATGAGATCTCTTTCCATCATATTCCTAGAGACGAGAATCAACTGGCAGATGCCTTGGCAACTTTGGCGTCCATGTTCAAAGTCAATTGGTATAATGAAGCGCCGGCTATAAGAATCAACTGCCTAGATATACCATCTTATTGTGCAGCAGTGAAGGCGGAAATAGATGATAAATTATGGTTTCACGATATCAAACAATTCCTGCAGAAGCAAGAATATCCAGCAAATGCCTCAAGTGGGGATAAGAAAACGCTTAGGAGACCGGTGGCCCAATTTTTCCTCGAAGGAGATGTACTTTATAAAAGGAATCATGACATGGTGTTACTCCGGTGTTTAGATGGACATGAACAGGACATGCTTATCAGAGAAATCCACGAGGGATCATTTGGAACCCATGCAAATGGGCATGCAATGGCTAAAAAGATTCTCCGAGCAGGGTATTATTGGTTGACTATGGAATCAGACTGCTTCAAATATGTCAAGAAGTGCCACAAGTGTCAAATCTCGCAGATAAAATTCATGTGCCGCCAACCCCTTTGAATGTCTTAACCGCTCCGTGGCCTTTCTCTATGTGGGGAATAGACATAATTGGGATGATTGAGCCAAAAGCATCGAATGGGCACCGATTCATTCTGGTTGCTATTGACTACTTCACTAAATGGGTAGAGGCTGCTTCCTACACTAATGTGACGCGACAAGTTATGGCACAGTTTATCAAGAAAGAGATAATTTGTCGCTATGGAGTTCCCAACAAGATCGTCACGGATAATGGGGTTAATCTAAACAACAAAGTGATGGATGGATTGTGCGAAAGCTTCAAGATCGATCACCATAACTCGTCGCCTTATCGCCCAAAGATGAATGGCGCAGTAGAGGCAGCCAATAAGAACATCAAGAAGATTATCAAGAAAATGGTGAAGACCTACAAGGATTGGCACGAAATGCTCCCTTTCGCGCTACATGGTTACCGAACCTCAGTACGTACGTCAACAGGAGCTACTCCTTTTTCCCTGGTATATGGCATAGAAGTGGTACTTCCTATTAAAGTAGAAATTCCTTCACTAAGGGTCACAATGGAGACTAAGCTAGATGAAGTTGAGTGGAAACAAAAGAGATTTGATCAACTAGACCTCATAGAGGAGAAGCGCATGGCTGCTGTATGTCATGGTCAATTATATCAGCGAAGACTCAAAAAGGCATTCGACAAGAAAGTTCGTCCTCGCTTATTCGAAGGAGACTTGGTATTAAGAAAAGTGCCACCCATCTATAAAGATCCTCGTGGCAAATGGGCCCCGAACTATGAAGGACCATATGTCGTAAAGAGAGTATTCTCTAATGGAGCTTTGATGTTGACTACTATCGATGGAGTAGATTTATCGCGACCGGTGAATTCCGATTCAGTCAAAAAATACTATGCCTAGAAAAAGAGAATAAAAGTCCGCTAAGTCGAAAACCCTAAAGGGCGACTTAGGCAAAAATTAGGGCGTCCCGGTGGATTGAAAACTTGAAAGAGCAATCTAGGCAAAAATTAGGGACTTGAATAAAAAATGATACTCGACAAGTTGAATACCCTAAAGGGTGGCTTAGTTGAAAAAAATGGTATATCATCCTGGTGGACTAAGACTCTAAAAGAGCGGTCCAGGAAAAATTAAGGATATCCAAAAGGTATATGACTGATAGCACTTATGGTCACACAACGGGAATTCGGAAGCGAATGATCAATCCAGTCGTCATCTTTAGAAGCGAAGTGTCATGGCCTCGAAGACTTAGGGATAATAGGTTGTGTCTGAATTCAATAGAGACATAGATAAATATGTTTTTTCTTATTTCCATTTTTCACCTTTTATAGTAATTCCTCCTTATGAGGGTTACTTTCCTTATGTACTATTGCCCTTTTATGGGCCCATTTTCAATAAATAATATTTTCTTTACTTTTCAATTACTCTGCTTGATTACAAAATGCTGATTAATTATAGAATTATGCATTGAAACATTGCGTATAATCAAAAGCTTTTAAAAGGAAAATGTATTTTACTTCGATTTCGAAACGTTAAAGGGATCATATTCTTCTAATTTAAGCATGGGGTCTATACATTAACAGTCACAATTCTATCATTGTGGGAGTTTCTTCGAGAAAATAATACACATCTCCAAATATCAAGAGCATATGATTGGTCACAATCATCAAGGGGTCAAGGGTTTAAGGGTCAGGAAGTTGGAATGTTACAGAGGATATTGGTTTCCATAAACACATGCATT
Source organism: Lathyrus tuberosus (assembly GCA_022829125.1). Classification (NCBI taxonomy): domain Eukaryota; kingdom Viridiplantae; phylum Streptophyta; class Magnoliopsida; order Fabales; family Fabaceae; genus Lathyrus; species Lathyrus tuberosus. The sequence continues at coordinate 876,950 of JALAZF010000727.1, read as the reverse complement.
GCATATCATAAAAGAGGCGTTAGCCCAAATAACGCATCATTCATAAAACCACACATGAATTCAAGCATGCATACGCTTAAACGTGCACGCATGGCATAAGGATTATATTTACTACAGGGTTAAAGGGGTTTAATCGGGTTTTTCGCCAAGGGTTCATTACCAGGGAGTTTAGGATATCAACTTAGCACCTATCGGGTTCTGCGGTCAAAATTAGGGTCCTTCTTGTATTTAATCGTCTCCTCAGGAGGAAGGCTCATCGACATCATCCTTCTGATTCGAAGACGATTAAATAGGGGAAGCTGTAGTACCCTAAATTTTGACCAGGGGTTCTGCTATTTTTGGATTTTTGTGCTACTAGGGGGTGTCATTTAGATGTCGGTGGGTTCCTAAGAGCGCTAGCACTCTTAGGCCCATTTTGGAATTGGTGTGGTATAAAAGTTTTTATTATATTTGTTTTATTTAAAGGGAGTTTGTTTATTTTCTTTTAAAATTTTTTTAGGATTTGCTTTACTTTATTTATTATAGGGTTAGTCATTTTAGAGTTAATTGGGAAGTTTGACCCCGTTTAATTTAATGGTATAATAATCAGGTTTTTATTCATTTTTAATTTTTTTTATATTGTTATTGATTGTTTATTTGTTTTGCTATTTTTAATAAAAGTCTTCAGAATTAATTAAATAATTTCAATAGGTCTAAGTTTAGAGATTAAGTATATTACTTTAGTTTAATTGTTAATTAAGAAGGACTTTTTTTGATATGTTATTTAAGGTAATTAAATAAAAGTTAAATTTGGATGATATTTAGATTAGGAGGGGCCGGTAGTTCATTTTATTTTATTATGGTTATTTTATTTATTTTTTCTATTAAAATGATTATTGTGACATTTAGGATTTTTTTTATTTATATTGGGTTGTTATAAGAATGTTGCGTTTTTTATTATTTATTTTTATTATTATATTGGTGGTGTATTATTAATATTGAAAATTATTTTATTTTATTTTATTGGTCAAAATTGTTGACCCGTGTATCTTCTTCTTCCCCACTCACAAACCCTAATATGCGCAGAAATTGAAAGACGAATCAAATAAAATAAAATCGTATCAAGAATCAATTTCATTAATTTTTGGGTTAAAGTACAATCAAATCTGTCAATTACAATCTAAATCAAAACCCTAATTCTAAAAATCAAAACAAATAAAATCAGATCGATTACATCAGAATCTTCCTAAATCAAAAACCTAATCTAATTAATTCCTAAATCTAATTTCAAGACTATATAAACTAAGAGGAAATTAACAAAAGGCGGACCTAAAAAGCGAACGAATTGAAGCTGCACAAATCCTCCCAAAACCTTCAGTAAATCTCTTGATCTTCTAAAAGGACTAGGGTTTATCATTCGAACCCTATAATCCTTGAGCTTAAGTCACCTGCAATAAAGAAAAAAAAAGATATTAGAGATTGGAGGAGAAGAAGGAATTGGAGCAGCTTAATCGGTCACTGCAGGAAAGGTAACGAGCACTTAGCTTGAATTTGTGTTGTTGCCATGCGCGAATTTTTGTTGAATGATGGTTGGTTAGTGTTGTCGTTGATGATATTTTCTATGTTGGGTTTGCGTTTAGGGTTTGTTTGAGGGGTTTCTGGGTTTCGAATAGGGTTAGGGTTCATATCTAGGGTTAGTGTTCACTGCGTGAGGGTTAGGGTTCCTAGGGTTCTTCACGAACCCTAGAGAACTGAGTTTGTTTCTGGGTTCGTAAGGGTGTTAGGGTTCTTGGGTTGAAGTTTCCGGTTGAATCCTCAATCGGATTCTGGAATTTGTGGTGGTTTGTGGGGTATGCGCGGTGGCCGGAGGCCATACCAGTGACGGAAAGGAAGAGAGAGGAGAGAGCGTTTAGAGAGAAGCGAGAGAAATCTGAGAGTTAGAGAGAGATGGACTATAACGCCCCAGTTTTTGTTAGATTTATTTAATCGAGTCGATTTAATTATTTTGGTCTTTATATTATTTTATTCTTGACTTTTATTTGACAATATATTATATTTCATCGCTGTTTATGTTTTATCGCATTTTGATAGCGTTTGGGAGATATTTGAGTGTAAGGGGAAAATGGTCATTTTGGGTAATTAGATATTTTTACATAAGTGGAAATAGAGGGGAAAGAAAAAGAGAAAAGAAGAGAAAGAGAAAGGAAGGGAAAGAAGAGGAGAAGAGGAAAATCGAAGAAAACTCCGTTTCAAGCGCGATTAATCGGGTAAGGGTGAGAAGTTTCGATTATATCTTGGTTGTATATGTTTATGTGTGTGATTGTGTGAATGTTTTCTTTTTTTACAATGTTTTTTTACATTTGATAAATTGATGAACAGTTGATGGAAATCGATGTTTTCACGGTCGGAAATCGGTATAAATCGCGTTGTATGATCACACTGTGTTTATGAACAATTGTTGATACTTGTTTTGCTGTTGGAATTGATTTGGGATGAAAAATGGGATTTTTGGGATGTGGAATCGTGTAAAACACAGTAGAGAAATTCTGCATCTGATACGAAGCGTCGGGCGATGCTTTGAGCGCCAGGCGACGCATGTGTTGCGCCGCTGCTCCGCCGGGCGATACACAAGAGGCGCAGCTTGTCACCATACTGACTCTTTTAAAGTTTTGGTTGGGGAATGTACGCCGCTGCTTCACCGGGTGACGCAGAGGTGAAGAGGGCACCGCCGAGCGAAAATATGTACCGCCGGGAGCTCCTGGGGATTTTTAATAAATTTGTTTTCTTTGAAAATGCATAACTTTTGATCAGTAAATTGGATCGAGACGTTCCTAGTACCGTTGAAAAGCTAATGAGATGTTCTTTCTTATAAAAATGGTTTTGAGATTAGTGGCCGATTTAATTATGTCGGGAATGTGGGAACGTATCATTTTGTCGACTTTTACCGTCGTAATTATGTGCGATTGATGTGTTATCATGTGGTATGCTTTTAATATATATCGTATAGCTTGTGTGCTATTATATGATGTGAATGCATGTGATGAAATGTTGTGATGATGGTTTGTGGCGTAAGGGCATGTAAATGCATTGTGTTATGTTTGATTGTATATGCATGATTATGGATGTTGAAATGGTTCACATGGTTGTATATGTGTATGCATTTGATTATCATGAGTCATTGTATGCCAAGCATCATGATATGCATTCTTGTGATGTTGTGTGCCCTAGTGGGTGTGAGTGACGAAACGATTCCAGAGGGAATCTGCTGTAACGGTCGTGTGCCTTATACAAAGAGGACCTAAAGCGACGTTATAGACGATCGTGTGCCTTATACAAAGAGGACCTAAAGCGATCGGTTTGTATGCCTTATACAAAGAGGACCTAAAGCGATCCATAAACGTCGTGTGCCTTATACAAAGAGGACCTAAAGCGACGGGGAACATCGTTTGCCCGACGGGGAGTTACACTAAGTAACAAGCGATGATTCCAATAATTCCTGAGTGAATTAATGATGATGAGAATGATGGATGGACGGTACCGCATTGCATTGCATAGAGTCGTTGTGTCGGTCTCTGTGCATTTGCATAAATCATGAATTGATTGATTATGTGTTGAGCTTGTGATAGCATTGGTGATTTGATATGCATTTGTGATAAACGCTTTGGTTATGGATGATATGTTTTATGTATAGACATATGCTATGTGATGTGGTGGTGTGTTTCCATATGTCATAACTTTGGTATGCCTTATGTGTGAATATGTGATCATGTTGGTATAATTGATATATGCTATGTGGTTGGATTATTAGGAATATGTTATGTATCTGTTGGCATGCTATATGTGTTAGTAGGTGATGCTTGTGGTGAGAATAATTATGCATGTGAATTTATATGTGTTTGCATATTATTATGCAATCCTGCTCTAGTTGTTATTTATCACCCTTCTGCTGTGGTTTGTTGCTCTATGAGGCAATTGCAGATTAGTATCTTGGAGGCTATTGTGAAGATTAGTCCTCCATCCTTTTCTCAGTCTGTCTGCTCTGTTACGTAACACGGGAGTCGGGGAACACTTTTGTTATATGTATATCTTTGTTGGATCTATTTTGTATTACCTTTGTATGTATATTTTGATATTATAAAACAATTTATTTTGTAAAACAAGGCAGTTATGGATCTTTCCGCTTTATTCCATAATTGAACCTTCCTTTTGTTGGAAAAAGTTTCCCTTTTATGTTTATTCCATTTTGTGTTATGTATCAAATGTATGAGCAGAGATTGTATTTTCTTTCTTTAAATGCGACATCCTTGTTTCTGTCTAAGGATACAATTTTTATTTACTCTGATTTATTTATGTATTATTTATTCGCGGTGGGAATTGGGGTGTTACATGGACGAGTAAGAGAGAGAAAGAAAGAGGGGAAATGAGAGCAATATGAGGGGGACCCCATTGAAATACTCCCTCCCCTCGCTGTTAGATCTAGGACGCGTGGCCCTTTGCTGGCCGCGCGATTTCATGACTTGGACGTTTCCTATGGATGAGGGACCATGGTGCTCCCTTCGCAGACTTTCAATCCCAGCCATCCATATGGTTTACCTTATGAGTATGCTGATCCAACATGTAGCAAACGATCAATCGTAGTCTTAGTCAGCGCAATCCAACGCCCCAAAAACAGAGTAAGCATTGTGACTCTCTCCATGAACGGTGGGCCTGCGATGGGCCTCCAGGGTCAGTGGGCTTAACGCCCTAGATATCCACACTCCCCAGTCAATGAGCCCACTTGGTCTAAACTTAATTTATACCCCCTGGATTTATTTAATAAATTAAATTACTTACATAATTTAATTATTAATTAGGATTTAAATAGTTAGTTAGGATTTTAGGGGTATTATTATTAGGATTTATATTTAGGATGTTTAGGGTTAATTTTGGGTTTGGGTTTTAAATTTGTATTTTATATTTTATATATTTAAAATATTTGGTTTATTCTTTTAAAAAAAAATAGGGATTTAATTTTTATTTAGGAACTTATTTAGGATTTTTAGGATTAATCTTGGGTTTGGGTTAAAAAATTTTTTTTTATGTACTTAAAATAATTTGTTTTTTTACTCTTAAAAAATATAAGGATAAAATTTTTAAGTGGGATTATTTTATTTTTGGGTTTTAAGGATGATATGTGGGGAATTTGAATTAATTAAAATTAGGCTTTTTCTTCTAAAGAGCATTTATATTTTTGGGTTTTTATTTAAGTTGGGTTCAAACATGGTTTTTGGAGATAAAAAAATGTTAGGTTAAGTCTAGTTTTTTTGGGATTAAAATTCCATCATTTATGGAGTATTTTGAACTTAGCAAATTATATGTTTTGGGGTTAATTTTGCTATTTTTTTGGCATGGTGGCATTTTGGAGTTATGTTATTAAAAATATTTTAGGGATTTGATTTTAAATGTTGGGGATATTTCTAAGGGATATAAGGAATATGAAAAGGTTTTTTTAAGGATTTAAAATTTGGGATAAAACTCTTAGGTTCCAAGAGTATAAATATTGGCCAAGGGATAAGGGATTAAGGGATAGAACTCTCCATCCGAGAGTATAAACAATGGATAAGGGATTTTAAGGGATAAAACTCCTCGTCTAGGAGTATAAATATTAGATTAAGGGATAGAACTCCTCGTCTAGGAGTATAAATAATAGATTAAGGGATATAACTCCTTGTCTAGGAGTATAAATAATAGATTAAGGGATATAACTCCTTATTTAGGAGTATAAATAATATATTTGGGGATAAAACTCTTTATCCAAGAGTATAAATAGAGGATTAGGTTTGGGATTAGGGTTAGGAATAGGATTAGGGGGTAGGAATAGGGGAGGTGAACAACGGTTACTCTGATCCTTCAATATTGAAGGTACGTAGGCATAGGGTTGTAAACCCTAGCGAGTATAATAATAATAAAACTTAGGGTCCCCCTCTTAAATTAATTTCATTTAACTTTTCTATTTAATATTAGGATTTTTTGTAAATAAATAACAAGTTAGACGACAAACAAACATATCCTAAAACTTAAGGAGGATCCCATTGAGTACAATGGAGGTGAGGGGTGCTAACACCTTCCCCTCACCTAACTGACTCCCGAACCTTAGGAATCTCTGCCCTTAGGTTTAGGATTTTAGGTTTATCATTTATTTTCCTTAAAAAATATGATGGCGACTCGATATTTTTGCCGGCTGCGACAGTGCAATATAAAATGTATTTAGATACAAATGTAAAATTTAAAATGATATACTTAATTGTAAAATCAACAATTGTAATGCCCTGTGTAATATATACCTAGAATAATACTATAAAAGCATTTTATTTGGTACTGACACCATCATAAGTGCCTAATGACGTAATTCACATACTTGACAATTTTAAAAATATAACACAATCTATGGTACAAGATTTGGAAACTAGCCAAAACAAAATCTAAGATCAATATACAATATCCTCAATTGTATACAACAAATACACAGCTGAAATCTAAAGCTAAGCTTCTCTTGAAACATCCAAGAATAGCTCCACTTGTAAATCAAACCTGCAAACACTGCCTGAAAAATAACAACAACAATGTGGTGAGATATTAATCTTAGTGAGTTCCCTATTTTATGGATTCTCTTGTCTTTACAGGGTTCTAGCCAATCCTAACTCAAGTCAAGGGGAAGGGAAATGACCTTGAGTTCACAATCTCACACTATATGGAAACATGTTCATGAGTTCAACAACTCAAAATTTATCACTAATCGGTATCACATACCAAGGCATATTTCCCCGGCCAACCCTACAAGAGAGTTCCACACGGGTCACAGATCTTTAAAAACGTAGACATCCATCCCAGGCCAGCCCCTCCAAAGAGTTATGGACACAGGTCCCGGAAGCTAACATAGATAACTTTCCCCGGCCATCCTACACAAGAGGCCCTTCAACACGGGTCACTGTTACCTACACATGGTACTTTTCCCGGCCAGCCTACACAAGAGGGTATGGACACGAGTGTTGGAGCGGTAAAGCGGCAAGCAAAAATATTTATTTCTGGAAGAATTCCCTCTGGGAGTTATGTCGTGTCCACAGAGATCGATTCGAGGGAAAGAATTATGTTCGACAGTCTCCCGCGTCAATGAGTTTGGGTTTAAATGGGTTTCAAACAAGAAAACATAAATGTAAATATCAACATAAAAAGAATTCATTCTTCAGAGAAAATAAACTTATCAGGCATATATATATAATCCACTCATCACAAACATAAATTTGTCGATCATTTTCACTATACTACAATACTCATCAAAATCATCTAGTATCTCTCACAACAGTGTCCATCTCTGGCACACTGAGCTGAGAGAGCAACCGTATTACTCTCGTTGTCACTCTCGCGCACGACGCCTCAAAACACGGAAGACATTAAGTTTCGACACCATAAAGATTATTCTCTAAATCTATCTCTAGCATCTAGACAATAGATATCCATCCTTAATCAAGATTCGTGATGTTTATCTCTAACACAACACAAATCCAAACATAAATGCAAAAAGATCAAGGAAGACATCGATAATGATTTGTAAAGCAGATTTTATACAATATTATAATCAACAAAGATACATATGTTCAGAGTAACTATATAAAAACCCAACACAAAAGAATACATAAAGAAGAAGAGGAATAAACCAAACATCTCGCGGATTGTCAGAGCCGGTCGATGAGAAATCCACCCTGGATCATCCACATGCAAGCTTCAATGTTGTTTTCAAGCTATCTCTACTAAAAAATGAAAGTTTGATGCATTGGGAACAAATATTACCCAACATCCTCTAAAAAATGTGTTTTTGGCCCTTTAATGGTGTTTATGTCCGTCCAAATTCGCCCAGCGGTATTCTGGGTCGCCCGACGACGAAAGGTAGCTTATATTGTAAGTTATCCAGCATTGTTCTGGAGCGACCGGCCCTGCAATGTACCGCCCGGCGCTGCTTGACCCGGAGCTGCTGAGGCATAGCTGATGGTAGACAGTAAAAATCTTGCACTGTTTTGGCCATAACTTTTGAACCGTAACTCCGTTTTTGCCCGGTTTGAAGCGTTGGAAAGCTTATTCAATGCTCTATACAATAATGGCAAGATATCCTTGCTTGAATACCTGAAAAAATAAATGGAAATCAATTAAACTCAATGATATTTAAACAATAACGCAATATATATACTATAACGTAAAGTAAAAGTATTTACAAACAAAGCGGGGTTTATTCGTACGATATTAACAAAAAGTATCGATAAGTGCAACAAAACTTATATACAAAAATAGTTACATTTTGAACTTATCAAACTCTCCCCAAATTAAACTTGTTTGTCCTCAAACAAGAATCAATCAACTCAAATAAACAGAGTGACAACCAAAGAATCACGAATCAACAGGTTTTGAAAAATTGAAACAAGTGAATGATTCAAATGAAAAACGGTACACACAAAGTAAATACTTACCACTAAACTACAACGACAACATAGTCACGAAACAAATGCAAAATACAAAAATCATGCAAAACCATCCTAAAACAACACAAGTTCAAATGTGAATCACACCTAGCAAAAACAATCATCGGTAGATGAAAAACACAAAATGAGGTACTTATCACTCACACAACAATCATGCAAACGATAGACTAAATTATGCAGCCATCCAAAAATCATATTGAACATACAAAGGCAAGAATCACAAGGACTTTTCAAGGTTGTAGCGTGGTCAGGTAAACAAACATGAGGCAATTCTAAAGGTAATTGAAACAAAAACTTGCTTAAACCTAAAAGAGTGATCAACTCACAAAGACTCAAACCAAAAATTCCAATCAACTTCTTCCAAAATCCCAAGTGTTACACAACACACAATACTTATTTAGCACAATTATTTGAACTCTTTTTGTTTCCTTTCTTAAGGATTTTCTTTTTCTTTCTTTTTTTTTTCTTTTCTTTTTCATATTTTTGTCGTTTTTATTTTCTTTTTCATCCTCATAGAAACCAACCAATGAGTAAACAATCATTCTCTCCCCAACTTGAATTCAACCACATCATCATGTGAATACTCCCTACTTTCTAAGGCAAGGTAAAAATTCATACAACAACACAAAAAGTTGAGGGTTCAAGTAAAAACAAAATCCATTCAAAAATAAGTGAACTAAATACTCATAGACAAGCATTAAGTTCAAATAAAACATGGATCAAAAAGCTCAAAGGGGTTACGAAAGATCACACACTCACAAGGTGAATGACTATTTGGCTAGGTAGTTGTGCTCAAAATGAAACAAAAGGCCTTGATCCTTTTCATGCTTTCATATAATCAACACAAACAAAAGATTAAGCATAATAAAATCCAGTTAGAACAAGAATGTTGGTACTCCGTGCATATATGAACAATGGAAAGCTACCTCACAAAAAGGTTGGGAACTAAAGTGATTCACAACAAGAACAAGTATAAAAAAGAATGAATGACATGGAAGTTTGTAAAATGCCTAAGTATCATGAATATGCTAAAGTCAAGAAAGCGATAAACACATACCTTGGACGTGTACAAAACTTAACAATATCATTACCATACATCCGCAAGTTGAAACAATCAAACTTAGAACATCACCTTAAATTTCCTCAAGCTACTCAAAACAAGCTCATTGAAAAGCACAAGAATTATTAATATAAACAAACTAAAAGACCGGGTGAAATTGGATTAAACAAGTTGTAAAGTGAAGATTTGAGAATTTCACAAAAAATTCGAGTACAACTTGTTTAATGAATGTTCACCACACTACCTAAGCTAAACCACAACAAAAGAAAATAATACAACATGCTTGTTTTACGCCGTAAGCTCGACGCCTTTACTGTGCTTAGCTAGTAACTTCCTTCCTTCATGCCATAGTGATGCATCACCGCGCTAACCAAAAGCAAGTGTCCTAACCAGACACTTAACAAATGTTACGGGAACAAAATGTATACAACACTTGAACAAACATAATGGAAATTGACAATATATACGATATATACAACACTAAAAAACAAAGAAACTATCGCAATGCGATTCAATATTAAAACCAATCCCCAACAACGACGCCATTTTGTTGGAGCTGTAACACCCACATATAATATCATACATCAAAGCATAATTACTATACATGAATCCAAGTATTTGGTACTGAAATATACAAGTTCCTAGTTAACACATTATATACATTACATTATATCAAGGCATAATGTATACAAGATGTTCTACACACTAAGAACTAGATCAACATCATAATCTCAAAATAATCCCCACAACGGAAGTCTTGCCATCCCCAAAAGCTACGATTCGTAAGGAAAAGTCAAACAAATTTATCCTTACCCTTCGCGGAACCTATGGTACCTGTGATATAATCAACAACATGGGGTGAGATATTAAATCCCACTGAGTTCCCTATCTTATAGGTTCTCTCAGCTTTATAAGGTTCTATCAAACCTAACTCAAGTCAAAAGGGAAGGGAAGTGACTTTGAGTACTCACGCACACCATATGGATCCATGTTGATGAGTCTGTTAACTCACAATTTATCATTAATCGATAACCTTACCAAGGCATCCCCTTTTCCCTTCCTCTTCTACGTCTAGAAGTCGACCCGAGTCATGGATCCTTGTTGTTACTTGGCATACGAAATGGATTCGGAATTAAGGGACATATTATCTCCTTAATTCGTCACTTCACACGACCCGTACACCGTCACAAATCTCTTTACCCGTAGGCTCCATTCGTACTACACACGGGAATCAAACCTGCCAAGTAATTATGCATACGTTTCAGAGGAGCTCGAGACCCATGAAACTGCACTCAAGATAACCGGTTACGATTACATGATCACATACACACAAATATGATTGTATTCGACAATCACAAGGCCACATTCGACTTAAGACCTCTTTTGTCTTTTCTCAATCTAAACACAATTAAACATGATCCATACTAGTGTAGTTCTTTCCATATCATTCGGTAATAGACGCAAGCCTCGACCTGTCATGCACGAGCGTCGTCATTATACTATTCATCATTTTTCCTAGCCGTTACTAGGTTCCAGTATAGTTCATGGTAATATTCCTCACTCTACATATTTCGTATTTTAACATGCATACACTCTCAAACTTGCTTAACAGCAAGAGAATAGGTAAACACATGTCAATTATATAATGGAATCACACAATTCAACATATCACAAAGTTACACCATTTCCGGTTCCCTCTGATTTATTTAATCGGCCATCAAAACTGATAATTTCCCCTTCCATTAGATAGAGTATTCTCACAGCTCTCCATCGGTACCAAGAACTCCCCGATCGGAGTCACGGTTCAAAAGTTATGGAAGAAACAAATTGGAAAGATCTGCCATGTTCGCTAGGCGAATCCCCAGCGAACGTTCGCTTTCGCCTTCGCTGTGCGAACCCCCTTGGCGAACTGAAACAGAGCTGAAAGGACACAAAGTTCGCTTTGCAAACATCAGAGCGAACATTCTCCTTGCCCTTCGCTTTGCGAACCTCTGGGCGAACCAAGTCAGAAGCAAAATGGTACAAGGTTCACTTTGCGAACTACTAGCGAACCTTCGCCTTGACCTTCGCTGTGGTTCGCTTGGCGAACCTGCAAAAATCCAGAATTCCAGCAACGTGACAACAGGTCCTTTGGGTCATAAATCCCATTCCAAACATAACTAAACACACAAACAAGCATTGACAGATTATCACAGATAGATATCAATCATACTACACAGTTTATATCGTATTTCATCCGTTAGATTCTTAGATTAGCAATATTTCTCATTTTCTCACAATATCTAACCTAGCTCTAGAACTCAATAATTTCTACAACTAATGTCTCTATCTAGAACCCACCTTAGAATTGGATGGTGATGAAGAAGATGAGATGAATTGATGAAGAGTAGATGATGATTCCAAGCTTCTTCTTCACTTCTAGGTTTTCTTCTTTTTCTCTTCTATTTTCTCCTCCTTCTCTCTACTTCTTCTTTCTTTCTATTTTCTATCTTTTCCGAATGAAGAGAAAAGGAAATGAAGTGATACATAGAGAAACTCAATCAGATAGTAACACTACTAAATGTCCAAAAAGTCTCTATAACGCCAAAAGTTAAAACCTCAGAGTCAGATAATATTAATTTGATCTGCGCTGAGCTCATCAATTTACTCTAATAATTTTATCCAATAAATTCTCAGAGTACACCGGAACCTAGTTGATCATACTAATACTATCCAGAGTAAAATAATTTACGGGGTATTACACCCTCCCCCTTAAATAGAAATTCACCCACAAATTTAAAAACAATTAACTGAAAAGATGAGGATAAACTTCTAGCATCTCTGATTCAAGTTCCCAAGTTGCATTACCCGGATGCGTCTCATCCCACTGAACCTTAACAAGAGGAATCTCTTTATTCCTTAACACCTTAGTTTCTCTTCCTGTGATATGACTCGGTTGAGGCTCACACGTTAAATCTGCTTCTATCTCAATCGTATCTGGTAGAATTGGCTGAAGAGGATCTGGAACAAACTTTCGAAGTTGAGATACATGAAAAGCATCATGCATCTCTGACAGAGAAGGCGGTAAGGCTAATTTGTAAGCTACTTCACCAATCCGTTCTAAAATTTGATATGGTCCCACGTATCTTGGACTTAGTTTCCGCAACTTAAACTGTCATTTCAACCTCAATCTCAGAGTAACTTTCAAAAACACGTGATCATCCTCATCAAACTCCAAAGGTCTTCTACGGTTATCCGCATAACTTTTATGACGATCTTGTGCTTGTTTAACTTTATCATGGATTATTTTATTCTTTTCTGTAGTCTCTTGGATAATCTCGGGTCCCAAAATTCTATCTTCGCCAACTTCCGCCCAACACAATGGCGTCCTACACTTCCTTCCATACAATGCTTTGTAAGGAGTCATACCAATACTCGCATGATAACTATTGTTATATGAAAACTCAATCAATGGCAAAAGTTCTATCTAATTTCCTCCACTTTCAAGTACACAAGCCCTCAACATATCTTCCATTATTTGTATTGTCCGTTCCGTCTGACCATCCGTTTGCGGATGATTCCACGTGCTCAAACACAACTTCGTTCCCATAGCTTATTGAAAAGCTCTCCAAAATCTTGAAGTAAAGTTTGGATCTCTATCCGAAACAATACTAGAGGGAATACCATGCAAGCTCACAATTTCCGAAATGAACAACCGTGCGAGATGACTCGCCTTATAAGTAGTCTTCACGGCTAAGAAATGCGCAGATTTTGTCAACCGATCCACTATTACCCAAATAGAATCATAACCACCTTGTGCACGGGGTAATCCAACCGCAAAGTCCAGAGAAATACTATCCCACTTCCATACCGGAATTTCTAACGATTGCAATAAGCCACCCAGTCTTTGGTGCTCAATCTTCACTTGTTGACATACCGCACATTCCAATACGTACACCGCAATATCCTTTTTCATACCGGACCACCAATAGTCCCTTTTTAAATCTTGATACATCTTCGAAGAACCAGGATGTATAGTAAAAGCACCCTTATGCGCTTCCTCTAAAATCCTTCTTTTCAACACCGTATCATCCGGAACGCAAACTCTTTGGTTAAACAAAATAATTCCGTCGGTAGCCAGCATGAAACCCGGTTGAACTAACACTTCTTGTAACTTCTCATCCAACACTTGCCCTTGTTGGATTTCCTCTCTAAGAGTAGAATTGATATTAAAATTCCCCATAATCACCCAATTAGAAGTCCAAACAAATTGGAGATTGAGATTTCGAAATTTTTCCAATAAGGTATACTCTAACATCATCAACTCGGCATTATGTAACACTTTCCTGCTTAATGCATCTGCCACCTTATTCGCTTTACCCGGATGGTACTTTAGTTCCAAGTCATAATCCTTCAAATACTCTATCCATCTCCTTTGACGCATGTTCAACTCTTTCTGATCAAAAAGGTACTTTAAGCTCTTGTGGTCGCTGAACATCTCAAAACGTACCCCATACAAATAATGACACCACATTTTCAGTGTAAATACAACTTCCGCCAATTCCAAATCATGTGTTGGATAATTCTCTTCATGAACTTTTAACTGTCGCGAAGCATCTGCCACCACATGACCATCTTGCATTAACACACCTCCTAATCCCATCTTTGATGCGTCACAAAATACCTCATACGACTTACTAGGATCAGGAATAATCAAGACAGGAGCAGTCGTCAATCTTTCTTTCAAGCTCAAAAAACTTCTTTCACAAGCCGTATCCCACTCATATGGGCAATCCTTTCGAGTAAGTTTCGTCAATGGTAAAGCCAATTGAGAAAAGCCTTTAATAAACCTTCTATAATAACCTGCCAATTCCAAGAAACTTCTAACTTCTGCAACATTCTTTGGTCTCTCCCAATTAATCACCGCTTCCACTTTTAATGGATCTACCGCCACGCCTCCTTGAGATATGACATGACCAAGAAAATTAACCTCTGACACCCAAAACACACACTTGCTTAGCTTAGCAAAAAGTTGCCTCTCTTGTAAGATGGATAAAATGATTCTTAGGTGTTCTCCGTGCTCTTGAGGATCACGAGAATAAATAAGAATGTCCTCAATGAAGATCACCACAAATTGGTTAAAATATGGTTGAAATATCCAATTCATATAATCCATAAAAATTGTCGGAGCATTCGTCACACCGAAAGGCATTACTAAGAATTCATAATGACCATAACGGGTTCTAAATGCAGTCTTTGGTACATTTGAACTCTTTACACGAATCTGATGATAATCCGACCGTAAATCAATCTTCGAGATCATACAGGCTCCTTTCAATTGATCTAACAGATCGTCTATCCTTGGTAATAAATATTTGTTCTTGATGGTGACTTTATTCAACTGACGGTAATCAATACATAACCACATTCCACCATCCTTCTTCTTTACCAAAAACACTGGAGCTCCCCAGGGCGAAACACTTGGTCGAACGAAATGCTTAGCCATTAACTCTTCCAATTGATCCTTTAATTCTCGTAACTCAAGTGGTGTCATCCGATACGGAGAAATGGATATTGGAGTCGTTCCCGGTATCAAGTCAATGGAAAATTCCACTACCCTCTCTGGAGGAAGAGAAGTGATATCCTCGGGGAAAACTTGGGGAAACTCACATACTACCGGAATACTCAAAACCTGGAGGTTGTTACTCTCCTCCTTAGTGAGAACCAAAAGAATAGATTTTTCCTTCTCAAACAAGAAATTTATCATTCCAACCGTACCTTCCAAAATAGTTGTCAACACATCCTTCGGAGTAGCCTCCACGGATGGAATAATGGTTAGCTTTTCCTTACAATCAATAAATACCGAATTAGCGGAAAGCCAATCCATTCCCAAAACAACATCCACTTTCTTAAGCGGCAAACAAATAAGATCAATCTGAAAAACTCTTCCATCCACGGATAAAACACAATTCTCACACATTAAAGGTGTTTCAACAATCTCATCCATGACAGTAGTAACCACCATGGGTGGAGACAACGGAATAGCTTGCAACCCAAGTCGTTTCACACATTGCATCGACACAAAAGAGTGTGTTGCTCCACAATTAAATAATACAAAATAAGAATTCCCATTAACAAAACACGTACCAGCAATCAAAGAGTTGTCACCCTTTGCTTTCTTCGCATCCAAGGTATATACTCGACCGGTATTCCTCCCTTGTGTCTGATTTCTAATCTGAGGACAATCCCTCGCCATATGGCCCAACTTATGACACTGATAACACCTTACTCCTTCAAAATTGCATCTACCAGAATGCATTTTACCACAAGAACGACACAGAGGAGGTGCACTTGTCCTAGAACTCTGAACTTGCTTTCCTTTGAAAGCTTGTTGTCTAGGTCTAAATTGTTAATTTGATCTCCCTCGATCACTTTGATTCAGCCTACTCAATTCTCCTTCCGCTTGCACTTTCTTTAAGCTATTCTCTACCACGTAACACTGCCTTAGCAATTCGGCATAACTAGCAAACTCTCTCTGAGACACGCGATGCAAAAATTCAACCCTCAAACCAAAAAGAAACTGATTAATCTTCCACCTCTCGTCCGGAGGATATATGGCCTGCCTAGAATAAGCAGCCATAATCTCAAACTTTTCCGCATAAGCAGCTACAGTTAAAGTACCTTGTCTCAACTGTTGAAATTCAAATTCTTTCTGGATCCTTAAGGAACTTGGGAAGTAATTCTCCATAAAATTAATCTTGAACTGCTCCCAGACCTTAGGTACCTCTTCAATAGTCATCAAGGCTGAGGCACTCTCCCACCACCTCATGGCAGGACCCTTCAATAAATGAGAAGCGAACATCACCTTGTTCTCCTCACTACAATGGGCTATCAAGAAAATTTTCTCCATGCCGGATATCCATTCGTGAGCCTTTACAGGATCTAACTCTCCATGAAATTCTGGAGGATTCATGCGGATGAAATCCCTAAAGTTTCCACCTGCAGCTTCTGGAACAACCACTGGAGGATGCAGACCCCCAGTCATTTGTTGTACCATTTGTTGCATAAACTGATTCTGCTGTTCTTGCATCTGCTGCAGGAACTGAGGCCATGGAACATTTTCCTCGCCGCCTGGCGGATTTGTCCCTGCCGGAGTGGTTCTGGGTCTACCACAATTGTTTCTGCGCTCGTCTGCCATGTTCCAAAATATCATACAGATAAGATTAAGTTGATCAGGCCCAATACCATAAATATAACACTTAAGACCAGTGGCGACACAACGCATATGAAATGAAAAGAGAACACTTGTACTATTTCATGGCTAGGTCGAGGATACGACCTGCTCTGATACCAATTGTAACACCCACATCTAATATCATACATCAAAGCATAATTACTATACATGAATCCAAGTATTTGGTACTGAAATATACAAGTTTCTAGTTAACACATTATATACATTACATGCCCTACCCACTTAATACAAAAAAACTATCAAGGCATAATGTATACAAGATGTTCTACACACTATGAACTAGATCAACATCATGATCTCAAAATAATCTCCACAACGGAATTCTTGCCATCCCAAAAAGCTACGATTTGTAAGGAAAAGTCAAACAACTTTATCCTTACCCTTCGCGGAACCTATATAATCAACAATATGGGGTGAGATATTAAATCCCAGTGAGTTCCCTATCGTATAGGTTCTCTCGGCTTTACAAGGTTCTATCAAACCTAACTCAAGTCAAAAGGGAAGGGAAGTGACTTTGAGTACTCACGTACACCATATGGATCCATGTTCATGAGTCTGTTAACTCACAGTTTATCACTAATCGATAAACTTACCAAGGCATCCCCTTTTCCCGTCCTCTTCTACGTCTAGAAGTCGACCCGAGTCATGGATCCTTGTAGTTACTTGGCATACGAAATGGATTCGGATCTAAGGGACATATTATCTCCTTAATTCGTCACTTCACACGGCCCGTACATCGTCACAAGTCTCTTTACCCGTAGGCTCCATTCGTACTACACACGGGAATCAAACCTGCCAAGTAATTATGCATACGTTTTAGAGGAGCTCGAGACCCATGAAACTACACTCAAGATAACCGGTTACGATTACGTGATCACATACACACAAATGTGATTGTATTCGACAATCACGAGGCCACGTTCGCCTTAAGACCTCTTTTGTCTTTTCTCAATCTAAACACAATTAAACATGATACATACTAGTGTAGTTCTTTCCATATCATTCGGTAATAGACGCACGCCTCGGCCTGTCATGCACGAGCGTCGTCGTTATACTATTCATCATTTTTCCTAACCGTTACTAGGTTCCAATATAGTTCATGGTAATATTCCTCACTCTACCTATTTCATATTTTAACAAGCATACACCCTCAAACATGCTTAACAACAAGAGAATAGGTAAACATAAGTCAATTATATAATGGAATCACACAATTCAACATATCACAAAGCTACACCATTTCCGGTTCCCTCCGATTTACTTAATCGGCCACCAAAACTGATATTTTCCCCTTCCATTAGAGAGAGTATTCTCACAGCTCTCCATCGGTACCAAGAATGCCCCGATCAGAGTCACAGCTCAAAAGTTATGGAAGAAACAAATTGGAAAGATCTACCATGTTCGCTAGGCGAATCCCAACGAACGTTCGCTTTCGCCTTCGCCGTGCGAACCCCCGTGGCAAACTGAAACAGAGCTAAAAGGACACAAAGTTCGCTTTGCAAACACCCGAGCGAACATTCGCCTTACCCTTCGCTTTGCGAACCTCTAGGAGAACCAAGTCAGAAGCAAAATGGCACAAAGTTTGCTTTGCGAACTGCTGGCGAACCTTCACCTTGCCCTTCGCAGTGGTTCGCTTGGCGAACCTGCAAAAATCCAGAATTCCAACAACGTGACAACAGGTCCTTTGGGTCATAAATCCCATTCCAAACATAACCAAACACACAAACAAGCATTGACAGATGATCACACATAGATATCAATCACACTACATAGTTTATATCGTATTTCATCTGCTAGATTCTTAAATTAGCAATATTTCTCATTTTCTCACAATATCTAACCTAGCTCTAGAACTCAAGAATTTCTACAACTAATATATCTATCTAGAACCCACCTTAGATTTGGATGGTGATGAAGAAGATGAGATGAGTTGATGAAGAGTAGATGATGATTCCAAGCTTCTTCTTCACTTCTAGGTTTTCTTCTTTTTCTCTTCTCTTTTCTCCTCCTTCCGTCTACTTCGTCTTTCTTTCTATTTTCTATCTTTTCCAAATGAAGAGAAAAGGAAATTAAGTGATACATAGAGAAACTCAATTAGATAGTAACACTACTAAATGTCCAAAAAGTCTCTATAACGCCAAAAGATAAAACCTCAGAGTCAGATAATATTAATTTGATATGCTCTCAGCTTATCAGTTTACTCTAATTATTTTATCCAATAAATTCTCAAAGTACACCAGAACCCAGTTGATCATACTAATACTATCCAGAGTAAAATAATTTACGGGGTATTACAGGAGCGGTAACACGGCAAGCAAAAATACTTATTTTCGGACGAATTCCCTCCTGGATTTATGTCGTGTCCACAGAGATCGGTTCGAGGGAAAGAATGTCGTTCGACAGTCTCTCGCGTCAATGAGTTTAGGTTTAAATGGGTTTCAAACAAGAAAACAAAAAAGTAAATATCAACATAAAAAGAATTCATTCTTCAGAGAAAATAAACTTATCAGGCATACATATAATCCACTCGTCGCAAACATAAATTTGTCGATCATTTTGACTATACTACAATACTCGTCAAAATCATCCACTATCGCTCACAACATTGTCCATCTATGGAACACTGAGCTGAGAGAGCAACCGTATTACTCTCGTCGTCACTCTCGCTCACGACGCCTCGAAACACGGAAGGCATTAAGTTCCGACACCATAAATATTATTCTCTAAATCTATCTCTAGCATCTAGACAATAGATATCCATCCCTAATCAAGATTCGTGATGTTTATCTCTAACACAACACAAATCCAAACATAAATGAAAAAAGATCAAGGAATACATCGATAATGATTTGTAAAGAAAATTTTATACAATATTATAATCAACAAAGATACATATGTTCAGAGTAACTATACAAAAACCCAACACAAAAGAATACATAAAGAAGAAGAGGAATAAACCAAACATCTCGCGGATTGTCAGAGCTGGTCGATGAGAAATCCACCCCGGATCATAAACATGCAAGCTTCAATGTTGTTTTCAAGCTATCTCTACTGAAAACCGAAAGTTTGATGCATTGGGAACAAATATTACCCAACCATCCTCTAAAAATTGTGTTTTTGGCCCTTTAATGGTGTTTCTGTCTGTCCAGTTTCGCCCGGTGGTATTCTGGGTCGCCCTGCGGTGAAAGGCGGCTTATTTTGTAAGTTATCCAACAATGTTTTGGAGCACCCAGCCCTGCAATGTACCGCCTAGTGCTGCTTCGCCCGGCGCTGCTGAGGCACAGCTGACAGTAGACAGCAAAAATCCTTCACTGTTTTGGCCATAACGTTTGAACCGTAACTCCGTTTTTCGCCCGGTTTGAAGCGTTGGAATGCTTATTCAATGCTCTATACAAAAATGGCAAGATATCCTTTCTTTAATAACTACAAAAATAAATGGAAATCAATTAAACTCAATGATATTTACACAATAACGCAATATATACACTATAACGTAAAGTAAACATATTTACAAACAAAGCGGGGTTTATTCGTACGATATTAACAAAAAGTATGTATAAATGCAACAAAACATATATACAAAAATAGTTACATTTTACACTTATCAACGGGTCACTAATACCACCCACTAAGTAACTTTCCCCGACCAGCCTACACAAGAGGTTATGGACATGGGTCACGGTCACTTACTTAATAAACATTTTCCCCGTCCAGCCTACACCAGAGACTCTTTAACACGGGTCACAGATATTTATTAAGGGATAAAAATGGTTCCGATTATGAGATCATATACACAACAAGATTGTATTCGACAATCACAAGGCCATATTCGCCTTTTCCTCATAAATACAAAAGTTCACACATGTTTCATACTAGTGTTTCACTCTCTCCTAGACCATTACTCGTCAAAGATGCACCTTTCTACATCAAATGCACGAGTATCGTCATCCAGAGTCTCTATTAATTCCTAGCCATTACTAGGTCATAACCTCTGCTAACAACTACTTATCAAAGATACTCTTCTAGCATCGATGCCTAAGCATTGTCATTTAAACCATTACCAAGACCTAGTTACATCTCTAGGATCATATAATTTGTTTTGGGGTAAAGTTTCCTCACTCTTCCTAGCTCATTTTAAGCATGCATATTCTCTCAATCATGTTTAACAACAATTGATTACACATAGCATAATACAATTTGCATAATAGAATCACATATAATAATTCAATCATGATTCACAACTCTTGGATTCCCTCCGATTATTTAATCGAGCAACAAAATCGATATTTCTCACTTTTATCATGTAGTACATTTCCATAGCTTTCCATCGGTACCAAGAACACCTCGATCGGAAGCATGGTTCAAAAGATATTAATTTTCTAAAATATTTTTCAAAACACAACAGTGGTAACCAGTTACTCAAGCCAAATTTCCAAAACAGAACTGAATTCACGTTTAGAGGCACAATTGGGTAACCAGTTACCTCATATAGAATAACCGGTTACTCAGTTCATATTTGCGTAAAATAACTATTTTTCCTGCAAGTAACCGGTTACCCTATAATGAGTAACCGATTACCACTGAGTCTGAGACCTAAAAACCTATTATTTTCAACATCAAAACCCAATGGAACCCATCAAAATTCATGGGAACATCATAGCAAGCATCAAACATCCATATTTCATACAACCCACACATATTATGTGTTCTCTTTCAATTATTAACCATGGCAAACAACATTTAGCATGATCATTCCATTTTCACCATTTTAATTCAAGTTCTAACCTAAGTTTCTATACTTAGGGTTATAACTAGAACTCACCTATGATTAAGAAGAAGAGATGGATTGATGATGAAGATGATGAATCCAAGCTTCTTTCTTCTTCCCAAGTTCTTCTTCCTTCTCTTCTTTCCCCTTCTCTTACTATCTTTCTTCTTCTTCTCACCCACTTTCTATTCTTTTTCTTCTTTCTCTTATCACAAATATATATATATATATATATATATATATATATATATATATATATATATATATATATATATATATAAACATATTATATAATATAATCCAAAAGGGTAAAACATCTCCAATTGATATTTTATCGTCTAACACCAAATGATCGATTATTAGAGTTACAATAAAATACTCTCTTGAACTAAAATAATTGATCTGTCTCTTTCATCAATAATTGATCCTTTCAGAGTTCAATAGTTGCTCTATTGATCCCAATGGACAATTCATAGAGCACTTAGAAGATTCATTAATCCAAAGATAGAGCACACAAAAGCTCATTTGATCCCATCTGATCTCAAATTGAGAGTTTGAATAATACAGGGTGTTACACTCTCCCCCCTTAAATTGAAATTCGCCCCCGAATTTCCTCCACTCAACAGTAATCACAACTTGTATCACTATCTTAGATCTACACTCAACTTTACTTCCGTTCAAATTCCTAATGTATTCCGATTCCAACTTGACTTCACAGACCAAAATCCTTATTTTCACAAATTATCAAACTTCGGAACATTAGTCATACTCTTATTCAAATATTGGTTTAACTTCTAACTTTGCTTCTCCTCAATTCATCAGTTATTTTCATACTAAAACACTTGGTCAAATTCTACCTTCAGAAAGAATGTATCATTCCATATTCCTCTACTGAGTCACAAACAAAACCATAACACCCTATCTTGGTTCAGGATAACAAACACTCGTCGAATCTTCATGAGGTAATTCTGTGATTCCTTAACTTCATCCAATCATCGACGATTCATCTTTTCATAAATCTTTCAACGTCCAAAACCACTTCATGATTAGTCAAAGGACTCCTTTTTCCAGTTCCATCTGGTCTGATGCTGTACATAATACTCATCACGTCCAATATTTCATTTATTTTGTGTCATATCAAAAGGTAACACACTTAGAACAAAATCTTCTTATTTCCATATTTATACGCAACAATCCCTCAAATCCTTATTATTCTGACTGAACTCTTTCATCTGTCACCTTCCACTGTGCAATCCAAAATATAACAGTGGAATACCATGAAATCTCAAGCACTACCAAGTAGCTAACAGTCTACAGAGAAACACACTTAACCAATGGGGTTCTTACTAACCAACGGCACAAGAAACTTACTGACGTCTTATTGTAGAACAATTTCCTTGCCGACACACAATATTATAACATCCGTCCAACACTCTTCAGACGATAAAGGCACAAGAGTTACATTGCAACTACCATAAGATATACAACTCCAATTCCGGTCTAAACTCGAAACAATTCATCCAAAGTAGTTTAGCAACTTTCGTTTCTAGTCACCACTTTCCATGATAATTCTTCTTACAATTTTCTGACTTACTCAAGGTTCCTTGTTGATTCGAGGTCTCAACCAATAACATGGAACACCAACACAAAACATCAATCATATTCGAATCACCACTTATCAAAACCCAAACCATCCAAGGCACAATTGTGAGTTTCCATAATACTCACCAATTCACATACAACACTCCACATACACCCACACTTTCGAAGGCCATGCCATGTTTCTCAATTGAATCCACTTTTCTTAATCGTTCTGTTCCATAACGATCCAATTTATATGCTTAACTTCGAAACGTCCAATTCTAACCTGTACTTGGAAGGATAACTTTCGAATTCCTTCTCTGGTTAGAACACAACTGCACACAACTGGTACTACTTTCACGGTCTAAGTCCGATGCCATGAACTCAGGGAAGATAACAACTACTAACTCGAACCAACCGTTCATACCTCACTAACACCATAATTAAAATACCGAAATATTCCTTGCGAGACCACTATTTTGCGAGAATTCTCTAACTTCGTCCATAAGGCTCTCAATAGTAATACACTTATAACTTTCTCACACTCAACACAATCTCACAAGATTACTTCCACAAAAGTCAACCCTCTCGTCGTTTGAACAATTGGTCAATTACGCAACACTTTTCTGGAAGTCACGATTTCAAAAAACACAAATCCGTCCTTCATTTACTTGCAATTCCATTTTCCATTCACACAACACTCTCCAACCATAGCAACATAAAGTAAGAAACTGTAGATGATGGTTCTTAAAAGATTCCATAATTTACCCACACGTTAATCGATTAACCGTCTGAGCTAATTGGTTAACTTCTAAAAATTCAATGTAAAACATCTTCCTTGCACGTGTTAATTGGTTAACCACATTGCGTTAGTCGGTTAACACTGCTGCAAAGTCTAAAAACCAGTTTCTTCTTAATTGAAAGCCATCCCTACTCAAACCATCAATCCGATTTGTTCTAACTTGAAATATCATTCTCAACTCGCGGCTTCTTAACTTGTATAACATTCACTAACCATGATCCACTCAAGGTAAAACCGACAAAGTCAAAACATGCAGACAACACATTCCAACCAAGTGACAAGGCAAAATTCCAAATTTTGACGTTGTCACACTATAAAACTTCAGTGGGATAATTCATTTTCTGCTCATACAACTACGCTAGCGGTAAGTCAATAATGACGACATCCTAGGGTTTTAGCCACAACTCAAACTTGATTCGTCCATAAGCAAAACCCAACACGTAACCATTATACAGTACCACAAAAGCGATGGACATCTAATATCAAGCATACAACCCTGTCCTCTCACTTGAATTTTCTTGGAGACAATAAATACAACAACGTTCTTAGTCCCATAAAAGGTAGATTCTAGATATTTCGATTATTCACAATTACAGAAGTTTCTCTATACTTTAAAATAAATCGGGGCAATGCATCCTCTTGAAGAACCTTTCCATCACTTCGTACACATTAACTAGGATTTCTTACTCTTCGCTATCCATTGCACATCCCACTTACACCAAATTACTTAATGGAAGATTCACAACCGGCAATTCTCATCGACTGCTTACAAAATCCTTCTGGTATAAACCGTTCCATGATTTGCACTTAGTTCGTAATAAGTCTTGATTTTCTTTTCATTGTTTAATCGCAATTTGTTTCTTAGGACACAATGTTCACTGTTCCACAAGGTACGTCCCTCCACACTTGTCTCAAGAAAAAAAATCCATCACGTACACTTGTGACCACGGTACTACTACTACTACTACGCATTCCTCAATACCAAGGTGTAACTTTTTCATTCCACGTCCTACTAATAGAGTTCTCATGGGTGAACCATCTTTGATTACATTCCTTAATTTTCAGCTCCAACAACATCTTAAGAATTCCATTTCACACTCGTCCAAAGTACGTTTCGTTATCACTTCCTCATAACATACTGTTGATACCGTTTTCCACACTGCATTTACTTCACTCTCCCTTGTAATCCTTTTAGGTCCAATTATAAAACCTCCATATTTACATTTCCTTAAGTCCAAGGTACTTACTCTGTTTCTTAATTCAAACTTCATTAGGTCCGTATCACTACACTTCCTGTTACTAAATGAAGCTCATTTCTTCTTCGACACGATACCTTATAATGTTCCTTGGGTAATTAACAAATTCCATATTGGTCTCTCACCGAATACAGAAATCCTGATCTATCATCTCGAACTTAATCTCTCTACACATCTGAATACGTGCGACTTATCTCCTACCCTTCGTCCGACACATACTTGTTTCACTTGAAGCATGTAAACACATCCTTGTGTTCCTTCACACACTTCTCTACTACTTTAGGTTTATATAAATGCCAAACTTCCTTAACCTTTTACTTTTAACCAGTCAGAAGACATTGTTCTGAACACACTCCTTTAGGTATTCTCGTCCATTCAAGATACTATTGCGACCTTAGAACAGAAACACCAATAACTACCTCACTTCCGAACCTTACTTCACATGTTCCACAAAACAACCTTTCTTTTTCACGGAATGAGATTACTTGAAATCCTTATCCATTCTAGTGGTCAATCCAGCTCTAATAGCGATTTTACATATTCCTCAATACCTTGTCTAATTGTCCGATAGAGATCCTTAATTTTTAGACTCTATCCATTCCAAAGGATTGCTTCAGCAACACACAACCCTTCAATTCCACGCTACCCAAAGCACCACTTCTACTAAGACCTCAACCGAGCTGACCAAAACTCTTCACTACTAAGTCTTGGCTTGAGCCTACCCTCACAACACAAGTTTCGACAACACATCAGAATCCTCATGGTCGCTCAACCATGATTCTACCTATCACATACATAACATTAGGTTGATCAGGCCCAACACTACATAATATGATATTAAGAGTCATGTTGGCAAGACACACTTAAGAGGCAGGAATAGATTTACTTATGATGTTTCAAGGCAAGGTCGAGGACACGACCTGCTCTGATACCAACTGTAATGCCCTGTATAATATATACCTAGAATAATACTATACAAGCATTTTATTTGGTACTGACACCATAATGGCGTAATTCACATACTTGACCATTTTAAAAACATAACACAATCTATGGTGCAAGATATGGAAACTAGACAAATCAAAATCTAAGATCAATATACAATATCCTCAATTGTATACAACAAATACACAGCGGAAATCTAAAGCTAAGCTTCTCTTGAAACATCCAAGCACAGCTCCATTTGTAAATAAAACCTGCAAACACGGCCTGAAAAATAACAACAACAATGGGGTGAGATATTAATCTCAGTGAGTTCCCTATCTTATGGATTCTCTCGACTTTACAGGGTTCTAGCCAATCCTAACTCAAGTCAAGGGGAAGGAAAATGACCTTGAGTTCACAATCTCACACTATATGGAAACATGTTAATAAATTCAACAACTCAAAATTTATCACTAATCGGTATCACATACTAAGGCATCTTTCCCCAGCCAACCCTACAAGAGAGATCAACACGGGTCACGGATCCTTAAAAACGTAGACATCCATCCCCGACCAGCCCCTCCAAAGAGTTATGGACACGGGTCCCAAATGCTAACATAGATAACTTTCCCCGGCCAGCCTACACAAGAGGCCCTTCAACACGGGTCACTGTTACCTACACATGGTACTTTCCCCGGCCAGCCTACACAAGAGGTTATGGACACGGGTCACTAATACCACCCACTAAGTAACTTTCCCCGGCCAGCCTACACAAGAGGTTATGGACACGAGTCACGGTCACTTACTTAATAAACACTTTCCCCGGCCAGCCTACACCAGAGGCTCTTCAACACAGGTCACGGATATTTATTAAGGGATAAAAACGGTTCCGATTACGTGATCATATACACAACGTGATTGTATTTGACAATCACAAGGCCACACTCGCTTTTTTCCTCCTAAATACAAAAGTTCACACATGTTCCATACTAGTGTTTCACTCTCTGCTAGACCACTACTCGTCAAAGATGCACCTTTCTACATCGAATGCACGAGTATCGTCATCTAGAGTCTCTATTAATTCCTAGCCATTATTAGGTCACAACCTCTGCTAACAACTACTTATCAAAGATACTCTTCTAGTATCGATGCCCAAGCATTGTCAATTAAACCTTTACCAAGACCTAGGTACATCTCTAGGATCATATCATTTATTTTGGGGTAAAGTTTCCTCACTCTTCCTAGCTCATTTTAAGCATGCATATTCTCTCAATCACGTTTAACAACAATTGATTACACATATCATAATACAATTTGCATAATAGAATCACATATAATAATTCAATCATGATTCACAACTCTTGGTTTCCCTCCGATTATTTAATCGGGCAACAAAATCGATATTTCTCACTTTTATCATGTAGTACATTTCCAAAGCTTTCCATCGGTACCAAGAACACCTCGATCGGAAGCACGGTTCAAAAGATATTAATTTTCTAAAATATTTTTCAAAACACAACAGTGGTAACCGGTTACCTCATATTGAGTAACTGGTTACTCAAGCCCAATTTCCAAAATAGAACTGAATTCACGTTTAGAGGCACAATTGGGTAACCTGTTACCTCATATAGAGTAACCGATTACTCAGTTCATTTTTACGTAAAACAACTATTTTTCCTGCAAGTAACCGGTTACCCTATAATGGATAACCGGTTACCACTGAGTCTGAGACCTAAAAACCTATTATTTTCAGCATCAAAACCCAATGGAACCCATCAAAATTCATGGGAACATCATACCAAGCATCAAACATTCATATTTCATACAACCCACACATATTATGTGTTCTATTTCAATTATTAACCATGGCAAACAACATTTAGCATGATCATTGCATTTTCACCATTTTAATTCAAGTTCTAACCTAAGTTTCTATACTTAGGGTTCTAACTAGAACTCACCTATGATCAAGAAGAAGAGATGGATTGATAATGAAGATGATGAATCCAAGCTTCTTTCTTCTTCCCAAGTTCTTCTTCCTTCTCTTCTTTCCCCTTCTCTTACTATCTTTCTTCTTCTTCTCACCCACTTTCTATACTTTTTCTTCTTTCTCTTATCGCAAATATATATATATATATATATATATATATATATATATATATATATATATATATAAACATATTATATAATATAATCTAAAAAGGATAAAACATCTCCAATTGATATTTTATCGTCTAACACCTAATTATCGATTATTAGAGTTACCATAAACTACTCTCTTGAACTAAAATAATTGATTTGTCTCTTTCATCAATAATTGATCTGTCTCTTTCATCAATAATTGATCCCTTCAGATCTGCTAAATTAATTACCCATGAAGGTTTTAGCTGGGAACAGAAAATAACAGGAAGAATCGCAGGTAACACGTTTCCTGTAGAAATTTTGTCAAAATCCGCAAGTAATTCCGCAGAAAAACAGAGTGTTTGTAGTAGTGGAAGCATATCAACGTGCTTCAATGCTGGTTGCAAAGAGCACCACTGACCTTTTTGGGAGCGACAAATATTACAGTAAGAAGTCAATATGTGATTATATATAAAAATGTAATAAACTAATATTAAGAAGTCAATATATAATACATAACACATACAACTACACAACTATTAAATAGGATTGTTAATATATAAGTTTCCCACAAAGCAAAGGTTTAGAATATAGGTGCAGTAAATACACAAGTTTTAACTGAGAGGTAGGTTCAAGGAATTTAATACTCATCGAGAATGGTCCAAAACTATCATTTATTTATTAACATAAGCATTGGCACATGAAGTTCATAGTCAAAGATCAATAAAACAGAATTTTACACTTAGGCAATAACAAGAGGCAACAACATACCATGAAAAATTAAAAAAAAATGCTTAACTTACCTCGCCCACAACACTAGTAACCCTGCAAAATCAAAGAACGATCAATGAAAATAATGTAATCTTCTATTACTTTACATCGTTAAAAATTACTCATAAAAAAATAATAAAAAGTTAACTTCAAAAAAATATTTTAGTATTTTTTGTTTGTTTTTATTACACATAAAAATATCTTTATATATAGGTTGATAATCTATCTTTCAGAACTTAAAAATAGGATTAACCTAAACAAATCCTAAAAAACGAATAACAATTCAAACAAACTCTAACAAACTAATAACAAACTATTAAATTTATCTCTAATACTCCTTCTCAAGTTGGACGGTGAGGATTATGAGCACCCAACTAGAATATGAGGTCTTGAAAAACTTTCACGCCTAAGGATTTAGTAAAGATGTCAGCATTTTGTTGTTTGGTAGGCCAATAAGTTGTGCTTATGACATCTGACTGTATGTGTTCCCTAATAAAATGACAGTCAATTTCAATGTCCTTTGTTCTTTCATGGAAGACTGAGTTTGCAGCTAAATGAAGAGTTGTTTGATTGTCAAAATGCAGAAGCGTGAGTTTGATGCATGGAACTTGTAGAGTCTCTAACAAATTACATAGCCATAGTATTTCACTTGTGGCATGTGCCATTGCACGATATTCAGCCTCACTCGAGGATCGAGAGACTGTGACCACTACGCCAAAAATAGCCTTAGGCAGCACTAAAAAGACAACGCTTTTATCACAAAGCGCTGCTATAAGAAATAAAAAAAATTCGCTAAAAAAAAGCGCTGGTAAAGGATACCTTTAGACAGCGCTTTCTAAAAGCGCTGCTAAAGGTTGTAAATAGTCCCCACCTTAGAAAGCGCTTTTTAAAAAGCGCTGCTAAAGGTATAATCTTAAAAAGCGCTGCTATATGGTAACCTTAGAAAGCGCTTTTAAAAAGCGCTGCTATAGGGCGATTAAAAGATAACATTAGAAAACGCTTTTTAAAAGCGCTTTCTAAAGGTATATTAAAAGAAAACGCTTAATTAGGAAAAGCGCTGCCTTAGGTCAATTATTATTAAAAATAAAATAACACTAAATATTCAGAACCCTATTCATTGTTTCTTTCTTTCTTACTCAAGACCACCAGCCTTTCTCTCTCGCGAGTTCTCTGACCACCAGCCTTCTGTTCGTCCTCCTTTCTCCCATTTTATCTGTTACTGTATTTTTCGTTCGAAGAAGAAGTAGAAGCGGAAGAGGCGTTCTGTATTTGTCTCCGACCGTTATAGTGCAGGTACACATTCTTCTCCGAATGTTAGAGTTCTTGAATGTTGAATGTTATTTTATATGTTGAATGTTGAATGTTGAATGTTATTTTATATGTTGAATGCTGAATGTTGAATGTTATTTAATACGTATTCTATATGTTGAATGTTGAATGTTGGTTTTTCTTGAATGTTATCGTGCGGAAGAATGACATTGTGAAATCATGTTAGATTTTAAGTTTTGCTCTGTTAGATATTGGTTGTTGTTCATACTACTACTACTTTTATTGCTCTGTTGGATATTACTCTATTGAATGACATTGTGAAATCGTGTAGTTTGATTTTACCTAATGTCTGTACAAAACATTATGTTTACTTCTTTTATATTGGCGAAAACATGAATTGTTGACCTCATAGTATTGTTTTAAACTGTGCTTGGAGCTTGTTAGCTACACAATTAGTAAACAGTTTCTGAACCTTATTATTTATGAACATGAATTGCTCTTCATTCAAAAATGTCGTGTGATTATATGTTAAGAACTAATAATTTCAAACCTATTGTAAAATTATAGAGTTGATGAATAAGTCTAGGACGTAGGACCTGATGTTAAGTCTGATAATCCTAAATGTTCATCACTTCAGAGACTTTTCTCAGGTTTACCACCTTATAGTTCCAATGATTTAGTTTCCTCTTATGTTTCAATTCCTCTCTTAGAGAAATTTTATTACTATCTCCTCAAAAATGCACTTCCTGAACTTATATTAGATCTTAACATGTTTCATATGTATTTAATGGGAAAATTGGATTTTCCCAATTCTGAATTTTCAGAGGGTTGTCAACAATTCACAAATATTTTCCCTTTGAATCTTCATCCACAAATTTGACATCCTTATAGCTTTAGAATTATTAAAGGGGTTGTTTTGATTGATGATCCTCTTGTTACGATGTGTGTTAAAGACGAGGATTTGGATAGGTTTAGGTCGTTAACCGGTGTCTTTTTGAAGAACTAATAATTTCAAACCTATTGTAAAATTATAGAGTTGATGAATACGATTAAATTGTGATCTCCTAATGAAACTGGTTTTTTAATCTTACTATGTTTATTCATATTAACTTTTTAAAATGCATATATGAAAATGCTACACACAATTTTGAAACCTTCTAACAAACAAGAACTTATATTTTCTTCCCTGGCAAATCTTGAAGTAGTTTTATAATAATATAAAGTAAGGCTTGTTATTAAATGGTTGGTAGTGAATGGTCAAGAATGATTGATAGTATGATTGTTTTACAGGTGCAGAGTGAAAGTCTGATCGTTGGAGGAATCTTACATTGTGCGGGTCCAAAAATTGATTACTTCTCTACAGGTAATTAGTTGTTCTTTTGCTATAGTTGCGTGAATAATTAATGTTTTTGTTTAGCTTAATTAGTAAAGCCATTTGAATGAACTGCTTTGAATGAACTGCTATGATGGATGAGCATTACTTACAATGATTGAGAACTAACTTATTGAATTTGCTATATATAGGGGTTACTTGTGATCAAAGTGTGAAAGTCGGATCGTTTCCCTACAAGTAAGTATTTTTTATTTTGTTTTTGTTTAGCTTAATTAGTATAACTATGGATAAGAAAAGAATGTCTTCAAGTCGATTGTCGAAAGAGTAATAGAATGGGGTATCAGAATTCGTTAAGTTTGCTGTTGCGCACGCCGAAGACCCCGGTCGAATGATATGTCCTTGCTTGGGTTGCTGTTTTGGGAGTTGGGTTGACGCGGTTCAGTTGGCATCGCATTTAAACAGGCGTGGAATTGATAGAAGTTATACATGTTGGAATTTGCATGGTGAGGAAATTAACGGGAATGTTGAACCGGGGGATAATACGACATATCCTTCAAACGACGATGGCACAGATACATACGATTATGATCGAGTCGAAGAGATTGCAGAAGCTCTTGAAGACGATCTTAAGGATTGTCCCAAAATGTTTGAGAGGTTGGTAAGCGATGCAGAGAAACCGTTGTATAATGGTTGCACTAAATTCACAAGATTGTCTGCGGTATTAAAGTCGTACAACTTAAAGGCGGGCAATGGATGGTCGGATAAAAGTTTCACAGAGTTATTGGCCCTTATGCAAGATATGCTTCCAGAGGATAATGTTCTTCCCAATCAAACATATGAGGCCAAAAAGATGTTGTGCTTTATTGGATGAGCTATGATAAGATACATGCATGTCCAAACGATTGCGTTTTGTTTCGAAATGAGTATGCATCGTTAAATGAGTGTCCTAAATGCGGTGTCTCTCGATACAAGAAAAGGTTGTCTCCAGCAAAAGTCTTATGGTATTTTCCTATAATTCTGAGATTTAGACGCATGTTTCGTAGTGAGGCCGATTCAAGACACTTGACTTGGCATGCAGATGAAAGAATTATTGATGGAAAGTTTCGACATCCGGCAGATTCACCACAGTGGATGAAAATTGATGATGATTATCCTGAATTTGGAAAAGAAGCAAGAAACCTTCGCTTGGCATTATCTACTGATGGAATGAACCCACACGGTATTCAAAGTATCTCACATAGCACTTGGCATGTGATCATTATGATTTATAACCTACCTCCATGGCTATGTATGAAGCGTAAGTACACGATGTTATCTATGTTAATTTTTGGTCCTAGACAACCAGGGAATGACATAGACGTATACTTGGCACCCTTAATTGAAGATTTAAAGTGTTTGTGGGAGAACGGTGTGGAGGTTTATGATGGGTATAGGAAAGAAAGTTTCAACTTGAGGGCGATGTTGTTTGGCACAATTAATGATTTTCCAGCATACGAAAATCTATCAGGGTACAGCATAAAAGGTCAATCTGCGTGTCCTATTTGTGAAGATAAAACAGATTCGACGCGATTGGAGTTTGGTCAGAAGAATGTATTTCTCGGTCATCGTAGATTCTTAAATTCTAATCATCACTACCGTGGGTGGAGAAAAGCATTCAATGGAGAGCCAGAACAAGGTAGAGCTCCACCTATATTGACAGGTGATCAAATTTTTGAAAAGGTGAAAGATGTGAGTACTCAGTTTGGCAAGCCTTTTGCACATACACTTGTCAAGAGAGGGTGGAAGAAGAGGTCAATTTTTTTTGAACTGCCATATTGGAAGTCGTTGAATGTAAGATATTTTCTCGATGTTATGCATATTGAAAAAAACGTATTTGACAGTGTTATTGGCACGTTACTCAATATACAAGGAAAGTCTAAGGATGGCCTTAAAGCAAGAAAGGACTTGATAGCGATGGGGATAAGAACTGAATTAGGACCCTTGAAGAAAGGAAAACGAACATATCTACCACCTGCTGCGTATACTCTATCTAGAAAGGAGAAAAAAGTATTGTGTAAGTTTCTAAGTGAAGTTAAAGTTCCAGAAGGATACTCTTCAGATATTAGAAGACTTGTGTCTATGAAAGACCTCAAGTTAAAGAGTTTAAAGACGCATGCCTGCCATGTTATAATGGAACATTTTCTACCAATAGGTATACGTTCTATTCTTCCAGAAAAAGTAAGAAGCGCAATAACTAAATTGTGTTTTTTCTTCAAGTCAATTTGCAGTAAGGTGATCGATCCTGCGATCTTACCAACATTACAAAAAGAAAGAAGCGCAATAACTAAATTGTGTTTTGTCTATGGACGGTAGAGTTTTTCAGACTGATCTTATTTGTCTACCGCTTAAGAAAGTTGATGTCGTTTTGGGAATGGATTGGCTTTCTGCTAATTCGGTGTTTATTGGATGTGAAGAAAAGCTCATCATCATTCCATCTATTGATGCTACCCCAAAAGATGTCTTAACAACTATTCTAGAAGGTACGGTTGGAATGATAAATTTCTTGTTCGAAGATGAGAAATTTGTTCTTTTGGATCTCACTAAGGAAAGGAGTAGCGACCTTCAAGTTTTGGATATTCCAGTAGTTTGCGAGTTTTTTGAAGTTTTCCCCGAAGATGTCACTTCTCTTCCTCCGGTGAGGGAAGTGGAATTTTCTATTGACCTAGTACTGGGAACGACTCCTATATCCGTTTCTCCGTATCAGATAACACCACTTGAATTGAGAGAACTGAAGGAACAATTGGAAGAGCTTATGGCTAAGCATTTTGTTAGACCTAGTGTCTCACCGTGGGGAGCTCCAGTATTGTTAGTAAAGAAGAAGTACGGTGGTATGCGGTTGTGTATCGACTATCGTCAGCTGAATAAAGTCACCATTAAGAACAAGTATCCCTTACCCAGGATAGACGACCTGTTAGATCAATTGAAAGGAGCCTGTTTGTTCTCGAAGATTGATTTGAGGTCGGGTTATCACCAGATTCGAGTGAAGAGTTCTGATGTACCTAAGACTGCATTTAGGACCCGTTATGGTCATTACGAATTCTTAGTGATGCCTTTCGGTGTGACTAATGCTCAAGCTATTTTTATGGACTACAGGAACCGTATATTTCAAGCTTACTTGGACCAGTTTGTTGTAATCTTCATTGATGATATTCTTATTTATTCTCGTACTTCACAAGAGCATGAAGAGCATCTGAGAATTGTTTTATCCATGTTACAGGAGAAGCAGCTTTTTGCTAAGTTAAGCAAGTGTGAATTTTGGATGGCGGAAGTTAAGTTTCTTGGTCACGTTATATCACAAGGTGGTGTAGCAGTGGATCCGTCGAAGGTAGAAGCAGTGATAAATTGGAAGAGGCCGAGAAATGCTTCGGAAGTCAGAAGTTTCTTAGGATTGGCGGGTTATTATAGAAGGTTCATCAAGGGTTTCTCTCAGTTGACTTTACCAATGACGAAACTTACCGCAAGGATTTTTCTTTTGAGTGGGATTCGAGTTGTGAGCAAAGTTTCATGAAGTTGAAGGAAAGATTGACGACGGCTCCTGTATTAATCATTCCTGATCCTAACAACTCTTACGAAGTGTTTTGTGATGTTTCTAAGATGGGATTGGGAGGTGTTCTGATGCAAGGCGGTCAGGTAGTAGCTTATGCCTCCCGAAAATTGAAAATTCATGAACAGAATTATCCAACTCATGATTTGGAATTGGCGGCGGTTGTGTTTACACTGAAGGTGTGGCAGCATTATTTGTATGGTGTACGTTTCGAAATGTTCAGTGACCATAAGAGTTTGAAGTATTTATTTGACCAAAGGGAGTTAAACATGCGACAACGAAGGTGGATGGAGTACTTAAAGGATTATGATTTAGAATTGAAGTATCATCCAGGAAAAGCGAATAAGGTAGCAGATGCTTTAAGTCGGAAAGTAGTTCATAGTGCGAAATTGATGGTATTGGAATATGCTTTGTTGGAGAATTTTAGAGATCTTAATATTCAGTTTGTATAGACTCAAGATGGTGTAATTATGGGAAATTTGAATGTAAATTCTACTCTAAGAGTTGAGATTCAACATGGTCAAACGTTGGATGAGAAGTTGCAAGAAGTGTTACTTCTACCGGGTTTTGTTCAGGCTACCGACAGAATTATTATGTTCGACCAAAGAATTTGTGTTCCGAATGATGCGGCATTGAAAAGACGGATTTTGGAAGAAGCGCATAAAGGTGCTTTTACTATACATCCGAGTTCTTCAAAGATGTATCAAGATTTAAAGAAGGACCATTGGTGGTCCGGTATGAAAAGAGATGTTTCGGTCTTCGTGTCGGAATGTGCGGTATGCCAATAAGTTAAGATTGAACATCAAAGACCGGGTGGGTTGTTGCAAACTTTAGACATTCCAGTGTGGAAGTGGGACAGTATTTCTATGGACTTTGCAGTAGGTTTACCCCGTACGCAAGGTGGTTATGATTCGATTTGGGTGATTGTGGATCAACTAACGAAATCTACTCATTTCTTAGTCGTGAAGACTACTTTCAAGGTAAGTCATCTTGCGAGGTTGTTTATTACGGAAATTGTAAGATTGCACGGTATTCCCTCTACTATTGTGTCAGATAGAGATCCGAAGTTTACTTCAATGTATTGGAAAGTTTTTCAACAAACTATGGGTACGGAGTTGTGTTTGAGCACGTCTAATCATCCTCAGACGGATGGTCAAACTGAACGAACAATACAAACAATGGAAGATATGTTGAGAGCTTGTGTACTAGAAAGTAAGGGTAATTGGAAAGAACTACTACCATTGATTGAGTTTTCTTATAACAATAGTTACCATGCGAGCATCGGAATGACACCTTATGAAGCTTTGTATGGAAGAAAGTATAGGACACCTTTTTGTTGGGAGAAAGTTGGGGAAGATAGAATCTTAGGACCCGAAATCATCCAAGAGACTACGGAAAAGATTTGAATGATCCGCGAGAAAATTAAGCAAGCAGAAGATCGACAAAAGAGTTATGCGGACAATCGAAGGAGACCTTTAGAATTCGAAGAAGGTGACCATGTGTTTTTTAAAGTCACTCCTAGATTGAGACTGAAAGGATCGTTTAAGTCACGCAAGTTAAGCCCGAGATACGTGGGACCGTATCAGATCTTAGAAAGGATTGGTGAAGTAGCT
The DNA here is from genome assembly GCA_022829125.1 of Lathyrus tuberosus. Classification (NCBI taxonomy): domain Eukaryota; kingdom Viridiplantae; phylum Streptophyta; class Magnoliopsida; order Fabales; family Fabaceae; genus Lathyrus; species Lathyrus tuberosus. The sequence continues at coordinate 840,146 of JALAZF010000727.1, read as the reverse complement.
TACAGATTGGCCTTACCGCATTCTCTGTCGGAAATGCACGATGTTTTCCATGTATCTCAACTACGGAGGTTTGTTCCAGATCCTCTTCAGCCAATTCTACCAGATACTATTGAAATAGAAGCAGACTTAACGTTTGAACCTCAACTGAGCCGCATTGTGGGAAGAGAAACGAAAGTATTAAGGAACAAGGACATTTCTCTCGTTAAGGTGCAGTGGCATGTAACGCATCCGGGTGATGCAACTTGGGAACTTGAATCGGAAATGCGAGATGCTTACCCTCATCTGTTTAGGTAATCTTTAAATTCGAGGACGAATTTCTATTTAAGGGGGGGAGGATGTAATACCCCGTATTTTATTACTCCGGATAATATTATATTGTGATCGACTGAGTCCAGTGTACTCTGAGAAATTATTTGATAAAATAATTAGAGTAACTGTGGAACATAGAATAAATCCAATTAATATTATCTGACTCAGAGGTATTTTATTTTTGGAACTTTAGAGACTTTTTGGACATTTAGTTGTATTATTTACTAATACTATTTTTACTACTTAATCCACTTTCCTCCCACTTTCCAAACATTAAAAAGAGAAAGATAGTAAGAAGAGAGAGAAAGAAGAAAGAAAGAAAAGGAAAGGAAGGAGAAAAAGAGGAGAAAAAGGTTTTGAAGAAAATCCAAGAGCAAGATCATCATCCATTGATCCAAGCTTCATCCAATCATCTCATCTTCCTCATTTTCAACCTGTATCCAAGGTGGGTTCTAGTTAGTACCAACTTTTAGAAGATTTGGAATTGTTGGGTTTAGGTCGAATTTATGGAAATCGATGTTTCAACGGTTGGAAATTGATATAAATCGAATGAATGATTAATATACTTATAGAAACATATATTGTTGGTTGTTTTGATGTTTTGGTTGGTTTTGGTTTGATTGGAAATGTTAGGTTTTGTTGAACTTGTGTTCTTGAGTAAAACCATGTTTTTGGAATGTTGTTGCTCAAACCATACTATAACCAGGTTATTGTTTCTCTGTTGGTTGTTATTTGTGGTTGGGAAGAGGTTTTGAGGTGTAGGAGATTTTTGTTTTGCTGAAGCATTTTTCTGAGTTTCGCAGAGCGCGCTTAGCGCGCAGAAGCCCGCTCAGCACGCATTTGAAATCCTGCAACCCTAGAAGGCAGAGAGTTGCGCGCTTAGCATGATCAGGGGTGCGCTTAGCGTGACCTGGGAGTTAATGGTTTTCTTCCAAAGTGAGAAAATTCATAACTTTTGACTCGTTTATCGGATTTGATCATTCTTTATAGCGATGTAAATCCGAGGAGATGTTCTATGAAATGGAGATGAAATATGTCAAATTTACCGACCGATTAAATAATCAGGAAAGTTCAAAAAGTTATATAATTATGTTTTAATCATTGTATGTTATTCTATTATGCAATTATGATATGTCTTGCCTATCATACTATTGTTTAGCATGATTGTAAGTGAATATGCATGTTAATATGAAATGAGATAGGAAGAGTGAGGAAACCTTAAACTTGAACTATAGGAGAATCTAGTAAGAGCTAGAAATTGTAGACAACTCTAGATGGCGATGCTCGGGCACATGTTGTTGGAAGATACATCCTTGCCGAGTATTGGCCTAGTTGAGAGTAGAAACACTAGTATGGAACATGTGGTTAACCTTTGTGGTTTTGAAAAGGCAAGAGAGGCCTTAAGGCATTATAGCCTTGTGATTGTCGAATACATTCGGAATTGTTGTATGTGATCATGTAATCGTAAGCGATATATTTTGAGTGTAGTTTCATGGGTCTCGAGCTCCTCTGAAATGGGTACACAATTACTTGGTAGGTTTGAATTCCCTACGTGTAGTACGATTGGAGCCTATGTTATGGGTAAAGACTTGTGATGGTTAACAGGCCATGAGAAGTGACGGTTCACAGTTAACAGGCCGATGATCCCGAATCCAATTCGTATGCCAAGTAACTACAAGGATCTATGACTCGGGTCGCCTTCTAGACGTAGAAGCGGACGGGAAGACGAGATGTCTTGGTATGGTTATCGATTAGTGATGTTGTGAGTTAGTGAACTCATGTCATGTTTCCATATAGTGTGAGAATTATAAAGTGTGAACTCAAGAGTCCTTTTCCCTTTTCCCCGGACTTGAGTTAGGATTGTTAAAACCTTGTTAATCTGAGAGAATCCATAAGATAGGGAACTCACTGAGATTTGATGTATCTCACCCCACGTTGTTGATGTATTTCAGGTGCTTCAGGTTCCGAGAAGGGTAAGGATACAGTCGTGTGATCTTTTTCTTGCTTGTTGATGGCTAGCTTCCGTAGTAGAGTTTATTTTGAGATCATTGTTGATCTAGTTCTTAGTTTTTATCTTTTGAACATCTTATGTATATTATGCCTTTAGAACTTTTAGTTATTGTATTTTGGGGCATGTAATATATATAATGTGTTAACTAGGAGCTTATGGTATTTCAGTACCAAACACTTGGATTCATATATAACATTTATGCTTTGTTGTATGAGTTTTATATATGGGTGTTACACTAATCGCATAGTTGGCAAGGGAAAAATGCATAACACTTTGGGAGATTTACTTCACCATAAACCGCTCCCTGATGGACATCTGAAAGTATCAGTGGATATTGCATTAGAGCTTGATGCATTGCTACTGATACCTGACGTTGTTTCAGAGACAATGTTGTTGCGAGATGCAATAAGATCGTTTGTAGCATGGCCGGCAGACCTTATTTTCATAGATGAGGAGGTATGTTGAAAACCATTATGAATGTTTTAGTAATCAAAAGTCAATTCTGAACCATTATGAAAAGCATTCTAAATGTTTTTACATTGTAATGTTAGACTCCTACAAAACCCGCATCTAAGGATAAAGGGATTTTACCGCACATCGAGTCTGTTGCATCACAAAAAGAGGTACATTGAAAGTGTTATTCTATGATCCAAATTCAAAAGCTTCATGATTTTCTACTTTATCTAACTTATATGATTTTTAGGTTCCTGCTCAAGTTTCACAACAAGCCAGCAAGAAAAGAGCTCCTACAAAGACCGGGCCGACAAAAAGAGCTCTTGCACCTGGCTTTTGGATGTGTCTTGAAATACTTGTGGCAACATCAGATTTGATGGATGGTGTTATTCATCAAATAGACATGGACGAAGGTGTTTTTGGTTTTCCTCATTCCGAAATAATTGCAAAAGAGGACATGGAACAGATTTTTAAGCATCTTGAATTAGGCATCGGTGTTATGCATTCATACATCTGGTACTCCGATCAATCTATTATTTAATTAGTTGAACAATTTATTTACACATTTCAATGAAAACAGTCTAATGTTTATTATGTTTTTATTTAGGGTGCTTGTATGACAAATTGATGCGCGGGAATTAATTGTCAAACAAATTCTGTTTCTTGTCTTGCGCCCGTGTCAATGCACCGATAATTAATACTGATCCAAATTCAGTAAGAGATCACTTACTCGAGAGATTTATGGCCAACAAAACAAAAAGTTTGTTTCTTTTACCGTATAATACTGGAAACGGGTAAGATTTTCATTCTAATTTCATTCTAATCTTTGTATCTATTGCGTAGAAATTATCCATTTAAACTTTTGTTATATTTTACAGTGGACACTGGTTGTTAGTTGCTATTAATCCTACAAGAGAAGTGGTGTATTATCTGAATTCATTAGATCATGATTGGACACCATATCAGAATATGAAGGATTTGGTTGATACGTAAGTGAGACTATTCTAAATATTCGTGTGTATTTGTATATTTAATTATTTCTGTGAAATTGTTCTAAATTTACGTTTTTCTTTTATAGAACAATACTAGTATACCGAGCACAAAGAGAAGCTCGAGTATCACAGTCTAAAGCTTCCAACGTTACATGGATCAAAGTGGAGGTATATTAATTTTCACAATGTTGCTTATAATAGTGATGCTACTTGATAACACAAGACAACTATATATTAATTCTTATTTGTTTTTCTATGTGCAGTGTCCTCGTCAACGTAATGGTATAGACTGCGGTTATTTCATTTTGAGGTTTATGAGGGAAATCATTCATTTGGATCGATTAGATATTCCCATCACGGTATGGATTTATAACTTAGGATTTATTTTAATACTTATCGGATATTTCGTATAATTTATTATTTTAAACTAAATCATGCATATTGTGTTTTGTTATGTAGTACTTTGATGAATACGCGTGTGATCATTACACGAAAGATAAATTGGAACAAATCAAGGAGGAATTATGTAGATACCTTATTGGGAAAAGAATCATATAAGGTATAGAAGTTGGTGTGTAGTTATATGGAGTGTAATTATATAGTTTTGGATTGTTGTAAATTAGGAGATCTTTATGGAGTGTAATTGTATAGTTTATTTTGTAGTTATGCGAATGGTTTATGTAAATGTTTTATGGATTAGAATGGTCTAATGGTTTATGGAAATGACCTAAAATGTGAAGGATTGGAAATGGCCTAAAATTGTTTATGTAAATGGTCTATGTGAATGGTTTATGTAAATGGCCTTAAATGTGAAGGATTGGAAATGGCCTAAAATGTGAAGGAAAAATATCTACAGGTTTCTGCATAAAAAACTGGGAAAATTTGATTTTAAAAAAAAAATCCTTTAAAAATAACGTGAAGAAAAGACAGCGCTTTTACGAAAAATCGCTGCCTATAGTGAAAATACAAAAAAAAATTAGACAGCGCTTTCAAAAGCGCTGCCTAAAGGGGGGAAATAGAAAGCGCTTTTCCTTAGAAAGCGCTGCCTAAAGGTGAAAATAAAAAATAAATTAGACAACGCTTTAAAAAGCGTTGTCTAAAAGGGGACAATAGAAAGCGCTTTTTCCTGAAAAAGCGCTGCCTAAAGGTGCCAATAAAAGGCATAAAAAGCCAGAAAAAGCGCTGCTAAAGGCCACTTTAGAAAGCGTTTTCTCAGTTAAAAGCGCTGCTAAAGGCCTACTTTAGAAAGCGCTTTTAAAGGTACAGCGCAGCCTAAAATAGGCCTTTAGCAGCGCTTTCTCATAAAAAAAAGCGCTGTCTTTACCTACGGCAGCGCCACCTTAGGCAACACTTTTAAGCGCTGTTAAAGGCCAAAAAAAGCGCTATCTTTTCCTTTCTTTGGCGTAGTGGACTTATTTCTCTGTTTTCCTTGATATTGAAGCATTACCAAGTTTCATTAGATAACCTGAGATGGACTTTCTGGTAATGGGATACGATGTCCAGTATGAGTCACAATAGCCAACTAGCTGTAGATCACGTTGTTGAGGAAGAATGATACCTTGACCAGGAGAAGATTTGAGATATCGTAAGACTCACGTAGCAGCATCCCAATAGTCTTGGAGTGGAGTTTGCACGAATTGACTTAGAATATGAACTGAGTAGGTTAATTCAGACCTAGTGATAGTTAAGTAAATCAGGCGTCCAACTATTCTCATATACCATGACAATTCTAAGAGTGGAGATCCCCTAGCCAATGCCAGATTGTGATTTTGTTCCATTGAAATAAAATAAAGCTTACACCCAAGCATTCCACGTTTTTGTGAAATGTCTAAGGTGTATTTTATTTGAAAAGGAAATATCCCTCCTGGACCTCGTGCTAATTCCAAGCCTAGGAAGTATTTAAGCGAACCAAGATCCTTCATGTGGAAACATTGACTAAGATATTTCTTGAACTGATCACAGACCTCAAGGTCATTACTAGCAATGATCAAGTCATCAACGTAGATCAAAACAACAAGAAAAATTGATCCTTATAAATAAGTAAATAGACTATGATTAGTCCGGTTGTCTTGGAAACCATATTTTAACAAAGATTGAGATAGCTTGCTATACTAATTTCTAGATGCTTATTTCAATCCATACAAAGAATTCATTAATCTGCATACCAAGTAATTGTTTGGATTTTTATATCCTTGTGGAGGAATCATATATACTTATTTTGTCAATTCTCCATGCAAGAAGGCATTGCTAACATTCATTTGATGTAATTTTCGTCCTTTCACCACTGCAACTTTTAACAAGCATCTTATTGTGGTCATTTTGGCTGCAGGTGCCAAAGTTTCATAGAATCCTCACCTTTTATTTGTGTGTAACCTTTAACAACTAATATGGACTTGTACTTTTCAATGTCACCTATACCTTTATGTTTGACTTTGTACACCCATCTACATCATATCAATTTTCTTCCTTTAAGTAAATGAGTTAGTTCCCATGTCTCATTGTCTTCTAGAACCTTGATTTCTTGAGCCATGGCCTCCCTCCAAACTGTGACCTTGACTACTTGGGCATATGATTGAGGTTCTTCGCCATTAGTGATGGCGGCAAGGTAAGCTATATGTTTTTGTGAAAACTTATCATATTTAAAAAAAATTTAGATGACATATGTGATGCCTGAAGAAGACTCTGGAGTTTATTTCATGCACTTGGGGTTTATGTTTAACTTGAAAAAATCAAATTCTTTTAGATAATTTAGAGGTCGTCTTATGGATGACATGTTCTGAGGCTCCCCCTCGTTTAAGAATTCTCATTCACTTTCACGTCATTCACGTCATCTACGAATGCATGTTCTTGAACTATAGGCTCACTCTCAATTTGACTTATGTATTCAGGTTTCTTAATAGGTAAAATTTTTATAGGACCTGGTGTTTGATCATTATGAGGAATTTCTCCAAGGCTTGTGTAGCGTGCGACTTTTGTCGGTGACGCGACCAACTTACCGTAATGGTTGGAATTGGGTGTTACTTTCTGATTTCTTATTTATCCTATGAAGCTGGAAAGGAAAGGGAAGATATCTAAAACTAACCTTGCACGCAAATGTATTCTTTAACAAATTCTAAGAGATTGGGGGGTCCGGGGTCAGATTATACAAAGGGAAGTTGTAAATTACCCAGCGTATATATGGTTATCCATAGATTTTCTCGCAGGTTTTTCTATACTTTTTGGTGTTTACTGTTATGGGTTGGGAAAGTTTCTCCTTTAGGAATGTTGAGAGAGTATTTTTGTTGTTTTCGGGTTTTTTGATGTTTTTGATAAGGTACTGGACCTAAGGTTTTTGATTTGTGTGCTCACTAAGATTTCGCAATCTTATGCCTACGTATTCCCGTAAAGATAACAGGGAAATCAGAGCAATCGTAGTTCCTCCTATTCTATGGGAAGAAAGGTGTTTGGTGTCTCGTTTAAAGCCCAAGATTGAAGCTAAAAGTTTGACTAAGAGAGAATTTGTCATCTCTAAAGGGAGATATCTCACCTATTCATCACAGATGTCGGGATTGGTTTAAAGGGGAATTACTTTAACTGGAATGTATGGAATCCAGCAATGCCATAATTTCCTTTAAAAGGAAATTGTCCTGAAGGAAGAAACTTTAACTCAGTGTAGAGCAATGCCATTTTTCCTTAGGAGTCTTTCAAGATAAGAGAGGGACATTGGCTTGGATGTAAATAATCCAGAGGCTTGCCACTTGCAGTAATTAGATTAAAGAAGGGATTTACCAGGATAAAGAGGGACTACAATTTGGATTTTTGAATCAACAAGTGTTCCACTTACAGCAATTATCTGGGATTGGGTTTTTTGATTGTCTGTTTTGATGTGTGATTTACAGAGAAATGTCTTCCTACAGAGAAATCTTGATTTCCTCTAAGGGGTGTTGATTTTTGTGTGCCTTGATCAAAGCCCAAGGTTAAAGCTAAAAGGTTGATTCTGTTTAGGGAGTTTTATTCCTGTCTTGTACAAAGCCCAAGATTGAGGTTGAAAAGAATTGACTCTTCTGGGGAAAAGTTTGGTATGTCTTGTACAAAGCCCAAGATTGAGGCTAAAAGAAATTGACTCTACTTGAGAGAGGTTTTATCTGTTTTGTACAAAGCCCAAGATTGAGGCTGAAAAGAAATGACTCAACTGGAGAATATGATATATCTTGTACAAAGCCCAAGATTGAGTCTAAGTCTGCTGAGGGAAGATCATTATACAAAGCCTAAGAGGAGGCTGGCTGGGGAGTTTCTTATATGAAGCCTAAGAGGAGGCTAACTTCCACTGAGGATTATTGAGATCCAGAGACAGGTCTAAGTTAGGGAATCAACTCTTAATGAGGATTAAAGAAGAGTTTAAAATATCAGATGCCTTGAGGTTCTGATTTTTCTGAGGGTTTATTGGTGGTAATTTGACCCTAGCTGGGGACTTTAAACCGAAGGCTTAAAGATTGAGTTTTAAAACCTATGGAGGTTTTAACTCTGCTGGAGATTGATGAAGTGATAAGGGTTTCTCCTTTTCCTTTAGGAAACTTGAGGATTTCTTTGAGATCCAAGAGGAGATGAGACTTCCCAAGTCTAGTGGTATGAAGAGGTTTAGTCTTAACTGGAGGATGATCTTTGTATGATGCCCAAGAGGAGGCTGATGTTTTAAGGGATGAGAATCAACCCTAAACTGGTCTGATATTTTGGAATTCTGACTCTTTGGAGGATTGAACTAGCAAAAGTTGACTAGGTTCTGTCCTATACATGTAGGAGAACTTTGGGTTCTTGTACTAAGCTCAAGAGGAGGCTGAGAACTTCTAAGAAGCCTGAGAGTCCTTGTACAAAGCACAAGAGGAGGTTGTGGATACTTTTAGGAAGCCTTTGGGTCCAAGCCTAAGAAAAGTTTGAGAAAGGTTTCACTGGGAATAAGTCCTTTCTTTGCAGAACAGTTCTAAGGTTTGAAGAAATTTAGGAGAGGTTTCATCGGGAATTAATCCTCTCTGGGGAAATGAATTTCTTGTACAAATATTTCTAAGTTGTGACAATCTTGAGAAAAGTTTCACCGGGAATAATGTCTTTCTCTATTCTATATTGTATAAGCCCAAGAGGAGGCAAGACTGTATCTGGAATTTCCTATGGGGAACTAGTTTTGACTGTGTTGAAAGAATAACCACTGGTTTGATCTAAATCTAGACCTAATGCCTGGGAAAAACATAAGCAAGTATGTACAGACATATATATATATATATATATATATATATATATATATATATATATATAAGCAAGTATGTTGAGAAGATAGCGGTAGAACTTACAGTTGTGCAAGCTCCAACATTGTAACCACAGCTGTATGGTTAGTTTATTCAAGAAATTGAAGAAAGTTTTGATATAACTTTGAATTTTGAATCTAAATTAAAAATAAAGTTGTTTTAAAAGGAAGTTTGGGGCTTATACTCAAGGCGAGGCTGTAGCGCATTTTTGTGGTTTCGAATCACTATCGTTTTGGTACTACAGTTCGATTCATTTTTTATCCTGTTGAGCTGATTAAGGAAGGGAAATAGATGTCTCCAATTAACCCTGCTTGCAAACTGAGGTTAAATAGTCAAAACTGTTGGTTTACAGATGCTATAGGGGGGTTCGTCTTTTAAGGTTATTTGCTTATTAACAAGGTCTAGACTAGAGAGTAGGTTTCTGTGTTAGCTCTGATGTTTTTGATGGATATATGCTGGTACAGGATTTTGAGTTTTTGATTAGAATGCCCGCTAAGATTTTTGCAATCTTATGCCTACGTATTCCAGAAACAGGGAAATCAGAGCGATCGTAGTTCCTCCTATTCTACGGGAGGAAAAAGGTTGTTTTGGTGTCTTGTTCAAAGCCCAAGACGTGAAGCTAAACGGTTTGTTTGTATCTTGTTCAAAGCTCAAGATGGGAAGCTGAAAGGTTTGACTCAACAAGAGAGTACTTTTATCTGTCCTGTATAATGCCCAAGACGGAGGCTAAAAAGGTTGACTCAATAAGAGGGTCTCGAACAGGTGATTGACTCAACAAGAGAGTCTGTTTGACTCAACAAGAGAGTCTTTTATACTCAACAAGAGAGTGTTTTGCTGTCTCGTACGAGGTCGGAGATAGAGGCTAAAAGGAGATTGACTCAACAAGAGAGTCTTTTATACTCAACAAGAGAGTGTTTTATATGTGTCTTGTATGAAGCCCAAGACGGAGGCTAAAGGTTAACTCAATAAGAGAATCTTTTATACTCAACAAGAGAGTGGGTTTTTATATGTCTTGTACCAAGCCCAAGACGGAGGCTAAAAGGGAGACTGACTCAACAAGAGAGTATGAAAAGGTTACCTCCGTTGGGGAGAGTCATTGTACAAAGCCCAAGAGGAGGCTATCTCACTGCTGAGGATTAGACCCATAGGCAGGCCAAAGGGTGGGGAACTCTCATGAGAGAGACTGGGTTTTAGAGTGACCGGTGTTTTTTCCTATGTTTGAAAGGAACTTGAGAATGTCTTTGAGACTCAAGGGGTTTAGGCTGTCTAAGTCTAGAGTTTTATCTATTGTACAATGCCCAAGAGGAGGCACGAGAACTAAGGGATGAGTATCAACCCTAAAGTGGCCAGAGGTTTGACACTGGAAAGACTGCTCTAGCAAAGGATGACTAAGTTTTGTCTTATACCTTTAAGAGGTCGACAGAGTCCTTGTATTAAGCCCAAGAGAAGGCATGAGAACTTCTAAGAAGCCGACAGGTCCTTGTACAACGCCCAAGAGGAGGCAGGGATGCTTTTAGGAATCCTGTGGGTCCCTAAACCAAGAGAAGTTCAAGAAATGCAATTCACAGAGAGGAGATCATTCCAGGAAAGTTCGAGAATTTGGAAGAAACTCAAGAGATGCCATTCACGGAGAAAAGATCATCTCTGGGGAGTTAGAGTTTCTTTGATAATTTCTAAGAGTGACAGTCTGAGAAAAGGTTCACCGAGAATACTTCCTTTCTCTTTGTTCCATATTGTTTAACCCCAAGAGAAGGGAAGACTGTGTCTGGATTCTTATGGGGGATCCAGTTTTGACTGTATTTAAAAGTGACCAACAAGGCTTTACCTAGTGCTAGACGTAGTTGCCGGGGAAAACTCTAAATAACTATACTAGTATTAAACAGTGGATATTTGACAGGTATATAAAAGGATGTGAAAGGAGACTTACAGTGAAACAACCCCACAATACAGTTATATACATATGAAGGCGGTAAATGAAAGCGGATAAACACTTACCCGTTGTAGAGCTTCCATGTTGTTTTGTTAGTTGTTCAACAAAGAAAGTTTTGATAACAACAGATATTCAAAATCAAAATCAAAGGATAAAGTGCTTTGAAAAGATTGTCGGGGTTTACAGCTCAAGGAGAGGCCCAAGTTTTAACGATGATCGCACTGTTGTTTTAAAAACTGTACAGAGGGACTTATACAGTATGTGAGTCCCAAAAGTTTTTATGTACAAGGGGATTGGGTCTTACACTCTACCAAGAGGCCCAAAGATTATTTTTGTACAAGTGATGGGGCTTACAGCTCAAGGAGAGGCCCAGATGATTTGTTTGAAAACGGCGATCGTGCCAAGGTTTTTGAAAGCACATGGGGTCTTATATAATGACTTAGGCCCAAATTATTTTGGTTTTCAAAAATGGGTTGGGTCTTACGCTCTATTAGAGGCCCAAAGAAAAGAAACGGGGCTTATAACACGAGGGTAGGCCCAAATGATTTGATTTTTGAACTGGCGATCACGCCAAGGTTTTTCTTTTAACGTAGAGGGACTTATACAATATCTGAGGCCCAAAATTTTTTTGGTTAAACGGGGATTGGGTCTTACACTCTATTAGAGGTCCAAAGAAAAGAAATGGGGCTTATAACACGAGGGTATGCCCAAATGGTTTTGTTAAAAAGACGACGATTGCGCCGTTGTTTTTGAAAATACAGTGGGACTTATACAATGACTGAGACCCAAAAGTGGTGTATTTACAAAGGGGATGGGTCTTACACTCTAATAGAGGCCGAAAATTGTTTGAAAAAGATTTGTGAGGGTGAAAATCAAAGAAACCCTAATTTTGTTTTCCTTTAAAAGTAAATATTTAAAGAAAATCAATAAAAATGATAAAAATACCAAATAAATTTGAATAAACCACTTGTGATTTTTGTTTAAGGTTTTAAAAATAAGGTTTTAATCACAAGATGATTTAGAACTCATTTGGTTTTGATTTTCAAAATAAATATTCACTTTTAAATGTTTAAAAACAATTAAAAATGAATTTATTCACAAAAATACTAATTATATTAAATAAATAATATAAATTTGATTTTCTTGTGGAATAAAATATTTCAATAATTTTTTGATTTTTTGCAAAAAGAACCAATAAAAAATAATTAAAATTGAGGGAGTTATTAATTTTTCAAACCATTAAAAATAATATGAAAAATAATAAAAAAGTGAAAAAACCATTAAAAAGGGGTCTGGGGCGAGGGGGATTCGAACCCCAAACCTCTTGTGTGCAGTGTGCGCGCCTTACCACTGGGGTGGTGATACATCTGTGTATCAAACCCCAGCCACCAATATACAAGGCTTGCCTTGTTCTTGGCCTGGCCAAGGCAAGGCAAGACAAGACTTTTGGTCAGAAACGTGAAGGCCATAACTTCCTCATTTCTCCATGGATGGAGACAAAATTTATATGCATCTGGCCTAGAATTTCCCAAGGAATCTAATGGTGGTGGTGGTTTTTCCAGAAAATCAATCCTCCTCAAAACCCAATAGTGGTTTTGAAATAGGCCATAATGTGCATTTTCTGAGCGACCTTTTGGTACAGGCATGAATTACATGATAAATTAGTTCAAACACAACATATATAACATGTACAAGAGATGCATGATCAGTGGACTTCAAAGCAAGGCATATTTCAGAGAGTTCAAGTTGTGATGCTTACCTCCTTTGGAGCTTTTTGGGCTATCTGTCAAGTGCCTTGTTCCAAAAAATTTTTGATGCTTTGAACACTCTCAAATGATCCCTTAGAAGCTTTTAGGAAGATTGGAATCAGCTGGAAACCTCAGGAATGGAAATTGGCCCTTTCTTGCAAAAGGGGCGGAACCATTTGGGACAGTTCAAGGGTGATATTTGGAGTGTGTTTGAGGTTTTATCTGGTTTTGAAAGTGATGAAATCAAGACATGGCTTGAAAAATGCAAAAAAGTCCAATTTTGAGGTTTTGAGAGGGGACTTTGTGATTTTGGTGTTATAGGTCACTTGTGAGAGTTTGGACAGCTTAGATATGACATATTGGATATGTTTGGATCATGAGTTATGATGGAATTTCTCTCTAACTCAAAAACTCAGAGTTACCTTGCTAAATAAGGCATTTTTGAATAGAGAAAGAGATTTTGAGGAAAGCAAATGTTGTAGTGCTTTGGTGTACTTAAACTGAGCACAAGTGAGCTCTATTTATAGTAGAGCAAGTTTTTTTTGGCTGCAATAGTGAATGGCAACTGCAGGAGAGGTTTTGCAAATGTTGATCAATAGGAATCCAAGTCTCCTCTAGCCATTGACTAGAGGTTAGGGCACAGGCTGTTGGTTCCCTTGGTTCATATCTTATCCTTGACTCATTCAGTTGGAAGTGGCTCAGTTCATGTCACCTTGGCGCATCCATTGAATGCTCCAAAACAAAATTGGAGTCTTGTCCCCTCTTTAGGGTTTTTTAGGTTTGGCATGCTATTTTTAGTTCAAAGGACTTGGGAGGCTTATGGATCAGTGTTTGTCCCTCCTTGGTTCCTCCCTGAGGTGTTAAGATGGATAAGCATGTTTGTCATTTGTACAAATTAGTCAAATCGAGCAAAATGTACAAATCTGCCTTGTTATGACAGTTGCAGCAAGGCATATTGCCACTGTCATAACTCTTAGCTCAAATGGAATTTCATGGAGTTCTTGGCCATTTTGGAAAGCTCATATATGATACAACACATGTGTGATCATAGTTTGTCTTGATACATTTTGGATCCAAGTGAAAAATCCCCCTACTTTTGGAAAAAAAAGCAAACAGATTATGACTTAGTGAAAATTTCACTAAGTGTTGGAAAAAGTGACATTTCATGTTTTAAGCCATTTTGATCATTCCATAACTTAAAATCCATGAGGAATTGGAGTGAGGTGTAGTTGAAGCTTTTGTAGTATGCCATGAGAGCTACAAATCCATCTTTGGATCAGCCAAAATGGTTGCTTAGATCTCAAGTTATGATCCTTGGAAGTTGGTACCCTAGCCATTTTTTTATGGTTACCCCTTTTACAAGTTATCCCACTTTTTTGGGTTTTCTTGATGAATGTTGATTCAAATCACACATTAACATCATTTTAGGGTTAGGGGACCATAATTGATTAAAAAATCAAAAAGTCAAACTTTGACTTTTGGGCACAGTTGACTTTTTATTAGATGAATTCGAAACTGTGCGATCCTTTATGAAATCAAGTCCTTGACCTAAATAAAACTTGATGTATTGATTTCATAGGAGTTATAGGGTGTATTGAATCAAGTCCCAAGGTTTGGGAGCATGTCTTGGTCAAAAGTCAAAGGCACAGTTTACTTTTTCCGCGAAACCCTAACTGTGGTTCTGATGAACTTGAAAGTTGTGAATCAAGCTTCTTGGATCAATACATTGTTGCAAATGGATCAATAAGGTGTATTGGAGACCCTTAAATCATGTCTTGAGGTCTTGGCTCATGTTATGTCCCAAAAGTCAACGTAGGGGTGAATTAGGTCAAGAAACCCTAATTCCTGATTTTTGATGTATGCATCCCCTGAGGTTAAATTGACTTGATGATTGGGTTCATGAGGTCCCTTGGAGTATCTTAGGTTATGCTTTGAAGCATTGGCTCATTCCCAGAGGAAAATTTCCATCTGGAGGCCCTGGTCGACCAAAACCTTAATTTGGTGACACTGGCGATCTTAAGGCTTAATCCACCTGGAATGCTGCAACATTGTGCTTGATTCTTGCTATGGGAGTCCTCTTGATCCATTGTGGATGTTTGAGAAGTTTAGACAAGTTGAAGATCATGTCATTCCTTGATTGATCCTTTGTCTAAGAACTCTGAGAGGGCTTTGAAACCCTAATTATTTTTTGTAGTCAATGTTCACCCATCTTTGGGGAGACTGATGAGGTATGATAGTTTACCCATATTGTGATGATGATTTGCACAATGATGGGTAATCTTAGTGGTCAAAATTTGGGGTATGACAGATGCCCCTATTTAATCTTCTTGGACCCAAAGGTGTGAATGGCGAAGGTATTCGGGCATTCGGGGTGCAAGAGGATTAAATATCAGAATACCTAAAATTTTGATGGTGGTTATGAATGGCAGTTAGCGTATCCATCTTCTTTTGCCAAGCAATGATACTTAGAAAAGGTAAAGTTCTCGTCGATCCTGATCTTCAGCCAAGGAACTGGTTTAAGTTTCTGATATGAACTTCCCCTCGATCCTGGTTTCCTACCAGGGAACTGGTCTAAGTTTCTGAAACAAACTTCCCCTCGATCCTGGTTTCCTACTAGGGAACTGGTCTCAGTTTCTGATGTAAACTTCCCCTCGATCTTAGTTTCCTACCAAGGAACTGGTCTAAGTTTCTGATATAAACTTCCCCTCGATCCTGGTTTCCTACCAAGGAACTGGTCTAAGTTTCTGATATAAACTTCCCCTCGATCCTGGTTTCCTACCAAGGAACTAGTCTAAGTTTCTTTTGTCAATAAATTTTCATGACAAGGGACGCTATTTGTAGCGGTTTTCCTCAAACTTCTCGCCGAATTTTCCGGGGGAGATGCCATTTGACAGAAACAATTTTGATGTCAAGTTGCTGGGGAACCTAGTTGTCTGAGTTGTAGAGGTGTACAAACTTCTCTGTTGGAGACACCATTTGTCGACTCTATAGGGGAAAACGAGTCTCTTGAGAGATTGTTTCCGTATGGGTTATTACATCATACTTTTCTCGGGATCTTCTCAGAGAAATGCCATATGATGTGATCCAATTTTGAGGTGCTGATGACCTTTTTGTCAGCGGAGTTTTTTGGAGAAAAACTGCTGTATTGCCAAATCTCTGATTTAGAGGCTTTCTTTGGGGATTTTCCTTAATCCGGGAAAGCGAAAATATCATCTTCAATGGCGAACAGTGATGTTCGTCGAAAGTTCTCTTGTCTTTCTGACGTTTAAGTTATCAAAGTGGTCGAGGACCAACTTCAATCCAGAAATAAACTGGAGGAGAGATCGTTTAGATGGTTCATTTCCTGATGAGGAAAGAACTAACAACTCGATTGAGATGACTTCTACACTAGGGGATAAGACCGACCAGAGTGATAGTGATGCAATATGAATGCGAACGTAAATCAATAATGCATGATGTATGTATATTTATGCTGACAAAACTGACGTGACATACAGACTAGTAGATGAACACGACTGGGCACTCGGCCACAACAGGAGATGAGAAGTATCACTGGTTCACGATAGCAATTCTGCCTTGCTTAGGAGAGATAGTCCCTGTGGGGGGCAACTGTTGGTCGGGCTTAGGAGGTAAAAACTCTGTCGAGGAGTGTCAGATGAAAAATGGTCTCTGACATAGCTGACCCTTCATTCAGGAGTACTGGTTTAGAAGGAGTACTTTGATTCTGCACTTTGAAGCTTGATCACCTTTGGAGGAGCAACCGATGTTCTTTCGATGTTCAACAGTCAAAAGAAATTGCCATCTTTATTTTAAAGCAGAAAAAATTTAACAAGTAAATTCATTTTTATTTTATTTCAAGAATCGCTAATCATGTTAAAACATCATTCTGTGAAGTTAAAACAAATGAGAATTGCAAACAAAAGCACTAGGGCTCAAATTTTATTGATAGGACGGAAATCAGCCAAACGCGTGATTCCATGGAGTATTTACAAAGTCAGAAAATGGTAATTTAAGGGAAAAAGGATACATTGAAACATAACGACCGCTATCCTTCTACCAAATTTGAATTCCGGGCATCCTGAGCTTCTGTCGAAGATGACCTTGACTGGAGTTTTCTGATGTATGGCATCACTGCTGCTGGGGGATTTGCCCCTTTGTTGGACGTAGTTACTTGCCATTATCCCTAACTTTTTCCTGGATTGTACTTTGAGATTTCCAATCCATCGGGATGATTTTGATTATGTCTCTAATTTTTTCCTGGACCGCCCTTTTGAGTTTTCAATCCACCGAGATGTTTTTTTTAGTTTAGGCGAAGTATTTCTTAACTACATCAACATTCATGGGGTAGGCAAATTCTTCTCCATCCATGGTTGCAATTCTCAAGGCGCCTCCTGAGAAAGCTTTCTTGACCACATAGGGGCCGTCATAATTCGGAGTCCATTTGCCCCGAGAATCAGTGAGAAATGATTGTATCTTTTTTAGCACAAGTTCTCCTTTCCTGAAGACACGAGGTCGGACCTTTTTGTCGAACGCCCTCTTCATTCTTTGCTGATACAACTGACCGTGGCATAGTGCCGTTATTCTCTTTTCTTCGATCAGATTCAGTTCGTCGTGTCGACTTTGACACCATTCAGCTTCTGTTAGCTTAGCTTCCATCAATACCAGGATTGATGGGATCTCTGTAACACCCCATTTTTAATTATTTAATCGTCTGGTTTTATTTTAATTGTTGGCCTTGTTTAGGGTGCGTGTCTGAGTGCGTAGAGGGTAATGTTAGTAATATGGAAATATTATTATTATTATTATTATTATTATTATTATTATTATTATTATTATTATTATTATGGTTAGTATTATTATTTAGTAAAATAAAATCAGATTGAATTAATTGGATTATGGGCTAATAGAAAATAGGAGGGGCAGTTTAGTAATTAAATAATGATTAGTGAGAATTGAGAAGGTTTAGCCATAATCAGATTTTTTGAGAAAGAAGGGAAAAAACTAAGAAGAGGAAGAACAAGAGTGTGCCAAGGCTAACTTCTCATCTGAAATTCGCAGGAAATTAATCAAGGATTCGAGGTAAGGGGGGAGAACGGGTTCATATTTGGTGAGTTGATCGTATAAGGGTAGTGGGGAGTCCTTAACCCCATAGGGATTTGTATGCAAAATGTTGTGTTGATGATTGTTGTATATGTCTGATATGATGCTGAGATTGTGCATAAATCGATATGTGTTAATATGATTTTTCTGTTGTTGTTGTTGTTGTATGAACATCTCTGTTGCAGATTTGTTTTTGACCCAAATTGGGAGAACGATTTGGAATCTAAGGCCTCTAATTCATGTAGTAATAATAGGTGAAAATATAAGAGGAAAGTATAAATCCTAAAATTGATGTAGAAACACTTTTAGGACTGTTTTGGGAGTGAAGGAATGTAGATTTCGTAGCAAAACTCAGACTGGTGTGGAGAATTGGATTTTTCGTAATAGATCTGGCCATACGCGTAACAGGTAAGGTGATACGCGTATGGGATGGCTGATACTCAGCAATACGCATATGAAAGGCTAGTCATTACGCGTAATAGGAGGGTCTTATGCGTAATGGGTTGGAATTTGGGAAATTTAGTGGGAAAACGTCTCTGCCCGTACGCGTACAGCACAAGGCATACAGGTAAGGACTTGGGCAACGTGAGGCAATACGTGTACGAAAGGAGGCAATACGCGTATGGGTTGGGCGAGCGAGCTAGCAATACGCGTATGGCACAGGGCAATACGCGTATGGCCAACGAGTTTGCAGAATTTCACCGTTTCGTGATTTCTTTCCCGTTTTCGCATTCGAAGTTGTTCCTTTTGATTCGAGAGGTTTGGGATAGATGTCAGACCTTGAGAAATGTAGGATTGGTGATGATAATAATTAATTTAATAATTTTAGGGAATTAATTAAGTAATTAACCATTGATTGATGTTGTGAGAGGTAATTGTATGATGTTGAATATTGGTGTGTAATTCAGGTGTGATCAGGAGGATCGTGAACATGTATCTATATGTTATTGTACATGTGTTTTATATGCATAATTGTGTCATGCATTTCATGGTGTTGGTGGGACGAATCATTGCTCAGGAGGAGTGTATGTGATTCATCCGTACTACGAAATGGAGAATGGTGGGGATAGATCATTGCCAAGTAGAGGTGTATGTGATCTATCCAGGTTCGATTAATGAACCGTGTTGTTGGTACCACATGCATTGTTTCCGTGTCGTGTCGCATTGCATTTGTTAATTGTTGATTGATGGTGATTGAACGTGACAGTAGGTCGTGGTTGCATGTTGTTGATTTATGTGAGATACTACTTCTTATATGTATTATTCACCTCTTTATATTGAATGTAGTTCTCACCCCTCTATTGTTGTTGTGTCTGTGCATCTTCAGAAGTACAGATAATCCAGGTACTTAGGATGCGTGGATATGCGTGTTACTTGTTCGAGTCTTAGGAGTGCTCTGATACGTAACACGGGATTTTGGAGATTTCATTCATTTTGTTATTTGTTATTCTTTTGTTACGTATCTTTAATTTTGATGAACATTATGGTGAACCACTAGTTGATGTGGAATTTTATTTGTTGTTGGCATGTGGCCGTGATTTAATTAAATGAATTATTTCCGCTGTTTTTATTTCGATTAATAAAAAGGAGTTTCGATGTTGGTTTTGTAAATGTGGCATCCTACTTTTTTTGGTGTAAAAACTATGACTATTTTCATTGAATGTTATGCATTTTTCAAAAATGGGAAAGTGGGGTGTTACAATTGGTATTAGAGCCTGGTCGTTCCGTCCAGCCAGGTGTTATAGTTGAGTCTGTCCTTAGAATAGGAGTTAATTTGGTGTTCTGACCTTATGTTGATTGTTGAACAGTATGGTAGGAAGGAATGATGTTGCTCTTGCTGCTACTATGCAAGCCATGGCACAGGCTGTAGAGAACGCCAATCAGGCTGGAGGTGCTCAGTTTCGTGACTTAGCACAGTACCAGAGCAACAAGCCGCCCACTTATGAGGGAGGTATCTTAGATCCAAAAGCTGCACAGAAATGGTTGAAGGCTGTGGAAAAAATCTTCAGGACCATGGGATGCAGTGATGCTCAGAAGGTACGGTTTGGTACGCATATGCTGGAAGGAGAGGCTGAGGCTTGGTGGGACAATAGTCGTCAGAGATTGGAAGCTGCAGGTACTGAGATTACTTGGGCTGTGTTTCAAGCTGAGTTTCTGGAAAAGTATTTTCCGAAAGACATTCGTTGTGCAAAAGAGGTTGAATTTTTGGAGCTGAAATAGGGTGATAAGACAGTTGCAGAGTATGCCACTAAGTTTGAGGAGCTGGTTCAATATTGTGCTCATTACAATACTTAAGAAGCTATGACTTCGAAGTGTTTGAAGTTTGAGAACGGGTTGCGTCCCGAGGTCAAATTGGGTATTGCTTGTCAGAAGATACGAAACTATCCAGAGCTGGTGAGCAGAAGCAGAATTTATGATAATGATAACAGAGCCAGGATTGCTCATTACAAAGCTGTGAATGAGAACAAAAATAAGCAGAGATTTGGAGGTACTCCCTACAGTGCTTCACCTGATAAGGGGGAACAGAAAACTGATGTGGGAAAGAAACCCAAAGAGAAGGGAGCATGTGATGATACTCTTAAGTGCTTTAGATGTGGTGGCGTGGGTCACCGTGCTAACAACTGTCAGAATGAGGTGAAGAAGTGTTTCAATTGCGGAAAAGCAGGTCATGTTATAGCTAATTGCAGAGCCACTATGCCTACTTGTTATAATTATGGAGAGAAGGGTCACATCAGCACCCACTGTGAGAAGCCGAAGAAGTCTCAGGCGTCTTAATCTGGTGAGAAAGTGTTTGCCTTGGTGGGAGCCCAATCCACTGAGGAGGAGCATTCCGTCAAAGGTACTTGCTTTATTAATGAGGTTCCTTTGATTGCTATCATTGACACGGATGCAACGCACTCGTTTATTTCAGTTCACTGTGTGAAGAGATTAGGGATTGTGCCATCTACTCTAGAGCAGAGGATGACGATTGAAACTCCATCTATTGGTTTCGTGGTTACTTCTTTGGTGTGTTTGAAGTGTCCGCTGACCATGTTTGGTAGAGATTTTAGAGTGGACTTGATTTGTTTGCCACTCGGTAATCTTGATGTTATTATGGGAATGAACTGGTTGGAGTTCAACCAGGTGTATATTGATTGCTTTAGGAAGACGTTGCTGTTTCTTACTCCTGAAGAGGAAGCATTGGCAGATTAGCTATCTAGCAAGGAGTTGAGGGCGTTGTTGGAGGACGAAGCGAAGCTGTTTGCGGTGTTTGCCTCGTTATCTGTTGAAAGCAAGACTTCAGTTAATGAATTACCAGTAGTGAATGAATTTCCTGAAGTGTTTCCAGATGACATCACAGAATTGCCTCCGACAAGGGAAGTTGAATTCGCTATTGATCTTGTACCGGGTACCAGACCTATATCTATGGCACCGTACAGGATGTCTGCATCAGAATTGGCAGAGTTGAAATCTCAGGTCGAGGAATTGCTCGATAAGAAGTTTATTAAGCCAAGTGTGTCGCTGTGGGGAGCTCCAGTGTTGTTGGTGAAAAAGAAGGATAGTAGTATGCATCTGTGCATTGATTACCGTCAGTTGAATAAAGTAACCATTAAGAATAAGTATCCACTTCCGAGGATTGATAACTTAATGGATCAGCTGGTAGGAGCTCGTGTTTTCAGTAAAATTGATCTGAGGTCGGGTTACCATCAGATTAGAGTAAAGGAAGGTGATATTCAGAAGACTGCTTTCAGAACTCGCTACGGACATTACGAATATGCAGTGATGCCTTTTGGAGTGTCTAACGCACTGGGTGTATTTCTAGAATATATGAATCGTATTTTCCATTCTTATCTGGATCAGTTTATTATGGTATTTATTGACGATATACTGATTTATTCTAAGTCTGACGAAGAGCATGCAGGTCACTTGAGAATTGCATTGCAGGTGTTGAAAGATAATAAACTGTTTGCAAAGTTCTCAAAGTGTGAATTTTGGTTGAAGACTGTGAGTTTCTTGGGCCATGTGATTTCTGGTGATGGTATAGCGGTGGATCCCTCTAAAGTAAGTGCAGTACTTCAGTGGGAAACTCCGAAGACCGCAACGGAGATTATAAGCTTTTTGGGTTTGGCAGGTTACTATAGAAGATTCATTGAAGGGTTTTCTAAATTGGCGTTGCCATTGACTCAGTTGACCAGGAAGAATCAAGCTTTTGTCTGGGATGCTGCCTGTGAGGAGAGTTTCGAGGAACTGAAGAAGAAATTGACTACAACACCAGTATTAATTTTACCAAGTCCAAATGATTCTTTCGTAGTGTATTGTGATGCGTCTAAGATGGGCTTAGGCGGTGTGTTGATGCATGGTGGCAAGGTAGTGGCTTATGCTTCAAGACAGTTGAGGGTACATGAGAGAAACTATCCTACTCATGATCTGGAATTAGCTGCAGTGGTGTTCGTGTTAAAAATCCGGAGACATTATTTGTATGGATCAAGATTTGAAGTATTTAGTGATCACAAAAGTTTGAAATATTTGTTCGACCAGAAAGAATTGAATATGAGGCAGAGAAGGTGGTTAGAGTTCTTAAAGGATTATGATTTCAATTTGAGTTACCATCCAGGAAAAGCTAATGTTGTGGCAGATGCTCTGAGTCGGAAGACAATCCATATGTCTGCGTTAATGGTGAAGGAAATGGAATTGATTGAACAATTCAGAGATTTGAGTATGGTTTGTGAAACTACACCGGGAAGTATCAGATTGGGTATGTTGAAGGTGAATAATGACTTTTTGGATGTAATTAAGGAAAATCAGAAACTGGATGTGAAATTAGTGGACTTGATGCCTATAGGAGGAGATGATCCTGATAGTGACTTTAAAGTGGATAATGTTGGTGTGTTGAGATTCTGGGGCAGAATTTGTGTACCAGATAATGAGGAATTTAAAAAGGCAATCTTGGAGGAAAGTCATCGGAGTAGCTTGAGTATTCATCCGGGAGCTACAAAGATGTACCATGATTTGAAGAAGTTGTTTTAGTGGTCCGGTATGAAGAAGGACATAGCTCAGTTTGTCTACGCTTGTTTGACAAGTCAGAAGTCAAAAGTAGAGCACCAGAAGCCTTCGGGATTGATGCAACCGTTAGAGATTCCTGAATGGAAGTGGGACAGTATTGCTATGGATTTTGTTACTGGTTTTCCAAATACGACGAGGGGCTTTAATGCTATTTGGGTAGTGGTGGATCGACTTACGAAGTCCACACATTTTATACCAATTGACATCAGTTTTCCATTGTCGAAGCTGGCGGAGATTTATATAAGGATAATTGTGAAGTTACATGGTGTTCTGTCGAGCATAGTGTCGGATAGAGATCCGAGGTTTACTTCAGAATTTTGGAGGAGTCTGTAGGAAGCTTTGGGTTCTAAGTTGAAGTTGAGCTCGGGTTATCATCCACAGACCGATGGTCAGTCGAAGAGGACTATTCAGTCATTGGAGGATTTGCTGAGAGCCTTTGTATTGGAAAAAGGTGGTGCGTGGGATACTCATTTGCCATTGATTGAGTTCATGTATAATAACAGTCACCATTCTAGCATTGGAATGACACCTTTCGAAGCTTTGTATGGTAGGAGGTGTAGGACACCTCTGTGTTGGTACGAAACAGGTGAGAATGTGGTGCTTGGACCATAAATTGTGCAACAGACTACTGAGACAATTCAAATGATCTGTTAAAAGATGAAAGCGTCTCAGAGTAGGCAGAAAAGTTATCATGATAATCGAAAGAAAGATTTGGAATTTAGTGAAGGTGATCATGTGTTCCTGAGAGTTAACCCAGTGACCGGTGTGGGTCGTGCTTTGAAATCTAAGAAGTTGGATCCTAAGTTTATTGGACCGTATCAGATCTTGCAGAGAGTTGGTGCAGTTGCCTACAGAGTGGCGTTGCCACCGGAACTTTCGAACTTGCATGATGTGTTTCACGTGTCGCAACTTCAGAAATATGTTTCAGATCCGTCTCATGTTATTCAGAGGGATGAAGTACAAATCAGGGAGAATCTTACAGTAGAGATGATACCTTTAAGGATCGAGGATTGCAAGATGAAGCAACTCAGAGGGAAGGAGATACCTCTGGTGAGGGTAGCTTGGGGAGGAGCTGCTGGCGAAAGTGTGACCTGGGAATTGGAGAGCAGGATGCGGGAGTCGTATCCAGAACTGTTTCCATCAGGTACATTTTCGAGGACGAAAATAAATTAAGTGGGGGAGAGTTGTAACACCCCATTTTTAATTATTTAATCGTCTGGTTTTATTTTAATTGTTGGCTTTGTTTAGGGTGCGTGTCTGAGTGCGTGGAGGGTAATGTTAGTAATATGGAAATATTATTATTATTATTATTATTATGGTTAGTATTATTATTTAGTAAAATAAAATTAGATTGAATTAATTGGATTATGGGCTGATAGAAAATAGGGGGGGGGGGGCAGTTTAGTAATTAAATAATGATTAGTGAGAATTGAGAGGATTTAGCCATAATCAAATTTTTTGAGAAAGAAGGGAAAAAACTAAGAAGAGGAAGAACAAGAGTGTGCCAAGGCTAACTTCTCATCTGAAATTCACAGGAAATTAATCAAGGATTCGAGGTAAGGGGGGAGAACGGGTTCATATTTGGTGAATTGATCGTATAAGGGTAGTGGGGAGTCCTTAACCCCATAGGGATTTGTATGCAAAATGTTGTGTTGATGATTGTTGTATATGTCTTATATGATGCTGAGATTATGCATAAATCGATCTGTGTTAATATGATTTTTCTGTTGTTGTTGATGTTGTATGAACATCTCTGTTGCAGATTTTTTTGTGACGCAAATTGGGAGAACGATTTGGAATCTAAGGCCTCTAATTCATGTAGTAATAATAGGTGAAAATATAAGAGGAAAGTATAAGTACTAAAATTGATGTAGAAACACTTTTAGGACTGTTTTGGGAGTGAAGGAATGTAGATTTCATAGCAAAACTCAGACTGGTGTGGAGAATTGGATTTTTCGTAATAGATTTAGCCATACGCGTAACAGGTAAGGTGATACGCATATGGGATGGCTGATACACAGCAATATGCGTATGAAAGGCTAGGCATTACGCGTAATAGGGGGGCCGTACGCGTAATGGGTTGGAATTTGGGAAATTCAGTGGGAAAACGTCTCTGTCCGTACGCGTACGGCACAAGGCATACGCGTAAGGACTTGGGCAACATGAGGCAATACGCGTACGAAAGTAGGAAATACGTGTATGGGTTGGGTGAGCGAGCTGGCAATATGCGTATGGCACAGGGCAATACACGTATGGCCAGCGAGTGTGCAGAATTTCACCGTTTCGCGATTTCTTTCCCGTTTTCGCATTCGAAGTTGTTCCTTTTGGTTCGAGAGGTTGGGGATAGATGCCAGACCTTGAGAAATATAGGATTGGTGATGATAATAATTAATTTAATAATTTTAGGGAATTAATTAAGTAATTAACCATTGATTGATGTTGTGAGAGGTAATTGTATGATGTTGAATATTGGTGTGTAATTCAGGTGTGATCAGGAGGATCGTGAACATGTATCTATATGTTATTGTACATGTGTTTTATATGCATAATTCTGTCATGCATTTCATGGTGTTGGTGGGACGAATCATTGCTCAGGAGGAGTGTATGTGATTCATCCGTACTCCTAAATGGATAATGGTGGGGATCGATCATTGCCAAGTAGAGGTGTATGTGATCTATCCGGGTTCGATTGAATGAACCGTGTTGTTGGTACCACATGCATTGTGTACGTGTCGTGTCGCATTGCATTTATTAATTATTGATTGATGGTGATTGAACATGACATTAGGTCGTGGTTGCATGTTGTTGATTTATGTGAGATACTACTTCTTATATGTATTATTCACCTCTTTATATTGAATGTAGTTCTCACCCCTCTGTTGTTGTTGTGTCTGTGCTTCTTCGGAAGTACAGATAATCCAGGTACTTAGGATCCGTGGATATGCGTGTTGCTTGTTCGAGTCTTAGGAGTGCTCTGATACGTAACACGGGATTTTGGAGATTTCATTCATTTAGTTATTTGTTATTCTTTTGTTACGTATCTTTAATTTTGATGAACATTATGGTGAACCACTAGTTGATGTGGAATTTTATTTGTTGTTGGCATGTGGCCGTGATTTAATTAAATGAATTATTTCCGATGTTTTTATTTCGATTAATAAAAAGGAGTTTCGATGTTGGTTTTGCAAATGTGGCATCCTACTTTATTTTGGTGTAAAAACTATGACTATTTTCATTGAATGTTATGGATTTTTCAAAAATGGGAAAGTGGGGTGTTACAATCTCTACTTCTATAGGAAGCACTGCCTCCATGCCATATACTAGAGAGAAGGGGGTTACCCCTGTTGAAGTGCAGACAGATGTGCGATAACCGTGAAGGGAAAAGGGTAGCATCCCGTGCCAATCTTTGTAGGTTACAACCATCTTCTGAACAATCTTCTTGATGTTCTTGTTAGCCGCTTCTACCGCTTCGTTCATCTTAGGACGGTAGTGAGATGAGTTATGGTGTTCAATTTTGAACTCAGTGCATAACTCTTTCATCATCTTGTTATTCAAGTTAGATCCATTATCCATAATGATCTGGCTTGGAACACCATAACGACAGATGATATTGTTTTTGATAAATCGGACCACCACTTGTCTGGTCACATTGGCGTACGATGCTGCTTCGACCCACTTGGTGAAGTAATTAATGGCTACTAGGATGAACCGATGTTCGTTCGAAGCTTTAGGTTCAATCATGCCAATCCTGTCGATTCCCCATCTGGAAAAAGGCCATGGGGAAGAGAGAACTTTGAGACGTGTAGGCGGTACATGGATTCTTTCGGAGTATATCTGACACTTGTGACACTTCCTCATGTACTTATAGCAGTTGGATTCCATGGTCAACCAGTAGTACCCTGCTCTTAGAATTTTTCTCGCCATCGTGTGTCCATTGGCATGAGTTCCAAAGGATCCTTCGTGAATTTCTTTTATCAGCACGTTTGCTTCTGGTCTGTCTACGCATCGGAGCAAGACCATGTCAAAGTTCCTCTTATAGAGTGTATCACCACTCAGGAAGAAGCTGCCAACTAGCCTTCTGAGGGTTTTTCTGTCCTTCCTTAGTTCCCTAGGTGGGTACTCTTGTTTCTGAAGAAAGCATTTGATATCCTGATACCAAGGCTTGTCGTCTATGATTGCTTCAATCCCGAAGATGTAAGCGGGCCTTTCAAGGCGCACTATGTAGATCTTAGGAAGGTCATTCCATTGACCTACACTAATCATGGAAGAGAGAGTGGCTAACGCATCAGCCATGTGATTCTCCTCACGAGGGATGTGATGAAACTCGATTCTATTAAAGAACGATAACATCCTTCTCGCATAGTCTTTGTAAGGAATCAATCCTGATTGGTATGTGTTACAATCTCCTTTGATCTGATTAATAACCAGGGCTGAGTCGCCATAAACATCCAAGTTTTTTATTCTCAAATCGATTGCTTCTTCGAGACCCATGATACAAGCTTCGTATTCGGCCTCGTTATTTGTACACTTGAATGTCAGTCGTGCGGTGAAAGGAATATGGGTACCCTGTGGGGTTATGATGATTTCCCCAATTCCGTTTCCGTAATGATTGAAAGCTCCGTCAAAAATTAGTCCCCATTGGGAACCTGGTTCTGACCCTTCACTGGGTAGCGATTCATCGCAATCTTTCATTTTCAAGTACATGACATCTTCGTCTGGAATGTCAAACCCGACTGATTCTTGATCGTCAATCGGTTGATGAGCCAAATGATCGGCTAAAATACTTCCTTTGACAGCTTTTTAAGCATGGTACTCTATGTCATATTCTGATAACAACATCTGCCAACAGGCAATTCTTCCCGTGAGAGCAAGTTTTTCAAAGACATACTTGATTGGATCCATTTCGGAGATTGACTAAGTAGTGTGATGAAACATATACTGGCGAAGATGTTTGGCTGCCCAAGCTAGAGCACAACAAGTTTTCTCAAGCATCGTGTATCGAGTTTCACAGTCTGTGAATTTCTTGCTCAGATAGTAAATGGCAGACTCTTTCCGTTTGGTTTCGTCTTGTTGGCCAAGTAGACACTTCATTGAGTCTTCCAAGACTGTTAAGTAGATGATCAATGGTCTTTCTTCCACTAGAGTTGATAGAATCGGTTGGTTCAACAGGTATTCCTTGATACTGTCGAAGGAGGTTTGGCAATCTTCTGTCCAAACGCAGTCCTGGTTCTTTTTGAGTAATTTGAAAATCAGCGCGTATGTCGCGGTCATAAGGAATATAAACCTGGAGATGTAATTCAGACGTCCCAGGAATCCCCTAACTTGTTTTTCAGTCCTTGGAGAAGGCATTTCTTGAATGGCCTTGACCTTGTTAGGATCAACCTCAATTCCTTTCTGGCTGACGATGAACCCTAAGAGTTTCCCTGAACGGACAACAAATGTGCACTTATTGGGATTCAAGCGGAGTTTATACTTTCTCAACCGCTCGAATAGTTTCGACAGGTGGGTCACATGCTCCTCTTCTGTTTTAGATTTTGCAATCATATCATCGACATATACCTCAATTTCCTTGTGTATCATATCATGAAACAGAATAGTCATGGCCCTTTGGTAGGTTGCCCCGGCGTTCTTTAAGCCGAACGACATTACCTTGTAATAAAAGGTACCCCATGGGGGTAATGAGCGAAGTTTTCTCCATGTCTTTCGACGCCATTTTTATCTGATTATAGCCCAAGAATCAATCCATGAAGGAGAACACTTTGAATTTTGCTGTACTATCTACCAGCATGTCAATGTGTGGTAAAGGAAAGTCATCCTTTGGACTAGCCTTGTTGAGATCTCTGTAATCCACACAAATTATGACCTTTCCGTCCTTTTTTGGAATGGGTACTATGTTAGCTAACCATTGAGGATATTCTGATGTGGCGAGGAAACTCGCGTCAATCTGCTTTTGTACTTCCTCCTTGATTCTGATGGCCATGTCCGAGTGAGTTCTTCTCAACCTTTGTTTTACTGGCGGACATTCTGATCTTAGTGGTAGATGATGTTCCACGATGCTGGTATCCAACTCTGGCATGTCCTGATAGGATCAAGCAAACACATCGGGAAATTCTTTAAGAAGCTTTGTCAAAGTCTCTTTGGCATTTGGACTGAGTAGTGCCCCAATCCTGACTTTTTTTCTCTCTTCCTCTGAGCCCAAGTTGATCGTTTCCAATGGCTCTTTGTGAGGTTCAATGGACCTTTCCTCATGTCTGAGTAATCGGGAGATCTCTTATGCAATTTCGTCGTCGACTTCTTCTTCAGCCCCAAATACCAGAAATTCAAAGTTGGGAGAAGGCATCAGATCGTATGTTTCAACGAGGTTTAAAACAAATAATCTGCATAACATGATGATTTGTTTTTAGAAGAGATAGAGAGAATGCAAAAGTGTGTGTAGTGTTTTTTCTTTTACTGCTTGTTTTTATTATTTGAATTTTTTTTAGGATTACCATTTTCTGAAAAACGAAAAGAGAAAACAGCAATTAATGCGGAAATTACAGAACGACGTTATTTTATTTATGAACGAGTCGATTCTTGAAACTACAGCCCTATAAAACAAAACTCTGTCACTTTGGGCGAAGCGAAGAGGGATATTTACAGAAAGTAAGCCCTATCAAAACATCTGTTTCACCTGGGCAGGGTGAAAGGTTAAAGATGGCAATTACTTTGACTTATGAACAATCTTCGGAACATCTACAGCAACCCATTGGCAGCGAACTCCTCGGTGAATCACAAAGTCCGATACCTTCCATGATTTGTCTTCAGAAATAACGCTGATTTCTGGTGGAGCAGGATCGTTGGAATCTGTCTCCTAGGCAGAGTTGTCGTAGGAGGATTCCTTTGCTGTATTTTGCATAGTATTTGTGTTCTCAGGTGAATCTCCCCATCCTGTAGGCTGGATGTCTTCAAACCTGATACGAGAGCTCTTAGGAGCAATGTACTTGACCATATAATCGTATTTTCCCCTTGCTTGTCCTTAGGTGTCCCACACTTCTGTGGAACTGGAGCAGTCATCCCTTTCGATGACGTTGACCTCGGGAAAAGCATAGTTGATGAATTCTAGTCCTGCAGACTTTGCAAATTCATCGTCGTGCTGGATAGGTTCTGAATACCCTGAGTGTTGATCCCATGACATAGTGGGGATGCAGGTATTCTGTTCAATGATGCTCAGCTGATTTTCATTGTTCGGTTGATTTTCTTGCCCCAAGTCTCTTGGGTACGGCTGCCAGATAGGTAGGCCGTCCATCGGGCCATAATAGTCATGGTCAAAATTGTCTTTCATCAAAGTGTCTTCCTCTAATGAGTTTGGTGGAGCACGACATCCTTCCGGATCACAATCTCTGTATATCATCTTGACATCTGACCTTGGTATAAATCTCGGACTCTGTGCGGGATAGCACAATGGTGTAAGCACCTCTTCCTGAGAGGCATAACCGTCCTCATTAAGATAGGACTTCTACTCCTCATCCGTATCGGAGGAATCTCCCTCGTTGATGGTATGAACTTCTTGAGATATTGGGTGAAGGAAACCTCCACTATGGAAGAAGTCCTGAATGGGATGAAGACTTTCATCGTTAACAGCTGCCTGGGTACAGGTTGAGGAAAAACCAAGACCCTTATTTATTTTGTTATCAGTAGGAATGACAAGTTATCCCCATCCCTTGGTATTGTTACTTTTGATCACTTCGAGAGCATCTCTGTATAAGGAAATCGAGGTTCCTTTCTTTGACTGATTTTCATTGCTCACCGAAGGGACGTGGAACTAAGTTCCAACAACCTCCTCGGGTTCTACACAAGTAGATAATGAAAGGTTACTCACGATCAAGGCTTGTTCTCCACAGACCGTGATGAGTTGATCGTTCTTGATGAACTTCAGTTTCTGGTGCAGTGTCGAAGTGACTGCCCCAGCCTGGTGAATCCAAGGTCTTCCCAACAAATAGCTGTATGTTGTTCGGATGTCCATGACCTGGAAAGTGATTAGGAAAGTGTGAGGATTGATAGTTATGGGAAGGTCGACTTCGCCGATAACTACTTTCCGAGATCCGTCAAATGCTTTGACGACGACCTCACTGCCCCTCATCAGGGATCCTTTGAATGATAGCTGCATTAAAGTGGACTTCGACATAATGTTGAGAGCCGATCCGGTGTCTACCAGTACGCTCACTAAAGCATCGTCTTGACAGTTAATTGTGATATTGAGCGCCATGTTGTGACTTTTTCCTTCTTCTGGCATTTACTCGTCACTGAACCCTAAGTTGTTGCAGGAAGTGATGTTAGAGACAATGCTATCGAACTGTCGTATTGACACATCCTCTTCCATGAAGGCCTGCTCTAAGACTTTCTGTAGAGCTTCCCTGTGAGCCTCAGAGCTGAGTAAAAGATATAACACGGAGATTTTTGAAGGAGTTTGTAACAGTTGATCAACAATGTTGTATTCACTTTTTTGGATGAGCTTCACAATCTCATCATTGTTCTTCGAAAAGTCAGGATCACCGGATTGACCGACTGGTTGATTAGGAACTTCTGTTTGAGGTTCATTTTCCCTGTTAGGTTCTCCAACTCCTCGGTTGAAGATTCGGCCACTCTGTGTTACTCGACCGATGTCTGCAATATTTACGACGGAGGGTAATGGAATTTCCTTTCCATTCTCAATTATTGTTGCACCGTATTTGTAAGGGATCACCTTATCATATTTGTACGACACTGGTCCCGGTAGATAGATAACTATAGGGGCCTTCTGATTTATCTGACTGTCGTAAGTAATTTCAATCAGTTCCTTGTTAAGAATCTTCGATTCGTCAAGCAGAGGGATGATGGCAAAAACATCTTTGGTCCTCTCAAGATCAGAGATTACAACAACATCTTTGATTTGATTAGCAAAGTAGTCTGGCGTCCAGTTGATGGACCCTGAAACTGAATATTATTGAATCTCTTTGCGGTCCAACTGACTTTGAAGGGCTGCTTGCACGAGGTAGCATCCTTGATTATTTTCCAAGAAGACCCTACAGCGCTCGTAGTTATGTGGCGGTACCTGGCCACGTCCGCTTTGAATGCAGTGTAACCTCACTAGATCTGTTTCCATTGATCGAACATCCTGACTTTGATGCCTAGTAGGTTTCCCATTAACCTCACTGATTTGTTGCGTGTCTTCGTCCATATTGATCGGAAGCCACCAGTTGTTTAACAAGTGTTGCAAAGTTCTTTGAACGATAGCACATCCTTGGTTACTCTCACAACATCCTTTACAGTTCTGATAATTATGCGAAATCAGAAAACCAAGCTGGACCTGCTTAGCGTGTAATTCTACCAAGCTGGTATTCATCAAGCGAATATCAAAGATTTGAATCACGTTGATCTGATAAGGATTTTTATCATGGTAGTCCTGGATCCACCCAAGATCCATCTGACGCTGGAGGGCCTCTTACATAAAAGAGCATCCCTGATTATTTACCAAGCAAATCAGACAGGAATTATAATCGTGCCGCGGCAGATTATGATACTAGCTTTGCCTTGAGTGCATTGCCACCAAGTTGACATTCATCACACGGATGTTGTGGCTCTGAATGATGTTGGAACTTGCATGAGTCATGTTAACTCCACGAACTCGATGCTCTTGGATCCACCCAAGATCCAATTGTTCCTGTAGAGCTGATTGTACCACAGAACATCCTTGATTATTCTTAGAGCAGATATCACACTGGTGATAGTTATGAGGTGGTATATGGCCATACCCGCTCTGTCTGCGATGCATTTTGACCAGATTGGTCCTCAATAAGAGTACATAATGAATTTGATAGCTGTTGTTAGACTCTCCTTCTATCAAATTTACTGCAGCTTTCTCGTGTTGAGGCAACGGGTTCGTGAGAACATTCAGATTCGTATCTTTGAAAGATAAGACCCCGCTCCTAACAAGCTTTTGTACGTCGTATTTGAAACTGAGACAGTTTTCTATGCTATGCCCTGGTCCTCCTTGATGGTAAGGACAAGTCTGATCCGCTTTGAACCAAAAAGGCAGATTTTCTGGTACTGTAAGAGGAGCCCTGGTTTGGACATGCCCCTTGACCAGTAGTAATGGGAACAGTTCTGCGTACAACACCGGTATAGGGTCAAACCCTGGTGGTCGTGTTGTACGGTTGTTGTTATACTGGGGACGAGCCTACTGAAGAGGCTATTGTGTCCTTTGCTGATATTGTTGTTGAATCGGTTGGCTTTGAGCAACCTGAGGTTGATACGTAGGAACAGGCGCAGGGTTGATAGCAGGAGTTACAGCTGCTACTGGTTGGTACCGTCGCCTTTGCTTTCCTAGAGAGATATTCCCAATATCCTGCTCTTTTTTCTTAGGGAGAGCACTACCGTATCTTTTTGTACTACTTGATGATCCAGCGTCTTTAACTAAACGTCCTTCTCGGATGGCTTCCTCAAGACGAACTCCCATTCCCACCATCTCGGTGAAGTCACTAGGCGCACTAGCAACCATTGTGTCGTAGTAAAATGAGCTTAAGGTTTTTAAGAAGATCTTTGTCATCTCTTTTTCCTCAAGAGGTGGACAAATCTGGGCGGCAATTTCATGAAATATCTGAGTGTACTCCTTAAAGGTTTCCTTATCCTTTTGTGACATCGATCTGAGTTAATCTCAGTCCGGTGCCATGTCCAAGTTATACTTATACTGTTGAACGAAGGCAGCGCCAAGATCCCTGAAAGTAGCGATCTTAGTGCGGTTTAAGCCCATGTACCATTTGAGTGCGGCACCGGTTAAACTATCCTAAAAGTAGTGAATCAGTAGCTCCTGGTTCTTTGTCTGAGTTGACATTCGCCGAGCGTACATCACCAAATGAATTTGAGGACAAGAGTTACCCTTGTACTTTTCAAATTCATTCTACATCCCCAAGAACTATTATTGGAACTCATTCATTCTGTCAAACATACCTTCATTTCCACCAGATGGTATCTATGGAATCTGTCCTTCCGGGACAGTGTGTACCACGGGTGGTGGTACAGTCATCATGGCAGTGACTCTAGGTGCCTCTCGAAGTTTGTAACCTTCAGGAGTTACTGTCATGCCCCTAGCATCTTTGCTTTCTCGAAGTTTGTAACCTTCAAGCCCAGCGGTTCCTGCTGGATTTCCGGATCTTCCATGATTGGCAGAATATATCCTTCCGGGATATAGTTGAGTGGCATGCTCCAGGGACAATCTTTCTGCATTTTGTACCTAGGATCCTACTTCTCCACTATGGACGTTGATGTGATCTCTGAGATCACAGTCCTTTGTTGTTGCATCAGAGCTTCTGCTAGAGCTTGCATGCTGTTATGAAGCTTTCTCAGATCTTCTTTCAGAGTGTCGATCTCTTCTCTCAACTCTCTGTTCTCTTCCTCGAGATCATCCATCTTTTCCTGTCTATTGGCCTGAGTATTGTACGAATGAGACAGTTTGTCTCTAGAATCGAGACGCAAACGTGAGATTCGTAGGGAAGAAGAATGCATTTATGCAAGAATGATGAATGATATGCAATGATTAATTAGTTATTTTTGTTATCTTACTATATAAGAAAAATTGAGGCTCTGGAAAAGCCTTTTCTACCCTTCCCTCTAATCTTGCCACATAGCCAAACTAAGGGTAATTTTAGTCCTAAAATTACTTTTTGTAACCTATTGTGTCATATTGTTGAATTTCAACTATCTATTTTGTGTATTATGCCTTTGCTATTTTGATTTGAATGTATTGATGATGTCATTTGGTGCTCTTTAGTTCCAAAACAATCTATCCAATTCAAACTTTCTTCTCTTTCCTTTTCTCTTTCAATTGTCACTCAGATATTTTCTCACGTCTATCACTTCAGTTTCTGAAAAATCTGGTTCTTCGTCTTCTTCTTTATTCGTCTTCTTCGTTATTTTCCTCTTCCTCTTATTTCTTCTTTCTTTTGTATGCAGAAACGAAAACTAGAAAATGGAGGAATATCAATCAGAAATGGGGAAAAATCGGCGGCCACGGTGGTGCAAACTTGCGAGTAGAGGACGAAAGGGTACTTCAGTGGTGGTGATGGATTCGTGAGGAACGTGTGGTGGTCAAGATTCACAGTTTTCCGGTGAGAAGTGTGGCGGCGATTTTCTTTTTGTTTTGCTACATGTTGTTTTTCATATATTAGTGAAAAGTTCAAACCTTTAATGTTTTTCCTTTCATATCAGTTTAAAAAATCATACTTTTTGTTTCTGTTCAATTTTTCTTCATTTCATATCTTAGTATTCTATGCTAATTTAGGGTTTGGATTTTTGATTATTCTATCAATTTTTCTGGTTTTTGTGAAAGGTGAGATCTACCATGGATCCACTAGTATTGTTTCCCACACACAGTGAGTGGGGTCTCATCTTGAAAATAAACATTATCTTAAGCTTGAAATTTCCAGAGAGAATTTAATATGCGGTTATTCTTGATATGTGTATGTATGTTGCAGGAGTGAAGTAACCAGGTGACACAACTGAAGATTTTCAATAAAATGATATTTTTTGCAATATGTTATTGACTACATTGATTCAACGTGATAGGTCCTGCCACTGAGTTGGCTCCTTTCAGAGGTTTCTTGGAGGTTTGAACTATATTGCCGGTGTTTGAGGAATAACGTGTTGGCGGATGAATGTAGTAGTGATTGCCGATTTGCTGCAAGATTTGGTTTTGGTGGATCTGAAAGGTATTTTAAATCTCTCAACATACCCTTTAATATGTTGTTCATTTTCATTTGTTTTTCAGTAGTCAATCTACGTGTGTGAATTGTTGAATGAAAACATATTTAGTGCATGTTGTTTTCTTTTATTGGTGAACTTATGTTTCTTATTGTTGCCTTCAGATAGTATCACTGGTAACTGAAACTGGCACTGATACTCCACTGCTCATGTGCATAATCAGATTTGTATTCTGTGCAACTGTTAGATGAACATTAGAGGATCCATGTTCTGGTTTTTGTAAATTAGATCTAAAATTCTTGGTAAGAACATAAGTTGTTCGCTCTTGACAGAACTATACTGAATTATGATTGTCTGAATGCAGAGAAAGAGACTATCAGAGGTGATGAAAGCTGAGAGACGTGAGATGGTGATGGAACTGATAGTGAGAAGGGGTCCGTCCAAATTCGCCTCTCCGATATCATGAGATGGGAAACCATCTACAAACGATTCAACAATGGCCATACCTTTCAAACTCATCAACGATATCAACGTCCGCAAAGTGTTGTGGAAGATCCCAGTTAAGATACATTTAGATTTGGGGTCGTCGCAACGGGTTTTCGACAACCAGTATGGTGGTGGGTGGTGGTGGTCTGTGGTGGTGGTCTGACTCGAAAAGGTTTCTCTTTGACATTTTCAATTTAGGTTTTGTTATTAACTTATTCTATTGTATATGATCTATTTAGGTTTTTTAACTAATATTGAACTAATTGTTATGATTCTTATTAGTTTATGTCTGGTTTGTCAGATAATGAAGGTGAATGTAAAGTTCAACTGTATAAATCCGAAAAACCCATATCTATTCTCAACAAAATCTCTTATAAAGCCTTACCGAAAACTGAAAAGGCCATGAACTCATCCTACAGATGCCACTTCGTACATTGTCAAAGGTATGTTCTAAAATCTGGAAGGTTTATGAACATTCGTTCTTGAATCCTTTGATGTGCCGTTGTGGGTTTCTCGCTGGTGGTTAAGGAATAACGTGTTGGCTGAGGAATATTGTGGAGATGTGTTATTTGAAACTTTGTAGAAACTTATTTTTGTTTCAGTTATTACATATTTGGCTGATGATGGATATAAAAGTGGTTGAAGATTTCATTTGATTTATTGTTTATACAAAGGTCATATACTTTGATATCTTTTCTAACTAAATCTTTCTAAAATGCTTAAAGAAAAGTGGTGGCAGTTTCTAAGATAGATTTATGACAGTATTAACAGATGTGGACGAAAAGAATGCTCAAAGAATGGAAGATTTTTTAGAACAATCTGCCAGGTTAGTTTTGCAAAATAGCTTGTAACATTCAACTTAATACTATATTCCCTGTATGATGTTCAAGGTCCAACTCCTCACATTGTTCAAAATCTCCTAATATGTATAGTCTAACATTTTCATTATGCTTGTGTGTTTTTTCTTTCTCACTAAGAACATTGTTCTATTGTTAAGCATGTTTTCTCTTTACTTTGTTATGGTTTTGGGCATTGTTTGTGCAAGTTAAAAAACAGAACCAGATAAGCCAATCAAGACGTTGGAAATTGGGATAATGTTGCTCTGGTTGTCCTCTGGTTGTATTAAATTATGATATCATTGGTTGTGGTATATAATTACTGAATGCGGGATATGCAACCAAATGCATGAATCTGGTGTTTCATTTTTTTTGCTGAGCTCACTTTGACCATGACAGTAGAGGTTTGAACCCATGAGTTTCAAACCAGTGTTTCATATTTATTGGTGAACTAATACTTTGATACTTTGATTGTTTTTCATCCAAATGATATTTTGTGTACATGTGTGCTTTCTTTCAGTGTATATTGTTGACCATGGTCAATTGTTACTATTTCAGCCCTTGAATTGTTGGGCTTGCTGTAGGTTACCAGATGCAGATTCTCTCCCTATTTTGAGAATGGTATGGACTCAATTTCATTTCGTTTAAAATACACACATCTATTTTTATGGACCATTCGATTTTAATGTTTACAGGTGACAATGGTGATTCAAGAAGTGCTAAGATTATATCCACCAGCAGCCTTTGCACAGAGATCCTGAAATGTGGGGACCACATTGAAATGAGTTTAAACAAGAAAGGTTCAGTGCCGGTGTTTCTACCATATTCAAATGAGTTTAAACCAGCAGCCTTGGCCACTGATCTTCAGATAGTATCACTGGTAACTGAAACTGGCACAGATACTCCACAGTCATTTGAGAAAACCCTATCCAAATGACAATCTCTTTGCACACCTAAGGTAAAACATCAAATACTATGCCTATTTTTCCATATTTTGAACCATTCTCCTCCATGTTGATTACTTTTGTTATTCGACAAATTAATTCTAAAATGCTTAGTAAGAACATGAGTACTATGTTTGTCAAATGGTTTACATCTCATTTTACGTTACAAATTAATTTTTCATGGTTACTTTTCATTTCATTTAATGACCAATAATTCTATACATTGTATTACGAACTGCATGGTACGCTTAACCATCATTCCTCATTATTAATTTGCCTCTGAGTATTCCAACTTTACATTTTCTAAACTATTAATTCATTTCCAATTCCAATGTAGGGGAAGGTGTAGGGTCTCAACCCTCATTATATATTCATGCCTCCTAAACTCTATATAACACACCAAAGTTGAAGAATAAATCAGTTACTTTATGGCATCCAACCACAGTATCAATGCACCGGTGCCTGCTGCTGTTCAGAAATCGCCACCAGAGGCTACTGATGTCCAGACACCGCCTCTCCTGCAACCTTCACCCGATTTCCAACTACCAGATGGTAACGATCATCGTGTCGAGGGCCAACGGCCTCTACAGGTTTGGAATTTACAAATTGTGCACGTTTTGTTCATCAAAACATCTATGTCTGCAGTACTTAATTACTAACTCTTTTTGTACATAACATCAACAGACCCAACAAATTATTCAACCTGCTGTCGACAATGAAGCCCTTCCTGACAACCAAACACCTTCGGATGTTCAACCAGCTACGGAATTCCCCCCGCTGAACCCGACCAACAGCCTCCCCAGTTTCAACCACTTCTGCAGGTGCGACTGGTACAGATTTCTTCTCACTAAACGTTAATGTATTATGATGATTTTAGTCGACGGTCCCTTATGTTTTCAATGTTTACACTTTTCATAAATTGCTTTTCTTCTTCAGGTACATGCCACCTGTGCGGTACGTAACAGAAGAAAGAGGAAAAGAAAAACAAAAGCATCCAGATATCTGAGAAAATATACATTTCATGATTCTGATGAAGCCGAAGAACGCAACTACGAACCGGTTGATTCTGACGATGACGAGCGGGACTACACATAGGACAACTCTATGTCTGCTTGGAGATTTAGAGATTCTGATTAAGTTTGCAACTTATTTCCAATTTCGTTTATGTTTTGAGTGCTGATGTTCAATCTTAATATAATACTGGGGTAATGTTTGTAGTGATAGGCTGCTTGACACAAACTGACAATGTTAAACACAAATTGCTCAATCATTTTTTCTACCCGCACATGACAATCGATTATATGTTTTGAATGATGTTTTTACATCCTGTTACAACTATGCTATAATATATATTATGACATCCCACATTATATCACCTTCCAATTGAGTGATTGGTCATATAGGCCATTAAAAATGGAAACCGGATCTCAAGTGTCTTGGAAATGTAAATTTGGACAAAAATTCATATAAAAAACATTAGGAAATCTTATTTTAAATTTAAGGGACAAATAAATTCAATGATGATATTATTATTATTATTATTATTATTATTATTATTATTGTTATTATTATTATTATTATTATTATTATTATTATTATTATTATTATTATTAACTTTTGTCTTTATTTCAACGCACCGTTAACACACCAGTTTCGTGTCAACACGGGTAACCAGACCAAAATCTCTGTGAAGGCACGAGTTCCTACATTTTTTGTACAATTAAAGAAATTAAAAATCAATATCTGTAAACAAATGTATGAATTCAAACACGAGAAAAATGTGTTGTTTAGAATTTAGAAAATAATATATGAATAATTGAAGTATATATTACTGATGTCTTTCTTTTAAAAATTGGAATTTTCATACAATTTTGTTCTTATTTTAAAAATATGTCTTTCACATCAGTACCGTGTGGACGCATGGGTAACCATACCAAATGCACGGGTAACACATCAGTACCGTGTGAACTCACGGGTAACACACAATACTGTGTGAATGCACGGGTAGCCAGGGCAAATCTTTATTGTGAATGCACGGGTAGTACACAAGTACTGTGTAAACACAGTGACGACCGGGGCAAAATCGGTGTAAACGCGTTGATATCTAATATTGTTTATTTGAAATTATTTTTATTTTTACATACCATTGTATCAAATATAATATATGAATAATTGAAATATATATTATTCATGTCTTTCTTTTAAAAATTGAAAATTTGTTACAATTTTTTTTAAATTTTAAAAATATGTCTTTCATTTCGATATTTCTCTTTCATTCACTTATATTTTTATCTTTTACTACTTTATGTTATTATTTTTTATTAAATTTCAATATTTTCTATTTATTATTTGAATTTCATAATCTAATTGGTGACAATTCCGCAGTCCACTATTCTTTTGTGACTTATCATTATTTGATATTATATTTTTTTATTAACACAATCCTTTAAAAATTATGAATTTAAATTTTTGCCTCTCAAAATATATTGGTCGCATTTCAAAGGTCCGCAGCGGAACATGTGCGTCCGCACGGGTATCCCACTAGTTTAATCAAAAGAAACTTCAACAATAGGATTGCAAATATCACATAGTGGGGAAACCCCGTTTTATTGAATTCAAAGATTGCGAAAACGGAAATATAGTAGATTACAAAGTGCTGAAAAGGAAATGTCTAAGCTAATGGATCCTGAGTCCTCTCTGAAGAGAGCTTAGGTGCTGGTTCTGGTGCTTTCCTTTTCTTTGACCAGGGCTCTTGGGCCATTGTCGGGTTGTCATTCCTTTACCACGTGAAAGGAGCGAGCAAATTTCTCTGGTCATCCTGATTCTCTACAGCATGTTGCTCTAAAATCTCAATCAGAGCATCTTTATCTTTCAACAGCTGCAATATTTTCTTACACTCCACATTGAGAATGCGGTACTTTTTCCTCCAAGACCTCTTCTCCTGCTGAACTTTGTTGAGAGTTACCTGAAGTTTTTCCGTCTCAGACGTAAAATAAAGGATAGAGTCCCTTAACGGCAGAACTTCCTGACGAGGGTAAGGCATCCTCAGCTTGAGAGCTCTAGTTTGTACCAAATGGAGATAAGGCTCCACCGAGAAACAGTCCGGTTTTCCTAGAGACTCTCTTCCTTTCCTATGAACGTGTTTCCAGACATGCACTATTTCTGTCTTTAGTGCTCTGTCGTTTTCTCCTTCCTTGAAGAAAAGACCTTCCAGACGAGCATTATGCGGGACATGCCTCATCGGGTATCCGAATTGACGATGAACCAAAGTTGGATGACAGTTGATTCCCCCTTAGTTCCTATAAGGGGTACGTTTGGGAAGTTTCCACAATGGTCAATGATCTTGATCTCGTCGTAGATTCGATTGTACCAATCGATGTCAGAGTTGGTAAGAGACATTATTCTCTGCGACCAATGTAAAGTATTATTTTGATCCCAAAATGCAGCAGACTTGGGCAAGTGGGAAATCAACCATTTGTACAGCAGGGGTACACAGCATGTGATCATTCCTCCGCTGTATAAATTCCTTAAGTGTACAGAATCATACGCATCTGCGAGTAAGGTTAGTACGAGATTTCCAATCAGAAATATCTTAATGGCATTGATATCTACGAAGTTATCGATGTTGGGAAACAAAAATAACCTGTAGGTGAGCAAAACAAAGATGCTCTCGAAAGCGGCCACATTCCCTATACTAGCAAAGTACAGGGCTTTCTTTATCAAAATCTGGGCTGGAAAACCCTGGATACCACCCTTAGTGGTCATGTGAGTCCTGACTTCTGACTCGTCCAAATAGATTGCTCTTGCAATGGTTTGATATTTTGG
This sequence comes from Lathyrus tuberosus, assembly GCA_022829125.1. Taxonomy (NCBI): domain Eukaryota; kingdom Viridiplantae; phylum Streptophyta; class Magnoliopsida; order Fabales; family Fabaceae; genus Lathyrus; species Lathyrus tuberosus. The sequence continues at coordinate 798,479 of JALAZF010000727.1, read as the reverse complement.
AATTTCTTCCAGTCCAGAAAAGGGAGCTTGATCAGTAATATGTAAATCAGTCAGGTGAGAATAATCCTCTAGTGTTGGTGTAAGCTGATAATCCAGGAATGTGAAACAGTGATAGACCAGATCGTAGAACTGGATTAGGGTAGACAGGATTCATTCAATTACATGGACCCTTAATATGGACAACAGTCCCCCATACTTAACTCTGAAAGCCTCAGGTTTGGTGATCATCCCAACCAACCCTCTTAAATCCTCTAATTTTGGAACCTTGAAGGTGCACTTGTGAGTTTTCCTTCTACCAAAATCCATTAGCAATCTCTTTATCTGACATTAGCAATCATTATCTTAGTTTAATTTGAAAAAGAGATACTAGAAGAGAAGGTTTTTCTTTGTTTCAATGTTTTCTAAATGAATGTATGAATGCAGCACACAAAAACATAGAAAAAACATGGGGTCAAATGGTCGGTGTCATGAAGTCAAGGCCCTACCCATCCCCAAAGGTTTATACTGGTGATTTTTTGTACCTGTCCGCAAAATCATTGACCCCTCTTAGGATTACAACAACAAGCAGATCGCCAGCGAGCTGATGTATCTTAGAGTGATCTCAAATGAGGGTAGTATTGCGTGACAACTATTCCCGATAGCTTCAGCACTACAAATTGGTTTCAGTCTACTAAAAACCTCAGCTTCTCAGATAACCCAATCGACCACACTACTTTCAACAACCGAAGTCGTATAGGCAATGCATCTGCAAAGGGAGTCTCCACTGAGTTTGATGGTCGACCGGGGACTCTTAACTGGGATTCACTCCCCGTAAGATTACCCGTATAATGCCATCACCTATCTTAGGTGTATACTCAATCTTTCCACATGCGGCATTACACGCATTCCCATTAGCAGAAAAATAAACACAGATATCAAATAGGAAAAGCAATATATATATTGGTCTTAATATCCTAGACCTCTAGTCCTATGATCCTATACAGCCAATGACTCCTTAGCAGAGTCGTCATTTCCATAGTATCTGGTGAATTTTCACCTTAAAAGAGGCTAGAAAGAATGCCTCCCACTGTGGTCGCCCCTTTTCTGTAGCGCGATTTTTGTGGTTTCGAATCACTATCGCTTTGGTACTACAGTTCGATTCATTTTTTATCCTGTTGAGTTGATTAAGGAAGGGAAATAGATGTCTTTAATTAACCCTGCTTGCAAACTGAGGTTAAAAAATCAAAACTGTTGGTTTACAAATGCTATAGGGGGGTTTGTCTTTTAAGGTTATTTGCTTAAAAACAAGGTCTAGACTAGAGAGTAGGTTTCTGTGTTAGGTCTGATGTTTTTGATGGATATATGCTGGTACTGGATTTTGAGTTTTTGATTAGTATGCTCGCTAATATTTTTGCAATCTTATGCCTACGTATTCCTGAAACAGGGAAATCAGAGCGATCGTAGTTCCTCCTATTCTAAACAGTTTGTTTGTATCTTGTTCAAAGCCTAAGATGTGAAGCTAAACAGTTTGTTTGTATCTTGTCAAAGCCTAAGATGTGAAGTTGAAGGGTTTGACTCAACAAGAGAGTATTTTTATCTATCCTATATAATGGCCAAGACGGAGGCTAAAAAGGGTGACTCAACAAGAGAGTCTCGAACCGGTGATTGACTCAACAAGAGAGTGACTCAACAAGAGAGTCTTTTATACTCAACAAGAGAATGTTTTGTTGTCTCGTACGAGGCCCGAGATAGAGGCTAAAAGGACATTGACTCAACAAGAGAGTCTTTTATACTCAACAAGAGAGTGTTTTATATGTGTCTTGTATGAAGCCCAAGACGGAGGCTAAAGGTTGACTCAACAAGAGAATCTTTTATAATCAACAAGAGAGTGGGTTTTTATATGTCTTGTACCAAGCCCAAGACGGATGCTAAAAGGGAGACTGACTCAACAAGAGAGTCTGAAAAGGTTAGCTCCGCTGGGGAGAGTCATTGTACAAAGCCCAAGAGGATGATATCTCACTGCTGAGGTTTAGATCCATAGGCAGGCCAAAGGGTGGGGAACTCTCATGAGAGAGACCGGGTTTCAGAGTGACTAGTGTTTTTTCCTATGTTTGAAAGGAACTTGAGAATGTATTTGAGACTCAAGTGGTTTAGTCTGTCCGAGTCTAGAGTTTTATCTATTGTATAATGCCCAAGAGGAGGCACGTGCACTAAGGGATGAGTATCAACCCTAAAGTGGCCAGAGGTTTGACACTGGAAAGACTGCTCTAGCAAAGGATGACTAAGTTCTGTCTTATACCTTTAAGAGATCGTCAGGGTTCTTGTATTAAGCCCAAGAGAAGGTATGAGAACTTCTAAGAAGCCAACGGGTCCTTGTACAATGCCCAAGAGGAGGCGGGGATTCTTTTAGGAAGCTTGTGGGTCCCCAAACCAAGAGAAGTTCAAGAAATGCAATTCACAGAGAATACATCATTCCAGGAAAGTTCGAGAATTTGGAAGAAACTCAAGAGATACCATTCATGGAGAAACAATCATCTCTGGGGAGTTAGAGTTTCTTTGACAATTTCTAAGAGTGACAGTCTGCGAAAAGGTTCACCGAGAATACTGCCTTTCTCTTTGTTCCATATTGTTTAACCCCAAGAGAAGGGAAGACTGTGTCTGGAATCTTATGGGGGATCTAGTTTTGAGTGTATTTAAGAGTGACCAACAAGGCTTTATCTAGTGCTAGACGTAGTTGCCGGGGAAAACTCTAAATAACTATACTAGTATTACACAGTGGATATTTGACAAGTATATAAAAGGATGTGAAAGGACACTTACAGTGAAACAGCCCCACAATACATATGAAGGCGGTAAATGAAAGCGAATAAACACTTACCCGTTGTAGAGCTTTCAGGATGTTTTGTTAGTTGTTCAACAAAGAAAGTTTTGATAACAACAGATATTCAAAATCAAAATCATAGGAGAAATTGCTTTGAAAAGATTGTTGGGGCTTACACCTCAAGGAGAGGCCCAAGTTTTAACGATGATCGCACCGTTGTTTTGAAAACTGTAAAGAGGGACTTATACAGTATGTGAGGCCCAAAAGTTTTTATGTACAAGGGGATTGGGTCTTACACTTTACCAAGAGGACCAAAGATTATTTTTGTACAAGTGATGGGGCTTACGGCTCAAGGAGAGGCCCAGATGATTTTTTTGAAAACGACGATCGTGCCGAGGTTTTTGAAAGCACAGGGGGTCTTATATAATGACTGAGGCCCAAATTATTTTTGTTTTCAAAAAGGGGTTGGGTCTTACACTCGATTAGAGGCCCAAAGAAAAGAAATGGGGCTTATAACACGAGGGTAGGCCCAGATGATTTGATTTTTGAACTGGCGATCACGCCAAGGTTTTTCTTTTAACGTAGAGAGACTTATACAATATCTGAGGCCCAAAATTGTTTCAGTTAAAAGGGGATTGAGTCTTACACTCTATTAGAGGCCCAAATAAAAGAAATGGGGATTATAACACGAGGGTAGGCTCAAATGATTTTGTTAAAAAGGCAACGATCGGCAGTTGTTTTTGAAAATACAGTGGGACTTATACAATGACTGAGGCCCAAAAGTGGTGAATTTACAAAGGGGATGGGTCTTACACTCTAATAGAGGCCCAAAATTGTTTGAAAAAGATTTGTGAGGGTGAAAATCAAAGAAACCCTAATTTTGTTTTCCTTTAAAAGTAAATATTTAAAGAAAATCAATAAAAATGATAAAAATACCAAATAAATTTGAATAAACCACTTGTGATTTTTGTTTAAGGTTTGAAAAATGAGGTTTTAATCACAAGATGAATCAGAACTCATTTGGTTTTGATTTTCAAAATAAATATTAACTTTCAAATGTTTAAAAACAATTAAAAATGAATTTATTCACAAAAATACTAATTATATTAAATAAATAATATAAATTCGATTTTTTGTGGAATAAAATATTTCAACATTTTTGTGATTTTTTGCAAAAAAAAACAATAAAAAATAATTAAAATTGAAGGAGTTATTAATTTTTCAAATCATTAAAAATAATATGAAAATTAATAAAAAAGTGAAAAAACCATTAAAAAGGGGTCTGGGCGAGGGGGGTTCGAACCCCAGACCTCTTGTGTGCAGTGTGCGTGCCTTACCATTGGGGTGGTGATACATCGGTGTATCAAACCCCAGCCACAAATATACAAGGTTTGCCTTGTGCTTGGCCTGGCTAAGGCAAGGCAAGGCAAGACTTTTGGTCAGAAACGTGAAGGCCATAACTTCCTCATTTCTCCATGGATGGAGACAAAATTTATATGCATCTGGCCTAGAATTTCCCAAGGAATCTAATGGTGGTGGTGGTTTTTCCAAAAAATCAATCCTCCTCAAAACCCGATAATGGTTTTGAAATAGGTCAAAATGTGCATTTTCTGAGCTACCTTTTGGTACAGGCATGAATTACATGATAAATTGGTTCAAACACAACACATATAACATGTATAAGAGATGCATGATCATTGGACTTCAAAGAAAGGCATATTTCAGAGAGTTCAAGTTGTGATGCTTACCTCCTTTGGAGCTTTTTGGGCTATCTGTCAAGTGCCTTGTTCCAGAAATGTTTTGATGCTTTAAACACTCTCAAATGATCCCTTAGAAGCTTTTAGGATGATTGGAATCAGCGGGAAACCTCAGGAATGGAAATTGGCCCTTTCTGGTAAAAGGGGCAAAAGTTGCCAAAATAGCAACTCTCTCAAATGGTTCCAGATGTGTAGAACCATTTGGGACAGTTCAATGATGATATTTGGAGTGTGTTTGAGGTTTTATCTGGTTTTGAAAGTGACTGAATCAAGACATGGCTTGAAAAATGCAAAAAAGTTCAATTTTGAGGTTTTGAGAGGGGACTTTGTGATTTTGGTGTTACAGGTCACTTGTGAGAGTTTGGACAGCTTAGATATGACATATTGGATGTGTTTGGATCATGAGCTGTGATGGAATTTCTCTCTAACTCAAAAACACAGAGTTACCTTGCTAAAGAAGGCATTTTTGCCTAGAGAAAGAGATTTTGAAAAAAGCAAGTGTTGTAGTGCTTTGGCGTACTTAAACTGAGCACAAATGAGCTCTATTTATAATAGAGCAAGTTTGTTTTGGCTGCAATAGTGAATGGAAACTGGAGCAGAGGTTTGGTAAATGTTGATCAATAGGAATCCAAGTCTCCTCTAGCCATTGACTAGAGGTTAGGGCACAGGCTGCGGGTTACCTTGGTTCAGATCTTATCCTTGACTCATTCAGATGGAAATGGCTCAGTTCATGCCACCTTGGTGCATCCATTGAATGCTCCAAAACAAAATTGGAGTCTTGTCCCCTCTTTAGGGTTTTTTAGGTTTGGCATGCTATTTTTAGTTCCAAGGACTTAGGAGGCTTATGGATCAGTGTTTGTCCCTTCTTGGTTCCTCCCTGAGGTGTTCAGATGGATAAGCATGCTTGTTATTTGTACAGATTGCTCAAATCGAGCAAAATGCACAAATCTGCCTTATTATGACAATTGCAGCAGGCATATTGCCACTGTCATAACTCTTAGCTCAAATGGAATTTCATGGAGTTCTTGGCCATTTTGGAAAGCTCTTATATGATACAACACATGTGTGATCATAGTTTGTCTTGATACTTTTTGGATCCAAGTGAAAAATCCCCCTAGTTTTGGAAAAAAGCAAGACAAATTCTGACTTAGTGAAAATTTCACTAAGTGTTGGAAAAAATGACATTTCATGTTTTCAGCCATTTTGATCATTCCATAACTTAAAATCTATGAGGAATTGGGGTGAGGTGTATTTGAAGCTTTTGTAGTATGCCATGAGAGCTACAAATTCATCTTTGGATCAGCCAAAATGGTTGCTTGGATCTCAAGTTATGATCCTTGGAAGTTGGTACCCTAGCCACTTTGTACCATAACTTAGAAAAGTTCTAAGTTTTTATGGTTACCCCTTATACAAGTTATCCCACTTTCTTTGGTTTTTCTTGATGAATTTTGATTCAAATCACACATTAACATCATTTTAGGTTTAGGGGACCCTAATTGATTAAAAAATCAAAAAGTCAAACTTTGACTTTTGGGCATAGTTGACTTTTTATCAGATGAATTCCAAACTGTGCGATCCTTTATGAAATCAAGTCCTTGACCTAAATAAAACTTGATGGATTGATTTCATAGGTGTTATAGGGTGTATTGAATCATGTCCCAAGGTTTGGGAGCATGTCTTGGTCAAAAGTTAAAGGCACAGTTGACTTTTTCTGCGAAACCCTAACTGTGGTTCTGATGAACTGGAAACTTGTGAATCAAGCTTCTTGGATTAATCCATTGTTGCAAATGGATCAATGTAGTGTATTGGAGACCCTCAAATCATGTCTTGAGGTCTTGGCTTATGTTACGTCCCAAAAGTCAACTTAGGGGTGAATTAGGTCAAGAAACCCTAATTCCTGATTTTTGATGTATGCATCCCCTGAGGTTAAATTGACATGATTATTGGGTTCATGAGGTCCCTTGGAGTATCTTAGGTTATGCTTGGAAGCATTGGCTCATGCCCATAGGAAAATTTCCATCTGGAGGCCCTAGTCGACCAAAACCCTAATTTGGTGACACTGGCGATCTTAAGGCTTAATCCACCAGGAATGCTGCAACATTGTGCTTGATTCTTACTGTAGGGGTCCTCTTGATCCATTGTGGATGTTTGAAAGGTTTAGACAAGTTGAAGATCATGTTATTCCTTGATTGATCCTTTGTCTAAGAACTCTGAGAGGGCTTGAAACCCTAATTATTGTTTGTAGTAATGTTCACCCATCTTTGGGGAGACTGATGAGGTATGATGGTTTACCCATATTATGATGATGATTTGCACAATGATGGGAAATCTTAGTGGTCAAAGATTGGGGTATTACAGAGGCCCAGATGAATTCTTTCGAAAAGGCGACGATCGCATCGTAGTTTTGAAAACCACAGAGGGACTTATACAATGTCTGAGGCCCAAAATTGTTGTATTTACAAAAAAGATGGGTCTTACACTCTATTAGAGGCCCAAAAGTTTATTTTTATACAAGAGTTAGGGCTTATAACTCAAGGAGATGCCCAAATGTAAATAGTTTGAAAACGACGATCACGCCGAGATTTTTTTAAATGTATCGGGACTTATACAATGACTGACGCCCAAAATGGTTTATTTACAAAGGGATGGGACTTACACTCTATCAAGAGGCCCAAAAGTATTTTAAAAAGAAGAGAGAATGGGACTTATAACTCAGGGAAAGGTCCAAGTGAAAAACAGTGATCACACTGTCGTTTTGAAAATCGCATCGGGTCTTAAACAACGACTGAGGCCCAAAAAGTTTGTGTGTGCCAAGGGATGGGTCTTACACTCTATTAGAGGCCCAAAAGTGTTTGAAATGATGTTTGAAAAATTAAAATTAAGAGAAATCTTAATTTTAATTAAAAATATATGATTTCAAAGGAAATTAAATATAATAAAATATATTTAAAATCAAGTTGTAGGCTTTGAAAAATATTTTTAAAAATCATTTTTAATCACATGAAGACTTGAAATCCAATTAGTTTTGAAAAATCAAGGTGGAAATCTCATTTAAAAATGTTTGAAAACAAATAAAAATGAGATAAAATAAAAAAATTCAAACTATTATAAATATATAATATAAATTCAAATTTTTTTGTGCAATAAAATATTTCAACATTTTTGTGAATTTTCAAAAAAAGGATCCAATAAAAAATAATTAAAATTGAGAGAGAAATTAATTTTGAGATTAATTAATAAAAATCATGAAAAATAGTAAAATGAGAGAAATAGCAAAAATGGTCTGGGTGGGTCTTGAACCCATGACCTCCAACCAAACACACGCGCGCTGCTACCACTGGGGTGGTGATACATCTGTGTATCAAAACCACCCCATGAATACATAAGGGTGACCCAAATTTCAGGCCAGGCCAAGGCAAAAACCAAGTTGTGGTGGATTTGCATGAAGACCATAACTTCCTCAATTCTTCATGGAATTGGATGAAATTTAGATGGATCCTGCCTAGAATTTCATGAGGAATCCAATGGTGCTTTAAGAATTTTCTAAAGATGCTTCTTTTTTAAAACCCGATAGTTGTTTCAAAGTAGGCCAAGATTTGCAAGTTCTATGCTATCACATCATACCAGCAACAATAGCATGGAAAATTCTTTCAAGCACAACACATTTGATATATATGACATGTTTATGAACAATGGACATCAAAGCAATGCATATTTTAAGATTTCAAGTTGTGACACACTTACCTCTTGAAGCTCCTTGGGCTAACTGTCAAGATGTTTGTGCCAGAAGTAATCCAATGCTTTAGACAATCTTGATTGATCCCTTAGAGGCTTTTAGGATGATCAAAATCAACTAGAAACCTCAGGAACAAGAATTGGCTCTTGCAAAAGTGGCAAAAGTGACCAAAATGGCATCTCACTCAAATGGTATTACAGTTGAGGGATACTTGTTGGAACAACTTGAGGATGATATTTGGAGAGTATTTGAAGGGTTAATTGGTTTTGAAAGTGATTGGATCAAGACATGGCTTGGAAAATGCAGAAAAGTCAAATTTTGAGGTTTTGGAGGTTGACTTTCTGATTTTGAGGTTGTACAATGAGGATGAAGGTTTGAACACCTCAAATGAATGATTTCTAAAGTGTTTGGATGGTTATTTGAGTGGTTTTTGCTCTGGTTTCAAGAATTCCCAAATTGCTCCATAATGACTTGAAAATGAAGTAAGAGAGGAAGAGTGAGAAAACAAGGCTTTGGTATTGTTTGGTGTAGTTTGAAAAATCAGAAATGACCTCTATTTATAGTATAGGAAGTTTGTTTTTGAAGGAATAGTGAATGGCAACTGGTTAACTCTATTATCCAATGGGCATGCCCATATATCACTTCCTTAAATGCCAAGGTACCAAGTCTTCACTTGGCCATTGACTCGAGCTGGTCTTGGTAGCTTTAGGTCTTCTGATTTTTACAACAACCTTGACTCAATTGGACTGATAAGGCTTGGTTCATGACATCTCTATGTTCCACATCAATGCCAAATGACAAACTTTAAGTTTTTGGATTTGAAACTTTGAATGACCACATGCCAAAGGATAGGATCCTTGACTCAATGGAAACGGAAATCGTGGAAGAGGACAAAGCTTGCATGATGACAGAATTTGAAATGGAAATCGTGTGGCACAAGACATGCACCAAATTTGCCTTGAAAACCAGTTTGAGCAGGGCATGTTGTGAGATCCATAACTGCTTGATCAAGTTAAATTAATGGGAATTCTTGTACTCTTTGGAAAGCTCTCATGACATACTTTAACTTTTATGTCCACCAATGGACCTGGTTTAGCTTGGATCACGGTGAAAAAAGGCCTCAAAGTTGGCAAAAAATGAAATAGATTCTGACTTGAAAATTTCACTAAGTGTTGGAAAAAGTGGTCATTTTCACTTTTTGTGATTTTGAGCAATTCATAACTCAAAATCCATGAGGATTTGGAACCTCTTGTGGTTGACACTTTTGAAGTATGTCATGTGAAATTTCATTTGAGCTTTGGATGGAAGAAAAAGGCCTTAGGGTTTGGGCGTTATGACCTTGCAAAGTGGGTACCAAATCCATTTTGTTCCATAACTTAGAAAATTGTAAGTTTCCTATGGTTGCCCCTTTTGCAAGAAACCTCACTGTTCTTGCTTTTTCTTGATTAATGATGATCAAAGCCATACATTAACATTGTTTTTGACTTAGGGGAACCACATTTGTGAAAAAAATCCAAAAAGTCAAACTTGATTTTGGGTACAGTTGACTTGTTTGTCAGATGAATTCAAAACTGTGTGATCTTCTATGCAATAAAGTTCTTGATGTAATTCAAACCTAATGGATGGATTCCATAGGTGTTTTAGGGTGTCTTGAATCATGTCCAAAGTTTTGGGAGCATGTCTTGGTCAAAAGTCAAGATACAGTTGACTTTTTCTTCAAAACCCTAATTGTGGTCAAGATGAAATTGAAATTTATGCATCAAACTTATGGGATCAATCCATTGTTGTAAATGGATAAATTTGGTGTATTTAAGGCCCTCAAATCATGTCTTGATGTCTTGGTTCATGTCTTGTCTCAAAAGTTAACTTAGGAGTGAATTAGGTCAAGAAACCCTAATTCCTTATTTTTGATGAATGCTCCCCCTGAGGTTGTTTTGACTTGATGATTAGATCCATGAGGTCCCTTTGAGCTTCTTGGATCATGTTTTGAGGTATTGGCTCATGCCCAGATGAAAATTCTCATCTGGAGGCATTGGTCGACCAAAACCCTAATTTGGTGACACTAGCGATCTTGAGGCTTTATTAGCTTGAGATGTGGCACTCTTGTGCTTGATTCTTGATATGTGAGACCTCTTGATCCTTCATTGATGTTTTGAGAGGTTAGAGAAGTTGAAGATCATTTAATTTCTTGATTGATCTTTTGTATAAGTGATCTGAGAGGGCTCGAAACCCTAATTCTTGATTGTAGTGAATGATCAACAATCATTGAGAAGATTGATGAGGTATGATGGCACATCCATATTGTGGTGATGATCCTCACAATGATGGGAAATCTTGTGGTCAAAATTTGGGGTATGACAGATGCCCCCATTTAATCTTCTTGGACCCGAAGGTGTGAATGGCGGAGATATTCAGACATTCAGGGTGCAAGAGGATTAAATATCAGAATACCTGAAGTTTTGACTGTGGTTATGAATGGAAGTTTGCTCATCCATCTTTTTTTTCTAAGAAATGTTACTTAGAAAAAGGGTAAAACTTCCCCTTGATCCTGGTTTTCAGCCACGGAACTGGTCTTAGTTTCTTTTGAAATAAACTCCCCCTCGATCCTGGTTTTCAGCCACAGAACTGGTCTAAGTTTCTGAAATAAACTTCCCCTCAATCCTAGTCTTCAGCTACGGAACTGATCTCAGCTTCTTTTGAAATAAACTTCCCCTCGATCCTGGTTTTCAATCACGGAACTGGTCTTAGTTTCTTCTTGTCGAGTTCTTTCCTCGCAAGGAACGCTTGTAGCGGTCTTCATCAAAGTTCTCGCCGAGTTTTCAATGGGGAGACGCCTTTTGATGGGAAAAAAAATTTGAGGTCAGACTTGTTGGGGACACCCATTTGTTTGAGCTGTAGAGGTGTGTAAACTTTTCTGTTGGAGATGCCATTTGTTGACTCTACTGGGGTAAACGAGACTCTTGAGAGATCGCTTTTTGCTTGGGGATATTACATCATACTTTTCTTCGAGATCTTTTCGGAGAAATGCCATGTGATGTGATCCAATTTTGAGGTGCTGATGATTCCATTGAAAACAATTTTTTTGGGGAGAAGCCGTCGTATTTCCAAGAGTCTTCTGTTGAGAGGCGCTCTCTGGGGATTTTCTTTAATCTGGGAAAGCGAAAAAAAATCATCTCCAATGGTGAAGAGTGATATTCCAAAGGTGTCTGTCGAATGTTTTCTTTCCTTTCAGAGGTTCAAGTTATCAAAGTGGTCGAGGATAGATTCCAATCTACAAATAAACTGGGGAGAAATTGCTTAGACGATACATTTCTGGATGAGGAAAGAACTGACAACTTTTGGTGAGAGGACTTTATCACTTGGGGATGAGACCGACCAGAGTGATATTAATGCAATATATGTATGAATATGAATCAATTATGCATGATGTATGTATGTTTATGTTGACAAAACAGACACGATGCACAGACTAGTGAATGAATACGACAGGATACTCGGCCACTGCGAGGGATGAAAAGTACCATCGATTTACGATAACAATCTTGTTTTGTTTAGGAGAGGTAAACCCTGATGGGGGAGAAAGAACCATCAATTGGTCTTCAGAGGTAAGAACTCTGTCGGGGATGTCAGACGAGATATTATATCTGAAACGGTTGATCCTTCATTTAGGTGTACTGGTTTAGAAAGAGTACTTTGATTCTATACTTTGAGGTTTAATAACTCCCGGAGAAGCCATCAATGTTCCTTTTTTGTGTTCAGTAGTCAAAAAGGAATTGCCATCTTTATTTTTAAAAGCAGAAGAAAAATTTGACAATTAAATTCATTTTTTTAAGAATCGTTGATCATATTTTAAATGTCATTCTGTAAAGCAAAATAAATGAGAATTGCAAACAAAAGCACTAGGGCTTAAATTTTATTGATAGAATGGTAATCAGCCAAGTGCGTGATCCCATAGAGCATTTACAAAGTTTAGAAAATGGTAATTTACGGAAAAGGGCAACATTGAAACATAACAACCACTATCTTTCTACCAACTTTGAATTCTGGACATTCTAAGCTTCTATCGAAGGCGACCTTGACTGAAGTCTCTCGACGGATGGTGTTACCGCTGGGATTTAACCTTGTCAGACGTAGTTACTTTCCATGAATCCCTAACTTTTTCCTATATAACCTTTTGAGGTCTTCAATCTAGCGGGATGATTTTCGCTAATGTCTCATAATTTTTCCTGGATCGCCCTTTCGGGTTTTCAATCCACCGAGACGTTTTTTTATTTATTTAGGCGAAGTATTTCTTGACTAAATCAACATTCATGGGATAGGTAAACTCCTCTCCATCCATGGTTGGGAGTCTCAAGGCGCCGCCTAAAAAGGCTTTCTTGACCACATAGGGGCTGTCATAATTCGGAGTCCATTTGCCCAGGGAATCAGTGAGGAATGATTGTATCTTCTTGAGCACGAGGTCCCCTTTTCTGAAGACACGGGGTCAGACCTTCTTGTCAAATGCTTTCTTCATTCTTTGCTGATATAGTTGACCGTGTCATAGAGCTGTTATTCGCTTTTCTTCGATTAGGTTCAGTTCATCGTGTCGACTTTGACACCATTCAGTATCTGTTAGCTTAGCTTCCATCAATACTCTGATTAATAGGATCTCTAATTCTATGGGAAGCACTGCTTCCATGCTATGTACTAGAGAGAAAGAGGTTTCCCCTGTTGAAGTTCAGATGGATGCGCGATAACCGTGGAGAGAAAATGGCAGCATTTCATGCCAGTCTTTGTAGGTTACAACCATCTTTTGAACGATTTTCTTAATGTTCTTGTTAGCCGCTTCTACCGCTCCGTTCATCTTAGGTCGGTTGGGAGATGAGTTATGGTGTTCGATCTTGAACTTAGCACACAACTCTTTCATCATCTTGTTGCTCAAGTTGGATCCATTATCCGTAATGATCTGGCTTGGAACACCATAACGACAGATGAGATTATTTTTGATAAATCGGACCACCACTTGTCGGGTTACATTGGTGTATGATACTGCTTCGACCCACTTGGTGAAATAGTCAATGGCTACCATGATGAACCGATGTCCGTTCGAAGCCTTGGGTTCGTTCATGCCAATCATGTCGATTCCCCATATAGAAAAAGGCCATGGATAAGAAAGAACTTTGAGATGCGTTGGCGGTACATGGATTTTGTCAGCGTATATCTGACACCTGCGACACCTTCTCATGTACTTGTAGCAATCGGATTCCATTGTCAACCAATAATATCCTTCTCTCAAAAATTTTCTCGCCATTGTGTGTTCATTAGCATGAGTGCCAAAGGATCCTTCGTGAATCTCTTTCATCAACATGTTTGCTTCTTGTCTGTCTACGCATTTGAGCAAAACCATGTCGAAGTTTCTCTTGTAGAGTGTATCACCATTCAGAAAGAAGTTGCCACCCAGTCTTCTAAGAGTCTTCCTATCTTTTCTCGATGCCCCAGGTGGGTACTCTTGTTTTTGAAGGAAGCACTTGATATCATGATACCAGGGTTTGTCATTGATGACTGCTTCCATTACGAAGATGTAAGCGGGCCTTTCAAGGCACATTATGTCAATTTTAGGTACGTCGTTCCATCGACCTACACTAATCATGGAAGAGAGAGTGGATAATGCATCAACCATGTGATTTTCTTCACGAGGGATATGATGAAACTCAATTATGTTTAAGAATGGTAACAACCTTCTCGCATAATATTTGTAAGGAATCAATCCTGATTGGTATATGTTCCACTTCCTTTGATCTGATTGATAACCAGGGATGAGTCTCCATACACATTCAAGTTCTTTATCCTTAAGTCAATAGCTTCTTCGAGACCCATGATACAAGCTTCGTATTCGGCCTTGTTGTTTGTTCATTTGAATGTCAGTCTGGCAATGAAAGGAATATGGGTACCCTGAGGTGTTACTATGATTGCCCCAATTCTGTTTCCATAAGTGTTGACAGCCCCGACGAATATTAGTCCCCATTGGGAACCTGGTTCTGGCCCTTCACTGGGTAGCGGTTCATCGCAATCTTTTATTTTCAAGTACATGACATCTTCGTCTGGGAAGTCAAGTTTGACTGATTCCTGATCGTCAATTGGTTGATGAGCCAAATGACGTACTTGATCGGATCCATTTCGGAGATTAACCAATTAGTGTGGCAAATCATGTATTGGCGAAGACATTTGGCTGCCCAAGCCAGAGCGCAGCAAGTTTTCTCGAGCATAGTGTGCCGAGTTTCACAGTCCGTGAACTTGTTGCTTAAGTAGTAAATGGCAGACTCTTTTCTTTTTGTCTCGTCTTGTTGGCTAAGTACACAGCCCATGGAGTCTTCCAAGACTGTTAGTTATATGATCAGTGGTCTTCCTTCCACCGGAGCAGACAGAATCGGTGGATTCAATAGATATTCTTTGATACTCTCGAAAGCTTTTTGGCAATCTTCTATTCATACACAGCTCTGATTCTTTCTGAGTAGTTTGAAGATCGGCGCGCATGTCGCGGTGATGAGGGATATGAATCTTGAGATGTAATTTAGACGTCCCAAAAATCCTCTGACCTATTTTTCGGTCTTTGGGGAAGGCATTTCTTGAATGGCCTTGACCTTGTCAAGATAAATCTCAATTCCTTTTTGGCTGACGATGAATCCTAAGAGTTTTCTTGAGCGAACACCGAACGTGCACTTATTAGGATTCAAGCAGAGTTTGTATTTTCTCAGACGCTCGAATAACTTTGACAAGTGTGTCACATGCTCTTCTTCTGTTTTAGATTTGGCAATCATGTCATCGACATACACTTCAATCTCTTTGTGCATCATGTCGTGAAAGAGAGTTGTCATGGCCCTTTGATAGGTTGCCCCCGCGTTCTTCAGACCGAACGGTATTACCTTGTAACAAAAGAGGCCCCATGGGGTGATGAATGAAGTTTTCTCCATATCTTCCAGTGCCATTTTGATTTGATTATAGTTCGAGAATCCATCCATGAAGGAGAAGACTTTGAACTTTGTTGTATTGTCTACCAGCATGTCAATGTGCGGCAGGGGGAAGTTATCCTTTGGACTTGCTTTGTTCAGATCACTGTAGTCTACACATATTCTGACTTTTCTGTCCTTTTTCGGAACTGACACTATGTTAACTAGCCATTGAGGATATTCTGAGGTGGCAAGGAAACCGGCGTCGGTTTGTTTCTACACTTCCTCCTTAATCTTGATAGCCATATCTGGATGAGTCCTTCACAGTCTTTGTTTCACCGGAGGACATTCTATCTTTAGCAGTAAATGATGTTCCACGATGCTGGTATCCAAGCTTGGCATGTCCCGGTAGGACCAAGCAAACACATCTGGAAACTCTTTGAGAAGTTTTAGCAAGTCTTCTCTGACAGTTAGGCTGAGTTGTGCTCCAATCTTAACTTCTTTCCCCTCTTCTTTTGAACCCAAATTGACCGTTTCCAACAGCTCTTTGTGAGGTTCAATAGACCTTTCTTCTTGTCTGAGTAATCGGGAGATCTCTTTAGGAATTTCTTCGTTCTCTTCTTCTTTAGCTTTGAATACCGGGAATTCAAAGTTGGGAGAAGGCATTGGATCGTATGTTTTAATAGGGTTTAAAACAAGCAATCTGCATGACGTGAAGATTCATTTTTTAGCTAAGACAGGGAGAATGCAAGAGAGTGTGCAGTGTATTTTCTAAAAAATGCTTGTTTTTATTTTGGGCTATTTTTAGGATTACCATTTTCTGAAAAATGAAAAAGTGAAAACAACAATAAATGTGGGAATTCAAAATGAAAATATTTATTCATGATTTGTCGATTCTTGAAATACATTCCTATAAAACAAAACTCTGTCGCTTTGGGTGAAGCGAAGAGGGATATTTACAGAAAGGTGAGCCCTATAAAAACATCCGTTTCACCTGGGCGAGGTGAAAGGTTAAAACAAAGATGGCAATTACTTAGACTTATGGACGACTTTTGGGACATCGACAGCAACCTGTCATACCCCAAATTTTGACCACCAAGATTTCCCATCATTATGAGAATCATCACCACAGTATGGATATACCATCAGGCCTCTTCAATCTCCTCAGGGATTGTTAGGCATTCTCTACAATCAAGGATTTGGGTTTTAACCCGTCTCAGAGCATTTAGAAAAAAGATCAATCAAGAATTGACATGATCTTCAACTTGTCTAGCCTCTCAAACATCCATTAAGGATCAAGGGGTCTCCCATACCAAGAATCATGCATAAGTATGCAACATTCCAAGAGGATCAAGCCCCAGGATTGCCTGTGTCACCAAATTAGGGTTTGGTTTACCAGGGTCTCTAGATGAAAATTTCCATCTGGGCATGAGCCAATGCCTTAATGTATGGTCCAATAACCTCAAAAAGATCTCAAGAGCCCATCCACAATGGCAAAATCACCTTGAAGGTCCATCTATTAAAAAAATCAAGAATTAGGGTTTTGACGTAATTCAACCCTTGAGTTAACTTGTGAAGTGAGGCATGGCTTGAAGCTTCAAAATGAACTTCAAAGACCTCAAATACATCATATTGACATGTTTACCAGATTTGATTGACTCAAAGAGCTCAAATCATAAGCCACAAGAACTCAAAACCATCTGATCACAAATTAGGGTTTCTGATGGAAAAAAGTCAACCCTATCCTTGACTGTTGGCATACCCTTGATCTCAAACCTTGGGTAGGGGTCCAAGACATTCCTAAATACCCTTGGAGGCCATCCATGAAGTTTAATTAGGCCCAAGGATTGATTTCACAAAAGGATCACAAAGTCAAAATTTCATCTGATGAAAAAAGTCAACTGTACAAAAATCCAAGTTTGACTTTTTGGAATTTTTGGTCAACCAAGGCTCCTTAAAACTAAAACATTGTTAATATGTGATTTGAACCATCATTCATCAAGAAAAGTTAAAGAAAGTGAGTTATCTTGCTATAGGGGTAACCATAAAAAAACTTAGAATTTTTCTAAGTTATGGAACAAAGTGGCTAGGGTACCAACTTTGCAAGGTCGTATCTCCCAAACCCTAAGGCCTTTTTCTCCCATTCAAAGCTCATATGGAAGCTCTCATTACATACTTCAAAAGTGTCAACTACAAGAGTTTCCAATTCTTCATGGATTCTGAGTTATGGTTGGATCAAAATCACTAAAACTTGGAATTTACCACTTTTTCAACAATTAGACAATATTCTGTCTAAGTCAAAAAAACAAGTGAAACACCAAAACTTGGAGGGTTGTTTCACATAGTTCTAGGCTGAATCAATTCAAGATGTAAACATCAAAGTTGTTGTGCATATTGCCAACAATCCAAGGAACTCATTGGCATGAAACAACTCAACATAAGCCAAGAGTTATGGCTGCTGCAAGACACCATGGCACAACTGTTTTGAAAAACCAGTTTGTGTGATTTCTTACCATACACAATTTTGAGCCAAGAAGCAATGATCACTATGCCACATTCATTCAATATGATCATAATGCATCTGATCCAACCTACAAACTTGGACTGAAATGCCAAGAACTTCTCCTTGAGAATTAATGAGTTTTTGGCATATATGCCTTGAATTCAAAAGGCAATAATGTGGAATAGTGCACATTCAAGATTCTCACTCTCCTCAGTCAAGTTCTCTGATTAAACAAACAATTAAAAAGACTGATGAATGTGATTTCAGTCAATGCATAACTGATCTATTTGGGACAGCTATTGTACCTTGTACAAGAGGCATTTATGCCAAGCCAAGACCATTGAACCATGACCTTATCCTCTGAGCTTCAAGAGAAACACTTCAACACAACTCCTCTACTATAAATAGAGGTCCTAACTGATCATTCAAACTACACCAAAGCTTATTACAACAAGGCTTTCTCTCTTTCACTCCTTAGGCCTAAAAACTTCCTTCCTTGAGAGGTTACTATCGGGTTTTGAGTTGGAGATCAATACCACTCAAACCATTGATTCAGACACGCCACATATAACATATAGAAGTTGTCTGAACACTCACCTCCTATCTATAACATCAAAATCATCAAATGGCCATCCAATTGCACAAAACTCATGACTTGCTGCAGAAGGAATCAGGTTAATCAATCTAAAGGGCTCTCAGTCACTCCAAGCATTCAAACACTTTCCTTAAGGTACAAGGAAGCAGTCCAAAGCATTAGAACTCAACTGTAACACCTCCATCATCAAATTCAATTTTCACCTGTAGAGGTAAGCCTCAAACTATCAAACTCATTGAATCATGCATCATAAATATGTTTTGTGATTACCATTGTGTTTCTGATTGTTCATAAATCATTTACCCTCAATTAATTGTTGTTTACAGTTCGTGTATATGATTTCATTAAGTTCATGCAAATTTTAGGGTTCATCAGGTTTTGTCATATTATGTTTTGATTCACTTAATTTCAATAAAACTGAGTATTGCCATTGTGTTCCTTGTCTGAAAGCGCATGATTTTCATATTTAGATCATGTGAAATGGTTGAGAAACGAGTGAGATAGGAGGCTTCACATATTTGGCTCAAGGAAGAAGATGGCCATGGTGCCATTCTTCATAAATTCAGCTTTTTTTTACTATATATTATTCAGTTGCCATGTTATAACTGAATTGGCATTGCGCCCTAGTGGAAATACTAGTATGTTTGTGTGTGTGAGCGAGCGAGAGGTCTGGGGTTCGAATCCCCCTCGCCCCAGACCTTTTGATTTTTTTCAGCCATTTTCAAAAGGAATTCTCACATATTATTATCCCTTGCCATTTTTTATCAGCCATACGCAAGTGGCTCAGTTGGCAAAATTTTGAACTATCCTCCCCAAGGGCGTGAGTTAAAACCTTGGGGGGACCATTTCTAATTTTTACCACTTAATATTATCATTTTTTTCCACAAATCTCTTTAATAACTTTGAAAATTAATTTCTCATTCATTTTTCATCATTTTTTATTGGTTCTTTTTGCAAAAATTCACAAAATTGATGAAGTATTTTATTCTACAAAAATCTCACACAAAAAATATTAATTGTCTATATTTAATATTTTTTCATAAAGAACTTATTTTATTTGTTTTTAAATTTGAAAATATTTCTTTTCTCTTGATCTTTTCAAAACCAAATGAGTTCTAAATCATCTTGTGATTAAAACCATATTTTTCAAACCTTAACCAATAAATCATAAGTAGTTTATTTAAACTTATTTGGTATTTTTATCATTTTTATTAATTTTCTTTAAAGAATTACTTTTTAAAAGAAAATGAAATTAGGGTTTCTTTGATTTTTGATCCTTATCAAACATTTAAACACTTTTGGGCCTCTAATAGAGTGTAAGATCCAACCATTTTTTATACAAAAACCATTTTGGGCCTCAGACATTGTATAAGTCCCACTGCATTTTCAAAAAATCTCGGCGCGATCGCCAGTTCAAAATCAAATCACCTGGGCCTCTCCTTGAGCTATAAGTCTCACTTCTCTCCTTTTAAACACTTTTGGGCCTCTATTAGAGTGTAAGACCCAACCCCCCTTTGTACATAAATAATTTTGGGCCTCAGTCATTGTATAAGACCCGATACAATTTTCTAAATAACAGTGCGATCATTGTTTTTATCTGGGCCTCTCCTTGAGTTATAAGCCCCATCTTTTGTACAAAAAAATATCTTTGGGATTTATTAGAGTGTAAGACCCAACCCTCTTTGTAAAAATAATAACCTCGGGCCCCTGCTATGGTATAAGTCCCACAACATCTGTTAATAATACAGTTTGTTTCTATGTTATCAAATAAGTCATATGGGCATCTCTTGTTGAATAAGCCCCAATTTTATGTTTTAAGATAATTGTTATCAAAACTTTCTTCAATATTTTTGAACAACTAACATTACAGCATGGAAGCTTGCACACCTGTAAGTCCTTCTTTCATATCCTTTTAAATACTTGTCATACATCAATTTTATATATACTTGTATATCTGTTTAGAGTTTTCCCCGGCAACTAAGTCTAGAATTAGGTAAAGCCAGTTGGATTAACAGATACAGTCTTGCCTTCTCTTAGGCTTAAACAATATGGAACAAAGAGAAAGGAATTATTCCCGGTGAAACTTTTCTCAGACTGACACTATTATAAATTGTCAAAGAAATTTAATTCCCCAGAGAGAATTAATTCCCGGTGAAACTTCTCTTGAATTTCTTCAAACCTTAGAACTGTTCACACAAGAAAGGATTAATTCCCGGTGAAACCTTTCTTGAACATTCATAAGTTTGGACCCACAGGCTTCCTAAAAGCATCCCCAGCCTCCTCTTGGGTTTTGTACAAGGACCCTCAGGCTTCTTAGAAATTCTCATGCCTCCTCTTGGGCTTAGTACAAGGACCCCGAGACCTCCTAAAGGTATAGGACAGAACCTAGTCATCATTTACAAGAGCAGTCTTTCTGAGTCAAAACATCAAACCTGTTTAGGGTTGAAACTCATCCCTTAACATGTCAGCATTCTCTTAGGCATAATACAAGGATCATTCACTATCTGAGAACCAATCTCTCAATACCAGTAGACTTGGACAGTCTCATTTCCCATTTTTATTTCAATGAAACCCTTTTCCTTAAAGAACAGGAAATAACCTTGATCGCCAGATCAATCTCCAAATAGAGTTAAAACCAATAGTTTCATAACTCAATCCTCAAACCTTACCTCTAATTTTCCCCAACGTGGGTCAATTACTGTAAATTCACCATTTACAAAACACCAGAGGAAAGAACCCCAACTATTATATCTTCAGTAAAAATCCCCAGCTAGGGACAACTTACTGTCATAATCCTCATCAGAACATCAAGGTCTCTGATATCTCAACTTTTCCGTAATCCCTAGTAAGAGTTGAATTACCAAGTTTTGGACCTGTCTTAGGATTTCAATAATCCTCAGCAGAAGCCAGCCTC
The DNA here is from genome assembly GCA_022829125.1 of Lathyrus tuberosus. Classification (NCBI taxonomy): domain Eukaryota; kingdom Viridiplantae; phylum Streptophyta; class Magnoliopsida; order Fabales; family Fabaceae; genus Lathyrus; species Lathyrus tuberosus. Next base: position 777,248 of record JALAZF010000727.1, on the reverse strand, counting down.
CTCTTAGGCTTTGTATAATGATTCTTCCTCAGTAGTCAGCCTCTTCTTGGGCTTTGTTTAATTATTATTCCTCAGTAGTCAGCCTCCTCTTAGGCTTTGTATAATGATAACCCCTCAGCTGAGTCACACCTTTTAGCCTCAATCTTGGCCTTTGTACAAGACACCCCCTAAATATCTCTCCAGTAGAGTCAGTCATAACTTTCAGCCTCAATCTTGGGCTTTGTACAAGACCGATATTAAACACTCCCTAAATAGGGTCATACCCTTTCAGCCTCAATCTTGGGCTTTGTACAAGACAGATATTCTCCAACTGAGTCAATTTATTTTTAGCCTCAATCTAGGGCTTTGTACAAGACACATATAAATGTCCTCCCCAGTTGAGTCATCTTTTTCAGCCTCAATTTTGAGCTTTGTACAAGACATAAACAAAAACTCTCTTGTTGAGTCAGCCATCCTCCAGCCTCCTCTTAGGCTTTGTATAATGATTTTCCCCAGTGGAATCCAATCAACCTCTTAGCTTCAACCTTGGGCTTCGATCAAGGCACACAAAAATCAACATCCCCTCGGAGGAAATCAAAATCTCTGCAGGAAGATGCTTTTCTATATAATCACACATCAAAATAGTCAATCAAAACAAAACCCCAATCCCAGATAACTGCTGTAAGTGGCACACTTGTTGATACAAACATCCAAGCTGCCTGTCCCTCATTATCCTGGTTAAAGCCTCATCTAATTGCTGTAAGTGGCAAGCCTCTAGATACAAACACCCAAGCCCATGTCCCTCTTTTTAGCATGAACTCCTAAGGAAAAATGGCATTGCTCACACTAAGTTAAAGTTTTCTCCTTCAGGACAAAATCACCTGTAAAGGCAATTATGGCATTGCTGGTCTCCATTGCATTCAAGTTAAAGTAATTCCCCTTTTCAAACCAGTTCCCAAAACAATTGTGATCAACAGATGAGATATCTCCCTTTAGAGATTACAAATTCTCTCTCAATCAAACCTTTAGCTTCAATCTTGGGCTTTGATCAAGACACAAACAACCCTTTAGCTTCAATCTTGGGCTTTGAACAAGACACAAACAACCCTTTAGTTTCAATCTTGGGTTTTGAACAAGACACCAGACATCTGTTTCTTCCTTAGAATAAGAGGAACTATGATCGCTCTGATTTCCCTATACTTCATAACAGGGAATATGTAGGCATAAGATTGCAAAATCTTAGCGAGCACACTCATCAAAAAACCTTAGGTCCCTGACCTTACCAAAAACATCGAAAAACCCGAAAAATAACAAATACCCTATCTCGCTCTCTCTCTCAGACATCCCATAAAGGAGAAACTTTCCCATTCACAGATAAACACGATCAAGTATCAAGTAGAACCTAAAACTATCATCTCATGGATAACCATGTATAGGATGGGTAATTGACAACTCCCAATTGTATAACCTGACCACGGACTCCCCAATCTCTGTCAAGCGTTTGTTCAGTTAAACAAATGCATGCAAGGTTTGTTTTAGATAACTTTCCCTTTTCCTTCCAGCTTTACGGGATAAATAAGAAATTAGAAAGTAGCACCAAACGTTCCTCCCACTGAGGTGAGGAAATCCAATTGCAATAAGGTGGTCACGTCACCGACAAAAATCGCACGCTACAGTAAAATGGCGACTCTGCTGGGGAGTCATTTTGTCTGTTTAGGATTATAGACTAGAATTCTTAAGAGGTCTAGGATGTTAGTTTTAGGACTCAATACTATATGTATATATATTGCTTTCCTACTTGAAATCCGTGTTTATTTTTCTGTCAATGGGAATGCGAGTGATGTCGCATCTGGAAAGTTTGAGAGAAACCATAAGATAAGTGATGGCATAGACGGGGGGTCTTATAGGGAGTGAATCCTGAATAAGAAAACCTGGTAGACCATCTAATCAGTGGAGGTACCCGTGTGTTACTATGCTGAACAACCGATTATTGTGAAAGCAGACGATTTCATAGTGCTGTGACCCACTATGAAGTCAGTGAAACCTGAGGATTTAGTAGAAATTAACCATGTGTCTTTTTGGTAGTGCGGTGGCTATCGGAAACAATCGTTACGTGATAACTACACTCAATCTAAGATTTCTTCTGGTATACCATAACTCGCTCGGGTGAACCAGCTTGCTGTTGTTATCTCCAGATTAAGTCAGTGAATTTTGAGAACCTTACCCGTTCTACAGGTACAAAAATCACCAAAATAGACCAACCTTTTGGGGATGGGTAGAGCCATGACTCCATGCTCGTGACACTGAACCCTTGAACCTATGTTTTTTCTATGTTTTTGTGTGCTGCATTCATGCATTCATCTTAAGAACTCTTTACAAACATGAAAAAAAAAATTTAAAAATTAAACTAAACGATAATTTGCAAATATCAAAGGATTGCGTAATGGATTTCAGTAGAAGAAAGACGCACAAGTACACCTTCAAGGTTCCAAAACTAGAGTATTTAAGGAAATTAGCAAGGATGATTAGCAACCCGGAGGCTTTCAGAGCCAAGCACGGAGGACTGTTGTCTCTGTTAAGGGTCCATGTAGTTGAGGGAATTCTGTCTACGCTGATTCAGTTTTACGACCCGGTCTATCATTGTTTCTCCTTCCCGGATTACCAACTGACACCAACCCTAGAGGAGTACTCTCACCTAATCGATTTACCAATCACAAACCAAACTCCCTTTTTTGGACTGGAAGAAATTCCAAAGGGGCAAATCATTGCAAGAGCAATCTATTTAGACGAGTCAGAGGTCAGGACTCATTTAACCATTAAAGGAGGAATCCGGGGATTACCGGCTAAGCTCCTGACGGAGAAAGCCCTATACTTTGCCAATGTAGGAAACCTAACCGCTTTCGAGGATATCTTTGTCTTACTCACCTATGGATTATTCCTCTTTCCCAACATCGACAACTTCGTCGATATCAATGCCATTAAGACATTCCTAATTGGAAACCCTGTACCAACCTTGCTCGCAGATGCTTATCATTCCGTACACTTAAGGAATTTGTACGCCAGAGGAATGATCACATGTTGTGTACCCTTGTTGTACAAGTGGTTCATTTCCCATCTACCCAAGTCTGCTGCTTTTTGGGATCATAAGAACACTTTACGTTGGTCACAGAGAATCATGTCTCTCACCAACTCGGACATAGACTGGTCAAATAGGATTTATGAGGGTGCAGAAATCATCGACTGATATGGGAAGTTCCCTAATGTACCCCTCATAGGAACTAAAGGTGGAATTAATTATTATCCAGTTCTAGCCCGTCGTCAATTCGGATACCCGATGAGACATAACCTGCGAAATGTTCATCTGGAAGGTCTTTTCTTCAAGGAAGGAGAAAATGACAGAGCACTTAAGAAGGAAATAGTGCATGCCTGGAAACACATTCACAGGAAAGGGGGAGAGTCTCTAGGAAAACTAGATTGTATCTCTTTGGAGCCTTATCTCCACTGGGTGCAAACTAGAGCCCTCAAGTTGAGAATGCCTTACCCTCGCCAAGAAGTTTTTCCCCTAAAGGAATCTGCCCTTTATTTTATGTCTAATACGGAAAAACTTCAGGTTGATCTCAACAAAATTCAATGAGAGAATAACTCCTGGAAAAACAAATATAGAACTCTCAATGTGGAGCGTGTCAAACTCCAAGAACTGTTAAAAGAAAAGGATGCTCTAATCGGAATATTAGAGCAGCATGTTGAAAAGAGTCAGGAAGATCAAAAGAATTTACTCACTCCTTTCATTTGGCAAAGAACTGATAACCCGACAACGGTTGAAGAACCTCGATCGAAGAAAAGGAAACTACCAGAACCTTCTTCTGAGCTCTCTTCAGAGGGGACTCAGGATCCTTAAGCTTAGAATTTTCCTTTTACCAGCACTCTGTAAAATACTGTACTTTTCTTTGTAACATATCGCAATCCTTCAATTCAATAGAATGGGGTTCTCCCCTCTTTGTATGATATTTGCAATTTATTTAAAGTTTCTTTTTTGATTAAAGCAAAAAAAAATAAAAAAATATGTCATTGCATTCATCATTCTCACATAACGTATTCTCTCGAGTCTCACACGCGTGTCTCATTTCTAGAGTCAAACTGTCTCACTCGTACAATACTCGGGCGAATCGACAAAAGAAAATGGACGATCTCGAGGAAGAAAATAGAGAGTTGAGAGAAGAAATCGACGCTCTAAAGGAAGATCTGAAGAAACTTCATAGGGACATGCAATCCCTGGCAGCAGCTCAGGAGCAACGTCAAAGAACTGTGATTTCGGAGATCACCTCTACACCCATAATGGAGACGCCACATGAGATTCATCCACGGTACAACATGCCTAAGGGTCGGCCCTGGGGCATGCCACCTAACTTCATTCCTGAAGGATACATTCCGCCGGTCTCGGATGACTCGGACACTGTAGTAGGAGCCACTGGTCCTGAAGGTTACAAACTTCGGGAAAGTGAGGACGCAAGATTTAAAACCGGAATTCCTGAAGGTTACAAACTTCAGGGCTCTGAGGAACCCAGAGTTACAGCCGTAATGACCATACCACAAGCAGTGGTACACACTGTCCCGAGAGGACAGATTCCGCAGACAATCTCTGGTGGAAATGAAGAGATGTATGAAAAGATGACGTGTTCCTGGAATAGTTCTTGGAGATGCAAAAGGAATTTCATGCCATTCGCGGTCAGGATTTATTTGGAGAGGACGTCGGTGACCTCTGCTTGGTCCCAAATATCAAAATTCTGCACAAATTTAAGGTGCCCGACTTTGAGAAGTACAAAGGCAAATCTTTCCCTCAAAGTCACTTGGTGATGTATGCTCGCAAAATGTCTACTCAGACAGAAAATCAACAGCTACTGATCCACTATTTTCAGGACAGTTTAACCGGTGCCGCTCTCAGATGGTACACAGGTTTAAACCGCACTAAGATCAATACTTTCAGAGATCTCGGCACCGCCTTCGTCCAATAGTACAAGTATAACCTGGACATGGCACCGGATAGAGATCAACTTAGAGCGATGTCTCAAAAAGACAAAGAGACGTTTAAGGAATATGATCAGAGATGGTGTGAAATTGTCGTCGCTATTTGTCCACCTCTTGAGGAAAAAGAGATGACAAAGATCTTTCTAAAAACCTTAAGCTCATTCTACTATGATTGAATGGTTGCCAGTGTGCCCAGTGATTTCACCGAGATGGTAAACATGGGAGTACGGCTTGAAGAGGCAGTTCGCGAAGGATGGTTAGCCAAAGAGGCTGAACCCTCCAGCAGTACCAAAAGATACGGTAGTGTTTTTCAGAAAAAGAAGGAACCGGAGATCAGCAATATCTCCCAAGGAAAACAAAGGCGAAGGTACCAACCAGTAGCGGCAATAACTCCTGCTATCAACCCTGCACCAGTTCTGACTTATCAACCTCAGGTTACTCAGAATCAACCTAATCAACAACAGTATCAGCAAAGGACTCAACAGTCTCTTCAGCAGGCTCGTCCTCAGTACAACAATAACAATCGTGAAACACGATCACCAGGGTTTGACCCTATACCCATGTTGTACGCAGAACTTTTTCCATTGTTACTGGCCAAGGGGCACGTCCAAGCCAGGTCTCCTCTTACAATACCGGAAAATCCGCCCTTTTGGTTCAAAGCGGACCAAACTTGCCCTTACCATCAAGGAGGATCGGGGCAGAATATCGAAAATTGTCTCAGTTTCAAATCTGACGTACAGAAACTTGTCAGGAATAGGGTCTTATCTTTTAAAGATACTAATCCGAACGTTCAAACAAACCCATTGTCGCAACATGACAAGGCTGCAGTAAATTTGGTAGAAGAAGAATTTAGCCGTAGTTATCAAATTCGCGATGTACTCCAGTTGGGAACCAATTTTGTCAAGATGCATTGCAGACAGAGCAGGTACGGTCACGTACTACCTCACAACTATCACCAGTCTGATATCTGCTCAAAGAAAAACCAAGGATGTTCTGTAGTACAGTTAGCTCTACAAGAACAGATGAATCTCGGATGGATTCAAGATCACAGAATCCGAGAAGTCAACATGGCTCATGCTAATCCCAACATTGTTCAGAATCACAATATCCTTGCGATGAATATCAATTTGGTAGCCATGCACTCAAGGCAAAGGCAATATCATAATCTGCCGTGACACGATTATGATGCCTGCCCGATCTGCTCGACAAGCAATCAGGGATGCTTTTTTGTACAAGAGGCCCTTCAACGACAGATGGATCTCGGATGGATCCAAGACTATCAGGAAAGAAATACTCATCAAGTCAATATGGTTCAGATATTCGATATACGCTTGATGAATACCAGTCTGGTAGAACTGCATGCTCAGTAAGTCAGGCTCGGTTTTCTGGCTTCACATGATTATCAGGATTGTGAAAAGTGTCAAGAGGATGACCAAGGTTGTTCCCTTGTCCAACGAATACTCCAACACTTATTGGATCATTGGTGGCTTCCAATTTATTTGGACGAAGCTACACAAAAGATCAGTATGATTGACGAAAATCCCAGTAGACATCAGAGTCAGGATGTTCGCTCGATGGAAACAAATCTGGTTAAAGTGAATTGTATACAAAATGGGTGTGGCTGGGTGCAACCTCATAATTATGAACGCTGTAGAGTTTGTTCAGAGAACAACCAAGGGTGTTATCTTGTACGGTCAGCTCTTCAAAATCAGTTGGACCGAAGAGAGATCTGACCATGTTCAAGTACCGGGTCGATCAACGTGATACAATACTATCTTCCTGATCAAAGTAAAGATGTTGTCATCATTTCCAGTCATGAAATGGCCGAAGACGTTTGCACCATAATCCCTCTGCTCAACGAGTCAAAAATTCCTCTTGACAGTAAAAAAACTCTCAACCTCGAACCAATTGAGGCTGAGTATGATGGTCAGAAGAATCAAAAGGCTCTAGTGGTGATCTATTTACCAGGACCATTACCGTACAAGTCAGATAAGGCTATCCCTTATAAGTATGATGCAACAACAATTGAAAATGGAAAGGAAACTCCATTACCCTCCGTCGTAAACATTGTCGACATCAGTCGAGTCACACGAAGTGGCCGAATCTTCAACCGAGAAGTTGGACAACCTGCCAAAGAGAGAGAAACTCAGGCAGAAGTTCCGAATCAGCAAAACGGGCAGTCCAGTAGTCCTGAAATTTCAAAGAACAGTAATGAGATGTTGAAGCTTATCCAGAAAAGTGAGTATAACATTGTAGACCAATTGTTGCAAACTCCGTCCAGAATCTGTGTATTATCTCTCCTACTCAGTTCTGATGCTCACATGGAAGCTCTGCAGAAAGTTTTAGAGCACGCCTATGTGGAACAAGATGTAACTGTCAGACAGTTCGACAGTATCATTTCTAACATCAATTCCTGCAATAACTTAGGATTCAGTGATGAGGAATTGCCGGAAGAGGGCAAAAATCATAACATGGTGCTTAACATTACAATCAACTGCCAGGAAGATGCTTTAGCCAGCGTACTGGTTGACACAGGATCATCTCCGAATGTTATGCCAAAGTCGACTCTGACACGACTATCATTTCAAGGAGCTTCGATGAGAGGTAGTGAGATCATCATCAAAGCTTTTGACGGATCCAGAAAAATAGTTATCGGCGAAGTAGATATTCCCATAACCATCGGTCCTCACACTTTCCAAGTCACTTTCCAGGTCATAGACATCCGGCCAGCTTACAGCTGTTTATTTGGAAGACATTGGATACACGAAGTTGGGGCAGTCACTTCGACACTTCACCAGAAGCTGAAGTTCGTCAGGAATAAAAAACTCGTCACAGTCTACGGAGAGCAAGCCTTAATCGTAAGCAACTTATCATCATTTTCTTGTGTAGAACCAGAGGAGGTTGTTGGGACTCAATTCCAAGCCCTTTCGGTGAGCAATGAGAATCGATCTGAGAAAGGAACATCGATTTCCTCATACAAGGACGCTCTCGAAGTAATCAAAAGCAATAACATAAAAGGATGGGGACAACTTGTGATTCCTACGGATAACAAGACAAAGAAAGGTCTTGGTTTCTCCTTGACTTATGCCCAGACTGCCAAGAAAGACAAAAGTTTTCGTCCCACTAAGGATTTCTTCCTCAACGGAGGATTCCTTCACCCCGTGTCTCATGAAGTACACACTATCAATGAGAGCGACTTCTCTGATATGGATAAAGAATGGAAATCATATCTCAACGGGGATGGTTATTTGTCTCAGGGAGAGACACATACGCCATTTTGCTTTCCCACACAGAGTTCGAGATTCATACCAATATCGGATGTCAAGATGATGTCCGGAGATTATGATCCCAAGGGATGTCGTGCTCCACCTAACTCATTAAAAGATGATCCGATGAACGATAACTTTAACTATGACTATTTTGACCCACTGGATGACTTGCCTATCTAGCAGCCATGCCCAGAGGACTTGGGGCAAATGAGTCAGCCCAACGAGGCATATCAATTGAGCAACATTGAGAAGAATACCTGCGTCCCTACCCAGTCATGAGATATTCAGAAAACACTCGTCACAGTGATGAACCTGCACAGACTGCAGGACAAGAGTTCATCAACTACGCTTTTCCAGAGGTCAACGTCATCGAGGAAGATGACTCCTCTTTTCTCGCTGAAGTGTGGGACACTTTAGGACAACCAAGCGGTAAATACGACTTTTTAGTCAAGTATGCTGCTCTTGAAAGCTCTCGTATCAAACTCGAAGTTATCCAGCCAACTGGATGGGGAGATTCCCTTGAGAACGAGGAAACTATGGAAAATACAACAAAAGAGTTCGTTTACGACAACTCTTCCTGGGAAGAAGATTCCAATAATCCTGATCCGCCAGAAATCGGCGTCATTTCTGAGGACAAACCAAGAAAGAAGGTACCAGACTTTGTGATTCACCGAGGAGTTCGTCGCCAATGGGTTGCTGTCGATGTTCCGAAAGTAGTCCATAAGTCTAAGTAATTGATGTCTTTGTTTTAATCTTTTGCCTTGCCCAGGTGAAACGGATTTTTTTCTTATAGCTCACTTTCTGTAAATATCCCTCTTCGCTTCGCCTAAAGCGACAAAGTTTTGTTTTATAGGGTTGTAATTTCAAGAATCGACAAATCATGAATAAATAAAATGTCATTCTGTAATTCCCGCATTTATTGTTGTTTTCTTTTTTCGCTTTTAAGAAAATGGTAATCCTAAAACAAACTCAATAAATAAAAACAAGTATTTTTCAGAAAATACACTACACACACTCTTGAATTCTCTCTATCTCTTCTAAAAACAAATCATCACGCCTTGCAGATTGCTTGTTTTAAACCCCGTTGAAACATACGATCCTGTGCCTTCTCCCAACTTTGAATTCCTGGCATTTGAAGCTGAAGAAGAAGTGGACGTAGAAATTCCATAAGAGATCTCCCGATTACTCAGACAAGAGGAAAGATCTATTGAGCCTCACAAAGAGCCGTTGGAAACAGTAAATTTAGGTTCAGAGGAAGAGATAAAAGAAGTCAAGGTTGGGGCACTTCTCGATTCGACAGTCAAAGAAGACTTGATAGAGCTTCTCAAATAATTTCCCGATGTGTTTGTTTGGTCCTATCAGGACATGCCAGGGTTGGATACCAGCATCGTGGAACATCATTTGCCGTTAAAGTCAGAATGTCCGCCAGTAAAGCAAAGGTTGAGAAGAACTCATCCGGACATGGTCAGAATGTCCGCCAGTAAAGTAAAGTGCAGAAGCAGATTGATGTTGGTTTCCTTGCCACCTCAGAATATCCTCCAAGGCTAGCTAACATAGTGCCAGTTCCGAAAAAGGACGGAAAAGTCAGAATGTGTGTAGACAAAAGGGATCTGAACAGGGCAAGTCCGAAGTACGACTTCCCCTTACCACACATTGACATGCTGGAAGATAGTACAACAAAGTTCAAAGTATTCTCCTTTATCGACAGATTCTTAGGCTATAATCAGATCATAATGGCGCCGAAAGACATGGAGAAAAATTCCTTTATCACCCCATGGGGCACCTTAGGTTATAAGGTATTGTCGTTCGGTTTAAAGAACGTCGGGGCAACCTATCAAAGGGCCATGACGACTCTGTTTCATGACATGATTCACAAAGAAATCGAAGTGTATCACGATGATATGATTGCCAAATCAGAAACAGAGAAGGAACACGTTGAACACTTGTCAAAATTGTTCGAACGTCTAAGAAAATACAAACTCCGCTTGAATCCTAACAAGTGTACATTCGGTGTCCGCTCAGGAAAGCTCCTCGGGTTCATCGTCAGCCAGAAAGGGATTGAAGTTGATCCTGACAAGGTCAAGGCCATTCAGGAAATTCCTTCACCTAAAACAGAGAAACAAGTAAGAGGATTTTTGGGACGTCTAAATTACATCTCAAGGTTTATATCCCTCATGACCGCGACATGCGCGCCAATCTTCAAACTGCTCAGAAAGAATCAGGCTTGTGTGTGGACAGAAGATTGTCAGAAAGTTTTCGACAGTATCAAGAAATATCTGTTGAAACCACCAATTTTGTCACCTCCAGTGGAAGGAAGACCACTGATCATTTACCTGACAGTCTTGGAAGACTCGATGGGTTGTGTATTTGGCCAACAAGACGAAACCAAAAGAAAAGAGTCTGCCATTTACTATCTAAGCAAGAAATTCACCGATTGTGAAACTCGGTATACTATGCTTGAGAAAACTTGTTGCGCTTTAGCTTGGGTAGCTAAACATCTTCGCCGGTATATGATTTTCCACACTACTTGGTTGGTCTCCGAAATGGATCCGATCAAGTATGTCTTTGAGAAACCTGCTCTCACGGGAAGCATTGCCCGTTGGCAGATGTTACAATCAGAATACGACATCGAGTCCCACACTCAGAAAGCCGTTAAAGGAATTATTTTAGCCGATCATTTGGCTCATCAACCGATTGACGATCAGGAATTAGTCGGGTTTGACTTCCCAGACGAAGATGTCATGTATTTGAAATTGAAAGATTGCAATGAACCGCTACCCAGTGAAGGGCCAGAACCAGGATCCCAATGGGGAATAATTTTTTACGGAGCTGTGAATAATTACGGAAATGGAATTGGGGCAATCATTGTTACCCCTCAGGGTACCCACATTCCTTTCACTGCCAGATTGACATTTAAGTGTACAAACAACGAGGCCGAATACGAAGCCTGTATCATGGGTCTCGAAGAAGCGATTGATTTAAGGATCAAAAACTTGGATGTATATGGCGACTCAGCCCTGGTTATCAATCAGATCAAAGGAGATTGGAACACATACCAGTCCGGGCTGATTCCTTACAAATATTACGCGAGAAGGTTCTTACCATTCTTCAACAGAATCGAGTTTCATCATATTCCTCGTGAAGAAAATCACATTGTTGATGCATTAGCCATTCACTCTTCCATGATTATTGTGGGTCAATGGAACGACGTACCTAAGATTGACGTGATGCACCTAGAAGGCCCGCTTACATCTTCACAATTGAAGCTGTCATTGACAACCAACCTTGGTACCACGATATCAAGTGCTTCCTTCAGAAACAAGAGTACCCACCTGGGACATCGAGAAAAGACAGGAAAACTCTCAGGAGACTGTCTGTAAACTTCTTTCTGAGCGGTGATACACTCTATAAGCGAAATTTCGATATGGTTCTGCTTCGATGCATAGACAGACCCGAAGCAAACATGTTGATGAAAGAGATTCACGAAGGATCCTTTGGCACTCATGCCAATGGACATACAATGGCGAGAAAAATCCTAAGAGCAGGGTACTATTGGTTGACAATGGAATTCGACTGCTACAAGTACATGAGAAGGTGTCATAAGTGTCAGATATACGCTGACAAAATCCATATATCGCCAATTCATCTCAAAGTTCTTTCTTCCCCGTGGCACTTTTCCATATGGGGAATCGACATGATTGGCATGATCGAACCAAAGGCTTCAAACGGACATCGGTTCATCCTAGTCGCCATTGACTACTTCACCAAGGGGGTCGAAGAAGCATCATACACCAATGTAACCCGACAAGTGGTGGTCCAATTTATCAAAAATAATCTCATCTGCCGTTATGGTGTTCCAAACTAGATCATTACTGATAATGGATCGAACTTGAACAATGAGATGATGAAAGAGTTGTGCGCTGAGTTCAAGATCGAACACCATAACTCATCTCCCTTCTGACCTAAGATGAACGGCACGGTAGAAGCGGCTAACAAGAACATTAAGAAGATTGTTCAAAAGATGGTTGTAACCTACAAAGACTGGCACGAAATGCTACCATTTGCTCTTCACGGTTATCGCACATTTGTCCGAACTTCAACAGGGGCAACCCCTTTCTCTCTAGTATATGGTATGGAGTCAGTACTCCCCATAGAAGTAGAGATCCCATCAATCAGGGTATTGATGGAAGCTAAGCTAACAGAAGCTGAGTGGTGTCAAAGTTGGCACAACGAACTGAATCTGATCGAAGAGAAACGAATAACGGCTTTATGCCACGGTCAGTTGTATCAATAGAGAATGAAGAAAACGTTTGACAAAAAGGTCTGATCCTGTGTCTTCAGAAAAGGAGACCTCGTGCTCAAGAAGATACAGTCATTTCTCACTGATTCTCGGGGCAAATGGACTCCGAATTATGATGGCCCCTATGTGGTCAAGAAAGCTTTCTCAGGAGGTTCCTTGAGACTTGCAACTATGGACGGAGAGGGATTTGCCTACCCCATGAATGTTGATGTAGTCAAGAAATACTTCGCCTAAACTAAAAAAAAAGCGTCTTGGTGGATTGAAAACCCGAAAAGGCGGTCCAGGCAAAAATTAGAGACATAAACGAAAATCATCCTGGTGGATTGGAAATCTCAAAGTACAGTTCAGGCAAAAATTATGGATTCATGGCAAGTAACTACATCTAACACGGGTAAATTCCCTAGCGATAGTACTTTCCATCAGAAAAAGACTTCCGTCAGGGTCATCTTCGACAAAAGCCCAGAATGTCAAGAATTCAAAGTTGGTAGAAGGATAACGTTGTTATGTTTTAATGTAACCATTTTCCCGTAAATTACTATTTTATAAACTTTGTAAATACTCTATGGTATCACGCGCTTGGCTGATTACCATTCAATCAATAAAATTTGAGCCCTTGTGCTTTTATTTGCAACTCTTATTTGTTTTTGCTTTATAGAATGACATTTTAACATGCTCAACGATTCTTGAAATAAAACAAAAATGAATTTACTTGCAAAAAACTTTTCTTCTGCGTTTAAAATAAACATGGAATTTCCTTTTGACCTTCTAACGTCTGGAAGAACATCGACAACTTCCCTGGAAGTGATTAACTTCAAAGTACATAATTAAAGTACTCCTTCTCAGCTAGCACACCTGACTGAGGGATAAACTATTCAAACATCAGGTCTCACCTGATATCTCCGGCAGATTTTTTACCTCCTAAGAACGATCAACAATTTCTTTCACCCCGCGGGGTGAACTCCTCCTAAGCAAGGCAGTATTGCTATCTTGAACCAATGATACCTTTCATTCCCCGCAGTGGTCGAGTATCCAATCTTGTTCATTCACTATTCTGTATGTCGCATCAGTTTCGTCAGCATAAGCATACATACATCATGCATTATTGATTCATGCTCATATTCATATTGCATCACTATCACTCAGGTCAGTTTCACTTCCAAGTGACAAAGTCCTCTTAATCGATCGAGTCGTCAGTACTTTCCTCGTCAGGAAATGTTTTGTCTGAACAATCTCTCTCTAGTTTATTTCTGGATTGGAACCGTCCTTGACCACTTTGATAACTTGAACCTCTGAAAGACAAGAAGACGTCTAACGGACATCCTTGGAACAACACTCTTAACCATTGAAGATGATACCTTTGCTTTCCCAGATTAAGGAAAATCCCTAGAGAAAGCCTCTCAACAAAAGACTTTCGGTAGTACATCGGTCTTTCTCTAAAGAAACCATATGTTAGTGAAGTTGTCAGCATCTCAAAGTCGGATCAGGTCACATGGCATTTTTTCGTAGGAATCCCGAAGAAGAATGTGATATCCCTAAGCGAAAAAAAAACAGTAGTCTCTCAGAATAATCGTCTTCCCCAGTAGAGTCAACAAATAGCATCTCCGACAGAGAAGTTTACACACCTCTACAGCTCGGACCAATGGGTTTTCCCCAGCGGATCTGACATCAAATTATCCATCAAATGGCATCTCTCTGTGAAACTCGACGAGAAGTTTGATGACGACCGCAACACATAGCCTTCCTTGTCAAGAAAAGGAATTTGACAAGAAGAAACTAAGACCAGTTCCTTGGTAGGAAACCAGGATCGAGGGGAAGTTTATTTCAGAAACTAAGACCAGTTCCTTGGTAGGAAACCAGGATCAAGGGGAAGTTTAGTTCAGAAACTAAGACCAGTTCCTTGGTAGGAAACTAGGATCGAGGGGAAGTTTATTTCAGATACTAAGACCAGTTCCTTGGTAGGAAACCAGGATTGAGGGGAAGTTTATTTCAGAAACTAAGACTAGTTCCTTGGTAAACAAACCAGGATCGAGGGGAAGTTTATTGACAAAAGAAACTTAGACCAGCTCCTTGGCTGAAGACCAGGATCGAGGGGAAGTTTTACCTTTTCTAAGTATCAATGCTTAGCAAAAGAAGATGGATGAGCAAACTGCCATTCATAGAAACTGTTAAAATTTTGGGTATTCCGATATTTAATCCTCTTGCACCCTGAATGTCCGAATATCTTCGCCATTCACACCTTCGAGTCCAAGAAGATTAAATAGGGGCATATGTCATACCCCAAATTTTGACCACCAAGATTTCCCATCATTATGAGAATCATCACCATAGTATGGATATACCATCATGCCTCTTCAATCTCCTCAGGGATTGTTAGGCATTCTCTACAATCAAGGATTAGGGGGTCTCCCATACCAATAATCATGCATAAGTATGCAACATTCCAAGAGGATCAAGCCTCAGGATTGCCTGTGTCACCATGTTAAGGTTTGGTCGACCAGGGTCTCTAGATGAAAATTTCCATCTGGGCATGAGCCAATGCCTCAATGTATGGTCCAATAAGCTCACAAGGATCTCAAGAGCCCATCCACAATGGCAAAATCACCTTGAAGGTCCATCTATAAAAAAATCAGGAATTAGGGTTTTAACATAATTCAACCCTTGAGTTAACTTGTGAAGTGAGGCATGGCTTGAAGCTTCAAAATGAACTTCAAAGACCTCAAATACATCATATTGACATGTTTGCAAGATTTTATTGGCTCAAAGAGCTCAAATCATAAGCCACAAGAACTCAAAACCATCTGATCACAAATTAGGGTTTTTGAGGGAAAAAAGTCAACCCTATCCTTGACTGTTGGCCTACCCTTGATCTCAAATCTTGGGGAGGGGTCCAAGACATTACTAAATACCCTTGGAGGCCATCCATGAAGTTTAATTAGGCCCAAGGATTGATTTCACAAAAGGATCACAAAGTCAAAATTTCATCTGATGAAAAAAGTCAACTGTACAAAAATCCAAGTTTGACTTTTTGGGATTTTTGGTCAACCAAGGCTCTTTAACCCTAAAACAGTGTTAATATGTGATTTGAATCATCATTCATCAAGAAATGTTAAAGAAAGTGAGTTAACTTGCTAAAGGGGTAACCATAAAAAAACTTAGAAGTTTTCTAAGTTATGGAACAAAGTGGCCAGGGTACCAGCTTTGCAAGGCCATATCTCCTAAATCCTAAGGCCTTTTTCTCCCATTCAAAGCTCAGATGGAAGCCCTCATTACATACTTCAAAAGTGTCAACTACAAGAGTTTCCAATTCTTCATGGATTCTGAGTAATGGTTGGATCAAAATCATTAAAACTTGGAATTTACCACTTTTTCAACACGTAGACAAAATTCTGTCTAAGTCAAAAAAACAAGTGAAACACCAAAACATGGAGGGTTGTTTCACATAGTTCTAGGCTGAATCAATTCAAGATATAAACATCAAAGTTGTTGTGCATATTGCCAACAATCCAAGGAACTCATTTGCATGAGACAACTCAACTTGAGCCAAGAGTTATGGCTGCTGCAAGACACCATGGTACAACTGTTTTGAAAAACCAGTTTGTGTGATTTCTTGCCATACACGATTTTGAGCCAAGAACCAATGATCACTATGCCACATTCATTCAATATGATCATAATGCATCTGATCCAACCTACAAACTTGGATTGAAATGCCAAGAACTTCTCCTTGAGAATCGATGAGTTTTTGGCATATATGCCTTGAATTCAAAGGGCAATAATGTGGAATAGTGCACATTCAAGATTCTCACTCTCCTCAGTCAAGTTCTGTGATTAAAAAAACAATTAAAAGGACTGAGGAATGTGATTTCAGTCAATGCATAGTTGATCTATTTGGGACAGCTATTGTACCTTGTGCAATAGGCATTTATGCCAAACCAAGACCATTGATTCATACACACCACATATAACATATAGAAGGTGTCTGAACACTCACCTCCCATCTGTAACATCAAAATCATCAAATGGCCATCCAATTGCACAAAACTCATGACTTGCTGCAGAAGGAATCATGTTGATGAATCTAAAGGGCTCTAAGTCACACCAATCATTCAAACACTTTCCTTAAGGTACGAGGAAGCTGTCCAAAGCATTAGAAATCAACTATAACACCTCCATCATCAAATTCGATTTTCACCTGCAGAGATAAGCCTTAAACTATCAAACTCATTTAATCATGCATCATAAATATGTTTTGTGATTACCATTGTGTTTCTGATTGTTCATAGATCATTTTCCCTTAATTAATTGTTGTTTACAGTTCGTGTATAGGATTTCATTAAGTTCATGCAAATTTTAGGGTTCATCAGGTTTTCGCATATTATGTTTTGATTCACTTAATTTCAATAAAATTAGGTATTGCCATTGTGTTCCTTTTCTGAAAGTGCATGATTTTCATATTTGGATCATGTGAAATGGTTGAGAAATGAGTGAGATAGGAGGCTTCACGTATTTGGCTCAAGGAAGAAGATGGCCATGGTGCCATTCTTCAGAAATTCAACTTGTTTTACTATATATTATTCAGTTGCCATGTTATAACTGAATTGACATTGCGCCCTAGTGGAGACACTAGTATGTGTATGTGTGTGAGCGAGCGAGAGGTCTAGGGTTCGAATCCCCCTCGCCCCAGACCTTTTGATTTTTTTCAACCATTTTCAAAAGGAATTCTCACATATTATTATCCCTTGCCATCTTCTATCAGCCACACGCAAGTGGCTCATTTCTAATTTATCCCACTTAATGTTATCATTTTTTTTCACCAATCTTTTTAATAACTTTGAAAATTAATTTCTCATTCATTTTTCATCATTTTTGATTGGTTCTTTTTGCAAAAATTCACAAAATTGATGAAGTATTTTATTCTACAAAAATCTCACACAAAAAAAAATATTAATTTTCTATATTTAATATTTTTTCATAAAGAACTTATTTTATTTGTTTTTACATTTGAAAATATTTCTTTTCTCTTGATCTTTTTAAAACCAAATGAGTTCTAAATCATCTTGTGATTAAAACCTCATTTTTCAAACCTAAACCAAAAAATCATTAGTAGTTTATTTAAACTTATTTGGTATTTTTATCATTTTTATTAATTTTCTTTAAACACTTTTGTGCCTCTAATAGAGTGTAAGACCCAACCCCTTTTTATACAAAAACCATTTTGGGCCTCAGACATTGTTTAAGTCCCACTGCGTTTTCAAAAAATCTCGGCGCGATCGCCAATTCAAAATCAAACCACTTGGACCTCTCCTTGAGCTATAATCCCACTTCTTTCCTTTTAAACACTTTTGGGCCTCTATTAGAGTGTAAGACCCAACCCCCCCTTTGTACATAAATCATTTTGGGCCTCAGTCATTCTATAAGACCCGATACAATTTTCAAAATAATAGTGCGATCACTGTTTTTATCCGGGCCTCTCCTTGAGTTGTAAACCCCATCTTTTGTACAAAAAAATATCTTTGGGCTCTATTAGAGTGTAATATCTAACCCTCTTTGTAAAAACAATAACCTTGGGCCCCTGCTATGGTATAAGCCCCACAACATCTGTTAATAATACAGTCTGTTTCAATGTTATCAAATAAGTCATCTGGGCATCTCTTGTTGAATAAGCCCCAATTTTCTTTTTTAAGATAACTGTTATCAAAACTTTCTTCAATTTCTTTGAGCAACTAACATTACAGCATGGAAGCTTGCACACCTGTAAGTCCTTCTTTCATATCCTTTTAAATACTTATCATATATCAACTGTATATATACTTGTATATCTGTTCAGAGTTTTCCCCGGCAACTAAGTCTAGAATTAGGTAAAGCTAGTTGGTCACTCTTTCAATACAGTCAAACATAGATCCCCATAGGATTACCAGATACAGTCTTGCCTTCTCTTGGGCTTAAGCAATATGGAATAAAGAGAAAGACATTATTCCCGGTGAAAGTTTTCTCAGACTGTCACTATTAGAAATTGTCAAAGAAATTTAATTCCCCAGAGATGATTAATTCCCGGTGAAACTTCTCTTGAATTTATTCAAACCTTAGAACTGTTCACACAAGAAAGGATTAATTCCCGGTGAAACCTTTCTTGAACATTCTTAAGTTTAGACCCACAGGCTTCCTAAAAGCATCCCCAGCCTCCTCTTAGGCTTTGTACAAGGGCCCTCAGACTTCTTAGAAGTTCTCATGACTCCTCTTGGGTTTAGTACAAGGACCCCAAGACCTCCTAAAGGTATAGGACAGAACCTAGTCATCATTTGCTAGAGCAGTCTTTCTGAGTCAATACATCAAACCTGTTTAGGGTTGAAACTCATCCCTTGACATGTCACCCTTCTCTTAGGCATAATACAAGGATCATTCACTATCTGAGAACCAATCTCTCAATACCATTAGACTTGGACAGTCTCATTTCCCCTTTTTATTTCAATGAAACCCTTTTGCTTAAAGATCAAGAAATAACCCTGATCACCAGATCAATCTCCAAATAGAGTTAAAACCAACAGTTTCATAACTCAATCCTCAAACCTTACCTCTAATTTCCCCAACGTGGGTCAATTACTGTAAATTCACCATTAACAAAACACCAGAGGAAAGAACCTCAACTGTTATACCTTTAGTAAAAATCCCCAGATAGGGACAATTTACTGTCATAATCCTCATCAGAACCTCATGGTCTCTGATATCTCAACTTTTCTGTAATCCCCAGCAAGAGTTGAATTACCAAGTTTTGGACCTGTCTTGGGTTTTCAATAATCCTCAGTAGAAGCCAGCCTCCTCTTAGGCTTTGTATAATGATTCTTCCTCAGCAGTCAGCCTCCTCTTAGGCTTTGTAAAATGATTCTTCCTCAGCAGTCAGCCTCCTCTTAGGCTTTGTATAATGATAACCCCTCAGCTGAGTCACACCTTTTAGCCTCAATCTTGGGCTTTGTACAAGACACCCCCTAAATATCTCTCCAGTAGAGTCAATCATAACTTTTAGCCTCAATCTTGGGCTTTGTACAAGACAGATATTAAACACTCCCTAAACAGATTCATACCCTTTCAGCCTCAATCTTGGGCTTTGTAGAAGACATATATTCTCCAACTGAGTCAATTTCTTTTTAGCCTCAATCTTGGACTTTGTACAAGACACATATAAATGTTCTCCCCAGTGGAGTCATCTTTTTCAGCCTAAATATTAGGCTTTGTACAAGACACAAACAAAAAATCTCTTGTTGAGTCAGCCATCCTTCAACCTTGGGCTTCGATCAAGGAACACAAAAATCAACATCCCCTCAAAGGAAATCAAAATCTCTGCAGGAAGATACTTTTCTGTATAATCACACATCAAATCAGTCAATCAAAACAAAACCCCAATCCCAGATAACTGATGTAAGTGGCACACTTGTTGATACAAACATCCAAGTTGTCTATCCCTCATTATCCTGGTTAAAACCTCATCTAATTGCTGTAAGTGGCAAGCCTCTAGATACAAACATCCAAGCCCATGTCCCTCTTTTTAGCATGAACTCCTAAGGAAAAATGGCATTGCTTACACTGTAAAGGCAATTATGGCATTGTTGGTCTCCATTGCATTCAAGTTAAAGTAATTCCCCTTTTCAAACCTGTTACCCAAACAACTGTGATCAACAGATGAGATATCTCCCTTTAGAGATGACAAATTCTCTCTCAATCAAACCTTTAGCTTCAATCCTGGGCTTTGAACAAGACATAAACAACCCTTTAGCTTCAATCTTGGGCTTTGAAGAAGACACCAGACATTTGTTTCTTCCTTAGAATAGGAGGAACTACGATTGCTCTGATTTCCCTTTACTTCATAACAGGGAATACGTAGGAATAAGATTGCGAAATCTTAGCGAGCACACTCATCAAAAAACCTTAGGTCCCTGACCTTACCAAAAACATCGAAAAACCCAAAAAATAACAAATACTCTCTTTCTCTCTCTCTCTCTCTCTCTCTCTCTCTCTCTCTCTCTCTCTCTCAGACATCCCACGAAGGAGAAACTTTCCCATTCACAGATAAACACGATCAAGTATCAAGTAGAACCTAAAACTATCATCTAATGGATAACCATGTATAGGACGGGTAATTGACAACTCCCCATTGTATAACCTGACCCCGGACTCCCCAATTTCTGCCAAGCGTTTGTTCAGTTAAACAAATGCGTGCAAGGTTTATTTTAGATAACTTTCCCTTTCCCTTCTAGCTTCACAGGATAAATAAGAAATCAGAAATGCATGCAAGGTTCGTTTTAGATAACTGAGGTGAGGAAATCCGATTGCGATAAGGTGGTCGCGTCACCAACAAAAATTGCATGCTACATAACCCAATGGCGACGAACCCCTCTGTGAATCACAAAGTTTGGTATCTTCCTTCTTGGTTTGTTTTTAGAAACAACGCTGATTTCTGGTGGAGTAGGATCATTGGAGTCTTCCTTCTATTCAGAGTTGTCATAAACGAACTCTTATGTTGTATCTTCCATAGTGTTTTCACTTTCAACGAAATCTTCCCAACCAGTTGGTTGAATGTCCTCGTATCTGATGCGAGAGCTTTCAGGAGCAGTGTATTTAACTAGGAAGTCATACTTGTCGCTTGGCTGTCCCAAGGTGTCCCATGTTTCTGTGGGAATAGAGGAGTCATCCTCTTCAATGACGTTGACCTCAGGAAAAGCATAGTTAATGAATTCTTGTCCTGCAATCTTTTCAGATTCATCATCATGGTGTCGGACATTTTTAGAATGTCTTGAGTAATGATTCCATGACTTGGTAGGGACGTGGGTAGTCTTTTCAATATTACTCAGCTGATAGGCATTGTCTGGCTGACTCTTTTGCCCCAATTCTTTTGTGTATGGCTTCCAGATAGGCAAGTCATCCAGGGGATCATAATAGTCGTAGTTAAAGCTGTCTTTCATTAGATTAACTTCCTCTAATGAATTGGGTGGAGCACGACATCCTTTAGGATCGCAATCTCCATAGATCATCTTGACGTCTGATCTCGGTATATATCTCGAGCTCTGCTTTGGAAAATAGAATGGCATGTATGCTTCTTTCTGAGGCATATAAGCGTCATCGTTGAGATAATATTTCCACTCCTCATCCGTATCGGAGGAGTCACTCTCATTGATGGTGTGTACTTCTTGAGACGCTGGGCGGAGGAAACCTCCGCTGTGGAAGAAATCCTGGATGGGACAAAAACTTTGGTCTTTCTTGGTAGTCTGGATACAGATTAAAGAGAACTTAAGACCTTTCTTTGTCTTGTTATCAGTAGAAATTACAATTTGTCTCCATCCTTTTGTGTCATTACTCTTGATCACTTTGAGAGCATCTTTGTATGAGGAAATCGATGTCCCTTTTTCTGGTCGATTCTCATTGCTCACCGAGAGGGCTTGGAACTGAGTTCCAACAACCTCTTCCGGTTCTACATTGGAGAATGATGATAAGTTACTCACGATTAAGGCTTGCTCTCCGCTGACTGTGACTAATTTGTCATTTTTTACGGCTTTTGGTGAAGTAGTGACTGCCCCAGCTTCGTGTATCCAAGGTCTCCCTAATAAACAGGTGTATGCTGCCCGGATGTCCATGACCTAGAAAGTGACTTGGAAAGTGTGAGGACCGATGGTTATGGGAAGACCGACTTCGCCGATAACTATTTTTCTAGATCCGTCAAAGGCTTTGACGATGATCTCACTGCTCCTCATCGGAGCTCCTTGAAATTATAGTCGTATCAGAGTTGATTTTGGCATAACATTCAATGATGATCTTGTGTCCACCAGTACATTGGCTAAATCATCGTCTTGGCAGTTAACTGTAATGTTAAGAGCCATATTATGATTCTTTCCTTCTTCCGGCAGTTCTTCATCACTAAATCCTAAGTTGTTTCAAGAAGTGATGTTAGAGACGTTGTTGTCAAATTGTCCTACTGTCACATCTTGTTCTACGAAGGCTTGCTCTAAGACTTTCTGTAGAGCTTCCCTGTGAGCTTTTGAACTAAGTAGGAGAGATAACACAAAGATTCGAGATGGAGTTTACAACAATTGGTCCACAATGTTGTACTCGCTTTTCTGGATGAGCTTCAACATATCATCATTGTTCTTTATAAGTTTTGGATTAGTGGATTAACTGACTTGTTGATTTGGAACTTCCGTTTGAGGTTCCTTTTCTTTGGAAGGTTCTCCAACTCCTCTGTTGAAGATCTGACCGCTCCGGGTAACTCGACTGATGTCAGTAATATTCACGACGGAGGGTAATGGAGTTTCCTTTCCATTTTCGATGGTTGTTGCACCGTACTGTTAAGGGATAGCCTTTTCTGATTTGTACGGTATTGATCCTGGAAGGTAGATAACCACAGGAGCTTTTTGATTTTTCTGACCATCGTAGGCAGCCTCAATTGGTTTGAGGTTGAGAATTCTTCTACTGTCAAGAGAGACTTTTGACTCGTCGAGCAAAGGGATTAAGGCGCAAATGTCCTTAGTTATTCCATTATTGGAGATCACGGCAGTGTTTTTGCTTTGACCAGGGAGGTAATCTTATATCATGTTAATCGACCCAGAACTCGAACATGATCGAATCTCCTTTTGGTCTAACTGATTTTGGAGGGCTTCTCGTACGAGATAACATCCTTGGTTATTTTCTTAGCATACTCTACAACGCTCATAATTGTGCGGCGGTGCTCGACCGTACCCGCTTTGTATGTAGTGCATCTTTACTAGATTGTTTCTATTGAGTGAATATCACAACTTTGATATCTACCAGGATTCCCATCAGTCATGCTAATTTGTTGTGTAGCTTCATCCAGGTAAATTGGAAGCCACCAGTGGTCCAAAAAATGTTGGAGCGTTATTTGTACAAGTGCACACCCTTGGTCGTTTTTACATCATTATTCACAGTCTTGTTAATCATGTGAAGCCAGAAAACCAAACATGACCTGCTTAGCATGTAATTCCACTAGACTGGTATTCCTTAGGCGTATGTCAAATATTTGAACCATATTGACTTGATGGTCATTTCTTTCGCGGTAGTCCTGGATCCATCTAAGATCCATTTGACGCTGGAAGTCCTCTTGTACAAAAGAGCATCCCTGATTATTTGTTGAGCTGACTGGACAAGCGCTGTAATCGTGTCGCGGCAGATTGTAATATTAACTTTGTCTCGAATGCATCACCACTAAGTTGACGTTCATTGCACGGATGTCGTGGTTCTGAACAATGTTGGGATGTGCATGGGCCATGGTTACTTCACAAATCCTATGATCCTGAATCCATCCCAGATCCATTTGTTCTTATAGAGCTGCTTGTACTATGGTACACCCTTGATTGTCCTTGGAGCAGATATTACACTGATGATAGTTGTGGAGGGTACGTGGCCATACCCGCTCTATCTGCAATGCATCTTCACCAGATTGCTTCCTAACAGGAGTACATCGTGAATTTGATAACTGCAGCTAGATTCTCCCTCTAATAAATTCATTGTAGTCTTCTCATGTTGCGACAATGGATTTGTCTGAACATTTGAATTAGTATCTTTGAAAGATAAGATCCCGTTCTTGACAAGCTTCTGTACATCAGACTTGAAGCTGAGACAATTCTCAATGTTGTGTCCCGATCCTCCTTGATGGTAAAGGCAAGTTTGATCAGCTTTGAACCAAAAAGGTGGATTTTCTGGCACTGTAAAAGGTGTCCTGGTTCGGACATGCCCCTCGGCCAGTAGAAGTGAAAATAGTTTTGCGTACAACATCGGTATAGGGTCGAACCCTGATGGTCGTGTCGTACGATTATTGTTGTTGTACTATGGACGAGCCTACTGAAGAGGTTGTTGCGACCTTTGCTGATATTGTTGCTGACTTGGTTGGCTCTGAGCAACCTGAGGTTGATAAGTCGGAGCCGACGTTGAGTTGATAGTGAGAGTTACCGCCGCTACTGGTTGATATTTTTGCCTTTGCTTTCCCAGAGAGATATTACTGATATCCTGCTCTTTCTTCTTTTGGAAAGCACAACCGTATCTTTTGGTACTGCTAGATGGCTCTGCATCCTTGACCAATTGTCCTTCTCGAACTGCTCCTTCAATACGTACTCCCATGTTCACCATTTTAGTGAAGTCACTAGGCACACTGGCGACCATTCGGTCGTAATAGAACAAGCTTAAGGTTTTTAGGAAAATCTTGGTCATCTCCTTTTCCTCAAGAGGGGGACAAATCTGAGCGGCAATTTCACGCCATCTCTGAGCATTTTCTTTAAATGTTTATTTGTCCTTCTGTGACATTGCTCTGAGCTAACCCCTATCTAGTGCCATGTCCAAATTGTATTTAAACTGTTGAACGAAGGCTGCCTCGAGATCCCTGAAAGTACTGATCTTGGTGCGGTTTAAACCCACGTACCATTTGAGTGCGGCACTGGTTAAACTGTCTTGGAAATAATGGATCAGTAGCTGTTGATTTTCTGTCTGAGTAGACATTTTTCGAGTGTATATCACCAAATGACTTTGAGGGTAAGAGTTGCCTTTATATTTTTCAAAGTCAGGCACCTTGAATTTGTGCAGTATCTTTACATTAGGGACCAAACAGAGGTATGCAACATCCTTTCCGAATAAGTCTTGACTGCGAATGGCATGTAGTTCCTTCTGCATTTCCAAGAATTGTTCCTGGAACTCATTCATCCTTTCGTACATGTCTTCGTTTCCACCAGAAATTGTTTGCGGAATCTGTCCTTCTGGGATAGTGTGTACCACTGGTTGTGGTATAGACATTATAGCAGTGACTCTTGGTGCTTCCATGCCCTGAAGTTTGTAACCTTCAGGGGTTGTTATTGTAACCCTTGCATCTTCACTTTCCCGAAGTTTGTAACCTTCAGGTCCAGCGGTTCCTGCTGCGACTTCTAGGTCTTCAGTGACTGGTGGGATATATCCTTCAGGTATAAAGTTGAGAGGCATGTTGTACCGAGGATGATTCTCATGTGTCTCCATTATGGGCGTAGATGTGATCTCTTAGATTACAGTCTTTTGATGCCGCTGCTCCTGAGCTGTTGCCAGAGATTACATGTCACTGTGAAGTTTTTCTAAACTTTCCTTCAGAGCGTCGATTTCTTCTCTCAGCTCTCTGTTCTCTTCCTCGAGATCGTCCATTTTCTTTTGTAGATTGGCCCGAGTATTATATGAGTGAGACAGTTTGACTCTAGAATTGTGACACAAATGTGAGACTCAAAGATAAGAAAAATGCGTTATGTGAGAATGATGAATGATAGGCAAAGACATATTTTTTAGTTTTTGTTTTAGCCAAAAAGAAACTTCAACAAATATATTGCAAATATCACACAGCGGGGGAGACCCCTTTTATTGAATTCGAAAGATTGCAGTATTTTACAAAGAGAAAGTACAGTATTTTACAAAGTGCTGTAAGGAAAATGTCTAAGCTCATGGATCCTGATTCCTTTCTGAAGAGAGCTCAGATGTCGGTTCCTGTATTTTCCTTTTCTTAGACCGGGACTCTTCAGCTGTAGTCGGATTGTCAGTCATTTGCCAAGTAAAAGGAGCGAGAAAATTTCTTCGGTCTTCCTGACCCTCTATAGCATGCTGCTCTAATATCTCAATTAGAGCATCCTACTCCTTTAATAGTTCCTGAATCCTAGTACATTCTAAATTGAGGATTCGATATTTGTTTTTCCAAAAGCTCTTTTCACGTTGAACTTTGTTGAGAGCGACCTGGAGTTTTTCCGCATCAAACATGAAATAAAGGACATATTCCTTTAATGGAAAAACTTCTTGGCGAGGGTAAGGCATCCTCAGCTTGAGGGCTCTAGTTTGCACCCAGTGGAGATAAGGTTCCATGGAGGTACAGTTTGGTCTTCCCAGAGACTCTCTACCTTTCCTGTGAATATGTAGCCAAGCATGCACTATTTCTTTCTTCAGTGCCCTGTCATTTTCCCCTTCTTTGAAGAAAAGACCTTCCAGATGAACATTATGTGGGATATTCTTCATCGGGTATCCGAGTTGACTGCAAGCTAAAATTTGATGATAGTTGATTCCTTCTTTAGTTCCAATAAGGGATACGTTAGGAAAATTCCCACATCTGTCTATGATCTCTATCCCTTTGTAAATCTTATTGTACCAATCTATGTCAGAGTTGGTAAGAGACATAATCCTTTGTGACCAACGTAGAGTACTCTTGTGATCCCAAAAAGCAGCAGACTTTGGCAAATGGGAAATGAACCATTTGTAGAGTAAGGGTACATAGCATGTGATCATTCCTTCGCTGTACACATTCCTTAAGTGTACAGAATGATAAGCATCTGCAAGCAAGGTTGGTACGGGGTTTCCTATCAAGAATATCTTAACAACATTGGTATCGACGAAGTTTTCAATGTTGGGAAAGAGGAATAACCCATATATGAGTAGAACAAAGACATCTTTGAAAGCAGTTATGTTTCCTATACTAGCAAAGTATAGAGCTTTCTCCATCAGGAATTTAGCTGGTAAACCCTGGATTCCTCCTTTAGTAGTTATGTGAGCCCTAACTTCTGACTCATCCAAAGAGATTGCTCTTGCAATGGCTTGATTCTTTGGAATTTCTTCTAGTAAAAAAATGGAGCTTGATTAGTGATAGGTAAATCAATCAGATGGGAGTACTCTTCTAGTGTCGGTGCCAGTTGGTAATCTGGGAAAGTGAAGCAATGGTAAACTGGACCGTAGAACTGAATCAGCGTAGACAGGATTCCTTCAACCACGTTGACCCTCAACATAGACAACAGTCCTCCGTGCTTAGCTCTGAAAGCCTCGGGATTGGTAATCATCCTTCCCAATTTCCTTAAGTCTTCTAGTTTTGGAGCCTTGAAGGTGTACTTGTGCGTCTGTCTTCTACCGAAATCCATAACGCAACCTCTGATATTTGCAATTATTGTTTTAGTTTTATTTTTGAAAAAAAATATATTTTTTTTCTTGTTTGAAAGAGTTTTTTTAAATGAATGCATGAATGCAGCACACAAAAACATTTGAAAACATAGGTTCAAGTGTTCAATGTCACGAGCATTGAGTCATGGCTCTACCCATCCCCAAATGTTGTACTATTTTGGCCAACTTTTGTACCTGTAGAATGGGTTCTAAGGTTCCCAAAGTCATTGACCCCTCCTAGGGATATCAACAACAAGTTGATTCACTCGAGCGAGCTGTAATATCCTAGGATGAATCTCATTTGAGTGTAGTATCGCCTATTAACTATTCCCGATAGTCACCGCACTACCAAATGGTCATATGGTTAATGTCTACTAAATCCTCAGGATCATGGGTATCGCACTGGGAAAGACAGTGCTTTCACGACAATCGGTCGTTTAACATCGATACTTCTACACGGGTACCTCGACTGATTCGGTGGACTACCAAGTTAGCTTGGTCGGTATTTACTCCCTATAAGCGTTTCCTGGATATGCCACCACTTATTTTAATGTTCTCTCAAACTTTCCATATGCGTATTAATCTCATCCCCAGTTGACAGAAAGTTAAACACGGGTATCAAGTAGTATAACAGTAAATGATATATATATAGTATAGAAAATGCCAAACAACCTAGACCTCTTAGGAACTCTAATCCTAAACACTCCCCAGCAGAGTCGCCAATTTTCTGGAGCGTGCAATTTTTCTCGGTGACGCGACCACCTTACCGTAATGGTTGGAATTGGGTGCTACTTTCTGATTTCTTATTTATCCTATGAAGCTGGAAAGGAAAGGGAAGATATCTAAAACTAACCTTGCACGCAAATGTTTTCTTTAACAAATGCTAAGAGATTGGGGGGTCCGGGGTCAGATTATACAAAGGGAAGTTGTCAATTACTCGGCGTAGATATGGTTATCCATAGATTTTCTAGCATGTTTTTCTATACTTTTTGGTGTTTACTGTTATGGGTTGGGAAAGTTTCTCCTTTGGGAATGTTGAGAGAGTATTTTTGTTGTTTTCAGGTTTTTTGATGTTTTTGATAAGGTACTGGACCTAAGGTTTTTGATTTGTGTGCTCGCTAAGATTTCGCAATCTTATGCCTACGTATTCCCTTAAAGATAACAGGGAAATCATAGCAATCATAGTTCTTCCTATTCTATGGGCGGAAATGTGTTTGGTGTCTTGTTTAAAACCCAAGATTGAAGCTAAAAGTTTGACTGAGAGAGAATTTTTCATCTCTAAAGGGAGATATCTCACCTATTCATCACCGATGTCGAGATTGGTTTAAAGGGGAATTACTTTATCTGGAATGTATGGAATCCAGCAATGCCATAATTTCCTTTAAAAGGGAATTGTCTTGAAGGAAGACACTTTAACTCAGTGTAGAGCAATGCCATTTTCCTTAGGAGTCTTTCATGCTAAGAGAGGGACATTGGGTTGGATGTAAATAATCCAGAGGCTTGCCACTTACATCAATTAGATGAAAGAAGGGATTTACCAGGATAAAGAGGGACTACAGCTTGGATTTTTGAATCAAAAAGTGTGCCACTTATAGCAATTATTTGGGATTGGGTTTTTTTATTGTCTGTTTTGATGTGTAATGTACAGAGAAATGTCTTCCTACAGAGAAATCTTGATTTCCTCTGAGGGGTGTTGATTTTTGTGTGCCTTGATCAAAGCCCAAGGTTGAAGCTAAAAGGTTGATTCTATTTAGGGAGTTTTATTCTTGTCTTGTACAAAGCCCAAGATTGAGGCTGAAAAGAATTGACTCTTTTGGGGAAAAGTTTGGTATGTCTTGTACAAAGCCCAAGATTGAGGCTAAAAGAAATTGACTCCACTGGGGAGAGGTTTAATCTGTCTTGTACAAAGCCCAAGATTGAGGCTGAAAAGAAATGACTCAGCTGGAGAGTATGATCTGTCTTGTACAAAGCCCAAGATTGAGGCTAAGTCTGATGAGGGAAGAACATTATACAAAGCCTATGAGGAGGCTGGCTGGGGAGTTTCTTATATGAAGCCTGAGAGGAGGCTAACTTCTGCTAAGGATTATTGAGATCCAGAGACAGGTCCATGTTGGGGAACCAACTCTTGATGAGGATTAAAAAAGAGTTTAAAATATCAGATGCCTTGAGGTTCTGATTTTTCTGAGGGTTTATTGGTGGTAATTTGACCCTAGCTAGGGAATTTAAACTGAAGGCTTAAAGATTAAGTTTTAAAAC
Source organism: Lathyrus tuberosus (assembly GCA_022829125.1). Lineage (NCBI taxonomy): Eukaryota > Viridiplantae > Streptophyta > Magnoliopsida > Fabales > Fabaceae > Lathyrus > Lathyrus tuberosus. The sequence goes on along the minus strand of JALAZF010000727.1, from coordinate 747,500 downwards.
CTATGGAGGTTTTAAATCTGCTGGAGATTGATGAAGTGATCAGGGTTTCTTCTTTTCCTTTAGGAAACTTAAGGGTTTCTTTGAGATCCAAGAGGAGATGAGACTTCCCAAGTTTACTGGTATGAAGAGGTTTACTCTTAACTGGAGGATGATCTTTATATGATGCCCAAGAGGAGGCTGATGTTTTAAGGGATGAGAATCAACCCTAAACTGGTATGATGTTTTGGAATTCTGACTCTCTGGAGGATTGAACTAGCAAAAGATGATTAGGTTCTGTCCTATACCTGTAGGAGGTCTTTGGGTCCTTGTACTAAGCCCAAGAGGAGGCTGAGAACTACTAAGAAGCCAGAGGGTCCTTGTATAAAGCCAAAGAGGAGGCTAGGGATGCTTTTAGGAAGCCTTTGGGTCTAAGCCTAAGAAAAGTTCAAGAAAGGTTTCACCTACAATAAGTCCTTTCTTTGAAGAACAATTATAAGGTTTGAAGAAATTCAGGAAAGGTTTCACCGGGAATTAATCCTCTTTGGGGAAATGAATTTCTTGTACAAATATTTCTATGTTGTGACAGTCTTGAGAAAATTTTCACTGGGAATAATGCTTTTCTCTGTTCCATATTGTATAAGCCTAAGAGGAGGCAAGACTGTATCTGGAATTTTCTATGGGAAACTAGTTTTGACTGTGTTGAAAGAGTAACCACTGGTTTGATCTAAATCTAGACCTAATGGTCGGGGAAAAGTCTAAGCAAGAATGTACAAACATATATATACAGATGATATATATATATATATATATATATATATATCTATATATATATATATATATATATAAGCAAGTATGTTGAGAAGATAGTGGTAGAACTTACAGTTGTGCAAGCTCCAGCATTATAACAACAATTGTATGGTTAGTTTATTCAAGAAATTGAAGAAAGGTTTGATATAACGTTGAATCTTGAATCTAAATAAAAAACAAAGTTGTTTTAAAAGGAAGTTTGGGGCTTATACTCAAGGAGAGGCCCAGATGAATTCTTCTGAAAAAGCGACGATCGCATCGTAGTTTTGAAAACCACAGAGGGACTTATACAATGTCTAAGGCCCAAAATTGTTGTGTTTACAAAAAGGATGGGTCTTACACTCTATTAGAGGCCCGAAAGTTTATTTTTATACAAGAGTTTGGGCTTATAACTCAAGGAGATGCCCTGATGTAAATTGTTTGAAAACGGTAATCGCGCTGAGATTTTTTAAAACGTATCGGGACTTATACAATGACTGAGGCCCAAAATGGTTTATTTACATAGGGATGGGACTTACACTCTATCAAGAGGCCCAAAATTACTTTAAAAAGAATAGAGAATGGGACTTATAACTCAGGGAGAGACCCAGGTGAAAAATAGTGATCGCACTGTCGTTTTGAAAATCGCATCAGGTCTTAAACAATGACTGAGGCCCAAAAAGTTTGTGTGTGACAAGGGATGGGTCTTACACTCTATTAAAGGCCCAAAAGTGTTTAAAATGAAGTTTGAAAAATTAAAATTAAGAGACATCTTAATTCTAATTAAAAATATATGATTTTCAAAGGAAATTAAATAAAAATATCAAATATATTTAAAATCAAGTGGTAGGATTTGAAAAATATTTTTAAAAATCTTGTTTAATCACATGAAGACTTGAAATCCAATTAGTTTTGAAAAATCAAGGTGGTAATCTTATTTAAAAATGTTTGAAAACAAATAAAAATGAAATAAAATACAAAAATTCAAACTATATTAAATAAATAATAAAAATTCAAATTTTTTGTGGAATAAAATATTTCAACATTTTTGTGAATTTTCAAAAAACGAACCAATAAAAAATAATTAAAATTGAGAGATAAATTAATTTTGAGATTAATTAATAAAAATCATGAAAAATGAGAAAAATAGAAAAATGAGAGAAATAGCTAAAATGGTCTGGGTGGGTCTTGAACTCATGACCTCCAACCAAAAATATGTGCGCTGCTACCACTGGGGTGGTGATACATCTGTGTATCAAAACCACCCCATGAATACATAAGGGTGACCTGAATTTCAGGTATAGCCCAAGGCAAAAACCAAGTTTTGGTGGTTTGCATAAAGGCCATAACTTCCTCAATTCTTCATGGAATTGGATGAAATTTAGATGGATCCTGCCTAGAATTTCATGAGGAATCCAATGGTGCTTTTAGAATTTTATAAAGATGTTTCTATTTTAAAAACCGGATAGTGGTTTCAAAATAGGCCAAGATTTACAAGTTCTATGTTATCTCATCATACAAGCAACAATAGCATGGCAAATTGGTTCAAACACAACACATTTTATATATATGACATGTTTATGATCAATGGGCATCAAAGCAATGCATATTTTAAGATGTTCAAGTTGTGACGCACTTACCTCTTGAAGCTCCTTGTGCTAACTGTCAAGATATTTGTGCCAAAAGTAATCCAATGCTTTAGACACTCTTGATTGATCCCTTAGAAGCTTTTAGGATGATCAAAATCAGTTGGAAACCTCAGGAACAAGAATGGGCTCTTTCTTGCAAAAGTGGTAAAACTGACCAAAATGGTATCTCACTCAAATGATGTTACAGTTGAGGGATACTTGTTGGAATAGCTTGAGGATGACATTTGGAGAGTATTTGAAGGGTTAATTAGTTTTGAAAGCGATTGGATCAAGACATGGCTTGAAAAATGCAGAGAAGTCAAAATTTGAGGTTTTGGAGGTTGACTTTCTGATTTTGAGGTTGTACAATGAGGATGAAGGTTTGAACACCTCCAATGGATGATTTCTGATGTGTTTGGATGGTTATTTGAGTGGTTTTTGCTCTGGTTTCAAGAATTCCCAAATTGCTCCATAATGACTTGAAAATGAAGTAAGAGAGAGAGAGTGAGAAAACAAGGCTTTGGTATTGTTTTGGTGTGGTTTCAAAAATCAGAAATGACCTCTATTTATAGTAGAGAAAGTTTTTTTTGAAGGAATAGTGAATGGCAACTGTTTCACTCTATTATCTAATGGATATGCCCATGTATCACTTCCTTAAATGATAAGGTACCAAGTCTTCACTTGGCCATTGACTTGAGTTGGTCTTGGTAGCTCTAGGTCTTCTGATTTTTGCAACAAACTTGACTCAATTGGACTGATAAGGCTTGGTTCATGACAACTCTATGTTCCACATCAATGCCAAATGACAAACTTGAAGTTTTTGGATTTGAAACTTTGAATGATCACATGCCAAAGGATAGGATCCTTGACTCAATGGTCTAAGCTTGAAAATATCAAGTGAGTCATCAAGATTCCCTCTGATCTTGGAAAAGGACAAAGCTTGCAGGATGACAGAATTTGAAATGGAAATTGTGTGGCACAAGAAATGCATCAAATCTTCCTTGAAAACCAATTTGAGCAGGGAATATTATGAGATCCATAACTGCTTTATCAAGTTGAATTAATGGGAGTTCTTGTACTCATTGGAAAGCTCTCATGACATACTTTAACTTTGATGTCCACCAATGGACCTGGTTTAGCTTGGATCAAGGTGAAAAAATGCCTCAAAGTTGGTAAAAAATGAAACAGATTTTGACTTGAAAATTTCACTAAGTGTTGGAAAAAAGTGGTCATTTTCTCTTGTAGTTGACACTTTTGAAGTATGTCATGTGAAATTTCATTTGAGATTTGGATGGAAGAAAAAGGCCTTAGGGTTTGGGAGTTATGACCTTGCAAAGTGGGTACCAAATCCATTTTGTTCCATAATTTAGAAAAATTTAAGTTTCATATGGTTGCCCCTTTTGCAAGAAACCTCACTTTTATTAATTTTTCTTGATGAATGATAATCAAAACCATACATTAACATTGTTTTTGACTTAGGGGAACCACATTTGTGAAAAAATCCAAAAAGTCAAACTTGATTTTGGGCACAGTTGACTTTTTTGTCAGATGAATTCCAAACTGTGTGATCTTCTATGCAATGAAGTTCTTAACCTAATTCAAACCTAATGTATGGATTCCATAGGTGTTTTAGGGTGTCTTGAATCATGTCCCAAGGTTTGGGAACATGTGTTGGTCAAAAGTCAAAGATACAGTTGACTTTTTCTTCAAAACCCTAATTGTGATCCAGATGAAATTGAAACTTGTGGATCAAGCTTCGGGGATCAATCCATTGTTGTAAATGGACCAATGTAGTGTATTTAAGGCCCTCAAATCATGTCTTGAGTTATTGGTTCATGTCTTGTCTCAAAAGTCAACTTAGGGGTGAATTAGGTCAAGAAACCCTAATTTCTGATTTTTGATGAATGCTCCCCCTGAGGTTGTTTTGACTTGAGATTGGATCCATGAGGTCCCTTTGAGCTTCTTGGATCATTTTTTGAGGTATTGACTCATGCCTAGATGAAAATTTTCTTCAGGAGGCCTTGGTCGACCAAAACCCTAATTTGGTGACACTGGCGATCTTAAGGCTTGATCAGCTTGAGATGTGGCACTCTTGTGCTTGATTCTTGATATGGGAGACCTCTTGATCCTTCATGGATGTTTTGAGAGGTTAGACAAGTTGAAGATCATGTCATTTCTTGATTGATCTTTTGTATAAGTGTTATGAGAGGGCTCGAAACCCTAATTCTTGATTGTAGTGAATGCTCAACAATCCTTGAGGAGATTGATGAGGTATGATGGCACGTCCATATTGTGGTAATGATCCTCACAATGATGGGAAATCTTGTGGTCAAAATTTGGGGTATGACAACTTGATACTTCCAATTTTGCATCATTATAGTGTGAAGACTCATCATTGAGGTTATCACTTGGTGAGTTATTTCTAAAATTAGTAGACCCATTAATGTCTTGCACATGGAAGGAAATATATGCTCATAAAACACTACATCTCTCGATATTTAGCATTCACGAGTCTTTAGATTGTAAACATTCCCTCATTTTGTCCTTGTGGATAACCAATAAAAATACACCTTTCAGCTCTAGGATCAAATTTATTGACTCCCTTTGAGTCATTTTTCTTGTAGCACAAGCAGCCAAAAGTTCTCAAGTGCTCACAGTTTGGCGCTTTCTTAAAAAATAACTCGTATGAAGTGATTCCTTTATTTTTCCACTATAGGAGTTCTATTAATTAGATATAATGTTGTTAATACACAATCTCCCAAAAAATTCAATGGGATATTTGCTTGAAAACGCAAGGCTCATGCTATGTTCAAACTTTGTCTATGCTTGCGTTTCAGACGTCCATTCTGTTGAGGTGTGGTAACACAAGAAGTTTCATGCATGATCCCTTCTTTTTTAGTGAAGCACTTGAAATCAGAGTTAGTAAACTCTGTCCTATTATCACTTCTAATTCTCTTAATATGGACATTAAACTACATTTTGATTAGATTTTCTAAAACTAATCAAATATTGTAAAGTTTATGTCTTGTGTTTCATTAAATACTCCTATATACCACAAGTGTTGTCATCTATAATGGTTAGAAAGAAATGTGATCTATTGTTTGTGGTAGTATGGTATTCCCCCATAAGTCACAGTGAATCAATTCAAAAGGTGTTTCAGCTTTATTAATACTTAAAGGTAAAGAGTTTCTACATTGTTTTGCCTTATGGCATACATCACAACAATTTTCTCTATCAAAATAGCATTTGATTAAATGTGAAGTATTCTGAAGGACTTGATTTGAGGAATGTTCCATTCTGATGAGCCATAAGGTTGCCATACCCTTCTTAGTTGCACCCATAAAGCCTTGTTGATGTTGCTTTATGAACATATAAACCCATTCATGCTGGTCACCTGATCCAATCTTCCCCTTCGAGGCTTGGTTTTGTATTGTGCAAGAATTTTGATCATAAAACACATAACAATATAAATCATATGTTAGTTTATGAATTGAAATTAGCTTGCATTTAATGTCAGGAACCAATAACACATCTTTTAACATAAAGGACTTGATAAATTCACATCTCCGTATCTTAAATTAAGGTTGAAATCCCTGTTGGTGTAATTATGAAGAAAGGTTTATCTAATTTTTTGATTTTCTTTAATATTGAGGTCAAAGGAGTCATGTCCTGTGAAGCACAAATATCAAGTATTCAATCAAAATATTATTCAAATTTACCAGTCATGTTTTCATATTTGTTTTCATGTTTTTTGGCAAGAACTTCATGCAGGGCGTGTCCTGATGTAGCTGCTTCTGGATATTCTTTTCTCTGAGTGGCCTCCTAATTTTTTAGGTTATCGCCTTTGAGTTCTTTATGATTTCCAACTTGTTGGATATCCACCAATCTCAAAGCATTTTGCCATGACATATTCAGTTTTCCCACAGTGATCACACTTTAATCTTGAGTGATATTCCTTTCCTATTTTCCTATCTACACCTAAGTAAAATACCTATGCATTTTCCACCTTGAAATATCTTTCCTTATCTGCTGCAAAAAGAGATTCTTCTCTTTACATTTGATTAAATACACGCCTAAGAGAGGGTAGTGGATCAGTATTAAGTATGATTGCCTTGATATAAGAGTATTGTTCACTATCAAAGCCTCCAAGAAAAAGATGGTCTCGTTGGTGCTCTTCCTTTTGTGTCAATACTTTTGCAACTCCACAACTGCATTTAGTAGGGTTTGCAATTCACACAATTCATCAACAAGACTTTTGAATTGAGTGTATTAATCCGTTACACTTTTTTCTGGTTGTTTCTAGATTAAACACAAGTTTCTCCACAGTTGATGGATTCATGGTGTATTGGTCAGAGCAAAGTGTTCTTCAAGATCCACCCACGCATCTCGAGTCGTTGAAACACGTGAGATGTTGTTGTGTAGATTTAATTCTGACACATTGATCAACCAGGTTGTCACCATTGAATCCTCCTTCTTCGAGTCATGGTACACTTCAGATTGACTTAATTGTTTCTTGATGCTTCCATCAATGAAACTCAGTTTCGTCTTTGAACACAAATCCGTCTTGATCGATCTTGCCCATGTGCGGTAATTTTCTCCATTCAACAATACTTTCACGAGTAGAGTTCTAGGATTACCAAAGTTGTTTAAATAATAAGCTTGTGTATTATTTGTTGTGTTCTTGGTTTCAAGATTGGAGGTATTTTTCTTCTCCAATTTCTCTTCCGAATTGGAACTGTGCTCTGATGTCGTAATAGAAAGTTAACTTGAGAAACATGTTTGTATTCTTTTTGTTTTTGATGACATATGACATACCTTTGTATATAAGCTGATGATCTATATTTCAAAGCTTGAAAATAAAATCAACCCTAACAAACTAATAACAATCCTCACAAACTCTAATAAACTAATAAAAAATAATTAAGTTTATCTCTAATAAAAGACAAAATATCAAGATCCATTTTGAACGAGTTAAAACAAGTTCCCAACCTAGGCGAATCAGTGTTCTAAATCTAGTATCATGATGGTTTTTTCTTTGTCATTGAGACAATGTGACAATAACTTGCAGCCATCTTTGGAAGTCTTCTTGATCTAAACCTCAAGTTTTGTCTTGAGAAGTTCACATATTTCACTTAGTTTTAGTCCACTACAAAATAGAAGATCAAGTAACAGTAACAACGACAAAATCTTATATCTTAGATCAAGTGGAATGAATTTGAGATGAATTGAATTTTAATCATTTGGGTTTTTGATCAATGCAGAACAATTATCATTTTTAATTAAATTTTTTAAATGAACTAATTAAGTAGTTATAAGTCATTTATTATGTGTATAAATTGTATATTTCAAAAAATTCATACAAACTAAGGTGAAAAATGTGTAATAATGTAGAAAGCGTAGGCTTAATATCCTTTTTAGTCTCGTATCTTAACTTTGAGGTTCATTTTGGTCCCTTAAGTTTTAACAGATCCAATTGGTCTCTTACCTCTTTAAAACGTTCTAAATTAGTCATTTTTGTCTATTTAGCGACTGATTTTTAAATTTTTCCGCCGCTAATAGGCCAAAAAAGACTACTATGGAAGAGTTAAGGAACTAATATAGACGTTTTTAAAGGTAAATAACCAAAATGAACCGCGAAGTTAAGATACAAGACCAAAAAATATATTTTTCCTAAAATGTATGTTCCAACAACTAAATCTAACATAATGTTAAAAGAGTGTGTAATGATTTATAAATGGTATGTTTCAACAACTTCATACAAACTAAGTTGAAAAAGTGTTGTAACAATGTATAAAATATATGTTTCAACGACTAAGTTTAAAAAAAGTGTGTAATAATATATAAATTGTTTGTTCAAACAATTAAATGCCAAATAAGGTGAAAAAGTGTGCAACAAAAGTATGAAAAACGTAAAAAGTATGTTGATAAAAATGAAAATATTATTTCACTATAAACTTTATTATATAATATGAAAATATTACTTATCTTATGTTTATAAAAATCTCCAATAAAATTATATGAGACTATAGAGAGTTAATTGACGTACTATAAAAAATATAAGGGTTAATACCCATTTTGCCCCTTGCCATATAGGCGGTTTTTGAAAAACCTCCTGCGAAAAAAAAAGTTGCAAAAATTTCCCTAACATTTGAAGATTCTCTCAATTTTGACCTTCATCACATTCAGTCACTAAAAATACCAAAATGACAGGGGTCAAAATAAAAATGCTGCCAAAATGGCAGGGGTCAAAATGAAAACGCTGCCAAAATGGCAGGGGTCAAAATAAAAATGCTTCCAAAATGGCAGGGGTCAAAATGGTAGGTTTTTGGTGACTGAATGTGATGAAGGTCAAAATTGAGAGAATCTTCAAATGTTAGGGAAATTTTTGCAACTTTTTTTTTCGCAGGGGGGTTTTTCAAAAAGCGCCTATATGGCAAGGGGCAAAATGGGTATTAACCCAAAATATAAATAAATATATAGATATTATTTCTCCATTCTAAATATTAGATTATTTTGAAAAAAATTATCTTAAATTATAAGTCTTTTTATATCATCAATTAACTATTAATATTTTTTCTATTTATTTTCTACGATTTACTAATACTCTTTTTAAAATTATTTTTAATTTATTTTTGAATGTCATTAATTAAAGATAATTTCATGAAATTACACATAATTTTTCTATATACAAAATTAATGATACTATATAAACTATTTGAAATAACCAAAACTACATGTAATTTGAACATAATAAATAAAATTTTAATAACAAAAAGAATATTAGTGTATTGTATGCATCCTATGTTTCGACAAGGAACAATAGTAGTATATTATTTTTTGAGAAACAAACCAAACCAACCTATATCAATTTACCTATAAATTTCAAAGCTCTCAAGAGTTCTCTCTGAATTCTCTCTCTCTTTTGCCACGAGTTCTTCACATTTTTACTTCAATCTTCATCATTCATCAATCTCAAATCAGTGGTGGATTGAAGAAGATCTTAGATCTTCATCATTCTCAAGTTTACTTCACTGATTTTGCAAGGATTCAAGCTTTCAGTAGCATTTATTTTGCTCCATTCAAGCTCAAGAACTCAAAGATCACCTCTGGTTTTCTTCTGATTCAAGATTTCTTCAAGTTTCAGGTTCATTATTTCTCAACTTTTTCTTGCACTAATTCACTGATTCTAAGTTTGTTTTATGTTGATTATAGCTTAATAGAAGCAATGTGACTGATCTGGCTAGTGATAGGCACCTTAAGTGCTTAGATTCAAATCCTAGGGCAAAATGTTTGTGAGCGATTCTCTCTGTACATGCATGCTGTGTGATTTCTAAGGTAAGATTCGTGTTCTACATGACTTCAGATTCATTTCTATGCGCAATTTGCTAATTTCCTCTGACCTGAAAATGTAGCCTCGCCGGAGACTCACCGGAGAAGACAACCAGAAGTCTTCTCCGGTCACCTGATTTTTGTTCAGGTCAAAACCCTAGCCATTGCCAACTTTAAAACACAGCCGTTCGATTGATTTTGATCCAACATTCTAAGCGATGCCAGCGCATTAATGAGAGTGTGGTGAGACACGTGCTTGTTTTGGCTGTTAATTTTTGAACTGTGTGATCTTGTATGCGTGTTCCACTATACCTTGCCATGTGTATGCATTCTGATCCATTGGATTGAATTACTTCTATGATGATCTAATTCTGATTTGATCGTGTGGATCTTATTGAGTCAACTTTTGACTAAGTTCCACCTTAATTCTCAGGCACGCACGCGTTATTGGACTAGGCCTCACATTGTTTTCTGCACCCCTCATTTTAAGCCCAAACACATTTTGAACGTGGCTTTTGCTATCTCTGCACCCCCTGCACTATTTCATTTGTTTTTTTTATTTCCTCTATATAGTTTTCATTTTCTTTTATTAAAAATACAAAAAGACCTCTAAAAATTCCAAATAAATTCACTTAGTATTATAACACATTTACCTAATTTTCCATGTTTTTAATTCTTATTTTAATACTTTTTGCATATTATTTCACAATTTCCTTTTAATTTCTTTTTCAATGTTCATCCTTCTTAATACATGTTCATTTGCATTTTAATTGACATAGTTAGAATCTGATTTTTGACTTGGCATTTGGTATGTGTGTTCATGACATCTTAATGTACTTGATTCATATTTTTGTCAAGTTTTAGAAGCATTCCATATTAGGTTTTGACATGCATCTTTGTGCATCATCCCATTTTACCTAAGCTGAATTTGTGAACTTGTTTGAACTAGTTTCTTTGTGAATTTTTGTATGACCTTTTGATACTAGATTTGACTCTGACTTAGATGTTCTGTGCTTAATTTTCATAATTTTTACAAGTTCTTTTCTAATTGTTTGATGCTTGTAAGTATATGTAACTTTTTGTGATCTTTTCTTAACTTCTAAAACCCTAATTGTTAGGAGGCACTTGTGCCATCATATTAGAACTATTGTGTGCATCATTATAGATTCTCAGTAGAATATTATAGGTCCTTTGATGTGAATTATAGGTCATTTACTTCCATCTCTCATAACTTGTACATAATTGTTTCAACTTGCATCATTACTTGAACTTGTTTGACCTAAACTTGTTTATCTCTTCTTGTACTCAATATGATTTATGTTTGAATCATCTATGTTCATTCATGCATATCATTTGTATTTCATATTGAATATGCTACTGTCCCATAATCATCTCATACATTCAAATGTCATTCATCTTGTATACTTGTACATGTCAGACCTAGTCTTGCATCTCTTTCTTAACTAGTTTCAAGATATCTTGCATAAGCTTATGATATGGTTAATTCTTACATTTTAATTGTATCTTAAATGTAATTTGGTATTGACCTATAATTCATGATCATTTATCTTTGAGTTTCAACTTTGACTTATGTTTCAAGTTACTTCTTTCCTTAAGTGAAATTTGTTTCTCTTCTTCTTACTTCTTCTTCATGTAACTTCTTATACTTGAACATTCTTTCTCATGATTTGTATGCTTCTTCATAGACATTATAGGTCATTCAAATATGAGGTATGATTCTGAATTGCATCCATTTGCATTTTATTTCATGTTCTTTTTCAACTTTGACTTGTGTTATAAGTTTCTTCCTTTCTTACTTGAACTTGAACATTGTTTACTTCTACTTGTTTCATCTTCTTAAATCATTTCACTCATGCTTTGTATGTTCATTCATGGACTTCCATATGCATTATAATATGTCATTCACTTCTGACTTTAACATTTCTTCATGCATTCATGTTTGTATGCCATATACATTCATACTTCATCCATACTTCATAACTTGAACTTGTGTGAATCTTTGGCACCTTTTTGACATAGTTTGATCCCATTAAGTACCCTAACCCTATTAGAACATCTTTAGACATAGCCACTGACTTTAGAAGTCCTTGGACACTTAGGGTCCTTTCCCTTTAGGTTTGGGCTTTGTTGGATTCTTAAGTTCATTTCATAAGTAGTTTGATGCTTAATTGTCTTCCTTCTTTCACTTATGCTTTCATATTCAATTGTTTAGCTAACCTTTGCTTGTAGGGGCTAATGGTAAATTGAGTGTGTGGATGTGCTACCACACACACCTTCTTCCCTCATCTCTTTAATGCTTTCTCTTTTGTGTTTATGCAAAGCATTTCAATGCTTTCTTTGTTCAACTTCTTTCTTTTCCCTCTTGGTTCATGACTCATCTTCTATCTTAGAAGTGAGTTATTTTACCTCTTCTTCTTCTCTCTTCTTCTAGACCTAGGCTTCTAAACCACACTTAACCCTTAGGATCTCCAAGCATGATAATATTAGGGTGAGTCTTAGTCCCCTTTAGTCTTTACCTTTGTTTCTTTTAAGACTCTTCTTTCTCATCTCAAAACAACTTCAAAACACCTAATAAAGGTTGAAACATCTTCATGTGCCATGAGCCTTATTCCATGGGGGGCTTAAATACATTCCATCTTGGAATGTGTTGTAGGTTATCTAGTATTATGTACAAGTCTTTAACATGAAGTGATTTCACAGAAAAAACCAAAAATACTTCTTCATTGAAAAATAACAAAAACATCTAATAAAGGGAATAGGCTAGTGTACTTAAATCTTTAACTTTGGAAATAAGTTTGAGGATCTTCTTCATACTTAGTGTACTTCATCATCATTTCATTTTGGAATGATGCATGAGATGCACATTCCATTGAGAAAGACTTAGGTACACTTACCTATGCAAAACACTTCAAATAAAAAACTTCTAAAAAACTTCAAACAAACAAAAACGTATTTCCTTCGGGAATTCCCTTCTCATCTCACTCACTCTCAACGTACGAACGTGCTTCTCCTTGTTCTCTTGTAATACGGTAACACACTCAATTCAGCGAGCCTGCAACACCTGAGCTAGAACATTAGACGTTCCCTAAAGAACACAAACAGTTTTCCCTTAGTTAGGGGAACTACGTCGCTCTGATTCTCATATTCTCGATGACATACGTAGGCAGTGGGGTAGGGCCCATTCGAGCACTTCTTTTATTTTCCCTACATTTGTTTCTCGTTCTTTCTCAAGTCCTTTTCGTTTATCACCCTTTAAGCAGTACCTCAAGCATGGATCCCATCAAGTACGACGGACGTGAAGGGGTGCGATAACCTTCCCTTCACGTAATCGACTCCCTTACCCTTTCTCTTTGGTTCGCGAGACCTCATTCTTTCCTTTCTCCCAGGTTTGTGCAGCATTACCTTTCCCCTTCTTTGGGATAAAAATGCATGGCTGGCGACTCTCTTTTTTTCTTCTGCGCCACTTTCGCGTTTGTACCTGGATGAAAATCCTGTCGCTCCCGGGATTTTCATCCAGGTACAAACGCGAAAGTGGCGCGGAAAAAAGAAAGAGAGTCGCCAGCCAGGCATTTTTATCCCAAATAAAGGGAAAGGTAATGCTGCACAAACCCGGGAGAAAGGATAGAACAAGGTCTCGCGAACCAAAGAGAAAGGGTAAGGGAGTCGGTTACGTGAAGGAAAGGTTATCGCACCCCTTCACGTCCGTCGTACTCGACGGGATCCACGCTTGAAGTACTGCTCAAAGGGTGATAAATGAAAAGGAACTGAGAGAGAATGAGAAACAAATATAGGGAAAATAAAAGAAGTGCTCGAATGGGCCCTACCCCACTGCCTACGTATGTCATCGAGAATATGAGAATCAAAGCGACGTAGTTCCCCTGACTAAGGGAAAACTGTTTGTGTTCGTTAGGGAACGACTAATGTTCTAGATCAGGTGTTGCAGGCTCGCTGAATCGAGTGCGTTACCGTATTGCAAGAGAACAAGGAGAAGCACGTTCTTACATTGAGAGTGAGTGAGATGAGAAGAGAATTCCCGAAGGAAAGACGTTTTTGTTTGTTTGAAGTTTTTTAGAAGTTTTTTATTTGAAGTGTTTTGCATAGGTAAGTGTACCTAAGTCTTTCTCAATGGAATGTGCATCTCATGCATCATTCCAAAATGAAATGATGATGAAGTACACTAAGTATGAAGAAAATCCTCAAACTTATTTCCAAAGTTAAAGATTTAGGTACACTAGCCTATTCCCATTATTAGATGTTTCTGTTATTTTTCAATGAAGAAGTATTTTTGGTTTTGTTTGTGAAATCACTTCATGTTAAAGACTTGTACATCATGTTAGAGAACCTACAACACATTCCAAGATAGAATGTATGCAAGCCCCCCCATGGAATAAGGCTCATGGCACATGAAGATGTTTCAACCTTTATTAGGTGTTTTGAAGTTGTTTTGAGATGAGAAAGAAGAGACTCAAAAGAAACAAAGGTAAAGACTAAAGGGGACTAAGACTCACCCTAATGTTATCATGCTTGGAGATCCTAAGGGTTAAATGTGGTTTAGAAGGCTAGGTCTAGAAGAAGAGAGAAGAAGAAGAGGTAAAATAACTCACTTCTAAGATAGAAGATGAGTCATGAACCAAGAGGGAAAAGAAAGAAGTTGAACAACGAAAGCGTTGAAATGCTTTGCACAAACACAAAAGAGAAAGCATTAAAGAAATGAGGGAAGAAGGTGTGTGTGGAAGCACATCCACACACTCAACTTACCATTAGCCCCTACAAGCAAAGGTTAGCTAAACAGTTGAATATGAAAGCATAAGTTAAAGAAGGAAGACAATTAAGCATCAAACTACTTATGAAATGAACTTAAGAATCCAATAAAGCCCAAACCTAAAGGGAAAGGACCCTAAGTGTCCAAGGAATTATAAAGTAAGTGGCTATGTCTAAAGATGTTCTAATAGGGTTAGGGTACTTAATGGGATCAAACTATGTCAAAAAGGTGCCAAAGATTCACACAAGTTCAAGTTATGAAGCATGGATGAAGTATGAATGTATATGGCATACAAACATGAATGAATGCATGAAGAAATGTCAAAGTCAGAAGTGAATGACATATTATAATGCATATGGAAGTCAATGAATGAATATACAAAGCATGCGTGAAATGATTTAAGAAGATGAAACAAGTAAAAGCAAACAATGTTCAAGTTCAAGTAAGAAAGGAAGAAACTTATAACACAAGTCAAAGTTGAAAAAGAACATGAAATAAAATGCAAATGGATGCAAGTCAGAATCATACCTCATATTTGAATGGCCTATAATGTCTATGAATAAGCATACAAATCAAGAGAAAGAATGTTCAAGTATAAGAAGTTACATGAAGAAGAAGTAAGAAGAAGAGAAATAAATTTCACTTAAGGAAAGAAGTAACTTGAAACATAAGTCAAAGTTAAAACTCAAAGATAAATGATCATGAATTATAGGTCAGTACCAAATGACATTTAAGATGCAATTAAAATATAGGAATTAACCATATCATAAGCATATGCAAGATATCTTGAAACTAGTTAAGAAAGAGATGCAAGACTAGGTCAGACATGTACAAGTATACAAGATGAATGACATTTGAATGTATGAGATGATTATGGGTCAGTAGCATATTCAATATGAAATGCAAATGATATGCATGAATGAACATAGATGATTCAAACATAAATCATATTGAGTACAAGAAAAGATAAACAAGTTTAGGTCAAACAAGTTCAAGTAATGATGCAAGTTGAAACAATTATGTACAAGTTTTGAGAGATGGAAGTAAATGACCTATAATTCACATCAAAGGACCTATAATATTCTAATGAGGATCTATAATGATGCACACAATAGTTCTAATATGATGGCACAAGTGCCTCCTAACAATTAGGTTTTTAGAAGTTAAGAAAAGATCACAAAAAGTTACATATACTAACAAGCATCAAACAATTAGCAAAGAACTTGTAAAAATTATGAAAATCAAGCACAAAACATCTAAGTTAGAATCAAATCTAGTATCAAAAGCTCATACAAAAATTCACAAAGAAACTAGTTCAAACAAGTTCACAAAGTCACCTTAGGTAAAATGGGATGATGCACAAAGATGCATGTCAAAACCTAATAAAAAAGTATTAAAATCAGAATTAAAAACACGGAAAATTAGTTAAATGTGTTATAATGCTAAGTGAATTTATTTGGAATTTTTAGAGGTCTTTTGGTATTTTTAATAAAAGAAAATGAAAACTATATAAAGGAAATAAAAAAAACAAATTAAATAGTGCAGGGGGTGCAGAGATAGCAAAAGCCACGTTCAAAATGTGTTTGGGCTTAAAATGAGGGGTGCAGAAAACAATGTGAGTCCTAGTCCAATAACGCGTGCGTGCATGAGAATTAAGGTGGAACTTAGTCAAAAGTTGACTCAATAAGATCCACACGATCAAATCAGAATCAGATCATCATAGAAGTATTTCAATCCAATGGATCAGAATGCATACGCATGGCAAGGTATAGTGAAACACGCATACAATATCACACAGTTCAAAAATTAACAGCCAAAACAAGCACGTGCCTCACCACACTCTCATTCATGCGCTGGCATCGCTTAGAACGTTGGATCAAAATCAATCGAACGACTATGTTTTAAAGTTGGAAATGGCTAGGGTTTTGAGCTGAACAAAAATCAGGTGACCGGAGAAGACTTCCGGTCGTCTTCTCCGGTGAGTCTCCGGTGAGGCTACATTTTCAGGTCAGAGGAAATTAGAAAACCGCGCATAGAAATGAAGCTGAAGTCATGTAGAACACGAATCTTACCTTAGAAATCACACAGCATGCATGTACAGAGAGAATCGCGCACAAACATTTTGCCCTAGGATTTGAATCTAAGCACTTAAGGTGCCTATCACTAGCCAGATCAGTCACATTACTTCTATTAAGCTATAATCAACATAAAACAAACTTAGAATCAGTGAATTAGTGCAAGAAAAAGTTGAGAAATAATGAACCTGAAACTTGAAGAAATCTTGAATCAGAAGAAAACCAGAGGTGATCTTTGAGTTCTTGAGCTTGAATGGAGCAAAATAAATGCTACTGAAAGCTTGAATCCTTGCAAAATCAGTGAAGTAAACTTGAGAATGATGAAGATCTAAGCTCTTCTTCAATCCACCACTGCTTTGAGATTGATGAATGATGAAGATTGAAGTAAAAATGTGAAGAACTCGTGGCAAAAGAGAGAGAGAATTCAGAGAGAACTCTTGAGAACTTTGAGGTGTGAGAGTGAAAAATGAAGTGTGTCCCTTGCAAATTCTGTTAGAGTTTAGCTTTATACCCTTGGTTAGGCCTTAAATCAGGTGGTTGACAGTTAGAAGTTAGGTTAGGTTAGTTGTGGTGAGTGTAGCAATGAGGAGATGGGTGAAGCAAATTGAAATGAGAAGGAGAAGATCTCGTGTGTTGTTGTTTATGTTATGGTAAGAACATGGTAATTATGATAGGGATGTATGTAATGCTTGCTGCGGAATGTGAAACTTAGTGAACAAGTCTCTCACCTTTTGAAATTTTTCTATTATGGTGTATGGTAGGTATGGCAGGCATGTATGTGTAAGATAGTGTGTGTTCAAATGAGGAAAAGAGTGAATGGTGTATGCGTGTGGACTGACTGAAGCAAAGCAAAAACAATACAAATACTTCCTATGTTTGGTCATCAAAATGCAATGAAAACAATGAAGTTGGCAGATGAAAATCTCCAAGCATACCGCATGAAATGGAAAGGTTTTGGATGCAAATGGAAGATGGTACATCATAGAGCAACATTGATGTTGATTGCAAGTTGAAATGAATCTTTAAAATGGTTTAAAAATGACTCTAAAGAAATTGGTGTCAAATTGGTTTTGTGTCCTAGTTGGATGTCACGCGTGCCTGGCCAATGACCCATGGTAAACTCAGCTTGAAGACCTTCACTTTGAACTCTAATAACCCTTAATCCCTTGATCAGATGAAAAAGTGATAAACATGAAAGTTGTAGAAGGCATGGAGATAGACAAGATTGGTGTTCAACATTTTTTCATTTGGAGCCTTCTTCATTGAGAAAATTAGCTTGACATTTGGCACACCACATGTTTGATGAAAAGCCTGCGTACCAACCCAATCTTGCTAGGTCATGACTTCCTTTTTGCCTTGATTTTGCTCTACTTTGATTGATCATAACTCCCTCAATTTTGATCCAATGGAAGAGTTCTTGGTATGGATTTGAACCTTAGAATGTGATCTTTAATTATGGCCTAGTGGATTTTTGATTTGATGCTTCAAAATTCAGAAAGCTTGGCCCAAAGAGAAGTGTTCAAATAGCCAAAAGTTGCTATTTTTGGAAACCCTAATATTTCAAAAATGGAAACTTCTCACATTTCTTGATTTTTGATGAATATCTTGGACTTTCTTGATCAAATCTTCATCAATGAACATATGTAACTTGAATTTCATGAATTTTACCCAAAAAGGTCAAGAGTTAACTTTTCCTTCTGTATAGTTGACTTTTTCATCAATTTCTTGATTCTCAAGCAACTGATCAATTGAACCTTTCTGAAATAAACCAATGAGAAATATCCCATCCTTAGATACTTGACATCATGTAGAAAACATTGAGATCAAGTTTGAACCAAAATTTCATCAGAAGACTGCTTGAACTCAAAACCCTAATTTTGACTGCTTTTGCTAGGAGATGATGAATTGTCCAACTTCTTGATGAATTTCCATCTTTCAATGACTTGTGAGATCAAATGAGATGACATATGATACATAAGAGACCCTTGAGGCTTGTTGGGAGACCCTTGGCTCTAGCTCTCTTGCTTTGGATGATCAATACTTTGAAATCAACTGATCACATGCCCTATGATGAACCAATGATGAATGATTGATTTGTATGAATTGAATGCAATGCAATGGAATGAAAGTATATGCTAAATGATATGAAAAATGAGAGGCCAAATTTTGGGGTATTACAGCTACCCGTATTCAATCACTGTAGACCTGAATGGATGATAGCGATTGCTTTCAGACTTTCAAGGTATGGAGGGATTGAATACCGAAAAATAACCATAAAATTTGCACTCTGTGGAGAAGAAGATAAGGGATATAAACCCAATCACATGAACTCTGCTCGGATGAAACTCTGATGATAACCATAACACTGGAGAGATGTCCTTTGAACGACGCCAGACGACTACTGGCTTGCCATACTGCGGATGGACTTGGAAAACGTCTTTTGTACGACGCCAAACGACTACTGGCTTGCCACAATGCGGGTGGACTTTAACAATGTCTTTTGTATGACGCCAGACGACTATTGGCTTGCCACGCTGCGGGTGGACTTTAAGAATGTCTTTTGAACGACGCCAGACGACTACTGGCTTGCCACACTGCTGGTGGACTTTAAGAACGTCTTTTGTACGACGCCAGACGACTACTGGCTTGCCACACTGCGGGTGAACTTTTGCCAATCTGCAGTTGGTCTTGAAACTGTCTTTTAAATGGAGTCAGACGACTACTGACTGGCCACACTGTGGGTGGACTTTCACAAATCTACGGTTGGACTTTACTGATTTGCCACCCTAAGATGGACTTTTGCCAATCTGCGGTTGGACTTTGTTGATTTGCCACCCTAAGATGGACTTTTGCCAATCTGCGATTGGACTTTTGCTGCTTTGCCACCCTAAGATGAACTTTTGCCAATCTGCGGTTGGACTTTGCTGATTTGCCACCCTAAAATGGACTTTTGCCAATCTGCAGTTGGACTTTTGCTGCTTTGCCACCCTAAGATGGACTTTTGCCAATCTGCGGTTGGACTTTGCTTTGTCTTTCGAATAAAACCGGACAAATACCGACGGGCCACGCTGCGGATAGACTTTTGAAAGATGCCTTTTGGATGAAGTCAGTTGACTACTGATTGGCCACACTGCGGGTGGACTTTTGCAAAAATTCAACACTCGATTACTCTCAACATACATATCAGACATCCCTGCTAACTCTGCTGAGGAACAATGATCAATGATTTGACCTCAGAAGCTCCTGAAAGGATAATATCTCTGTCGGAGAATGACTGAACAATCCGTCTAATCCAAATTGCCACGCTTGCCAAAAATAAATTGGACTTTGAGATATGGGGAAGTGATGACTCTGCCAGGAATTATTTCATATGTCTGGGGATGAATTCTAATCATAGCAACTCCGCTGGAGGAATGAAAACTTTCCGACCTGGCTGGGGAAACAATGTACTAACACTCTGCTGAGGAAGAGATTCTATTGATCTGCTAAACCTCTACGGGGAGAAAAAACAACTCAGCTGGGGAGTATTACTGGCATGATTCAATGTTGTACTCTGTGGGGGATACAACCGTATTTAGTCCTAGTTGCTAAGCAATGAATTTATAGTCTCTTCTCGTTGAGAACAAACCGCCGGGGACACGATCTTGCTGGGGATCGGAACTACTCCGTCGGGGATACGCAAATCCTGGTTAGAAGACATTCTATTGCGACATGCTAGGAAAGAGTCCCTAGAGATCTGCTGGGAAAACACACATAAAATGCACGGTATTCTGTTGAGGAACAAAGCTGTCGAGCTTAGAATAAGAGCCACAATTTCCCATGCTAGGCAAACCTTCCGCTTGACGACTCCACTGGGGATAATGAGTTTACAACAAACTCTGCTGGGGAAAAGCGCTTCAAAGCGTCTCGTGCCAGAGATGCCCCTTAAGAGGATCTTACAGAAGACCAAGCATCTTTAAACTCTTAAGTAAATGCCGAGACTTAAGCTAAAAATACAATAATTGAGAGTTCACTCTACTGGAGATGATAGATCTGGAACACATCTTGTCGAAGGGATTTCATGATGCCCCATGCTTGGGAGAGTCACAAACTCACTTTTGCCCCAGATTACGCGGCTGATCTGAAGAAATCATCCCAAGAGGATTTTATAGAAGATTTGGCATCTTCAAACTCCTGGACACTCATTGAGTCTTGAACATTAACTGCGAGGTCTGCGAAGCAACTCTACTGGGGAATTTGCAACCGTTATCAACACAGAAAAGCTTATAACTGTTGGAAGTTCTGAATGGGAGAATTGACTTAATAGGATACAACGGTACCCAGTGGAGATTAATTTGTTGATATCGAATCGTCGTGAGCAACCGTCAGCTGATTAATGGACTCAATCAGTAAAAGTTGTGACAAAAAGGTGATATGGGAACCCTTTCCTGAATATGGTTGCCCCAGTATTCTGACTTAGGGGTAAGTGATTACTTGTCTGGAAGAAATGACCCATGCTCTTGAAAAGGCTTGTACCTGTTACCTGCAACAAAAGAATACGCACACATGCCCCAGGATATTGCGTGGTTTGAATCCACCATCCAAGATTACTCAACATTCAAAGTGATTTTAAATGTTTTTCTGCGCGTGTCATTGTAAGGCCACTATGTTTTCAAATACAATGTTTTATCAAAAATTCGGACGTTTTGCAAACAAAGCAGTAAAAACAAAATAAGAAGCTTTTGACTGAAACTCAATTTTTTGAAAAATGCCATGAAATCGGCAAATACAATTGGAAACAAACCCTGGAAAGAGGAGATTGTTGTAAATTGAGAAAAGAAACTATCCTAATTGCAATGTGAAAATGACATTCTACTGAGTTTCGATTCTTCTATAGCCAGTATGTCTTCAAAACTCCCCGACCTTGCCTTCTGAGGAGTGATTGGACCGATTTCTATCCTTTGGAATGTCAGTTGCTGAAACGGTGATGGAGTACAAATAACTCTGATCGCAAGCGTTCGCTTAACTCGCTCTTTTGCATGGACCGCCCTTTCGGGTTTTCAATCCACCGGGATACCCCTTTTTGCCTAAGTTTCCCTTTCGGGTTTTCAACTTAACGGGTGTACAATTTTTTCATTTATATCCCTAATTTTTGCCCGAACCTTTTTATTCTGTTTTTATGGTTCGCCGGGATGCCCTTTTTTGCCTGGACTCTCTCTTTTTTTTATCCAGCGGGTCTATTTATGCGAAGTCTTTTTTGACTGCGTCTGAGTTAACAGGGGATGGAAAGTCTTCGCCATCCATGGTCGTAAGCAATAAGGCTCCTCCTGAGAAGACATTTTAACCACGAATAGACCTTCATAGTTGGGAGTCCATTTGCCCCTATGATCTGTACTAGGAGGCAGGATCCTTTTGAGTACTACATCTCCGACTTTGTAAACCCGAGGACGCACCTTCTAATCAAATACCCGCTTCATCATTCGTTGGTATAACTGCCCATGACACACAGCTGCCATTCGTTTCTCTTCAATAAGGCTCAACTGATTAAACCTGGCGCTAACCCATTCAGCTTCGTCTAATTTGACATCCATCATGATTCTGAGGGATGGAATCTCAACTTCAACCGGTAGGACTGCCTCCATACCGTACACAAGTGAGAATGGTGTTGCCCCAGTAGACGTGCGTACTGACGTTCGGTACCCATGCAAAGCGAACGGTAGCATCTCATGCCAATCTTTATATGTGACAACCATTTTCTGCACAATCTTCTTAATATTCTTATTGGCCGCCTCAACAGCGTCATTCACCTTCAGGAGATACGGAGAAGAATTGTGATGTTCAATTTTGAAGTCTCGGCATAGCTCAGCCATCATTTTGTTGTTCAAATTAGAACCATTATCAGTAATAATTCTCTTGGGAACTCCATATCGATAAATGATATCCCGTTTTAAGAAACGAGCTACCACCTGCTTAGTGACGTTGGCATAAGATGCTGCTTCAACCCACTTCGTGAAATAATCAATGGCGACCAAGATGAAACGATGGTCGTTTGAAGTAGTAGGCTCAATTTTTCCGATCATATCAATGCCCCACATTGCAAAGGGCCAAGGAGAGGACATGACACTCAACGGATTTGGAGGCACATGCACTTTGTCTGCATAAATCTGGCACTTATGACATTTGTGGGCATACTTGCAACAATCCGTCTCCATTGTCAACCAATAATACCCCGACCTCAATAGTTTCTTTGCCATTGCATGTCCTCCAGCATGGGTACCGAAAGAGCCTTCATGCACTTCTTGCATTAACAGGTCTGCTTCATGTCTATCCACGCATCTGAGCAGAACCATGTCAAAATTCCGTTTGTACAGTAGGTCATCTTGGTTCAGGAAGAAGCTACCAGACAATCTCCTCAAAGTCTTCTTATCTTTGGTAGAGGTCCCAGGCGGGTACTCCTGACTTTTCAAAAAACACTTGATGTCATAAAACCATGGCTTGTCATCGGACGTTGCATCAACAGCAAACACAAATGCAGGTCTGTCAAGACGAGACACATCAATCTTGTGCACATGGTTCCACCTTTGCACTTTGATCATAGAAGATAATGTGGCCAAGGCATCAGCAAACTTATTCTCATCTCAAGGAATATGATACAACTTTACTATTGTGAAAAACGTCAACAATCTTCTCGTATAATCTCTATAAGAAATCATATGTGTCTGGTGCGTGTACCAGTTCCCATTCACTTGATTGATTACCAAAGCTGAATCATCGAAGATATCAAGGGTCTTAATTCGCAAATTAATCGCCTCCCCAATCCCTATTATACAAGCTTCATATTCTGCTTCATTGTGGTGCATCCGAAAGTTACTCAGGCAATGAAGGGCATATGAACACCCTCCGGCGTGATAAGAACTGCTCCAACTCTGCATCCATTCATGTTGATGGCCCCATCAAACATCAAACTCCATTTGGATTCAGGGTCTGGCCCCTCCTCCAGGAGTGGTTCCTCGCAGTCTTTAACTTTGAGAAACATGATGTCCTCATCAGGGAAATCAAATTTCATGGGTTGGTAATCATCAATCGGCTGTTGCGCAAGATAGTCTGACAAGATACTTCCTTTGATGGATTTCTGAAAAGTATACTGGATGTCATATTCTGTCAAAACCATTTGCCACCGTGCAACTCTGCCTGTCAGTACTGGTTTCTCGAAAATGTACTTGACTGGATCCATTTTGGAAATCAACAAAGTTGTGTGCGTGAGCATATACTGCCTCAGTCGCTTAGCAGCCCATGCCAGTGCATAACATGTCTTCTCAAGCATAGAGTATCGGGACTCGCAGTCAGTGAATTTTTTGCTCAGGTAGTAGATAGCATGCTCTTTCCTACCTGTCACATCGTGTTGACCGAGAACACAACCCATAGACTCTTCAAGCACTGTCAAGTACATTATCAAAGGTCTCCCTAGAACCGGAGGTATTAAAATTGGAGGTTCCTGCAAGTATTCTTTTATTTTATTGAATGCCACTTGGCAATCGTCATTCCACCTGACCGTTTGACCTTTTCTTAGTAGTTTGAATATTGGTTCACACGTGGCTGTTAGGTGAGATATGAACCTTGCAATGTAGTTCAATCTACCCAGAAAACCACGAACCTCTTTTTCTGTTTTCAGCTCAGGCATGTCTTGTATTGCTTTCACTTTGGCAGGATCGACCTCAATCCCTTTTTCACTTACGATGAAACCCAGCAGCTTTCCAGAACGCACCCCAAAAGTGCACTTGTTTAGATTCAACCTCAAATGGAACTTTCTCAACCTTTCAAACAACTTCTTCAAGTTAATCAGGTGTTCTTCTTCTGTTCGCGACTTGGCAATCATATCATCCATATAGCATTCAATCTCTTTGTGAATCAAATCGTGAAATAATTTTACCATTGCCCGCTGATACGTTGCCCCTGCGTTTTTCAACCCAAAAGGCGTCACTTTATAACAGAATGTACCCCATGGGGTAATGAACGTGGTCTTCTCCATATCCTCAGATGCCATCTTGATCTGATTGTACCCGGAGAAACCGTCCATGAATGAGAACACTGAAAACTGAGCTGTATTATCAACCAGCACGTCCATATGAGGTAAAGGAAAGTCGTCTTCCGGACTTGCTCTGTTTAGATCCCGGTAATAAACGCACATTCTGACCTTACCATCTTTCTTCGGCACAGGAACAATATTTGCAACCCATGGTGGGTAATTGGTGATGGCCAGAAATCCCGCATCTAACTGTTTTTGTACCTCCTCTTTGATTTTGAGAGCCATTTCTGGTTTAGTTCTCCGAAGCTTCTGTTTGACAGGAGGATAGCCCTCTTTCAACGGCAACCTGTGCACAACAAAGTCTGTTTCTAACCCCGGCATATCTTGATATGACCAAGAAAAGATGTCGACATGTTCCCGCAACATACTGATCAGCTCTTCCTTTACCTCAGCCTGCAGACTGGCTCCAATCTTAATTTCTTTCCTCGCATCCTCGGAACCGATGTTGATAACCTCAATTGTCTCTTGGTGAGGTTGAATGACCCTCTCCTCCTGCTTCAACAATCTAGCCAATTCTTCGGGAAGTTCACAGTCTTCTTCATCCCCTTCTTCGGCTTGATAAATCGGTTTATCAAAGTCATACATGGCCATAGCAGAACCGTTATCAGTGGAATCCGGAGGATCAAGTTTGCACAAGGGGGTTCATGCTTTATTTTAGAATTTATTTTTGAAAAACAAAAAGAAAACAAGACATTGCCATTTTTAATGTTTTTTTGTGCAAAAATAAAAGATGAAAGATAGGGAACGAAATTTGAATGCAAAACGTCCTTTATTAATGATTAAAAATTGCAAATGAAAATGTGAGGCCCTACAGATGAATCTGTACGCCTTGGGCAGAGCGCAAGATTTTAACATGCATTATGGTTAGAGAAAAACAAAGGAAATTACTCTGTTTGAAAAGTAACTTGAATGATTTCCTCAGCGGACCAGTTTTGCAATTGTTGTCCCGAGACACGTGGGCGTACCCAATTTTCCAAGTCACAATCACTGTCGATGCCATCCTCTACAGTCGTACAAGACTGATCTGGGTAAATGATTCCACCACTGCTGAAAGTGATGGGTCTGTTGTACTTTGCAGCCGAAGCCCGAGATGGTTGGTAGCCAATACCAAGCTTATCCTCTTTCACTGATACCTCAATCAGCTTGCCCCAGCCCTGGGCATTACCTGCTCTAACAACCTCTACGACCTGCTTATAAGATGAAATGGACGTGCGGGCTCTAGCTGACATAGGAGAAGATTCAGACACTTTATCAATATTCACTGCCTCAAACGACTGTCAAAGCATTTCATGGATTTCCCCATCCATCTCAACATATTTGAATGTGGATAAGTGACTGACAAAAATTTCCTCTTCACCACACACAGTTACTACTTGTCCTTCAAACACGTATTTCAGCTTCTGATGTAATGTGGATGTAACAGCCCCGGCCGCATGAATCCATGGGAGACCTAATAAACAGCTATAAGCAGGTTGTATATGCATCACGTGGAATGTAGACTTGAACACTTAAGGTCCAATTTGTACAGGTAATTCCACTTCACTGAATACAGATCGTTTCGACCCATCAAACGCTCTGGCAATCAAATCACTCGGTCTCAAGATCAATCCATCAACCTCCAGCTTCATCAGTGCCTTTTTAGGCAAAATATTAAGCAAAGAGCCAGTGTCTACGAGCACGTGGGACAACACCGCGCCCTTACACTCCATTGTAATATGCAGAGCTTTGTTGTGGTTTCTACCTTCAGAAGTCAAATCTCGGCTCGTGAAACCTAACCCATGGCTGACATTGACATTAGAAATCACACTCTCTAGCTGATTGATAGTAATTTCCTGTGGAACATAGGCCATCTTTAACACCTTTAGTAAAGCCTCTCGGTGTGCATCAGAGCACATCAATAATGACAAAATTGAGATCTTTGAGGGTGTCTGGTTCAATTGATCAATGATTTTGTAATCACTTTTCTTTATTATTCTCATAAACTCCTCTACCTCGCTGTCGAAGGTAATTTTGGGATCTGCTTTAGGCACGGGCACACTCTCAGCCCCTTGTTTCCCTTTAGCCCTCGTCGCAACCTCGACTTCTTTATCACTACGAAGAGTTTGTGGAGCAAACAACCTTCCACTCCTGGTAAAGCCGCCTAAACCACCCACATTATCCACATTTGAACCAGCCGATGTTCGACCTTCCTGCTTCTTGCCCTCATGGTACACATCCGCCCCATAGTGCCATGGGACTGCTTTCTCAGAGGTAAACGGAACCGGCCCCGGCACCGTGATGGTAACAGGGTTGGGTCTTTCTGGTACCATAGTCGCTACAGGAGCTGCCCTTGCAGGTACCAGAATTTTAGCAAGGGTATAATAAATTGTCACAGCTGACACCTCATCATTATCTTTCACAACACGGTCAAAATGTAGATGGCCTTCACTAATTAGATTCTACAAACCAATCCTCAGTCTGTCACAGCCATTATCTTGGCCCATACATTCCAAACAATCTCGGTCATAACCCGGGAACACCTGTCCCTTCAACAGACGACCTTTCACTACCAGTAATGAAGTCTTCACCCGATTGATATCTGTCACCAAGTTCAACCTCTTTCCATCCTCAATGGCGTGCACATTTACCTCGTCATGGTTCGGGATAGGGTTTTGGATAACATTAGGAGGTGGAGAAAAGTTGATTGCTTTAGCATCTATCAGATCCTGCACCTTATTTTGAAATGCCCAGCACTTTTCGGTGGTGTGCCCCGGAGCACCTGAATGGAAATCACAGCGGGCATTAGCATCATAATTAAGTGGCAAGTTACCAGCAACAGGAGGTCTCATGGTACGAAGTTCGACCAATTTCAATTGGAGTAACTGGGGTAACAATGCTGAGTAAGTCATAGGAAGAGGGTCAATTTTGCGGTCCCTCTGCCTAGACCTTTGTTGGAATGGTGGTCGCTGTTGTTGTTGTTGAAACTTCTATTGTGGCTGCTGTTGCTGAACAGGTAGTGTTGGAATTGTCACTGCACCCACTTGGTGATAAGCCTGAGAACGACCCTTTCCCCGTCCTCTGTACACAGCGCTTGTCGCGCCTTCTCTCCTTCTCTGCCCATTAGTAAAAGGTTTCTTTTTTCCAGCACCACTTACATCGTGAATCTTCCCCAGTTTCAACAAATTCTCAATCCTTTCACTAGCAATTACGATATCAGAAAATCCTGTCGATGGACAAGCAGCCAATCTGTCAAGAAATGCCCCTTGCAGGGTACCCATGAACATATCCGCCATTTCTCTCTCAAGCAAAGGGGGTTGAAACTGAGCGGCCATTTCTCTCCATCTCTGCGTATACTCCTTAAAGCATTCCTTAGCGCTCTGCGACAACCCTTGCAGCTGAGTACGGTTGGGAGCTGTCGCTCCCAGGATTTTCATCCAGGTACAAATGCGAAAATGGCGCGGAAACAGAGTCGCCATCAATGTATATTTATCCTAAGAGAGGGAAAGGAAACACCGCATAAACCTGAGGAAGAAGAAAAGGCATGGTCATCGCAACCATAACCTGGGTTCAGGAGTCGATTACGCGAGGGGAAGGTGTTAGCACCCCACACATCCATCGTACTCGATGGGATCCACGCTTGTTGTCTAATCTAAGGGTGAGTCATCCTAAAATCTATGGCTGTACTGACACGGGGAAGGGGAAAACAAAGGCAGACTTGGTAGGACATCGTCGTCCTAGGCCTACGCACTCCCTTTGTGCGATGGGAAATTCAGAGTCAACGTAGTTCGGACCAAGTTCTTTTTGTGTTTTTTTATGAGCGACGTTAAGTTCGCGTCCGACAGTTAGGGTCGATGCCTGTTTGCGACAAAACGGAAAGTAATGTACCCTTTTTGAAAATAGCCTTTAATTTGACGATCCCGAAGGACAAGAATGATTTGAAATTTGTTTGTATTTTTTAAGACAGAAGTGACTTGAGTTAGTTCATAACTCACCTTGAACCAAAGTCTATGACACGGGAACGAATGCGTCGCATGGTCGTCCCCAATGGGACGTATGCTCAACATTCTAGAAGAGAGAAGGGGGACCCCTCAATCTTCACTTCCTATGTTTAAGGCTTGTGTGCAAGGAAATTTGACCTTATTAAGTATCTTAGAAGGGTTATGAGATGAGAAAAGGGACTCAAAAGAAAAGAAAAACACTAAGGGGAAATCTATCCTAATGTTATCATGCAAAAGTGGCCTAAGGGGAAGTGTTGAGAACAACCTAAGTCTAAAGAAAAGAAGAGATGAGAGAAAGAGAGAGTGAGGGTGAACATGGATAACTATCCACACCCTCAAGTGCCTTACCTCTGCCCCTGCACAAAAGGTTAATACAAAACAGTAGCAATAATTGAAAGTAAGTACTGAAAGATAAATCAAAACAAGCTAGTTGCCTTGAGAAGACAACTAAAGAAGCAAATAAGACTTAAACCACAAGGGAAGGGGCCAAAGGTCTAAGGAATCTCCTAGGGTAGTAGGTATAGGCCAATGAGACATACCAAGGCTAAGGTACTAGGCAAAGGTCAACCTAAATTAAAACATGCACCCACAGATCATGCAAATATAAGTTATGGACCAACTATGAGAAATGAAAGCAAATGGATCATGCAACAATGCATATGCAAACACTAAACCCAGAAGCAAATGACATTTAAAAAGTATGGAAATGTCCTTAAGAAGGCATATGAGTCATAATGCAAGCATGGAGGATGATTAGACAAGAAGAAATGAAAACAATTTCACTTAAGCACATACATGAAGCATATTTGTAACATAAGCAAAGAAGGAAGATATAAGATGAATAAGAATGGAAATGAATGCAAACCAGCAACATATGACATGTGAGATGACATTTAAGATGTGAAAATGAGCAAATAAACTTCATGCAAAACTCATGTTGAAACACATAGGAAGAAGAAGAACAAACAACTTCAAACAACTGTCAGATGCTCATGAACTAAGAAGGCATGCAAGATGACATTAGAACTCAAGGAGATTGAATAAGAATGACCCATAAGGTGCCTAGAAAATGATGTAAAGACATCTCAACAAACACTACAAGGGAACAAGCTCAAAACATATTAAAACCCTAGCATGAGTTCATTAACAAACACACATGCAAAACATGGATCAAGAGTGATATTAAAAGTTTGAGAAAAATGAAAGATGCAAGTTATATGAAGTACAAACCAGTGTGTAAACATGTATCAAAAGGATGTGCAAAAACTCAACACCAAACATGATTAAAGATGCCTCAACATCTCATACAAATCATACAAACAACTTGTCCAATAATGGAACTCAATAGTCAACAAGAAATGCCCTTAAAAAACTATAAAAAATACATAGAATGCCTCAATGTATCATACAATCATGTATCAAGTTTCATGTGAAAATTCAGATCATAACTATGTCAAACAAAAATGGGAAAATGCAAATACCAAGACTAAATGCACACATAAAATAAATTAAAAGAAAATTCCAAATAAAACATAAAAATATGCAAAAATAAGAAAATAAAATTATCAAAAATTACATAAATGTGTAAGAATGCATCCTTAATGTTTTGGGAATTTTATAATACTCAGAAATATTTTTAATAAATAAAAACGAAACAAGTAGCAAAAAGAAAAATAAAATAGAATAAATGGGCCAGGGGGTGCAGCGTAAGAAAAAGGGAAAGGCCCAATGAGCGTTGGCCTGATGGTTTATGGTTGGACCTCAGTCAAAATGATTGACTCAACAGTGACCATTGGATCTGGTAAACTATGATGATCATAAAAAGTAAACCAATCACATGATTTATAATGCAGGCATATGGTAAGATAACATGAGACATCAACACACAATCATTAAAAAAAATCAGAAAATAAAAAAGGAAGCACGTGATGGGGAGGGTGCCTCATTAATGCGCTGGCACCCTCACAGCCATCAGATCACATCAATCCAACGGCCACGTTTTAAACTGGAGGGGGGTTTGGGTTCAGGCCAGGTAGGTTTTTCAGGTGGCCGGAGAAGACTCCGGTCGTCTTCTCCAGTGAGTCTCCGCCGTGGGGATGAACACAGGTGCCCAGAAATTCATGAACCTTATACCAAAATGATCCTCTCACCATGTAGATCACATATCCAATCTCAAAAATGAAAAATAACATGCACACAGAGATATTCGAAGAGATAAAGTTTGCCCTATAATTTGAAACCTCACACCTAATGTGTCTATCAACTAGCCAGATCATGCAAGGTCCCTAGTGGACTCCAAAACAAGTTAAAACACACAAAAATAGCATGCTATCAGTAGAGTTCAAAGGGGAAAAAGAAGCTTATACCTGCGGTTTGGTTGATGCTTGCACCTCAAGAAAAAGAGAGAGAGATCCTTGCTCCTTGATGGATCCTACTGGCCAAATAAAGGCAAAAGAATGTGTGTGGGTTTGCTCAAAATTTCAGCAGCATAACACTTCTTTTTTCTCTCCAAATTCGGGTGTTTTTCACTCAGTCTTCAGGTCCTTTTATAGGCATGAATTAGGGTTATTCTGGTGGGTGTTTTAGGCCTGAACATTGCTAAGTTACCCAGCTTGCAAATATGGAAAGTTTTGATTGCATCCGATCACAACATTGCCATGCATACTTCAGTTTCGTACCCACTATTTTGAAGGTTCATAGTTTGAGAATCACATGTCCACTTGGTACATTCATTGACCCTTTGAATAGAGGGCCATGTGAATGACAACTTTGGTGTTGGAATGGAGTGAAATGGAGCCCTCTAAGGGACCTAAAAGTGACCCCAAAGTTGTGTGGTTGAAACTGATTTTGTGTGTCACCCAACCTTGTCACGACCTAGCCATGTGCGTGTGAGAATTATAGCTTGAGGTTATCCACTTTGACTCATCATATCTCCTAAATGGTTGATCATATAAAAAAACTTCCAACACAAAAGTTGTAGAGGAGATTGAGAGGAACAAAAGTCATGTTGAGCAATTTTCCATTTGAAGCATCTATCAACAAGATATTTCCCCTTGAAGTTGGACAAAATATGCACACCAAGTGTTTGTAGAATTGAGGGCATGCTGGCTCGCCCATGACTTGCCATGGCTGGTCATTTTGCCCTAGAAACTCCAAACTTTAAACCACCATATCTCACTCAATTTTCATCCAATGGGGATGTTCTTCGTATGGTTTTGAAGCTTGAAATGTTAACTTTTGAACGGCCTCCATAACCCTTAAGTTTGGAGCTTGGATCACAGAAAAAGAATGCTCCAAAGATGGGTACTCAAGTTGCCAAAACTTACTATAAATGGAAACCCTAGTTTCTATTTTTGGAAACTTCTCACATCTCTTGATTTTTTTTTGTGAATCTCTTGATATTTCTTGATGAAATCTTCATCAATGGACATATTTGAGATGAGGAACATGAATTTAACCTCAAAAAGTCAGGAGTTGACTTTTCCCTCTGCACAGTTGACTTTTTCCCAATTCTCTTGATTTTCAATCAATTGATCAATTGAACCTCTTACGAATCAAATTGATGGACAATTTTCCATTGCTAGATACTTAGGGACCCAAGGAATACCATAGAATCAAGTCCTGCCCAAAAAATCAGAAATAAACTGATTTTATAGCAAACCCTAATTTTGGTACCCTCAGTCTAGGAGGAATTAACACATCCTCCAAATCCAAATTCCTCTGAATATGATGTGTATCCTCTCCAACAAAGATGAGATATGCCATTTGGTGATGATAAAAACTCAAGGAGCTTTCCCATTGGAGCAATAAACTCAAGAATCTCAAAACCCTAATTTTTGCACTGGTTAGGAGAGAGTGGTTCACTTGAGATTTCTTGCCAATTGTGAACTCTTGATGACGTGATAGACCAAATAGGATCTCTTGAGGCCCATGGCCCCTTAGTGACTCAAATAATGGTGGCATCAATAACCATTTCTCCTCTTGATCTCTTGGTCAACACAAGGAATTTTGCTTGACCCTTTGAAGAACACCTTCTCCTCTTGAACTTCCTCAAGCACCTTGACCCCATGCTAAGAACCAATGATATGCACACATGAATATGCAAAATGAAATGAAACATGAGCCAGTTAGTACTAAAAGTAAGAGAGAAAATTTTGGGGTGCTACAGCTGCCCCAATTCAATTAACTTGGTCCTGAAGGTATGATAGCGACGACTTTCAGACATTCCAGGATACACGGGGATTGAATACCGAAAGAACCCTTGAAATTTGCAAATGGCGGGGATAACGAAATGGCACGTGCTGAAAAATAAGGAGTATGACCTCAACCATACTCACAAAGGAAGACCGACCATAACCGTTCTACCCACAAACATAAGACAAATACGACCTCAACCGTACTCACAAAGGAAGACTGACCGCAATCATTCTACCCACAAGAATAACGCGAATACGACCTCAACCGTGCTCACAAAGGAAGACTGACCTCAATCACTCTACCCACAGAAATAAAACGAATACGACCTCAACCATACTCACAAAGGAAGACTGACCTCAATCACTCTACCCATAGAAATAAAACAAATACGACCTCAACCGTACTCACAAAGGAAGACTGACCGCAATCACTCTACCCACGGAAATAACGCGAATACGACCTCAACCGTACTCACAAAGGAAGACTGACCTCAATCACTCTACCCACAGAAATAATACGAATACGACCTCAATCGTACTCACAAAGGAAGACTGACCGCAATCACTCTACCCACGGAAATAACTCGAATACGACCTCAACCGTACTCACAAAGGAAGGCCTACAGAACGTGGACTTCACTGAGGATAACGTGAAACAAAACTCTTGATTTATACCACCCCTACCGAGAAAGAGAAACCGACAAACAAAGATATGTCAAGCGAGAACTGACTACCAGGTGAGAACTGGATTTCACAAAAGAGAAAGGCCCAACAAAGGAAAATTCCTAACGGACTCACAATCCATAGATAAGATGACTCCGCTGGGGAAAGGAGAAGTCTAAATAAAAGATTCTGTCGGGGAGCACAGGCATGAGGAACGCGTCCCTCGACGATCTCACCGAGGATAAACCAAAATCTCCTGAGTTATGCCATCTCTGCTGAGAAAGAGAACTGGCAAAGAAAGTAACAAACCTGGCTTATGCTTCGAATGCAAATGTTTGAATTTTGGCATAATGCTCTATACGAAATGGAAATGCTACGCGTTTAAAGATGCAATGCAAATGCTTATGATATGCAAAAAGAGCCCCTCCAGCAAAATAAATGCTGGAGAGAAGAGACCAATTCAGTTGGGGATGACAAAAATAAATTGTCCTCTGAATCCAAGAACTCTGTTGAGAAGGATCACTCCGACCGACTCTTTGGATCAACAACTTCAGTTGGGGATAAAATCCCAAAAGAACATCCACACTACCGGGGATTACACATGTCCTTTACTGAAGGTAACATCCAAAACCTGAGATTTCTCCTCTGCTAGGGAAGTTGAGAATGAGTGCCAATAACGGAACCAGAAGTCTGTTACTGAAAATTGCCAATAACAATTGGGCTCAGAACCTGCTGGGGACGCCAACCACGGCTGCACCAATAACGGGGCAAATTGCTACCAGATCCCGCTTGGAGAAAACAGTCCACAATACCATCCTGCTTGGGGATATTGCTGAACTTGACCTGCTGATGGGGAGAATGACTTTACCCTCACCTTGCTGGGGATTAAAACATAACGTTGTCGGTGAAAGCACACTTCCTGGCTGGATGGGGAGAGTGGACACCCTGATTCTATGGGGAACCAACGTCTTGATCCAGAGAACAAATTCCCCAAGTCTCCTGTTGGGGAGAGTCTGCTCTACTGAGGAAGGCGCAATCTCAATGCTGGGGAGAGCAACCCTACTGGGGAAGTACAATCCTGTTGCCCTGCAAATCAGATAACACCAAACAGAATGTGCCACAACATGACTATCTCAGTTATCACCCACCATAACTAATGCCTAAGCAATTTCTACTGTTTTTTGTTATGCTCCGCAAATCTCGGAGTTTTATATGCAATTTTTATCAAAATATCGGACGTTTTTGCAAACAAAACAGTAAAAGTAAAACAAACAATGGAAAGCTCTTTGAGTGAAATGAAAATTTTATTGAGAAAAGTGGCCTGTAAATAGGCATTTAAAATTGGAAGCAACTCCTAAAAAGAGGTAATTGCGCAAAAGCAAAAAGAAAATACATATGTCGGCAATGGGGGAACAGATATCCACCATGATTCAACTCAGCTATGACCCATATGTCCTGCTTATCCACAAATTTCTTGACCTTTGAAGAGGCTAACTGTACTGATCCCTTCCTTTCAGAATTTCCAAGTATCGAAAGTGCTCACAGATCGAACTCAGACCATAGCCTTTCTCTTATAAATCCCTAACTTTTTCCTGGATCGCCCTTTTCGGGTTTTCAATCTATCGGGATACCCATTCTTGCCAAAGTTGCCTTTACCAGTTTTCAACTTTGCGGGTTTACATGTCTCCTTTTTTACATTTTGTCCCTAATTTTTGCCCGAACCTTTTCCTTTTTTATGGTTCGCCGGGATGCCCCTTTTTGCCTGGACTTTCTTTTTATGTCCAGCGGGTCTCTTTTATGCGAATTATTTTTTAACTACGTCTGCGTTCACAGGGGACGTAAAATCTTTGCCGTCCATAGTTGAAAGTAGTAAGGCTCCACCAGAGAAAACCTTTCTTACCACATACGGCCCCTCTTAGTTTGGAGTCCATTTTCCCGTGCGATCTGTTTGAGGAGAAAGGATCATTTTCAAAACCAATTCACCTGTCTGAAAACTCCGCGGACGCACTTTCTGGTCAAAGGCGTTCTTCATCCTGCTCTGATACAACCGACCATGTGCAATGGCTGTCAATCTCTTTTCTTCAATAAGGTTCAACTGATCCAATCTGGAACGCACCCACTCAGCTTCATCAAGCTTCACGTCTTCCAGAATTCTCAAAGAAGGAATCTCGACCTCTAAGGGTAAAACTGCTTCCATACCATATACCAAGGAGAAAGGGGTTGCCCTAGTTGACGTACGCACCGAAGTACGGACCCATGTAGGGAATAAGGTAGCATCTCATGCCAGTCCTTATACGTTACCACCATCTTCTGCACAATCTTCTTGATATTCTTATTCGTTGCCTCAACAGCCCCATTCATCTTCGGACGATATGGAGAGGAATTATGATGCTCGATCTTAAAACTCTGACATAGTTCCTTCATCATCTTATTGTTCAAATTCGAGCCATTATTGGTAATGATTCTCTCCGAGACCCCATAACGACAGATGATGTTCTTCTTTATAAATCGGGCTACCACTTGTTTGGTGACGTTGGCGTACGAGGCTGCTTCCACCCACTTTGTGAAATAGTCAATGGCAACCAAAATGAAACGATGCCCATTGGAAGCAGTGGGCTTAATCTTTCCAATCATATCTATGCCCCACATTGCAAAAGGCCAAGGAGATGATAACACGTTTAGAGGCGTAGGCGGTACATGCATCTTATCTGCATATATCTGGCATTTATGACACTTTCGGGCGTACTTGAAACAATCGGACTCTATAGTCATCTAGTAATATCCTGCCCTCAACAACTTTCTAGCCATGGTGTGCCCACTGGAATGAGTACCGAAAGAACCCTCGTGAACTTCCTCCATCAACAAACCTGCCTCGTGTTCATCAACACAACGTAGCAAAACCATATCGAAGTTCCTCTTATATAACACATCATCCTTGTTCAGAAAGAAGTTTCCTGCCAACCTTCTCAGAGTCTTCTTATCTTTGGTGGATGCACCCTCTGGATACTCCTGACTCTTCAGAAAAACCTTAATATCATGATACCAAGGTTTTCCATCTGGCACATCTTCAATTGCAAACACAAAAACTGGTCTATCCAGATGCATGATTCTTATCGACGGAGTTTCATTCCATTGATTCACCTTATACATGGATGCTAATGTCGCCAACGCATCAGCCATCTGATTCTCGGCTCGGGGCACATGATGAAAATCCACCCTGTCAAATAAGGGTAACAATCTCCTGGCATAGTTGTTATAAGGCACCAAATTCGCCTGACGAGTCTCCCATTCTCCTATAATCTAATTAACTACCAACGCGGAATCACCATAAACATCGAGGTTCTTAATTCTCAAATCAATTGCTTCTTCTAACCCCATAATGCATGCTTCATACTCCACCTCATTGTTGGTACACACGAACGCTAACCGGGCAGTGAAAGGTATATGAGAACCCTTTGGGGTCGTAATGATTGCCCCAATTCCATTACCATATGAGTTGACAGCCCCATCAAAAATCAGCTTCCATTGAGACCCAATCTCAGGTCCTTCATCAGGCAGAGTCTCTTCACAATCTTTCATTTTCAGAAACATAACATGTTCGTCTGGAAATTCAAACTTCATTGGCTGATAATCCTCGACCGGCTGTTCAGAAAGATATTCTGACAGAACGCTTCCCTTAATGGCCTTCTGGGAAGCATACTGAATATCGTATTCTGTCAAAACCATCTACCAACGGGCTATCCTTCTAGAAAGTGCTTGCTTCTTAAACACCTACTTAATCGGATCCATCTTCAAAATCAACAAGGTTGTGTGGTTTAACATATACTGCCTCAGACGCTTGGCTGTCCAAGCGAGTGCACAACATGTCTTTTCCAACATAAAGTATCTTGATTCACAATCAGTGAACTTCTTACTCAGGTAGTAAATGGCGTGCTCTTTCCTACCTGTCTCGTCGTGTTGACCGAGAACACAACCCATCGAATTCTCAAGAACCGTAAGATACATAATTAATGGTCTCCCGGGCACCGGTGGCATAAGCACTGGAGGTTCCTGCAAATATTCCTTTATCTTTTCAAACGCCTCTCAATAATTTTCATTCCACCTGACCTCTTGATCTTTTCTTAACAACTTGAAAATTGGTTCACACGTGGCCGTAAGATGAGGGATGAACCTAGCAATATAATTCAACCTCCCCGAGTACCCATGAACCTCTTTCTCCATCCTTGGCTCAGGCATCTCTTGTATGGCTCTTATCTTGGCAGGATCAACCTCGATACCTCTTTCACTAACAATGAATCCCAGCAATTTACCAGACCTCACACCGAAAGTGCACTTGTTCGGATTCAATCTCAGTATGAACTTCCTCAACCTTTCAAACAGCTTCTGGAGGTTCACCAGGTGTTCTTCCTCTGTCTGTGACTTCGCAATCATGTCATCAACATAGACTTCGATCTCCTTGTGAATCATATCATGAAAGAGAGTCACCATTGCCCGCTGATAGGTTGCCCCAGCATTCTTCAATCCAAAGGGCATTACCTTGTAGCAAAATGTTCCCCATGGTGTTATGAACGTAGTCTTCTCCGTGTCCTCTGGGGCCATTTTGATTTAGTTATACCCAGAGAAGCCGTCCATAAAGGAAAATACAGAATATTGAGCGGTGTTGTCCACTAACACGTCAATGTGGGGGAGCGGGAAATCATCCTTCGGGCTTGCTCTATTCAAATCTCGGTAATCAACACACATCCTGACCTTCCCATCCTTCTTAGGCACAGGTACGATATTAGCAACCCACGGAGGATAATTTGTCACAGCAAGAAATTCGGCATCCAACTGTTTCTGAACCTCTTCCTTGATCTTGACAGCCATATCTGGTTTCGTCCTTCTCAGTTTCTGCTTGACCGGAGAACAACCCTCTTTAAGCGGTAACCGGTGTGCAACAATGTCAGTGTCAAGAACGGGCATGTCTTGGTAAGACCAGCCGAAGATATCCACATACTCTCGAAGCAACTCAACCAATCTTCTTTTAACAGTGTCTTCCAAAGCAGTCCCAACCCTTACTTCTCGTTTAACATCCTCGGTTCCCAGATTAACAGTCTCAACTTCCTCCTGATAAGGTAGAATAACCCTTTCCTCTTGTTTCAGCAGCCTGGCTAATTCTTCTGGCAGGTCATATTCTTCATCAATCTCTTCTTCGGCTTGATAGATAGGATTGTCGAAGTCATATCGAGCCATAGCTAAGTTATGATAGGTGGAATCTGAACAAAAAAACCCGCATGATGGATGTTTTATGTTTATTATGAGTGCAACAAACAAGAAAACACATTGCCATTTTGATGTGGGTTAATGCAAAAAGTAAAAAACAGAAAAACAGGGATCAAAATATTTGAATGAAAAAACGTCCTTTATTGATGATAAAAGTAGCAAATAAAACATCCAAGCCCTACAAATAAATATCACCACGTCCTGAGCGGAACGTAGGATTTAACATAACAGAACACAAAAGAAAATTACTCCGGGCGAGTCACTTGGATGACTTTCTCGGAAGACCAGTTGCATAAACTTTGACCAGGGGTGCAGGGACAGATCCACTCATCCATGTCACAGTCACTATCTCCTTCATCCTCAATAGCGTTAACCTGATTAAAGAAAACCCCAGCACTTGTGAACCGAATCGGGCCATCATACTTGGGAGGCTCTTGAGCTCGTCGGGGTGGCTTGTACCCTAGTCCATGGGTATCCTGCTACCTTTGAACATCAATGACACGGCCCCACCTCTGAGAACCACCAACTTCAACTACAGCGCGCGCCTCTTTGAATGAGGACATCGAAACCTCTGGTTGTCTGACAACCTCAGGTTGGGCAACCACCTCAGGCTGACTGGCTACCTTTGGGGGTCCTTCGGGAATTTTCACAGCTTCAAAGGCTTGGCACAAAGTTTCCTGTACTTCACCATCTACCTCTACATACTTGAAGGTCGATAGGTGACTTACCATGATTTCTTCCTCACCACAAACCGTCACAACGTGTCCATCCGCCATATACTTCAACTTCTGATGCAGCGTAGATGTTACTGCCCCAACACTATGGATCCAAGGGCGACCCAACAAACAACTATAGGCAGGCTGAATATCCATTATGTAAAAGGTGGAGTTGAAAATCTCAGGGCCCATCTTGATCGGCAGAACTAACTCTTCAAAAACCGACCTCTTGGAACCATCAAAAGCACGTACCACCAAATCACTCGGCGTACAAATCAACCCACGAGTATCCAACTTCATCAAAGCCTTCTTCGGCAACACATTCAAAGATGACCCAGTGTCAACTAACACATGCGACATTAAGGAACCACGGCATTCCACTGAAATATGCAGAGCGTTGTTGTGATTCCTCCCAGCTAGAGTCAGATCTAAATTGGTGAACCCAAACCATTACCAGTATTCACATGAGCCACAACCCCTTCTAACTGATTGACAGATATTTCCTGCGGTACATAGGCCATATTCAAAACCTTCAGCAATGCATTTCGGTGTGCCTCAGAGCACAACAGTAAAGATAGGATGGAAATCTTTGATGGAGTTTGGTGAAGTTGATCAACAATTTTGTAATCACTTTTCCTAATCAATCTCATAAACTCCTCTACATCTTCTGAGAAGGTATCCCCAACTGGCTTTGTCACAGGATTATTCACTTCTTGCCTCTGTATAGACTCGTCCATCACCTGTTTACCTTTGTCTTGCTTTGAACTGCCACCTTGATCCTCAGACGGAATAAAGACTCTACCACTCCTAGTGATAGCGCCTGCTTCAACAAGATTTTCAACCCCTGAACTCACAGCTGATGTTTTTACCAACTCCTGCTTCTTGCCATCAACAAACACCTCAGCCCCATAGTTCCACGGGATGGCCTTGGTACTCTCATACGGGACTAGCCCAAGAACAGTGATAATGACCGGCGCTGATATATTTATTCTCTTGAATGGAATCGTTATTGTGGCAACACCAACCCTTCTGCCAGTAATTTTGCTCTGCTTACAACCCCTGTCAAACTGTAATATCCCTTCATTGATCATTCTCTAGACACCTGCTTTCAATAAATCACAACCGTCCGGTTGCGCCACACACCCTGCACAACCTTCATCACAACTGGGAAATACCCCTTCCTTCAACAGTCTTTCCTTCACCACACCCAAAGGAGTTTGGACTTCGTTCACATCTGACATCAAATTCAAGTCTTCACAGTCTTTAATAATAGCATTAACCCTTGGCCCACCGTGATTCGGCATCGGGTTCTGATTCACATTTGGAGCATCGTTGGAGAAATTGATGGCTTTTGAAACCACCAAATCTTGAACCTAATGCTTAAAAGCTTTACAGTTCTCAATATGATGTCCGGGTGCCCCAGAATGAAACTCACAGTGGGTGTTGGCGTCGTAGCCGGGAGGTGGATTGCCAGTGGGTGGAGCCAATGTCCTCTTCTGAATTAATTGTAACTGTAACAAGTGTTGAAATAATTGAGAGTAGGGAAGAGGTGGAGTGTCAAAATGCCTATCCTGCCTAGACAGAGGCTGCGGTTTGCGAGGAGCCTGATTTTGTTGTTGAGGCACTGCTGGCTGCTGAGGTGCTGCTGGGATGGTTACAGAAGCCACCTGCTGATTGAAGTTCTGACGAGGTCCTTCTCTACCACGATATGATAACACAGAGTTTGTATCTCCCTCCTTCTTCTTGTAACCACTGGCATAAGGCTTCTTACCTCCTCCAGATGAGGACCCATCACCGCCTGATATTTTTCCCGCCTTAATTCCGCATTCCACCATTTCTCCTACTAAGATCAAATCAGCAAACTTTCTAGTCATACACGGTACCAGCTTTTAATAGTAATGACCTTGCAAGGTGGCCATAAACATACTTATCATTTCTCGCTCCAACATGGGAGGCTGAACCCTCGTTGCCAATTCCCGCCACCTCTGGGCGTATTCCTTGAAACTCTCATTGTTCTTCTGTGACAAGTTCTGCAGCTGTGTTCTGTTTGGAGCCATGTCAGTGTTATATTGATAGTGTTTGACAAAAGCCCATGGCTGCTCTCTCCAACTACGAACGTCTTTCCTCTCTAGCTGCATATACCATTCCAGGGATGCCCCAGATAGGCTATCCTGAAAGCAATGCATCATCAACTTCTCATTCTTTGCATGAGCAGCCATTTTACTTGCGTACGCCCTCACGTGAGTCCTCGGGCAAGTCATACCGTTTTATTTTTCAAAAGTGGGAGTCTGAAACTTGTGTGGGATAATGACGCCTGGAACCAGCCCCAAATCCTCCAGATCCATACCCACAAAATCTTGATTCACGACACCCCTTAGTTGTTCCTCAATCAACCTGAATCTCTGATCATTGTCAATCTGGGGGCCAGCATCCCAACCTGGCACAGAGAATGCATCTTCCTGAAGATCATCATACTGACGGCCATGAATTGCGCAGACACCGTTACCTCCTCCCACTAAAGTGGGAACCATAACATTTTCTCCTCCGCCCGGAGGGATCACAACACCAGTAACAAGAATACCTCCGCCCGGAGGGCCATTCTGAACATTATTACCAGTAACACCAGTATGAACTCCTCCATGAAGGACACCCTCTTCATCAATTCTCGTAATCAGTGGCTGAACAAGAGTCCTTAACTGCTCTTAGCCTTGAGCAACACCTTGCATTAAATCCATGAATTGAGTCATGCGTGTCCGCATCTCAGTCATCTAGGCTTGTAGTTGATCCATGACTTTCTTCTGATTTTGTCTGGTAGAATACTGAAGAATGTGTTGATCCACAATCCTGCGCTACGGATGAGAACAAGATAAGAACACCAGAGATAAACACCTGTTATGCCGAATGATCATGAATATGCAAATGCAAATGAACATGCTTGAATATTCGCAGGGCGATCCACCCCTTGATTCCAGTTTAACAACAAGATAGAACGGAACTTCTGCTCATGTATTAAGAAAAACCAGAGGACAACCAATTGTCAATAATCACAACCGAAAATAATAAGTTTGTACACAATAATCATAGATCCCAACCGACAAGCCTGGTGGTGATCCAAATACAATAAAAGAAAATAGAAAACTACGTCATGTCATCAAAGTCCACAAGTGCCAATCCCCCCATCCATTATGCTCTTTGCTCCAGTATTGAATTTCCTTGAACAGCTTTTTGGTGTCGGGATGCTTTGGTCTTTGAATTAGCTCTTGAATGAGAACATCTCTCCTATGCATGAACCCTTTCAAGTATCGGCAATGCAACTCCCAAGCATCTTCTCCAAAAACACCATCCATGCTAGGACCCTCATTTCTAGGTCTCTTCACTTCAGCTTGGATCTTCAGTTCCTCTATGGAGGCTATGGCTTCATTGAGTCGACCCTCGACTGCTTGTCTCTAGAATACCCCTGATAGGATCTCAGCGTCTTTTTTCTTGAGCTTCAACTTCAATTGATCAATCTGAGCTAGATAATCATCTTCCTTTCGCTTATTATCAGCCATTGCAGTGTCTCGGTGAGCATTAAACTTGTGAATTTTTTACAATGCCTTGGCCAATTCCTCCTTCTTAGACTTGAGAACCTTGCTGATACCATCTAGAGCTTACCTTACCCTTTGTCTGGCCGTGACCTCATCTGCTAGCTCCTTTTCTTTCTTAGCAAGAAGCTCTGTCTTCAACTTGGCGACATGAACAACCTCACCCCTCTCATGTTTCAACTGGTAAATCTCTCTTTGTAGCTCACCGTTCTCTTCTCACAGCTTTTCCTTTTCAGCCCACAACTTATTAAACTTCTCTATCTCAACTGTACTAGGAGGCTCAATCAGCAAGGGGTAAGATGGCGGTTCTTTGAAGAATGGCAAAAGTTCCTTCTCTACCCTTTTCTGAATCCAATCTTCGTACGCAGGAAATGCTCTGTTGTTGCTCTTCCCAAAAGAAGTCTTCCCCTTCTTATGACGATCTTCCCAAGTATTTGCAGCTTTTTTTAATAGTTCTGGATTGATTTCCCCACTCATATATAGAGATTCTTGGACATCCTCGTCTTTTGGTGGCTCCTTCAAGGCATACCCAAATTGCCTAATAACAAGAA
This sequence comes from Lathyrus tuberosus, assembly GCA_022829125.1. NCBI lineage: Eukaryota > Viridiplantae > Streptophyta > Magnoliopsida > Fabales > Fabaceae > Lathyrus > Lathyrus tuberosus. The sequence goes on along the minus strand of JALAZF010000727.1, from coordinate 703,906 downwards.
TAGGGTTGTAGTTAATTCCCCCTTTCCTTCCTATTAGAGGCACATTTAGGAGACCTCCACAACTAATCATGATATCTTGGCCCAACAAGTCACGGTTAACCCAAATTAGATTATCTGCCCTCAAGCCCATTAATCTTTTGGACCAATCCAATGTTCCTTGAGTATCTACAAATGCCCCAGATTTGGGAAGGCGATATGCAAACCATTTGTAGAAGACTGGCGCACAACAATTAAGGGGTCCTCCCCTCCTCTTCTCGTTCTTATAATGCACTGAGTGGTACAGATCTCCAAGCAAAGTAGGTACCGGATTCTTCATGGTAAATATCCGGACAGCGTGCATGTCCACAAAATCCTTCACATTTGGGAACAACACCATTCCATAGACACACATAGCCAAGATGGCGTTGAAAACCGACCAACATCTAGCCTTAGCATGTACAGCATCCTGTTCTACCAAAAATTTCACGTGAAAGCCTTTACACCCTCCCTTACTGGCAACGTTGTTTTTCAACAAAGATGGATCCAAATGCAAAGCCTCGGAGACCCTTTCTAAATCAGGAAGTTCTTTAGAAGGATAGAAAGGAGCCTCTTCTTTGATAGAAACATCCAGAATGAGAGCAAACTCCTCCAATGTCGGAGCCAAAAGATAATTAGTGAATAGAAAATATCGTAGGTGAGGGTCATAGAATTGCACCAGAGTGTGCAAAGCCCTATACTCGTATTCGGTGATGTCGCAAGCAAAATTCAGAATTCTTCCATACTCTCCTCTAAAGTCTGCCAATACCCCAGGTTCTGCCATAGACACAATCTTGCGAACATGATCCAGAATAAGTGATGGGAACTTGTACACTATGATATTCTTTTTCTTCTCAGTACCCATTCTCAATAGTCTTCAAAAACCAGAATCAAAGTTAGGATGCAACCCTGCAAATGAATAAACATGTTAGGATGCAAAATGATGATGCACATGCACACATGGGATCAAGGATGCCACACAGACTGGATAACTGTTGCACTGAACAAAATGAATAATCTCAAGGATCTGCCCAAATACCCAGAATACCAGAATAACCATAATACCACACTGATAAACATGCTGACCAAAAAACCGGGTACGTTGAAGGTCAAGGTTACCTGCAAACCGGTAAACACCCTGCCCTTCTCACATGTGGGTACTAGCAAATGAAAGGTCCTCATCTTTTGGCACTGAGGTCGAGAAGCAATAGTACATTCATCCCTCGGGGTACAGTACTATCGTCAATCGAGGAGCGCCTCCACTGATTCTCTTTCAAAAAGGTCATCCTATAGCAAGTTCCCAACATTGGGTCCTCGGACCAACAAGTGTAATGGGTTTGCCATTTATGGTCTGCCATTATCACATCTCGGGAGGAGTTACGTTACTGAGTCCTCGCGAATGGTCGACAGTTTTCCAGGTCACATTCCATCGTCTGCACCAATGCGCAGGATAGAACATTACCAAAGAAAACCTCGTCCGGATGTGGAGTTTTCATGTATACTACGTCTGGCCAAATGCCACACAAGTCACACTACTTTCCACGCTAATCCTAAGTATATGCTCGAGCCTGGGTATTGGGCTTGCCTCTCAGAATTCCCAACCCGCCAAACAGAAAACAGTGCAGCGCAGTAGATAATAATAACATGCAATGCAATAAATGCGGTAAAAATAAAATGCAACAAATAAACCAAAGCAAAAAACACCCAAAGAGAACAAAAACAAACAAGCGCTAGGAGAGACTCGCTTAGGGAACTAGAGATCCCCAGCAGAGTCAGTTACGCGAGGGGAAGGTGTTAGCACCCCACGCGTCCATCATACTCGATGGGATCCACGCATGTTGTCTAATCTAAGGGTGAGTTATCCTAAAATCTATGGTTGTACTGACACGGGGAAGGGGAAAACAAAGACACACTCGGTAGGACATCGTCGTCCTAGGCCTACGTATTCCCTTTGTGCGATGGGAAATTCAGAGTCAACGTAGTTCGGACCAAGTTCTTCTTGTGTTTTTTTATGAGCGACGTTAAGTTCGCGTCCGGCAGTTAGGGTCGATGCTTGTTTGCGACAAAACGGAAAGTAACGTGCCCTTTTTGAAAATAGCCTTTAATTTGACGATCCCGAAGGACAAAAATGATTTGAAATTTGTTTGTATTTTTCAAGACAAAAGTGACTTGAGTTAGTTCATAACCCACCTTGAACCAAAGTCTATCACACGGGAACGAATGCGTCGCATGGTCGTCCCCAATGGGACGTATGCTCAACACTCTAGAAGAGAGAAGGGGGACCCCTCAATCTTCACTTCCTATGTTTAAGGCTTGTGTGCAAGGCAACTAAAGAAGCAAATAAGACTTAAACCACAAGGGAAGATGCCAAAGGGCTAAGGAACCTCCTAGGGTAGTAGGTATAAGCCAATGAGACATACCAAGGCTAAGGTACTAGGAAAAGGTCAACCTAAATTAAATCATGCACCCACAGATCATGCAAATATAAGTTATGGACCAACTATGAGAAATGAAAGCAAATGGATCATCCAACAATGCATATGCAAACATTAAACCCAGAAGCAAATGACATTTAAAAAGTATGGAAATGTCCTCAAGAAGACATATGAGTCATAATGCAAGCATAGAGGATGATTAGGCAAGAAGAAATGAAAACAATTTCACTTAAGCACATACATGAAGCATATTTGTAACATAAGCAAAGAAGGAAGATATAAGATGAATAAGCATGGAAATGAATGCAAACCAGTAACATATGACATGTGAGATGACATTTAAGATGTGAAAATAAGCAAATAAACTTCATGCAAAACTCATGTTGAAACACATAGGAAGAAGAAGAACAAACAACTTCAAACAACTGTCAGATGCTCATGAACTAAGAAGGCATGCAAGATGACATTAGAACTCAAGGAGAATGAATAAGAATGACCTATAAGGTGCCTAGCAAATGATGTAAAGACATCTCAACAAACATTACAAGGGAACAAGTTCAAAACATATTAAAACCCTAGCATGAGTTCATTAACAAACACACATGCAAAACATGGATCAAGAGTGATATTAAAAGTTTGACAAAAATGAAAGATGCAAGTTATATGAAGTACAAACCAGTGTGCAAACATGTATCAAAAGGATGTGCAAAAACTCAACACCAAACATGATTAAAGATGCCTCAACATCTCATACAAATCATACAAACAAGTTGTCCAAATATGGCACTCAATAGTCAACAAGAAATGCCCTAAAAAAACTATTAAAAATGAATAGAATGCCTCAATGTATCATACAATCATGTATCAAGTTTCATGTGAAAATTCAGATCATAACTATGTCAAATAAAAATGGGAAAATGCAAATACCAAGACTAAATGCACACATAAAATAAATTAAAAGAAAATTCCAAATAAAACATAAAAATATGCAAAAATAAGAAAATAAAATTATCAAAAATTACATAAATGTGTAAGAATGCATCCTTAATGTTTTGGGAATTTTATAATACTCAGAAATATTTTTAATAAATAAAAACGAAACAAGTAGCAAAAAGAAAAATAAAATAGAATAAATGGGCCAGGGGGTGCAGCGTAAGAAAAAGGGAAAGGCCCAATGAGCGTTGACCTGATGGTTTATGGTTGGACCTCAGTCAAAATGATTGACTCAACAGTGACCATTGGATCTGGTAAACTATGATGATCATAAAAAGTAAACCAATCACATGATTTATAATGCAGGCATATGGTAAGATAACATGAGACATCAACACACAATCATTAAAAAAAATCAGAAAATAAAAAAGGAAGCACGTGATGGGGAGGGTGCCTCATTAATGCGCTGGCACCCTCACAGCCATCAGATCACATCAATCCAACGGCCACGTTTTAAACTGGAGGGGAGTTAGGGTTCAGGCCAGGTAGGTTTTTCAGGTGGCCGGAGAAGACTCCGGTCGTCTTCTCCGGTGAGTCTCCGCCGTGGGGATGAACACAGGTGCCCAGAAATTTATGAACCTTATACCAAAATGATCCTCTCACCATGTAGATCACATATCCAATCTCAAAAATGAAAAATAACATGCACACAGAGATATTCGAAGAGATAAAGTTTGCCCTATAATTTGAAACCTCACACCTAATGTGTCTATCAACTAGCCAGATCATGCAAGGTCCCTAGTGGACTCCAAAACAAGTTAAAACACACAAAAATAGCATGCTATCAGTAGAGTTCAAAGGGGAAAAAGAAGCTTATACATGCGGTTTGGTTGATGCTTGCACCTCAAGAAAAAGAGAGAGAGATCCTTGCTCCTTGACGGATCCTACTGGCCAACTAAAGGCAAAAGAATGTGTGTGGTTTTGCTCAGAATTTCAGCAACATAACACTTCTTTTTTCTCTCCAAATTCGTATGTTTTTCACTCAGTCTTCAGGTCCTTTTATAGGCATGAATTAGGGTTATTCTGGTGGGTGTTTTGGGCCTGAACATTGCTAAGTTACCCAGCTTGCAAATATGGAAAGTTTTGATTGCATCCGATCACAACATTGCCATGCATACTTCAGTTTCGTACCCACTATTTTGAAGGTTCATAGCTTGAGAATCACATGTCCACTTGGTACATTCTTGGACCCTTTGAATAGAGGGCCATGTGAATGACAACTTTGGTGTTGGAATGGAGTGAAATGAAGCCCTCTAAGGGACCTAAAAGTGACTCCAAAGTTGAGTGGTTGAAACTGATTTTGTGTGTCACCCAACCTGGTCACGACCTAGCCATGTGCATGTGAGAATTTCAGCTTGAGGTTACCCACTTTGACTCATCATATCTCCCAAATGGTTAATCATATAAAAAAATTCCAACACAAAAGTTGTAGAGGAGATTGAGAGGAACAAAAGTCATGTTGAGAAATTTTCCATTTGAAGCCTCCATCAACAAGATATTTCCCCTTGAAGTTGGAAAAAACATGCACACCAAGTGTTTGTAGAATTGAGGGCGTGCTGGCTCGCCTATGACTTGCCATGGCTGGTCATTTTGCCCTAGAAACTCCAAACTTTAAACCACTATATCTCACTCAATTTTAATCCAATGGGGATGTTCTTGATATGGTTTTGAAGCTTGAAATGTGAACTTTTGAAAGGCCTCCATAACCCTTAAGTTTGGAGCTTGGATCACAAAAAAAGAATGCTCCAAAGATGGGTACTCAAGTTGCCAAAACTTACTATAAATGGAAACCCTAGTTTCTATTTTTGGAAACTTCTCACATCTCTTGATTTTTTTTGTGTGAATCTCTTGATATTTCTTGATCAAATCTTCATCAATGGACATATTTGAGATTAGGAACATGAATTTGACCTCAAAAAGTCAGGAGTTGACTTTTCCCTCTGCACAGTTGACTTTTCCCCAATTCTCTTGATTTTTAATCAATTGATCAATTGAACCTCTTACGAATCAAATTGATGGACAATTTTCCATTCATAGATACTTAGGGACCCAAGGAATACCATAGAATCAAGTCCTGCCCAAAAAATCAGAAATAAACTGATTTTGTAGCAAACCCTAATTTTGGTACCCTCAGTCTAGGAGGAATTAACACATCCTCCAAATCCAAATTCCTCTGAATATGATGTGTATCCTCTCCAACAAAGATGAGATATGCCATTTGGTGATGATAAAAACTCAAGGAGCTTTCCTATTGGAGCAATAAACTCAAGAATCTCAAAACCCTAATTTCTGCACTGGTTAGGAGAGAGTGGTTCACTTGAGATTTCTTGCCAATTGTGAACTCTTGATGACGTGATAGACCAAATAGGATCTCTTGAGGCCCAAGGCCCCTTAGTGACTCAAATAATGGTGGCATCAATAACCATTTCTCCTCTTGATCTCTTGGTCAACACAAAGAATTTTGCTTGACCCTTTGAAGAACACCTTCTCCTCTTGAACTGCCTCAAGCACCTTGACCCCATGCTAAGAACCAATGATATACACACATGAATATGCAAAATGAAATGAAACATGAGCCAGTTAGTACTAAAAGTAAGAGAGCAAATTTTGGGGTGCTACAGGAGCCATATCGATATTATACTGATATTGTTTCAGAAACGCTTCTGCCAAATCTTTCCAGCTTCTCACAGATACCCTGCTCAGCTTCATGTACCAAGTCAATGAAGCTCCAGACAAACTGTCTTGAAAATAATGCATCCACAACTTATCGTCATCAGTGTGGGCTGAGATTCTTCCAAAGTAAGCATGCATATGTGTCTAGGGACACGTATTGCCATTATATTTGTCAAAAGTGGGTGGCTTGAACTTTGGAGGAATTCTAACCCCCGGTACCAGACCCAGATAAGTAACATCAATACCTAGAGAGTTCTTGCACTCCATAGCCCTGATTTTCTCAGCCAGCTCATCATACCTTTTGTCATTGGGATTACCCATATCAGCATCTAGCAAGGTGAATTTATCTTCCTGAACATCTTCCAGAGGAGGATTAACACCAGCATTTCTGGCAGCCCCAGTAACCAGATTACCATGAGGAGTCAGAGTACCAATTGGAGGAGGAGTGTCCTGTGGCTGTGAATTGTCAACGTGATTACCTTCCAGCGTGACCTCTGGACGCTCGACCATAAGTCTTAACCTCTCTTGGTTCTGTGCCATACCAGTCATGAGATCCATGAACTGGTCCATGCGTGTCTTCATCTCAGCCAAATCATTCTGAATTTGATCAACCATTCTGTTTCGATTGCCTCGTGTGGAGTAGCGATGTATGTGATCGGTGCAATACTTCCTGAAATAGAATAACTATGAGAAACTGATAGGGTACCTGAAAAGCAAACAAAAGGCAAAAATGAAATGCATGCAATGCAATGTTATGTTTTTTATTCCCCAGGCCTTTTCGTGTCCCGATTTCGGTATTTCAGAAGTCCGCAGCATTCAGACAATACACGAGATACAGTAGTTGATAAAACATTTATTCAGATAAGTGCACAGATATGTGTAGAACCCTGTGAAGCGGCGTCGTGACCAAGTGTTAGTGAACAGTGATGTAATATCAGGAAAGCCACTAGAGAAAATACTGAGCATATCATAACTGGAAGAAAGCCCAAAGGAACTGAGTCTGGAAAAATATTTGAAAACATACATCCCAAATTCAGAAATTAAAGCAGCGATTCCTACAACAATTCTGTAGGTAATCAGATAGCATCAACATAATTAAAGCTAAAACGGACGAAACACCACTTCCTGTAACCCTAGACTAGGCCTCTTGACCTCCTCAAATAACACAACATTCTCGGGATCTTCTGGCGCCTCAATCAGGCCTCTGATCAAGCGTTCTCTCAAACTGAAGGATTGGTACAAAGTGTTGATATTCTGACACAATTCTTCCCCGTTAGTACTACCATAGCCTGGCTCTGTCCTGGACTTCTTCACTTCCGCCCGGATCTTGAGATCATCTATTTCCGCCTGCGCTTCCTGTAATATCTTCTAACTTTCTTTCAAACTATCCCGGTACTTTCATCGCTGAGCATGTGCAGCTTTCAATTCTTCATCTGAGGTCTTGGCCTTAGCTTCCAATTCTTCAACCTTAGCTTTAAACTCTTCCTCTACCTTGTCATGGCGCTTCTGGTCGTCGGCCCATTTTTGTTGCCACAAGGTAATAGCCTCATTAGCTTCCTTCAAAGACTTCTTGAGATTCTGGCGTTCTCTGGCATTATTCTTATCAATTAAGCCTCGTCTTTGGAAATAATTCAGCTTCCCTTCGAGTTCTTCTTTCCTGCTCTTAGCCATCTTCTCAGCAATGCGGACTTTCTCTTCCAACCCTCTATTATCAAGTGCAACTTTCTGATACAGGCTGGTGACGTCCGCATTCTCAACCATGAGTTCATGAACTAAAACCTCTAGCTTTCGGAATTCTTCAATTGGCACTGAGGTCCTTGGCTCCACTACCTTGGGATATAACGGAGGCTCGACAGAGAATGGAAATAATGTGATGGCTACCCGGCGCTTCAACCACTCAGTATAAGGATGATAAGTCGTAGGATCAGGTCTCCCAAACTCCATCCTACCTTTCTTAACCCGAGTGTTCCAGGCTTCAGCAATAGAAAATGACACCTGTTCGTCATCTTTAGCAAGATAAAACAAGGATTCCGCCACATCTTTTTCCAAAGGAGGTTCTTTTAATGCATATCCAAACTGCTTCAGCGCGAGGATAGGATTGTAGTTGATTACTCCCTTCCTTCCTACCAGAGGCACATTTGGAAAAGCTCCACAACTAATAAGAATAGGTATACCCCCCATATCTTTTCGATGCCACCAAACTATATCTTCAGCTGTCAACCCCATCAGCCTCTTGGAGCACTTAACAGTTCCTCGGATATCCACAAAAGCTCCTGTCTTTGGCAAAAGTCAATAAAACCAAGCGTGGAATAAGGGAGCACAGCATAATACCAATCTTCCACATTTCTTTTCATTCTTGTAATGCACGGAATGGTATACATCGCCCAACAAAGTTGGGATTGGATTCTTCTTGACAAAGATACTGATTGCATCCATATCAATAAATCCAGCTATATTCAAAAACAGACAAATTCCGTACACGCAAAGAGCTAAGACTGAATTAGAGGTAACCAAATCACCATCAGCAAAACTCTTCTTTGCTTCTTCAATCAGAAAGTCTAGATGGAACCCTTTACAACCCTCCTTTTCCTTAACATTATCTTTAACCACAGATACCCTCAAATGAATAGCCTCTGCAATGACATTGTCAGGAATAATATTCTTTGAACTGTAGTGAGGAGGAGTATCCTTGACAGAAATCTTCAGAATATTAGAGAACTCGTCCAAAGTAGGTACCAACAGATAATCATTGAATGTGAAGCAACGGAGCTGAGGATCATAAAACTGCAAGAGAGTGTGCAGGGTATCATGCTGATCTGGAGTAAGAAGGCTCACATAACCCAAGATATCCCCAAACCTCTTTCTGAAATTATCCAGTTGGTTACTGTTCATTAAATCTGCCAATTCTTTGATCTGTCCCACTTTAGGCTTTGGAAACCAGTAATGCACATTATTCTTTCTTGGAGGACCTTCCATCTAACGTAGAGAAAATACCCACTGAAATAGGAAACAATACTGAGACCTGGGAAAGAAAAACATAAATGTCAATGATGTATGAAATGAGATGCAGCCAGGCATGTGATCAGAGCCAGAATCTGCAGTGTCGGTGCAATAACTGTGAGAAAGCCAAGTGTTTGGGTAGCATTATATCAATAATATCAGACCCAAGCACCAGTAAAGAACCAGATCCAGAATACCAGAACAAAATACCCAAATCACTGATCATAGGAAAAACACACAAAAGGGTAAGTAGGAGGTCAAGGTTACCTGCAAACCGGTAAACATCCCCCCAATCTCACAGGTGTGTTCTAAAAGGTAGGATCCTCAGATTCGGATCCCGGAATGAGAGGCAATAACACATTCAGCCCGTAGGATACAATGCTATCGCCAAACAAAGAAATTGTCATCTGATTCACCACAAAATAAAGGCCATCCTATGCAAGTTCCAGAGTGGGCCCTCGGGTACGAATGGGTTTGCCACAGAATATGGTCTGCCACTGTCACCACTAAAGAGGGTTGTTTCCACTAAGGTCCTCAATGATCGGTCACCAGATGCACATAACCCTCAAAGTCATACCCTGAATGAGGAAAACCCTCAAATCAAGATAATCCTAAGAAAGTCGCACTCTGGCTGTGGAACTCACAACTACTCTCGTGGCAAAATACCATGAGAGCCCTGTGACTGTCCACTCTAAGTCCTAAAGTACACTCGAGCCTGGGTAATGGGCTCATCTCACAGTAACAATCCCATCCCGCCAAAGGAAACTTGACAGTCCAGAATATATAATGCATGATATAGATAAAATGCAATAAAGGCGGTAAAGTAAAGCGATAAAGCTGTAAAAAAAAAGCAGTAAATCTAACTTAAAGCAAACACAAATTAAACACCCAAAAAGCAAAATAAAGCAAGCGCTAGGAGAGACTCGCATCGGGGAGGGACCAGCAAGAGGTCAACTTTCCCCAGCAGAGTCGCCAGCTGTCGCTCCCGGGATTTTCATCCAGGTACAAACGCGAAAGTGGCGCGGAAGAAAGAAAGAGAGTCGCCAGCCAGGCATTTTTATCCCAAAGAATGGGAAAGGTAATGCTGCACAAACCTGGGAGAAAGGAAAGAACGAGGTCTCGCGAACCAAAGATAAAGGGTAAGGGAGTCGGTTACGTGAAGGGAAGGTTATCGCACCCCTTCACGTTCGTCGTACTCGACAGGATCCACGCTTGAAGTACTACTCAAAGGGTGATAAACGAAAAGGAACTGAGAGAGAACGAGAAACAAATGTAGGGAAAATAAAAGAAATGCTCAAATGGGCCCTACCCCACTGCCTACGTATCTCATTAGGAATATGAGAATCAGAGCGACGTAGTTCCCCTGACTAAGGGAAAACTGTTCGTGTTCTTTAGGGAACAGCTAATGTTCTAGCTCAGGTGCTGCAGGCTCGCTGAATCGAGTGCGTTACCGTATTGCAAGAGAACAAGGAGAAGCACGTTCATACAGTGAGAGTGAGTGAGATGAGAAGAGAATTATCGAAGGAAAGACGTTTTTGTTTGTTTGAAGTTTTTTAGAAGTTTTTTATTTGAAGTGTTTTGCATAGGTAAGTGTACCTAAGTCTTTCTCAATGGAATGTGCATCTCATGCATCATTCCAAAATGAAATGATGATGAAGTACACTAAGCATGAAGAAGATCCTCAAACTTATTTCCAAAGTTAAAGATTTAAGTACACTAGTCTATTCCCTTTATTAGATGTTTTTGTTATTTTTCAATGAAGAAGTATTTTTGGTTTTGTTTGTGAAATCACTTCATGTTAAAGACTTATACATCTTGCTAGAGAACCTACAACACATTCCAAGATGGAATGTATGCAAGCCCCCCCCCCCCCCCCCCAATGGAATAAGGCTAATGGCACATGGAGATGTTTCAACCTTTATTAGGTGTTTTGAAGTTGTTTTGAGATGAGAAAGAAGAGACTCAAAAGAAACAAAGGTAAAGACTAAAGGGGACTAAGACTCACCCTAATATTATCATGCTTGGAGATCCTAAGGGTTAAGTGTGGTTTAGAAGCCCAGGTCTAGAAGAAGAGAGAAGAAGAAGAGGTAAAATAACTCACTTCTAAGATAGACGATGAGTCATGAACCAAGAGGGAAAAGAAAGAAGTTGAACAAAGAAAGCATTGAAATGCTTTGCACAAACACAAAAGAGAAAGCATTAAAGAGATGAGGGAAGAAGGTGTGTGTGGAAGCACATCCACACACTCAACTTACCATTAGCCCCTACAAGCAAAGGTTAACTAAACAATTGAATATGAAAGCATAAGTGAAAGAAGGAAGACAATTAAGCATCAAACTACTTATGCAATGAATTTAAGAATCCAACAAAGCCCAAACCTAAAGGGAAAGGACCTTAAGTGTACAAGGACTTCTAAAGTCTGTGGCTATGTCTAAAGATGTTCTAATAGGGTTAGGGTACCTAATGGGATCAAACTATGTCAAAAAGGTGCCAAAGATTCACACAATTTCAAGTTATGAAGCATGGATGAAGTATGAATGTATATGGCATACAAACATGAATGAATGCATGAAGAAATGTCAAAGTCAGAAGTGAATGACATATTATAATGCATATGAAAGTCAATGAATGAACATACAAAGCATGAGTGAAATGATTTAAGGAGATGAAACAAGTAGAAGCAAATAATGTTCAAGTTCAAGTAAGAAAGGAAGAAACTTATAACACAAGTACAAGTTGAAAAAGAACATGAAATAAAATGCAAATGGATGCAAGTCAGAATCATACCTCATATTTGAATGGCCTATAATGTCTATGAAGAAGCATACAAATCATGAGAAAGAATGTTCAAGTATAATAAGTTACATGAAGAAGAAGTAAGAAGAAGAGAAACAAATTTCACTTAAGGAAAGAAGTAACTTGAAACATAAGTCAAAGTTGAAACTCAAAGATAAATGATCATGAATTATAGGTCAGTACTAAATGACATTTAAGATGCAATTAAAATGTAAGAATTAACCATATCATAAGCATATGCAAGATATCTTGAAACTAGTTAAGAAAGAGATGCAAGACTAGGTCAGACATGTACAAGTATACAAGATGAATGACATTTGAATGTATGAGATGATTATGGGTCAGTAGCATATTCAATATGAAATGCAAATGATATGCATGAATGAACATAGATGATTCAAACACAAATCATATTTAGTACAAGTTATGAGAGATGGAAGTAAATGACCTATAATTCACATCAAAGGACCTATAGTATTCTAATGAGGATCTATAATGATGCACACAATAGTTCTAATATGATGGCACAAGTGCCTCCTAACAATTAGGGTTTTAGAAGTTAAGAAAAGATCACAAAAAGTTACATATACTAACAAGCATAAAAAAATTAACAAAGTACTTGTAAAAATTATGAAAATCAAGCACAAAACATATAAGTCAGAATCAAATCTAGTATCAAAAGTTCATACAAAAATTCACAAAGAAACTAGTTCAAACAAGTTCACAAACTCACCTTAGGTAAAATGGGATGATGCACAAAGATGCATGTCAAAACCTAATATGGAATGCTTCTAAAACTTGACAAAAATTTTAATCAAGTACGTTAAGATGTCATGAACACACATACCAAATTCCAAGTCAAAAATCAGATTCTAACTATGTCAATTAAAATGTAAATGAACATGTATTAAGAAGGATGAACATTGAAAAATAAATTAAAAGGAAATTGTGAAATAATATGCAAAAAGTATTAAAATCAGAATTAAAAACATGGAAAATTAGGTAAATGTGTTATAATACTAAGTGAATTTATTTGGAATTTTTAGAGGTCTTTTGGTATTTTTAATAAAATAAAATGAAAACTATATAAAGGAAATAAAAAAAACAAATGAAATAGTGCAGGGGGTGCAGAGATAGAAAAAGCCACGTTCAAAATGTGTTTAGGCTTAAAATGAGGGGTGCAGAAAACAATGTGAGGCCTAGTCCAATAACGCGTGCGTGCATGACAATTAAGGTGGAACTTAGTCAAAAGTTGACTCAATAAGATCCGCACGATCAAATCAGAATTAGATCATCATAGAAGTAATTCAATCCAATGGCTCAGAATGCATACACATGGCAAGGTATAGTGGAACACGCATACAAGATCACACAGTTCAAAAATTAACAGCCAAAACAAGCACGTACCTCACCACACTCTCATTAATGCGCTGGCATCGCTTAGAACATTGGATCAAAATCAATCGAACGACTGTGTTTTAAAGTTGGCAATGGCTAGGGTTTTGACCTGAACAAAAATCAGGTGACCGGAGAAGACTTCCGGTCGTCTTCTCCGGTGAGTCTTTGGCGAGGCTACATTTTCAGGTCAGAGGAAATTAGCAAATCGCGCATAGTAATGAAGCTGAAGTCATGTAGAACACAAATCTTACCTTAGAAATCACACAGCATGCATGTACAGAGAGAATCGCGCACAAACATTTTGCCCTAGGATTTGAATCTAAGCACTTAAGGTGCCTATCACTAGCCAGATCAGTCACATTGCTTCTATTAAGCTATAATCAACATAAAACAAACTTAGAATCAGTGAATTAGTGCAAGAAAAACTTGAGGAATAATGAACCTGAAACTTGAAGAAATCTTGAATCAGAAGAAAACCAGAGGTGATCTTTGAGTTCTTGAGCTTGAATGGAGCAAAATAAATGCTACTGAAAGCTTGAATCCTTGCAAAATCAGTGAAGTAAACTTGAGAATGATGAAGATCTAAGCTCTTCCTCAATCCACCATTGCTTTGAGATTGATGAATGATGAAGATTGAAGTAAAAATGTGAAGAACTCGTGGCAAAAGAGAGAGAGAATTCAGAGAGAAATCTTGAGAGCTTTGAGGTGTGAGAGTGAAAAATGAAGTGTGTCCCTTGCAAATTCTGTTAGAGTTTAGCTTTATACCCTTGGTTAGGCCTTAACTCATGTAGTTGACAGTTAGAAGTTAGGTTAGGTTAGTTGTGGCGAGTGTGGCAATGAGGAGGTGGGTGAAGCAAATTGAAATGAGAAGGAAAAGATCTCGTGTGTTGTTGTTTATGTTATGGTGAGAACATGGTAATTATGATGGGGATGTATGTAATGCTTGCTGCGGCATGTGAAACTTAGAGAACAAGTCTCTCACCTTTTGAAATTTTTCTATTATGGTGTATGTTAGGTATGGCAGGCATGTATGTGTAAGATGGTGTGTGTTCAAATGAGGAAAAGAGTGAATGGTGTATGCGTGTGGACTGACTGAACCAAAGCAAAAACAATACAAATACTTCCTATGTTTGGTCATCAAAATGCAATGAAAACAATGAAGTTGGCAAATGAAAATCTCCAAGCATACCGCATGAAATGGAAAGGTTTTGGATGCAAATGGAAGATGGTACATCATAGAGCAACATTGATGTTGATTGCAAGTTGAAATGAATCTTTAAAATGGTTTAAAAATGCCTCTAAAGACATTGGTGTCAAACTGGTTTTGTGTCCTAGTTGGATGTCACGCGCGCCTGGCCAATGACCCATGGTAAACTCAACTTGAAGACCTTCACTTTGAACTCCAATAACCCTTAATCCCTTGATCAGATGAAAAAGTGATAAACATGAAAGTTGTAGAACGCATGAAGATGAACAAGATTGGTGTTCAACATTTTTTCATTTGGAGCCTTCTTCATTGAGAAAATTGGCTTGACATTTGGCACACCACATGTTTGATGAAATGCCTGTGTGCCAACCCAATCTTGCTTGGTCATGACTTGCTTTTTGCCTTGATTTTGCTCTACTTTGATTGATCATAACTCCCTCAATTTTGATCCAATGGAAGAGTTCTTGGTATGGATTTGAACCTTAGAATGTGATCTTTAATTGTGGCCTGGTGGATTTTTTATTTGATGCTTCAAAATTCAGAAAGCTTGGCCCAAAAAGAAGTGTTCAAATAGCCAAAAGTTGCTATTTTTGGAAACCCTAATATTCCAAAAATGGAAACTTCTCACATTTCTTGATTTTTGATGAATCTCTTGGACTTTCTTGATCAAATCTTCATCAATGAACATATGTAACTTGAATTTCATGAATTTGACCCAAAAAGGTCAAGAGTTGACTTTTCCTTCTGTATAGTTGACTTTTTCATCAATTTCTTGATTCTCAAGCAACTGATCAATTGAACCTCTTCTGAAATATACCAATGAGCAATCTCTCATCCTTAGATACTTGACATCATGTAGAAAACATTGAGATCAAGTTTGAACCAAAATTTCATCAGAAGACTGCTTGAACTCAAAACCCTAATTTTGACTGCTTTTGCTAGGAGATGATGAATTGTCCAACTTCTTGATGAATTTCCATCTTCCAATGACTTGTGAGATCAAATGAGATGACATATGATACATAAGAGACCCTTGAGGCTTGTTGGGAGACCCTTGGCTCTAGCTCTCTTGCTTTGGATGATCAATACTTTAAAATCAACTTATCACATGCCCTATGATGAACCAATGATGAATGTTTGATTTGTATGAATTAAACGCAATGCAATGAAAGTATATGCTAAATGATATAAAAAAGGAGAGGGCAAATTTTGGGGGTATTACAGCCAGCTTCTAGGTTTTCATCCAAGTACAATTTGAAAATTTGTGCAGAGTGTGGTTCCTTAAGAAAGGGTTAGTTTTGTCGATTTACTTTTGATTTCAAACTTTCAATACACCTGTTTTTTCATTCCTCTTGCATTATTCTTTTTATCTATAATTATGATATTATTTTAAAATTTTGAAAACTAACTAGCTAATAAATCGAAACAAACAGTCAAGTCACAATACCTCTCTTGTTATATGGAACTAAAACATCTATTATGGGTCTTGAATAGAACAATACAGAATTAGTTTATTAAATTTACATTAAAACATATAATGATAAATTAAATTCATAATAAACCATTTAGATAAATTAAAATAATATAAAGAATTGAAAACTACAAAAATTATGTAATCTCATTAACATTCATATTAAATTAAATAGGAAAAATTAGCATGTAAAATTAATAAGATAGAATTTCTTTTTTAAATAATAATTATTTTTTAAGCAAAATATGAGAAATAATAAAAAATGAGAATATATATATATATATATATATATATATATATATATATATATATATATATATATATATGAGTAATAACTCTATTATTAAAAAAAGTAAAAAGAATCCATGTAAAATTATTAGAAAAAAATATTAAAAATTAGAACCCTGTTGAGAAAAATAATTGTTTTTTACAATTTTGATTTTGTCTCCAAATTTTTTATATAAGATTTCAAATAGACCCTGTGGGTTTTGGGAAAACAGCATGACATTCAGAAGTAGAATATTGTTCATCAAAAATGTTTTCGAACGCTATCATGATCATTATATTATAACAAGTTTTCCTTGCCCCGTCATCCACATTGCCGCAAGGGACGCCATATTATCGAATTTGATGTCGGTAGTTTGCGAGGAGAAAGAAGAGTTCAAGTAATTAGATAACTTCTTGAGATGTAATTTAATTTAGTTAAATTAGGTTAATCTGTTTTGATAATAGATTGAAATGTGTATTTGATTAAATTTTGTTTTTCATTTTGTTCCTTTAAATGTGATTCGAGTAACTTAAGATAAAATTATTTGCAATTTGTTAAATTATTAGATATAAATTAATTTTGAATTTTCAATTAGCTTCTTGAGAGTGGTTTAAGAGTAAGATGTGGGGTTTTAATTATTCTCCTAGCGAATGGATATTAAGCCCGATGGAGTCCTTGTATTGAAAGGCTAATTGTTGGTATGGTAGATGTATAGGTTATGTAACCTGCACCTAGTGAAACGAATTTAGCGGTCTTGTTAATATAGAATGATTTGATGGAATTTGATTCTTCTTAATTGTTTATATTTTACATTCCTAGAATAGAGTAGAAAATCAAATAGAGAATATTTGTAATTAATTATTGTAAATGTTCATGTAATTATAAATAGAAGCAATACAATGAAGAATAACATCAAGCCGAAATTTCTGACATGGTATCATAAGGGTTTGATCAAATTCAAACCTGTGTATCCTAGTTATTAGCTGAACAGCGACACTCCACTGGGTCGCTCTCGATATCGTGTTCCTTATTCATATTTGTTCAAAATTGTTTCTTTATCAATTCAGTTGTCGTCTCGTGACTTCGTCATTGTCACTGCTTCTTAATCTTGATTCGATTGTGATCAACGATATGTTTCATATTCTTGGCAATTCTATTTTGTGATCGATGTTCTCAGTGTTTGTTTGCTGTTCTCGGTGATTGTTCTTGGTTCGGCGGTTCGTGGTTTCCTTGATCTTGATCGTGGTTTCATTGGTTTCACTACTATTTGTGGTTTGTAGTTTCACGTACTATTCCGTGGTGTTTTTCTCGGTTCAGCGGTTTCCTTTGTTTCACTAATGCATGTGTGGTTTGTGGCGTCATATATTGTTCCTCAAAATTTAATATTTATTAATTTTTTGTTTAAAAAAACAATTTTGCTACACTTGTGAATTATTATATAGCATACAAGTGTTCTTATCTTATGGCTATGGAAAATGACAAAAAAAAATTGTGTCCGTTTTACCGGTAAGAATTACTCAATTTGGGAATGTCAGTTCAAAAATTATGTGAAGGTAAATGGATTATGGAGTCACCTAGATGATGTCTCTAAGGCACCTACAGAAAAAGCTGCATTAGAGGAGTGGGAAACTAAAGATGCTCAAATAATAACTTGGATCCTCAGCACAATTGATCCTCAAATGATCAATAATTTACGTTCATTTTCAAATGCTCAAGAAATGTGGAATTATTTGAAGTGCATTTATAACCAAGACAATGCAGCCAACCATTTTCAGTTGGAGCTAAAGATAGCTAATTACAAATAAGGTACTTTATCTATTGAAGAGTATTAATTATTCTTGCTTTTTGAATCTATGGACAAAACATGCTACTCTTATGCATGCCGATGTTCCCAAGACTTCTCTGGTGGCTATCCAAGAGGTTTACAATTGATGAGTGCTAAATTGTTGTTATTTTGAGCATGAATTATTAGCATTCAACGACTTGATTCGTTTGTTTTCCGTTAATAATCCCCCGTGAAAGCTCTACTGATTTGAGCAAATTTTTGGGAAAAACAGAATGTCAAAAGATATGTTTAAACATGAAGAAGTCTGATGAAAGAATACTGGTCAGAGATGATGTCCTAACAGATGTCTCGGCATCCTTATCTGATATTGCAGGATGTTTCTAAATATGTTGCAAGATTTAAGGAGCAATCAAGACGTGGATCAAGGAATCAACAAACAGAAGATTGAAGCCCAAGAAAGCAGAAGACACTATAAAAGAAGACTTAGACCTAGGTTTTGATATGCCTTTTGTACACCTTTTGTAACCTTGTGTTCTTGTGTAAGAAACAAGGGTTTAGGGTTTTGAGAGTCGTTGGCTCTCTAGGTTGTAAGTCTCCCTTTGTATCGTTTGATGCACTGTGGTAGATATAGGTGTCGCACAGATCTATAAGCCTTGAGGTATTGGATTGTGTATTGTTCTTGGACGAAGCTTTTAAGCAAATTCGAGTTAGCTTGTTTGTCAAGAAAGCTTGACAGATTTCTGTATTGACAGTGATGATGTAGAAATCACAGTTGGTGATTAAGGGAAGTGAGTGGGGTATCTCATATCAGGGTTGTAAACGTTTGAGTTTAGCTTTGGTAAAGATGTTCATTGGGTAGATGTTAGGTATGAAGTTGTAAATGGGGGAGTTTAACTTTGTAACAATTCTACAGATAGTGAAGTCTTCTTCCTGGATTGGTATCCCCCAGATGTAGGTGAGTTGCACCGAACTGGGTTAACAATTACTTTGTTCTTTATCATTCTGTAGATTTATGTTTTCTATTACGGTTCATGATAAACATGTTGGATCATATGTCGTGACATCTGTGATTGTGCAGTTCTGATATTCAAGGTATCAGTCTGTTGTTGCGCCTCTGAGTTTAAATGATTATGTAGCACAATGTCTTGACATGCATTTAGACATCTGTTGTCTGCATAGGCCATAGTTTCAATTAGTATCAGAGCAGGCATCCTGTCTGGTTCTGGATGAGATCTTTGGGAGATACTTTCTGGCGTTTAAACAAGGAGGAGTTTTGAAGATCAGATCAATCAACTTAGACATACTCAAGGCTATTAATGGATGAGATGGATGTTCTGGATCGAAGGGAGCAACCCGGAGTTTGTTCATGTTGCTGAGGAGATTTTACAACAACTACAAGAGAAGTGGCTAGTTCTCTTGTTGGTGTGTCTTATAAGATGTTGTGACATCTTATTAGGGCAAGCAGGATCTGTTCCTTGGTGGTTCCGCTGTATGTGTTTCTGATGGAAGAGCTCTAAAATTATGGGATTCTGGAGTTGTTACTGAAGACAGTTGGTGGAAGGTCTCAATCACCGGCCTTTATATTTGAAGATATTTGCATTCTTTTATTCCAAATTCGGGAGCGATGGAGTGAAGGGATTTGTGGTTAGATATCTGGTATGGTGACTTGGTACTCGGAAGCTTGGTTTCTTGGTGCAGTTGAAGTCAGTTGAAGAGGAGAAGAGTTGAGTTTAAGTTTATCAGGTTCTTGCTCTAGGAGTTTAATAAACTTTTGATCGGCTAGGTTGTCAAAGATACTTGAGAATTCTCTCAAGTCCAATCATAAAGGCGTCTCAGTCGTGTATCTGGAGTCTTCTAGTTACTCTTCTGACTAGAAGGTGTTTCTTTGAAACACAATCTGAAGAAAGTGGAGGTGATTTATTTTCACCATCCAAAACAGCAAGGAAGGATTCATCTCTCTTGACCCTAAGAGTGGATCCAATATGATAGAAGAATTGTTGAGGTAAATAAGATTCGTTCAGAGAGAATCTTAGTTACTTGAGTCAAGGGTGGCAGCGTTGGTATCTCAACATTGTCCTTTGAAGAAGATACTTGTAAAAAGATTGAATACTTTATAAGTGTTCATGGCGTGATCTGATGGAGCCCAGCTACAATAGTGAAGAAGGGTTATTGGACAAGGATTTAAGATCAATTGCTATTTGTGGAATCCACAGGCATTTAATTGATTATCCTTAAAAGTTAAGATTGCTGATGTTCAACAAGATGTTGGAACATCTCATCATCAGAGTTTCTGCAGAATCATGGGAGGGGTTCTGCATATGCTTTAGCATCTGTTTTAGTCTTAGTTGGTAACCTAAGAAGTGGCTTCAGTCGGGTGTGACAAAAGCATGTGTTCTCTGGAGAGTTTCCTGGCAAGAAACTAGTATGGACTTTAATGCTATTGAAGATGAAGATGAAGACATCATAATCTTGATGGTTACTGCTTGGATAAGTTTATTTCTGATCTAGGTGATTTGGAGCATGGATCTTGCTCTTCTTGGAAGTCAAAGTTAAGTGGTAGTTATCTCTGACATTCTACAGTCTTCTCTACTAAGGAAACTGGCATTCTTTGGTATGGCTATGGTGTAGTCTTGGACTACTTATTTTCTGAAGATTCAGACGTGGCAGGTGTGAAGTCTTTGTAGTTTCAAAGCAGGATGGAGGTTATCTACTCAAACTTGGTTGTTGAATCAAGTCTATGAGAGCATGAAACTCTTGTTCTGCGAAGGGAAGAGGTTCTTCTAAGTGGCAGAAGGAGGAGCTGAATTCAACAGTTGGATGTCATATCAAAATGTTCTGACATCTAGCTTAACATCAGAAGTCTCAGCTAGTGATGTGGCACATCAGCTTAAGATAAGGTGATCTACAAGAGAATGGAAGTTATGGATGCCTCAAAAAGGTCTATGTCATGCAGTTTGCGGGATATGTGGATGGGAAGATGTTACATGACTGAGAGGCTTGGTGGATCCAAGATGTCTTGCTATGGAGCAAGTAGTTCGTGTGACTTGAAGATCTGATTTCATTGGTGGATCAGTGTATCTTGTGGGAATTCTAGAGAAGAGTGATATCAATCAAAAAATGGAATTTGATTGGTTTCATAGTGTGCACTCAAGCAGGATGCTTGAAACTGATTGCTCTTGTGCAGAAGAGTAGTTAGTTGAAAACGTAAGGAGGTTCTGGTTCTCTTGGAGCTTGTGGCAGAAGTTCTGGGTTGAGGATGGAAGTATACCTTCTTTTGGTGGATGAGAGTTTATTTCTCTCTAGGTTTCTGAAGTTCTCTTTGTTCAAACTGGTGGCGCAGTGTTGTGTGAAGATCTTCAGTTTGGATTACTATGCTGATAGTAAGTCCAGTGGTGGAGCATATCAAGAACCATGGTGTGTGGTGTCTATGATGTGTTGAAGATGTCCTAACTGATGTTAGAACATCTTTGTGTTGGTTATCCTTGGTGGAGGATTTCAGGTTCTGTGAGGAATTGGTTACTCGCATCGTGTCTAAGAAGTATCTACATTGTCATATGGGAGAATGATGAAGTAGAAGAACTGTCTTGGAAGTCTGATGTAAGTGTTTGAGAAGACTGAAGTGGATCATATGTTGATTGCATGAAGGTTTAGTTTCTGATACGTTCAGAAGTGGATATTCACCAGAAAATCAGAAGAATTCCAGGTTATCATACGGGAGAATGATAAGGAATAACTGTCTTGGATTGTGGGGTGTCTATCTCTATTGCTAGCTTGGTAAAGTTAGTGGAAAATCTTGCGAAGGGGATATTGCCCCTGGCTGTAAGTCATGCTAGTAGTGGATCAGTTTGGCAGCTGTGAAGTTCTGGAGCATGCATACGATATCTGACATCGTTATAACAAACTAAGGGGCCATGTGCGTCTCTTTGAGGAATGTGAAGCATTCTGATTCAATTGGTTTATGCCTCAAGCAGCTGGAGGTCTATAAATGAGAATTCAAGAGGAGTTTGTGTGGTGTGTAGATTATTGTAGGATGAGGGGGATCAATGGGACTTTGATCTTAAGCCAAGAGTTTGTTATGGAAGGACTGTGATCTAAATATTCATTTCCTCATGGTAGCATGATGGTGATCATGTGTGAGTGATTATTGGTTCTTGCCAGAAGAAGAAATAAGAGAGTTGATGATTATGTTCAGTAAGTGGCTTGAATTGAGGGTGCGCTCTTGAAGACATGAAGATATGTCTTATGTTTTCCATTCATTAGCTAGGTGTTCTGTGGAGAAGCACTGGTTACCTTAGATAGGGGGAGTTACTCCTTGATCTAAGATGTTTTACTGCGAGGATGCAGTTGGAGTTCCAGTTTGCATTTGTGCGTCAAGCAAGCTGTGATTATGTGTCCATCCTGGCAGGATGAGATGTCAAGAAGGATGTCTTGAGATTTTGTATTGTTGCAAGTTGGGGGAGACTTGGCAGTGTAAGTGAAATGGTTCTCATTGGATGCTTAAGAATCATTGATTGAGTCTGGGGGAATTTATTTTTCTCTGAAGACTGTAATCATAAAATTGTGAAGTTATTGATCATTACAGAAATCTCTGGATGCTAATTGGGAGATGTTTGAAGAAATGTCTTAACATCTTGGCCAGCTCTACTCGTCTTCTGGTTTAAAGGATTATTCTTGGGACTTATCAAATGTATGGAGACTGTGATTCGGATGGACTAAACAAGACTGAGAAAATATCAGGATATTTAAGACCTGAATGTGAGTCCTATCTGACTATGTTGGACGGTGGGGAGTGCTTCCTAAGAGAAGGCATGAGTAACATGTGTTTTGTTACAAGTGATCCTTTTTGGACGGTTACTCTTAAAAGTTTGAACAGTTTTATCCTAGTTGGGTGGTGCACAATTATTAATGTTGAATCCACCTACCTAAATTTATTTCTCTTTGAATTGTTAAGCGATAAATTCTTTGGACCGTGATTATCTAGAGAAAGCGTTTAGGTATTTAAAGAGTGCACCTGTTTGAGGTATTCCAGATTGACGGTTGATTCATCATGTCTTTCATTCGTGTTTGGATTAGTAACATATGGATATTGAACTGCATTGGCTTCTTTTGTCAATTTTTGGCTAAAAATGGGGAGAATGGTTGTGTGAGTGGGTCTCTCAACATACATCTCTGGTGGTGCTGGTACTGCAAGGATGTTGGAGAGGATGTTCTAACAGTCTATCAGAATCTTTCCTTTTGTGCCCTGTGATCTGGGTTAGGAAGCAGGTTGTGTCTTGTGACATGAGTTACATGTTCTATGGACTCAGTGTTACGCGCGATACAACTAAAATTTCTTACAGGTTCTCTTATGCCTCTTAAGAGGAAGATTTATCCCTCCGTGGAAAGTACAAGTTTGAGGGGGAGTGTGTTATGAAATCTTCCTCATGTATAACAACATTCAACTGGGAATTTCGGGGATAAGAAGCAGTCTCAGAAGTGTTCCGATCATATCTACCAAACGACGGACCTTCTTTTTCTACCTAAGGAGTTTTAACCAAAAAATTATCAAAAGGGGGAGATTGAAAGCTCTGCATATTTGAGCAAATTTTTGGGAAAAACAGAATGTCAAATGATATGTTTAAACATGAAGAAGTCTGATGAAAGAAGACTGGTCAGAGATGATGTCCTAACAGATGTCTCGACATCCTTATCTGATATTGCAGGATGTTTCTAAATCTATTGCAAGATTTAAGGAGCAATCAAGACGTGGATCAAGGAATCAACAAACAGAAGATTGAAGCCCAAGAAAGAAGAAGACACTATAAAAGAAGACTTAGACCTAGGTTTTGATATGCCTTTTGTACACCTTTTGTAACCTTGTGTTCTTGTGTAAGAAACAAGGTTTAGGGTTTTGAGAGTCGTTGGATCTCTAGATTATAAGTCTCCCTTTGTATCATTTGATGCACTGTGGTAGATATAGGTGTCGCACAGATCCATAAGCCTTGAGGTATTGGATTGTGTATTGTTCTTGGATTAAGCTTTTAAGCAAATCCGAGTTAGCTTGTTTGTCAAGAAAGCTTGACAGATTTCTGTATTGACAGGGATGATGTAGAATTCACAGTTCGTGATTAAGGGAAGTGAGTGGGGTATCTCATATCAGGGTTGTAAACATTTGGGTTTTTCCTTGGTAAAGATGTTCATTTGGTAGATGTTAGGTATGAAGTTGTAAACGGGGGATTTTAGCTTTGTAACAATTCTACAGATAGTGAAGTCTTCTTCCTGGATTGGTATCCCCTAGTTGTAGGTGAGTTACACCGAACTGGGTTAACAATTACTGTGTTCTTTATCATTCTACAGATTTATGTTTTCTGTTAGGGTTCATGATAAACATGTAAGATCAGATGTCGTGACATCTGTGATTGTGCAGTTCTGATATTCAAGGTATCAATCTGCTGTTGCGCCTCTGAATTTAAATGATTATGTAGCACAATGTCTTGACATGCGTTAGGACATCTGCTGCCTGCATAGGCCAGAATTTCACCCCATTTTTGTGTATCTTTTGTATAATTTAAAATTTGTTGTATATTTTGCGATATTGTGTACATATTGTTGAGTTTGATAGTTTTTCATCTCTTTTTATAGATAATAATGCATGGTTGAAGTATGGACCCGTTTGAGTCAAGAGGGATGCCTCAAATGCAGCATTTTGGAGTTTTTGAACTGGCATTTGTGCTTAGCGCGATTTTTAGCGCACTGGAGGTGGATGGCAGAGGCAAATAAACTTGGTTTTCTTGATCGCGCTTAGCCTGGTTTATGTCGGTTTAAGGGTACTTTAAGTGAGATCACGCTTAGCACGGTTATAATAAATATCATTCTTTATAATTTTAGTTTATCTCATTTTTGTAGGTATTCAAGAAATGATATATTTTCATTTTCATATAGATTATTGAATAATATTTCCAACGCTTCCGACCGTGCGTCAATCGGAATTACGGTTCTAAAGTTATGAAGAAAACAAGAAACTTGGTTTTGGTGATGGCGCTAAGCGCCCTCATAGCGCAGTTCGCGCTATTCCAGCCCCTATTTAAGTCACTTTTCATCATTTTTTAGGTTATGTTGTTGGGAACTTTTAACCCCAACTTCATCAAAAACATTTTGTAAGTAGAGTAACTTAGAAACAATTCTAGAGTGTGCATCTTGACGATCCGCAGTCGAATCCACTTCAATCGGAGTTGACAAACTGTGAGATTTGTGTTCTTCTTCTCTCTTCTCTTTGTACCCTCTATTTGGTGGGGTTTTGTATGTAAGTTTATCTTGATTGTATGGATATTTATAGATTTTTGTATAAAATCTCTTTTACAATTCTTAATCGATGTCAACTTTGATTTAATCTCTATATTAATGAGTTTGATTCGTTATAGACATATACTTTTCGAATTCGACCTAAGATGAATGTCTATTGGCTGTGGGAAGCGTTCTAATATTCATGTGTATGTGTGTGTGTGTGTCAGATCTTAATGATCCATGTGTTTTGTTGCGTGAGACATCACCTCCGAGAGAATATGGTTGATCTTTCGACGTTTGCGTTAGACATAACCTCTTGTTGTGAGTGATACGTGGGGATTTTGACGAGTGATTTAGGTTGCGTGCATTTGATCCATATATTTTTTAGTACATGATGGGTAGAACGAAACACAACTCCTGACGAGTTTTCTCATGTCTATAGAATGTATTTATTTTCTTGTCTTATGTTTTTCTTTTACATCTTACTCTTTAAAACCATTCAAACCCAAGCTTAGAGACATAGAGATTGTCAACCGACATTCTTTCCCTCGCACCGATCCCTGTGGAGACGACATAAATCCCAGAGGGGATTCTTCCGAAAATAATATTTTTGCTTGCCGCTTTACCGCTCCAACAAAATGGTGTCATTGTCGGGGTTTGGTTTTGATATTGAATCACATTGCAATAGTTTTTATGTTTTTAAGCTTTGTATATACTTGTTTATAGTTGTTATCCATAAGTGATTGTATATACTTTTTTTCCATCGTGTTTATGTGTGTGTACATATTTTTTGTTTTTAGTTTACGTTTGCTCAAGTGTTGCAGTTTTTATTTGGTATCTACCGGTGAACGAAGCAACATGGAGGAGCTTATACGTAAATAAGGCGTCGAGCTTACTGTAGCGAGCGATTTTGGACGTGGTTCTTAAGCACTGCCGCTCTGGGTTACTACAGGTCGATTCATTTTTTATCCTATTGAAGTTTATGAAGGAAGGGAAATAGATGTCTCCAACTAACCCTGCTTTGCAATCTGAGGTCAAACAGTCAAAATTGTTGGTTTACAGATGCGATCAATGTGGGGGGGCCTCTCTTAGGTTATTCTGGTTGAATTTAGACTTTTGGTGGGGAATATGGACTCGGATATTTTGGTGGATATGTGAGGATTTGTGACCTGAGATTTTTTTATGTGGTGTGCTCGCTAAGATTTTTCTTTCAATCTTATGCCTACGTATTCCCGTTTACCGAAACAGGGAAATCAGAGTGATCGTAATTCCTCCTATTCTATGGGAGGAAATGGTGTTTTGGTGTCTTGTGAAAAGCCCAAGACGTGAAGCTAAAAAGGTGGTTTATATCTTGTTCAAAGCCCAAGATGTGAAGCTGAAGGGTCTATTTGTATCTTGTTCGAAGCCCAAGATGTGAAGCTAAAAGGGTGTTGACTTTAGAGAGAATTTGTCATCTCTAAAGGGGTCTGTTTGTCACGACTGTTGGGTGACTGACTATAAAGGAGGATTACTTTAATCGGGATATGTGAATCCTAGTAATGCCATAATTTCCTTTATAAGGGGTTTTAACCTGAAGGAGAAGACTTTAACTCAGTGTAGAGCAATGCCATCTTTCCTTAGGAATTTCTCATGCTAAAAGAGGGCAGTGGCGTGGATGTAAATAATCCAGAGGCTTGCCGCTTACAGCGATTAGATGAAAGGAGTTGTTGGTGTTTGTATCCTGTGAACGAGGCACAATTTTGATGCTAAAAGGTTGATTAACTCAATCGGGGTTTTTCTTATACAAATCCCCAAGACGGAGGCTAAAGGTTGACTCAACAAGAGAGTCTTTTATATGTGTCTTGTACGAAGCCCAAGACCGAGGCTAAAGGTTGACTCAACAAGAGAGTCTTTTATACTCAACAAGAGAGTGTTTTTGTATCTCGTACGAAACCCGAGATGGAGGTTAAAAGAGAGATTGACTCCACTAGAGAGTCTTTTTGTATCTCATACGAAGCCCGAGATAGAGGCTAAAAGGATTGCTGTTTTAGTTGAGTGACAGGTCCAGCAGGTTGGTTAAAGGAGAAAATCAGTTCTTATAAAGAGACTGATTAAAGGTAAGGCTATGCTTTGGGATTGATAAGAGGATCAGGGTTATTTCCTGTTCTTTAAGGAAATGGGGAATCTAGAGAGTATTGGAGACTGTCCGAGTCTACTGGTGTTTCCTTACTTGAGAATGTCTTCGAGACTCAAGGAGATTAGACTGTCCAAGTCTAGAGTTTTATCTTTTGTACTATGCTTAAAGAAGCAGTATTAGTACATTCATGGTAGAAAGATCTAGACTCTTTGAAAGACTGTTCTATTAAGATGACTAATTTCTGTTCCTATACCTCTAGGAGGTCGTCGGGACAATTTGTACGAAGCCCAAGAGGAGGCTGGAAACTTTTAAGAAGCTGAGGGACAATTTGTACGAAGCCCAAGAGGAGGCTCTCTTCCCGAAGGAAGAATCCTTATATGATGCCTAAGAGGAGGCTGTGAATACTTCTAAGAAGCCATAGGGTCCTTGTACAACACCCAAGAGGAGGCGAGGATGCTTTTAGGAAGCCTGTGGGTCCCCAAACCCCGAGAAATTCAAGACAGGCCATTCACAGAGAATAGATCAAGCCAGGAAAGTCCAAGAATTTGGAAGAAACTCAAGAGATGCCATTCACGGAGAAAAGATCATCTCTAGGGAGTAGAGTTTCTTTGACGATTTCTAAGGGTGACAGTCTGAGAAAGGGTTCACCGAGAATGTTGCCTTTCACGTCTCCATATTGTTTTACCCCAAGAGGAGGGAAGACTGTGTCTGGTAATCCTCTGGGGGATCTAGTTTTGTCTATTTAAGAGTGATCAACAGGGCTTAGTGCTAGACGTAGTTACCGGGGAAACTCTAAATATCTATACTAGTATTACACAGTTGATATGAGTTTATGAAAGAAGACTTACAGTGAAACAACCCCACAATACAGTTTATATGTATATGAAAGCAGATAAAGAAAGCATATAAACACTTACTCGGTTGTAGAGCTTCCATGTTGTTTGGTTAGTTGTTCAACAAAGAAAGATTGAAAACAACAGTATATTCAAAATTCAAAGGAGAAAGTATTTTGAAAAGATGTTGGGGCTTACGGCTCAAGGAGAGGCCCAAGGTTTGTCAGTGATCGCACTTTCATTTTGTACAGAGGGACTTATACAAGTGACTGAGGCCCAAGAAATTTTCTGTACAAGGGGATGGGTCTTACACTCTCTCAAGAGGCCCAAAAGATTTATTTTTGTACAAGTGGTGGGGCTTACATCTCAAGGAGAGGCCCAGGGTCATTTGTTTGAAAATGGCGATCGCGCCGAGATTTTTGAAAATGCGGTGGGTCTTATACAATGCATTGAGGCCCAAAATGGTTTGGTTTTCAAAGGGGGTTGGGTCTTACACTCTAATAGAGGCCCAAAAGATTTTGAATGGGTCTTATAGCTCGAGGAGAGGCCCAAGGTTTATTTTTCAATTGACGATGATCGCGTCGAACTTTTTGAAATACAACGGGACTTATCCAATAAGTGAGACCCAAAAATAGGTTTGTATTTACAAAGGATTGAGTCTTACACTCTATTAGAGGCCCAAGTGTTTAAAGAAAAAGAATGGGGCTTACAACACGAGGGTAGGCCCAGAGTTGGTTTTTTTATTGGCGATCGCGCCGAGGTTTTCTTTTAACGCAGGGGGACTTATACAATGTCTGAGGCCCAAAAAGTTTGGGTTAAAAGGGGATTGGGTCTTACACTCTAATAGAGGCCCAAAAGTGTTTCTAAAAGGTTTGATGAGGGTTGAATTAATCAAAACCCTAATTTGTTTCCAAAATGTATTTTAATTGAATAAAAAATTCAATTAAAATGATCAAAATTGTTTAACATGTGGAAAACAAATTGTGATTTTGGATTAATGTTTCAAAAATCATGTTTTGACCTACAAAATGATTAGAAGTCATTAAAATTTGCAAAATCAAGAAGGAAAATATATTTTAAATGTCAAAAACAATTAAAATATTAATTCTTTGCAAAAATATCAATTATATGAAATAAATAATATTTTTGGGATTTTTTGGTAAAATAAAATATTTTAACATTTTTGTGAATTATTCAAAAAAGAATCAACTCAAAATCATTAAAACTCGGAGAGAAATTAATTTTTGAATCAATTAAATAAAATCACAAAATTCAAATATTTGAATTTTCAAAAAGGGCACCAAGAACAACCAAGAACACGCGCGTGTTCTGAGTTTTGCCCAAATTTACATTTTCTCTCCAATCTCACTGAATACTTGATGGAATCATGCAAACCACCTATCAATCTGCTCGTTTCAACCTCACGATCATGTCTATGGTCTTTAATTTCATTTATTTTTAACATGGAATAAGAAATCAAGACAAAACCTCAAGAACCCTAAAATTTGCATGAAGGCTGAGAATTTTGATACACGATTCAAACAAAGCAATTAATTGAGAGGAAACATTCTATGCATGATTATGAACATTTGGCAAAAGTATTGTGCGAGGAAATATGCATAGAGTAAGAGATGACCAAGTTTAGGCTTACTTGAAGGTCGTGACAGCAAGAGCAATGTGATTTTTGAGTTGGAGGTGTTACATATGAGTTGTGATGATCTGAACAGCTTCCCTACACCCTATGGAGTGTGTTTGAATGCTTGGACTTAACTGGAAATGGCTGGATCACTTCATGGTATCTCAGCTGCAACTTGGTTAAAACCTTGAGCAACTGGCTGGTGCTTCTGAGAAATCAGTGTTCCAGCTGTTGTTTAAGTGTTTGGATCACTCCTATATGATGTTTATGAGGTGTGTGTGTGATTGGTTTGATTGGAATTGCTCTCAAACTCAAAACCCGATAGTGACTTGCTTTGGAAGGCAAAATTGGAGTGAAGAAGGAGATTTTGAGGAAAGCATCTATTTGATGGCTTTGGTGTACCCAAACTGATCACAAATGAGCTCTATTTATAGTAGAGCAAGTTTGTTTTGCAAGTAATAGTGAATGGTAACTGCAGCAGAGGTTTGGCCAATAGTTGCACTTTGGAATCCAAGTCTCCTCTGGCCATTGACTAGAGGTTAGGGCACAGGGATGTGGTTCCCTTGGTCTTGGATAAGTCTTGACTGAATTCAGTTGCAAATGGCTCAGTCCATGCCACCTTGGTATATGCATTGAATGCTCCAATCCAAAATTGGAGTCTTGTCCCTCTTTTAGGCAATTCTAGGTTTGGCATGCTACTTCTTGTTCCAAGGACTTTGGAGGCTTGGCTCAGTGTTTGTCCCCTTTAGATTTGATCCTCAAATGTGTCCAAAGTGATGACAAGGCTTGGAATTATTTGATTTTGCCAAATCGAGCAAAAATGCAAAATTCTGCCTAGCCTTAGCAGTTTTCAGCAAGGCATATTGCCATTGTCATATCTCTTGGCCCAAGTGGAATTTGGTGATGTTCTTGGCCATTTTGGAAAGCCCTTCATATGATACAACAACTGTTTGATCATATTTGGTCTTGAAACCTTTTGGATCCAAGTGAAAAATCCCCCTACATTTGGAAAAAAGTGAAGGCAGATTCTGACTTAATGAAAATTTCACTAAGTGTTGGAAAAAAGTGACATTTTCACTTTTTGTGATTTTGATCATTCCATAACTCAAAACCCATGAGGAATTTGGGGGGAGGTCAGTTTTAAGATTTTTTAGAGGGTAATGATATCTATCAATCAAGCTTTGGTTGGGGAAAAATAGCTTTGTGGTTTAGGAGTTATGATCCTCCAAAGTTGGTACCCTTGCCACTTTGTTCATAACTTAGAAAATTTTCTAAGTTTTTATAGTTTCCTCTTTTACAAGTTATCCCACTTTTATTGATTTTTCTTGATGAATGATGATTCAAATCATACATTAACATCATTTTAGGGTTAAAAAACCATTTTTGTGAAAAATCTCAAAAAGTCAAAGTTGACTTTTGTGCACAGTTGACTTTTTATCAGATGAATTCCAAACTGTGCGATCCTTTAGGAAATCATGTCCTAGACCTAAATCAAACTTGATGGTCATATTCCATGGGTGTTATAGGGTATATTGAATCATGTCCTAGGGTTTGGGAGCATGTCCTGGTCAAAAGTCAAAGATACAGTTGACTTTTCTCGCGAAACCCTAACTGTGGTACTGATGAAATTGAGACTTGTGCATCATGCTTCTTGGATCAACCCATTGTTACAAATGGATCAATGTGGTATGTTGGAGACCCTCAAATCCTCTCTTGAGGTCTTGGCTCATGATTTGTCCCAAAAGTCAACTTAGGGGTAAATTAGGTCAAGAAACCCTAATTCCTGATTTTTGATGTATGCATCCCCTGAGGTCAAATTGACTTGAGG
The DNA here is from genome assembly GCA_022829125.1 of Lathyrus tuberosus. Taxonomy (NCBI): domain Eukaryota; kingdom Viridiplantae; phylum Streptophyta; class Magnoliopsida; order Fabales; family Fabaceae; genus Lathyrus; species Lathyrus tuberosus. The sequence continues at coordinate 672,188 of JALAZF010000727.1, read as the reverse complement.
CTTGGGCCCATGAGGTTCTATAGAGTATTTTAGGATATGCTTTGAAGCATTGGCTCATGCCCAGAGGAAAATTTTCATCTGGAGGCCCTGGTCGACCAAACCCTAATTTGGTGACACTGGCGATATTGAGGCTTAATCCACCTGGAAGGGAGCAGCCGTGTTATTGATCCTTGAAGTGGGAGTCCTCTTGATCCCTTGTGGATATTTGAGAGGCTATACAAGTTGAATATCATGCCATTTCTTGATTTATCCTTTGTCTAAAAGCTCTGGGAGGGCTGGAAACCCTAAATTTGATTGTAGTGGATGCTCACCCATCTTTGGGGAGACTGATGAGGTATGATGGTTCCTCCATATTGTGATGATGATTTTCACAATGATGGGAAATATTAGTGGTCAAAATCTGGAGTATGACAGATGCCCCTATTTAATCTTCTTGGACCCGAAGGTGTGAATGACAAAGGTATTCAGTCATTCGGGGTGCAAGAGGATTAAATATCGGAATACCTGAAATATTGATGGTGGTTAATAATGGCAGCTTGCGCCTCCTTCTTCTTTTGCTAAGAAATGATGCTTAGAAAAGTTAAAAAACTTCCCCTCGATCCTGGTTTCCTACCAAGGAACTGGTCTTAGTTTCTGAAACAAACTTCCCCTCGATCCTGGTTTCCCACCAAGGAACTGGTCTCAGTTTCTGAAATAAACTTCCCCTCGATCCTGGTTTCCTACCAAGGAACTGGTCTTAGTTTCTGAAATAAACTTCCCCTCGATCCTGGTTTCCCATCAAGGAACTGGTCTTAGTTTCTTTTGTTAATAAACTTTTTGACAAGGGACGCTATTCGTAGCAATTTTCCTCAAACTTCTCGCCAAATTTTCTTGGAGAGATGCTATTTGATAGAAAAAGTTTTGATGTCAGAGTTGCTGGGGAACGCAGTCGTCTGAGCTGTAGAGGTGTACAAACTTCTCTGTTTGGAGACGCCATTTGCCGACTCTACTGGGGAAAACGAGTCTCTTGAGAGACTGCTTTCACGCTTGGGGATATTGCATCATACTTTTCTTGACATCTTCCCGGAGAAACGCCATATGATGTGATCCAATTTTGAGGTGCTGATGACCTTTTCATCAGCGGTTTTTTTTTCCGGAGAAAAACTGCGGTGTTGCCGAATCTCTGCTTAAGAGGCTTCCTCTAGGGATTTTCCTTAATCCGGGTAAGCAAAAATATCATCTTCAATGGCGAAGAGTGGCATCGGTTGAAGGCTCTCTGGTCTTCTAGAGGTTCAAGTTATCAAAGTGGTCAAGGGCCAATTCTGATCCAGAACTAAACTGGAGGAGAGAGATTGTTCAGACGCAACCTTTCCTGACGAGGAAAGAACTGACAACTCGATTGAGAGGACGGTTATCACTAGGGGACAAGACCGACGGGAGTGATAGTGATGCAATATGAATGTGAATGCAAATCAATAATGCATGATGTATGTATGTATATGCTGACAAAACTGACGCGCCATACAGACTAATAGATGAACATGACTGGATACTCGGCCATTGCGGGGTGGAGAAGTACCGCTGGTTCAAGATAGGAATTCAGCCTTGTTTAGGAGAAACGGTCCCTGTTGGGAGCGACGCTGGTTGGGCTTAGGAGATAAGAACTCGGCCAAAGATGTCAGATGGAGCATTCGCATCTGACATAGCTGATCCTTCACTCAGGCATACTGGTTTAGAAGGAGTACTTTGATTCTGCACTTTGAGGCTCGAACACCTTTGGAGAAGCGATCGATGTTCAACCATCAAAATAAATTGTCATCTTTATTTTTAAAAGCAGAATAATTTTAACAAGTAAATTCATTTTTGTTTCATTTCAAGAATCGTTGATCATGTTAAAAACATCATTCTGTAAAGCTAAAACAAATATGAATTGTAAATAAAAGCACAAGGGCTCAAATTTTATTGATAGGATGGAAATCAGCCAAACGCGTGATTCCATAGAGCATTTACAAAGTTTGAAAATGGTAATTTACAGGGAAAAGGGGCTACGTTGAAACATAACGACCACTATCCTTCTACCAACTTTGAATTCTGTGCATCCTGAGCTTCTGTCGACGATGACCTTAACTGGAGTTTCTGATGGATGGCATGACTGCTGAGGAGTTGAACTGATCAGACGTAGTTACTTGCCATTATCCCTAATTTTTGCCTAGATTGTACTTTGAGATTTCTAATCCACCAGGATTATTTTTGATCATGTCTCTAATTTTTGCCTAGACCGCCCTTTCGGGTTTTCAATCCACCGAGACGTTTTTCTTTTTTTTTTTAGGCGAAGTATTTCTTGACTACATCAACATTCGTGGGGTAGGCAAATTCTTCTCCATCCATGGTTGCAAGTATCAAGGCACCGCCTGAGAAAGCTTTCTTGACCACATAGGGGCCGTCATAATTCGGAGTCCATTTGCCCCGAGATTCAGTGAGAAAAGATTGTATCTTTTTTAGCACGAGGTATCCTTTCCTGAAGACGCGAGGTCGGGCCTATTTGTCAAACGCCCTCTTCAATCTTTGTTGATATAATTGACCGTGGCATAGAGCCGTGATTCGCTTTTCTTTGATCAGATTGAGTTCGTCATGCCGACTTTGACACCATTCAGCTTCTGTAAGCTTAGCTTCCATTAATACCCGGATTGATGGGATCTCTACTTATATGGGGAGCATTGCTTCCATGCCGTATACTAGAGAGAAAGGGGTTTCCCTGTTGAAGTGCGGACAGATGTGCGATAACCGTGAAGAGCAAAGGGTGGCATCTCGTGCCAATCTTTGTAGGTTACAACCATTTTTTGAACGATCTTCTTGATGTTCTTGTTAGCCGCTTCTACCGTTCCGTTTATCTTTGGTCGGTAGGGAGATGAGTTATGGTGTTCGATCTTGAACTCAGCGCACAACTCTTTCATCATCTTATTGTTCAAGTTTGATCCATTATCAGTAATGATCTGGCTCGGAACACCATAACGGCAGATGATATTGTTTTTGATAAATCGGACCACCACTTGTCGGGTTACGTTGGCGTATGATGCTGCTTCAACCCACTTAGTGAAATAATCAATGGCTACCAGGATGAACTGATGTCCGTTTGAAGCTTTAGGCTCAATCAAGCCAATCATGTCGATTCCCCATATGGAAAAAGGCCATGGGGAAGAAAGAACTTTGAGATGTGTTGGCGGTACATGAATTTTGTCGGAGTATATCTGACACTTGTGGCATTTCCTCATGTACTTGTAGCAATCGGATTCCATGGTCAACCAATAGTACCCTGCTCTTAGAATTTTTCTCGCCATTGTATGTCCGTTGGCATGAGTGCCAAAGGATCCTTCATGAATTTCTTTCATCAGCATGTCTGCTTCTGGTCTGTCTACGCATCGGAGCAAGACCGTGTCAAAATTTCTCTTATAGAGAGTATCACCACTCAGGAAGAAGTTTCTGGCCAGTCTTCTGAGGGTTTTCCTGTCCTTCCTTAGTGCCCCAGGTGGGTACTCTTGTTTCTGAAGGAAGCATTTGGTATCGTGATACCAAGGTTTGTCGTCTATGACTGCTTCAATCGTGAAGATGTAAGCGGACCGTTCAATGCGCATTATGTCGATCTTAGGTATGTCATTCCATTGACCTACACTAATCATAGAAGAGAGAGTGGCTAATGCATCAGGCAGGTGATTCTCCTCACGAGGGATGTGATGAAACTCAATTCTGTTGAAGAAGGGTAGCAACCTTCTCGCGTAGTCTTTGTAAGGAATCAATCCTGATTGGTATGTGTTCCAATCTCCTTTGATCTGATTGATAACCAGGGTTGAATTGCCATATACGTCCAAGTTTTTGATCCTCAAATCAATTGCTTCCTTGAGACCCATAATACAAGCTTCGTATTCGGCCTCGTTGTTTGTGCACTTGAACGTAAGTCTGGTGGTGAAAGGAATGTGGGTACCTTGAGGGGTGATAATGATTGCCTCAATTTCGTTTCCGTAATGATTAACTGCTCCATCAAAGATAAGCCCCCATTGGGAACCTGGTTCTGGCCCTTCATTGGGTAGTGGTTCATCTCAATCTTTCATTTTCAAATACATGACATCTTCGTCTGGGAAGTCAAACCCGATTGATTCTTGATCGTCAATCGGTTGATGAGCCAAATGATTGGCTAAAATACTCCCCTTAACGGCTTTTTTGAGCATGGTACTCTATGTCATATTCTGATAGCAACATCTGCCAACGAGAAATCCTTCCCATGAGAGCAGGCTTTTCGAAGACATACTTGATTGGATCCATTTCAGAGATCAACCAAGTGGTGTGACGAATCATGTACTGGCGAAGACGTTTGGCTGCCCAAGCCAGAGCACAGCAAGTTTTCTCAAGCATAGTATACCGAGTCTCGCAGTCCGTAAACTTCTTGCTCAAATAGTAGATGGCAGACTCTTTCTGTTTGGTTTCGTCTTGTTGGCCAAGTACACAGCCCATTGAGTCCTCGAGGACGGTGAGGTAGATAATCAGCGGCCTTCCTTCTACTGGAGGTGATAAAATAGGAGGGTTCAACAGGTATTCCTTAATACCGTTGAAGGCGGTTTGGCAGTCTTCTGTCCAAACGCAATCCTGATTCTTTTTGAGTAATTTGAAGATCGGCGCACACGTCGCAGTCATGAGGAATATGAATCTGGAGATGTAGTTCAAACGTCCCAGGAATCCTCTGACTTGTTTTTCAGTTTTCGAAGAAGGCATCTCTTGAACGGCCTTGACCTTGTCAGGATCAACCTCAATTCCTTTCTGGCTGACAATGAACCCTAAAAGTTTCTCTGAGCAGACACCGAAGGTGCATTTTTTGGGATTCAAGCGGAGTTTGTACTTTCTCAACCGCTCAAATAGTTTTGACAGATGGGTCACATGCTCCTCTTCTATCTTAGATTTGGCAATCATATCATCGACATATACCTCGATCTCTTTGTGTATCATGTCACGAAAAAAAGTAGTCATGGCCCTTTGATAGGTTTCCCCGGCATCCTTCAAATCGAACAGTATTACCTTGTAACAAAAGGTACCCCATAGGGTAATGAACTAAGTTTTCTCCATGTTTTTCGGCGCCATTTTGATCTGGTTATAGCCCGAGAATCCATCCATGAAGGAGAAAACTTTTAACTTTGCTGTACTGTCTACCAGCATGTCAATGTGTGGTAAAGGAAAGTCGTCCTTTGGACTAGCCTTGTTTAGATCTCTGTAATCCATACACATTCTGACTTTTCCATCCCTTTTTGGAACGGGTACGATGTTGGCTAACCATTAAGGATATTCTGATGTGGCGAGGAAACCCGCGTCAATCTGTTTCTATACCTCCTCTTTGATTTTGATGGCCATGTCTGGGTGAGTCCGTCTCAACCTCTGTTTTACCGACGGACATTCCGATCTCAACGGTAGATGATGTTCCACGATGCTGGTATCCAACCCTGGCATATCCTGATAGGACCAAGCAAATACATCGGGGAATTTTTTGAGAAACTTTACCAAACCCTCTCTAGCAGTTGGACGGAGCAGTGCCCCAATCCTGATTTCTTTTCTCTCTTTTTCCGAACCTAAGTTTACCATTTCCAACTGCTCTTTATGAGGTTCAATGGACCTTTCCTCCTGTCTGAGTAATTGAGAGATCTCTTCTAGGATTTTGTCGTCATTTTCTTCTTCAGCCCCAAATACCGGGAACTCAAAGCTGGGAGAAGGCATTGGATCGTATGTTTCAACAGGGTTTAAAACAAGCAATCTACACGACGGTATGATTTGTGTTTAGAAGAGATAGAGGAAATGCAAGAGTGCGTGCAGTGTATTTCTTTGGAAAACTGCTTGTTTTTTATTATTTGTTTTTTAGGATTACCATTTTCTAAGAAAAGCAAAAAGAGAAAACAGCAATAAATGCGGGAATTACAGAATGACGTTTTTTTATTAATGAACAAGTCGATTCATGAAGTTACAGCCCTATAAAACAAAACTCTGTCGCTTTGGGCAAAGCGAAGAGGGAAATTTACAGAGAGTGAGCCCTATCAAAACATCCGTTTCACCTGGACAGGGTGAAAGGTTAAAGACATCAATTACTTTGACTTATGAATAATCTTCGAAACATCGACAGCGACCCATTGGCGGTGAACTCCTCGGTGAATCACAAAGTCTGGTACCTTCCTTGATTTGTCTTCAGAAATGACGCTGATTTCTGGCGGAGCAGGATCATTGGAATCTGTCTCCCAAGCAGAGCTGTCATAGGAGGATTCCTCTATTGCATTTTGCATAGCATTTGTGCTCTAAGGTGGATCTCCCCATCTAGTTGGCTGGATGTCTTCGACCCTGATACGAGAGCTTTCGGGAGCAGTGTACTTGACCATATAGTCGTATTTCCCACTTGGTTGTCCCAAGGTGTCCCACACTTCTGTGGAACTGGAGGAGTCATCCTTCTCGATGACGTTGACCTCTAGAAAAGCATAGTTGATGAATTCAACTCCTGCAAACGGTGCAAATTCATCGTCGTACTGGAAGTTTTTTGAATGACCTAAGTGTTGATCCCATGACATGGTGGGGACGCAGGTATTCTTTTAAATGATGCTCAGCTGATTTTCATTGTTCGGCTGATTTCCTTGCCCTAAGTCTCCTGGATACAGCTGCCACATTGGCAGGCCATCCATCGGGCCATAATAGTTGTGGTCAAAGTTGTCCTTCATCAGAGTGTCCTCCTCTAATGAGTTTGGTGGAGCACGGCATCCTTCCGGATCACAATCTCCGTATATCATTTCGACATCTGACCTGGGTATAAATCTCAGACTCTGTATAGGAAAGCAAAAGGGAGTCTGCGTTTTGTCCTGAGACATATAACCGTCCTTGTTAAGATAGGACTCCCATTCTTCCTCCATATCAGAGGAATCATTTTTTTGATGGTATGCACTTCTTGAGGCACTGGGTGAAGGAAACCTCCACTATGGAAGATTTCTTGAATGGGATGAAGACTTTCATTGCTGGTAGTAGCTGTCTGGGTACAGATTGCAGAAAAACCAAGACCCTTCTTTGTTTTATTGTCAGTAGGAATGACTAGTTGTCCCCATTCTGTTGTATTGGTACTCTCGACCGCTTTGATAGCATCTTTGTATGAGGAAATAAAAGTTCCTTATTTGGATTGATTATCCTTGCTCACCGAAAGTGCCTGGAACTGCAATCCAATAACCTCCTCGGGTTCTACACAAGTAGATAATGACAAGTTGCTCACTAGCAAGGCTTGTTCTCCATAGACTGTGACGAGCTGGTTGTTCTGGACGAACTTTAATTTTTGGTGGAGGTTTGAGGTGACCGCCCCAGCCTTATGTATCCAAGGTCTTCCTAATAGACAACTGTATGTTGCCCGGATGTCCATGACCTGGAAAGCGACTTGGAAAGTGTGAGGACCAATAGTTATGGGAAGGTCGACTTCGCCGATAACCGTTTTTCTGGACCCGTCAAATGCTTTGACGATGACCTCACTGGTTCTCATCGGGGGTCCTTTGAAGGATAATTGCATCAAAGTGGACTTCGGCATAACATTCAGGGTTGACCCTGTGTCTACCAGTACGCTGGCTAAAGCATCGCCCTGGCAGCTGACCGTGATATTGAGCGCCATGTTATGACGGCGACCCTCTTCAGGTAATTCCTCATCACTAAATCCCAAGTTATTGTAGGAAGTGATGTTAGAGACAATGCTATCGAACTGTCTGATTGTTACATCCTGTTCTAGAAAGGCTTGCTCCAAGACTTTCTGTAGAGCCTCCTTGTGCGCTTCTAAACTGAGTAAAAGTGACAACATAGAGATCTTGGAAGGAGTTTGTAATAGCTAATCAACAATGTTGTATTCACTCCTTTGGATGAGCTTCAGCATCTCATCGTTGTTTTTCGAAAGGTCGGGATTACTGGATTGACCGACTGGTGGATTGGGAACTTCTGTCTGAGGTTCCTTTTCTTTGTTAAATTCTCCAACTCCTCGGTTGAAGATTCGACCACTCCGTGTTACTCGACTGATGTCTGCAATATTCACGACGGAGGGTAATGGAATTTCCTTTCCATTCTCGACTGTTGTTGCACCGTATTTGTAAGGGATAGCCTTAGTTGATTGATACGGTAATGGTCCCGATAGATAGATAACTACGGGAGCCTTCTGATTTTTCCGACCATCGTAAGCAATTTTGATCCATTCCTAGTTGGGAACTCTCGATTCGTCAAGTAGAGTGATGATGGTATAAACATCCCTAACCCTCTAATGATCAGAAATTACGACAACGTCCTCAATTTGATCAGCGAGGTAGTTCGGCACCCAGTTGACTGATCCTGAACCCGGATATGGGCGAATCTCTCTACGATCCTGCTTGCACAAGGTAACATCCTTGGTTACTTTCCAAACAGACTCTACAACATTCATAGTTGTGTGGTGGCACCTGGCCACGCCCGCTTTGAATACAATGTAACCTTACTAGGTCAGTTTCCACAGATCGAACGTCCCGACTTTGATGCCGAGTAGGGTTCCCGTTGGTAATACTAATTTGCTGGGTGTCTTCATCCATATAGATTGGAAACCACCAGTGGTTCAACAAGTGCTGAAGGGTTTCCTGGACAAGGGCACAACCTTGATCGTTTTCTTAACCCGCCCTACAGCTCTGATAATTATGTGATACCAGGAACCCGAGCCGGACCTGTTTAGCATGTAACTCCACCAGGCTGGTATTCATCAAGCGAATGTTGAAGATTTGAATCATGTTGATCTGATAGGGATTCCTATCATGGTAGTCCTGGATCCATCCAAGATCCATCTAACGCTGGAGGGCCTCTTGTACAAAAGAGCATCCCTGTTTGTGTACCGAGCAAGTCTGACAGGAACTGTGATCGTGCCGCGGCAGATTATGATACTGGCTTTACCTGGAGTACATTGCCACTAAGTTGACATTCATTGCACGGATGTCGTGGTTCTGAATGATGTTAGAATTCGTGTAAACCATGTTAACTCCACGAACTCGGTGCTCTTGGATCCATTCGAGATCCATCTGTTCTTGTAGAGCTGATTGCACCACAGAACATCCTTGATTGCTTTTAGAGCAGATATCACACTGGTGATAGTTATGAGGTGGCACATGGCCATATCTACTCTGTCTACAATGTATCTTGACCAGATTGGTCCTTAACAAGAGTACATCGTGAATTTGATAGACATTTTTAGTCTCTCCCTCTATCAAAATGACTGTAGTCTTCTCGTGTTGAGGTAGCGGGTTTGTGAGAACATTAGGATTTGTATCCTTGAAAGATAAGACCCTGCTCCTAACAAGCTTTTGCACGTCGGATTTGAAATTGAGACAATTCTCTATGTTATACCCTGGTCCTCCTTGATGGTAAGGGCAAGTATGATCCACCTTAAACCAAAAAGGCGGGTTTTATGGTATTGTAAGAGGAGACTTAGTCTGGACATGCCCCTTAGCCAGTAGTAACGGAAATAGTTCTGTGTACAATACGGGTATAGGATCAAATCCTGGTGGCCGCGTTGTACGGTTGTTGTTGTATGGAGGACGAGCCTGCTAAAGAGGCTGTTGAGTCCTTTGTTGATTAGGTTGGCTTTGCGCAACCTGAGGTTGATACATAGAAATAGGCACATGATTGATAGCAGGAGTCACAGCTGCTACTGGCTGATAACGTCGCCTTTGCTTTCCGAGAGAGATATTCCCAATATCTTGCTCTTTTTTCTTAGGGAGAGCACTACCGTATCGCTTTGTACTACTTGATGATCCAGTGTCTTTGACTAGACGTCCTTCTCGGACGGCTTCCTCAAGACGAACTCCCATACCGACCATCTCGGTGAAGTCACTGGGTGCACTGGCAACCATTCTGTCGTAATAAAAAGAGCTTAAGGTCTTTAATAAGATCTTTGTCATCTCTTTTTCCTCAAGAGGTGGACAAATTTGAGCGGCAATTTCACGCCATCTCTGAGCGTATTCTTTAAAGGTTTCTTTGTTCTTTTGTGACATTGATCTGAGTTGATCTTTGTCGGGTGCCATGTCCAGATTGTATTTATATTGTTGGACGAAGGCAGTGCCAAGATCTCTGAAAGTGATAATCGTAGCACGGATTAAACCCATGTACCATTTTAGGGCGGCACCGGTTAAACTATCCTGAAAGTAGTGAATCAATAAATCCTGATTTTCTGTCTGAGCTGACATTCGCCGAGCGTACATCACCAAGTGACTCTGAGGGCAAGAGTTACCCTTGTACTTTTCAAAGTCGGGCACCTGGAATTTGGCGAAGGGCCTGTAGTTCTTTATGCATTCCCAGGAACTGTTCCTAGAACTCATTCATTCTTTCGAACATGTTGTCGTTTGCACCAGAAGGTATCTGTGGAATTTGTCCTTCCGGGACAGGGTGTACCACAGGTGGTGGTATAGTCATTATGGCTGAGACTCTCGGTGCCTCCCAAAGTTTGTAACCTTCAGGAGTTGCTGTCATGCCCCTGGCATCTTCGCTTTCTCGAAGTTTGTAACCTTCAGGCCCAGCGGTTCCTGCTGCGGTTCCTGATCCTCATTGATCGGCGGAACTTATCCTTCCAGGATATAGTTAAGTGGCATGCCCCAGGGACGATCTTTTGGCATTTTGTACCTAGGATCGAACTTCTCCACTATGGGCGTTGAGGTGATCTCCGAGATCACAGTTCTTTGTAGCTGAGCTTCTGCCATGGCTTGCATGTCGTTATGAAGCTTTCTCATATCCTCTCTCAGAGTGTCGATCTCTTCTCTCAACTCTCTATTCTCTTCCTCGAGATCATCCATATTTTTCTGACGATTGGCCCGAGTATTGTACGAATGAGACAGTTTGACTCTAGAACCGAGACACAAACGTGAGATTCGTAGGTAAGGAGAATACGTGATGTGAGAATGATGAATGCAATGATTATATTAATTGTTTTTTTTTTGTTTAATAAAAATAAATTCGACAATTAGATTGCAAATATCAAACAGTGGGGAAACCCCATTTTATTGAATTCAAAGGATTGCAGAAATAGAAATACAGTAGATTACAAGGTGCGGAAACAGAAACCTAAGCTAAGGGGTCCCGAGTCCTCTCTGGGGAGAAACCGGGTGCTGATTCTGGTACTTTCCTTTTCTTGGACCGGGGATCTTGGGCTGTTGTCGGGTTGTCATTCCTTTCCCAAGTGAAAGGAATGAGCAAATTCCTTTGGTCATCCTAATTATCCATAGCATGTTGCTCCAAAATCTCAATCAGAGCATCCTTATCTTTTAGCAGTCACTGTATTTTGGTACACTCTACATTGAGGGTGCGGTACTTGTTCTTCCAAGACCTCCTCTCCTATTGAACTATGTTGAGAGTAACCTGGAGTTTTTCCATTTCAGTCATGAAGTACATGACAGATGCCCTCGGCAGAAGAACTCTGTGACGAGGATAAGGCATTTTTAGCTTAAGAGCTCTAGTTTGTACCCAGTGGAGATAAGGCTTCACCGAGACACAGTCCAGTTTTCCTAGAGACTCCCGTCCTTTCTTATGAACATGTTTCCAAGCGTGCATTATTTCCTTCTTTAGTGCCCTGTCATTTTCTCCTTCTTTGAAGAAAAGCCTTCCAGATGAGCATTACGCGGGACATGCCTCATCGGGTATCCAAATTGACGACAAACCAATACTGGATGGTAGTTGACTCCTCCCTTAGTTCCTATGAGGGGTACGTTGGGGAAGTTTCCACAATGATCAATGATCCTGATCCCGTAATAAATCCTATTGCACCAATCTATATCAGAGTTGGTAAGAGACATGATTTTCTGCGACCAACGTAAGGCACTCTTATGATCCCAAAAAGCAGCAGACTTAGGAAAATGGGAGATAAACCATTTATATAACAGGGGTACACGGCATGTGATCATCCCTCCGCTGTACAAATTTCCTAAGTGTACAGAATGATACGCATCTGCGAGCAAGGTCGGTACAAGGTTTCCAATGAGAAAAACCTTAATGGCGTTGATATCAACGAAGCTATTAATGTTGGGAAACAGAAATAACCCGTAAGTGAGTAAGACAAAGATGCTTTCAAAAGCAGTCATGTTCCCTATACTAGTAAAGTACAGAGCCTTCTTTGTCAGGAACTGGGCTGGCAAACCTGGGAGCCCACCCTTGGTGGTCATGTGAGTCTTGATTTCTGACTCATCCAAATAAATTACTCTTGTAATGGTCTGATCCTTTAGAATTTCTTCCAGTCCAGAAAATGGAGCTCGATCAGTAATGTGTAGATCGGTTAGGTGAGAATACTCCTCCAGCGTTGGTGCGAGCTGGTAATCCGGGAATGTGAAACAGTGATAGACCGGATCGTAAAACTGAATGAGTGTCTCCATGATTCCTTCAATCACATGGACTCTTAACAGAGGTAGCAGACCTCCGTACTTGGCTCTGAAAGCTTCAGGGTTAGTGATCATCCTCGCTAATCCTCTCAAATCTTCTAGTTTTGGAACCCTGAAGGTATACTTATGAGTTATCCTTCTACCGAAATCCATGAGCGCAATCTTTTTCTCTGACATTTGCAATCATTGTCTTAGTTTAATTTGAAAACGAGAGACTAGAAGAGAAGTTTTTCTTAGATGTAATGTTTTTTAGATGAATGCATGAATGCAGCACACAAAAACATAGAAAAAACATGGGGTCAAAGGGTCGGTGTCATGAAGTCAAGGCTCTACCCCCCCCCCCCAAGGTTTATACTAGTGATTTTTGTACCTGTCTCTCAACATCATCAGTTCTTGTCGAGGAAACACCAGCGGGCCGGGAACCGTGCTAGGTGATGTTTTTCGAAGAACCATCAAAAGAGGGTAGTATCGCGTGACAACCATTTCCAATAGTTTCCGCACTACTAAAAGAGGTTTTTGCTAGATGTATACTCAATATTTCCACATGCGTCATCACACGCATTCCCATTAGCAGAAAAATAAACACAGATATCAATTAGGAAAAGCAGTATATATATTTGTCCTAAAGTCCTAGACTTTAAAGAGCTATGAATCCTATGTTCCTGACAAAAATGGCTCCCCAGCGGAGTCGCCATTCTGTGGTACCTTCCCAACTTTAAAGGTTTTGACCCAAGATCCTAGTAAGGTTAACAAAAATCCTATCCCAGTGAAATCCCTAGTGAAGTCATCATTCTTCGGTTTCTACCTGAGAGATAAAAAAAAGGGCCCCACGGTGGGCGCCATTTTTCTGTAGCGAGCGATTTTGGACGTAGTTCTTAAGCACTGCCGCTCTGGGTTACTACAGGTCGATTCATTTTTTATCTTATTAAAGTTGATGAAGGAAGGGAAATAGATGTCTCCAACTAACTCTGCTTTGTAAACTGAGGTCAAACAGTCAAAACTGTTGATTTACAGATGCAATCAATGTGGGGGGGCCTCTCTTAGGTTATTTTGGTTGAATTTAGACTTTTGGTGGGGAATACGGACTCGAATATTTTGGTGGATATGTGAGGATTTGTGACCTGAGGTTTTTTGATGTGGTGTGCTCGCTAAGATTTTTCTTTCAATCTTATGCCTACGTATTCCCGTTTACCGAAATAGGGAAATTAGAGCGATCGTAGTTCCTCCTATTCTATGGGAGGAAATGGTGTTTTGGTGTCTTGTGCAAAGCCCAAGACGTGAAGCTGAAAAGGTGGTTTATATCTTGTTCAAAGCCCAAGATGTGAAGCTGAAGGGTCTATTTATATCTTGTTCGAAGCCTAAGATGTGAAGCTAAAAGGGTGTTGACTTTAAAGAGAATTTGTCATCTCTAAAGGGGTCTGTTTGTCACGACTGTTGGATGACTGAATATAAAGGAGGATTACTTTAACCGGGATATGTGAATCCTAGTAATGCCATAATTTCCTTTATAAGGGGTTTTAACCTGAAGGAGAAGACTTTAACTCAGTGTAGAGCAATGCCATCTTTCCTTAGGAATTTCTCATCCTAAAAGAGGGACAGTGGCGTGGATGTAAATAATCCAGAGTCTTGCCGCTTACAGCGATTAGATGAAAGGAGTTGTTGATGTTTGTATCCTGTGAACGACGCACAGTTTTGATGCTAAAAGGTTGATTGACTCAACCGGGGTTTTTCTTATACAAAGCCTAAGAGGAGGCTATTGGCCCAACAAGAGGGTGTTTTTTGTATGTGTCTTGTACGAAGCCCCAAGACGGAGGCTAAAGGTTGACTCAATAAGAGAGTCTTTTATATGTGTCTTGTACGAAGCCCAAGACGGAGGCTAAAGGTTGACTCAACAAGAGAGTCTTTTATACTCAACAAGAGGGTGTTTTTGTATCTCGTACGAAGCCCGAGATGGAGGCTAAAAGAGAGATTGACTTAACAAGAGAGTCTTTTTGTATCTCGTACGAAGCCCGAGATAGAGGCTAAAAGGATTGTTGTTTCAGTTGAGTGACAGGTCCAGCAGGTTGGTTAAAAGAGAAAGTTAGTTCTTATAAAGATACTGATTAAAGGTAAGGCTATGCTTTGGGATTGATTAGAGGATCAGGGTTATTTCCTGTTCTTTAAGGAAATGTGGAATCCATAGGGTATTGGAGACTTTCCGAGTCTACTGGTGTTTCCTTACTTGAGAATGTCTTCGAGACTCAAGGAGATTATACTGTCCAAGTCTAGAGTTTTATCTTTTGTACTATGCTTAAAGAAGCAGTAGTAGTATGTTCACAGTGGAAAGATCTAGACTCTTTGATTAAGATGACTAATTTCTGTTCCTATACCTCTAGGAGGTCATCGGGACAATTTGTACGAAGCCCAAGAGGAGGCTGGAAACTTTTAAGAAGCCGAGGGACAATTTGTACGAAGCCCAAGAGGAGGCTCTCTTCCCGAAGGAAGAATCCTTATACGAAGCCTAAGAGGAGGCTGTGAATACTTCTAAGAAGCCATAGGGTCCTTGTACAACTCCCAAGAGGAGGCGAGGATGCTTTTAGGAAGCCTGTGGGTCCCCAGACCCCGAGAAATTCAAGACAGGCCATTCACAGAGAATAGATCAAGCCAGGAAAGTCCAAGAATTTGGAAGAAACTCAAGAGATGCCATTCACGGAGAAAAGATCATCTCTAGGGAGTAGAGTTTCTTTGACGATTTCTAAGGGTGACAGTCTGAGAAAGGGTTCACCGAGAATGTTGCCTTTCACGTCTCCATATTGTTTAACCCCAAGAGGAGGGAAGACTGTGTCTGGTAATCCTATGGGGGATCTAATTTTGTCTATTTAAGAGTGATCAACAAGGCTTAGTGCTAGACGTAGTTGCCGGGGAAACTCTAAATATCTATACTAGTATTACACAGTTGATATGAGTTTATGAAAGAAGACTTACAGTGAAACAGCCCCACAATAAAGTTTATATGTATATGAAAGCGGATAAAGAAAGCATATAAACACTTACTCGGTTGTAGAGCTTCCATGTTGTTTGGTTAGTTGTTCAACAAAGAAAGATTGAAAACAACAGTATATTCAAAATTCAAAGGAGAAAGTATTTTGAAAAGATGTTGGGAATTACAGCACAAGGAGAGGCCCAAGGTTTGTCAGTGATCGCACTGTCATTTTGTACAGAGGGACTTATATAAGTGACTGAGGCTCAAGAAATTTTTTGTACAAGGGGATAGATCTTACACTCTCTCAAGAGGCCCAAAAGATTTATTTTTGTACAAGTGGTGGGGCTTACAGCTCAAGGAGAGGCCCAAGGTCATTATACAATGTCTGAGGCCCAAAAAGTTTTGGTTAAAAGGGGATTGGGTCTTACACTCTAATAGAGGCTCAAAAGTGTTTCTAAAAGGTTTGATGAGGGTTGAATTAATCAAAACCCTAATTTGTTTCCAAAATGTATTTTAATTGAATAAAAAATTCAATTAAAATGATCAAAATTGCTTAACATGTGCAAAAAACAAATTGTGATTTTGGATTAATATTTCAAAAATCATGTTTTGACCTACAAAATGATTAGAAGTCATTAAAATTTGCAAAATCAAGAAGGAAAAAATATTTTAAATGTCAAAAACAATTGAAATATTAATTCTTTGCAAAAATATCAATTATATGAAATAAATAATATTTTTGGGGATTTTTGGTAAAATAAAATATTTTAACATTTTTGTGAATTATTAAAAAAAGAATCAACTCAAAATCATTAAAACTCAGAGAGAAATTAATTTTTGAATCAATTAAGTAAAATCACAAAATTCAAATATTTGAATTTTCAAAAAGGGCGCCAAGAACAACCAAGAACACGCGCGTGTTCTGAGTTTTGCCCAGATTTGCATTTTCTCTCCAATCTCACTGAATACTTGATGGAATCATGCAAACCACCTATCAATCTGCTCGTTTCAACCTCACGATCATGTCTATGGTCTTTAATTTCATTTATTTTTAACATGGAATAAGAAATCAAGACAAAACCTCAAGAATCCTAAAATTTGCATGAAGGCTGAGAATTTTGATACACGATTCAAACAAAGCAATTAATTGAGGGGAAACATTCTATGCATGATTATGAACATTTGGCAAAAGTATTGTGCGAGGAAATATACATAGATTAAGAGATGGCCAAGTTTAGGCTTACTTGAAGGTCGTGACAGCAAGAGCAATGTGATTTTTGAGTTGGAGGTGTTAGAGATGAGTTGTGATAATCTGAACAGCTTCCCTACACCCTATGGAGTGTGTTTGAATGCTTGGACTTGACTGGAAATGGATGGATCACTTCATGGCATCTCAGCTGCAACTTAGTTAAAACCTTGAGCAACTGGCTGGTGATTCTAAGAAATCAGTGTTCTAGATGTTGTTTAAGTGTCTGGATCACTCCTATATGATGTTTATGAGGTGTGTGTGTGATTGGTTTGATTGGAATTGCTCTCAAACTCAAAACCCGATAGTGACTTGCTTTGGAAGGCAAAATTGGAGTGAAGAAGGAGATTTTGAGGAAAGCATCTGTTTGATGGCTTTGGTGTACTCAAACTTATCACAAATGAGCTCTATTTATAGTAGAGCAAGTTTGTTTTGCAAGCAATAGTGAATGGCAACTGCAGCAGAGCTTTGGCCAATGGTTGCACTTTGGAATCCAAGTCTCCTCTAGCCATTGACTAGAGGTTAGGGCACAGGGCTGTGGTTCCCTTGGTCTTGGATAAGTCTTGACTGAATTTAGTTGCAAATGGCTCAGTCCATGCCACCTTGGTGTATGCATTGAATGCTCTAATCCAAAATTGGAGTCTTATCCCTCTTTTAGGCAATTCTAGGTTTGTCATGCTACTTCTTGTTCCAAGGACTTTGGAGGCTTGGCTCAGTGTTTGTCTCCTTTAGATTTGATCCTCAGATGTTTCCAAAGTGATGACAAGGCTTAGAATTATTTGATTTTTTCCAAATCGAGCAAAAATGCAAAATTCTGCCTAGCCTTGGCAGTTTTCAGCAAGGCATATTGCCATTGTCATATCTCTTGGCCCAAGGGGAATTTAGTGATGTTCTTGGCCATTTTGGAAAGGCCTCATATGATACAACAACTGTTTGATCATATTTGGTTTTGTTACCTTTTGGATCCAAGTGAAAAACCCCCCTACATTTGGAAAAAAGTGAAGGCAGATTCTAACTTAGTGAAAATTTCACTAAGTGTTGGAAAAAAGTGACATTTTCACTTTTTGTGATTTTGATCATTCCATAACTCAAAATCCATGAGGAATTTGGAGGGAGGTTAGTTTTAAGCTTTTGTAGAGGGTAATGAGATCTATCAATCAAGCTTTGGATGGGGAAAATGGCTTTGTGGTTTAGGAGTTATGATCCTCCAAAGTTGGTACCCTTGCCACTTTGTTCATAACTTAGAAAATTTTCTAAGTTTTTATGGTTACCCCTTTTACAAGTTATCCCACTTTTCTTGATTTTTCTTGATGAATGATGATTCAAATCATACATTAACATCATTTTAGGGTTAAAAATCCATTTTTGTGAAAAATCTCAAAAAGTCAAAGTTGACTTTTGTGCACAGTTGACTTTTTATCAGATGAATTCCAAACTATGCGATCCTTTAGGAAATCATATACTTGACCTAAATCAAACTTGATGGTCATATTCCATGGGTGTTATATAGGGTATATTGAATCATGTCCTAGGGTTTGGGAGCATGTCCTGGTCAAAAGTCAAAGATACAGTTGACTTTTCTCGCAAAACCCTAACTGTGGTACTGATGAAATTGAGACTTGTGCATCAAGCTTCTTGGATCAACCCATTGTTACAAATGGATCAATGTGGTATGTTGGAGACCCTCAAATCCTCTCTGGAGGTCTTGGCTCATGCCCAGAGGAAAATTGTCATCTGGAGGCCCTGGTCGACCAAACCATAATTTGGTGACACTGGCGATCTTGAGGCTTGATCCACCTGGAAGGGAGCAGCCTTGTGCTTAATCCTTGAAGTGGGATTCCTCTTGATCCCTTGTGGATATTTGAGAGGCTATACAAGTTAAAGATCATGTCATTTATTGATTGATCCTTTGTCTAAAAGCTCTGAGGGGGCTGGAAACCCTAAATTTGATTGTAGTGGATGCTCACCCATCTTTGGGGAGACTGATGAGGTATGATGGTTCCTCCATATTGTGATGATGATTTTCACAATTATGGGAAATCTTAGTGGTTAAAATTTGGGGTATGACACTTACGACGTGAAACAAGCGCTTGTTAGGAGGCAACCCAACGGCTTTTTAGTTTGTAAAGTTTTATATTTAGTAGTATAATTAATATAAAGTGAGAATGGATGGATTGCATGTGGGAAACAACTTGAAAAACTAAGCATGCCTGTTCGCTCTTAGCACGCTTAAAGGGCGCTTAGCGCGTCCTGTTTTATGTGGAAAAATCTCTCATTTTCCACCCATTTTCACCAATTTTGGTCTTTGTGTTTAGTTAGTTTTAGTTCAATTTTTTTAGGTTGTTAGAATTATGTTTGTGTTTGTTCTCAAGTTTCTTTTTTATTAGCTTGAGGATGCATTTTGTGATTTTCCATGTTTTATCATTTCAACTTGCGAATGTATGATAATGATATTGTTTGAAGTTGGTACTTTGCAAGGTACGCGTTTATCGCTTTCTAGAACATAGCATGATTAAGAGACTTTTTGTTTGTACAATTTTCATGTCATTCATTCTTTTACCATACTTGTTCAGTTTTAATCCCTTTAGAATAAAACCCTTTTTGTGAGGATCTTTCAATTTTTTACTATAAGCAGGAGACCAACATTCTTGTTTAACTCGATTTTATTATGTTTAATCTTGTACTTTTGTTGACGTGTATGAAAGCATGAAAAGGATCGAGGCATTTTTTGAATTTGAGCATAACCACCTAACCAAAAGTAATTTACCATGTGAGTGTGCGAGCATTTGTTAGCCCCTTTGAACCTTAATGACAGGATCCTTACTGGTATAGAAAATATTGAACTTGTAAATAACTAACTAGTTTTTCATTGATTTTTTGTATGAATTCTGAATTTGTTCCTTGAAAAACTTGACCCTTCAACCATAACTTGTGGTTTGATTATGTTTTCCTTGCCTTAGAAATTTTAGAGCATTCACATTACATATTCGGTTGTATTCAAGTTTGGGAGATCATTATTTGGTTTCTTATATATTAGTTACTTTGTGGTTGAAAATAAATAAGTGGTTGGAGCCAAGAAAAAGAAAAGAAAGAAAAAAATCTGAAAAAGGAAAAAAAATAGAAAAAAAAAGAGAAAGAAAAAATGTGTGTGAATAAAGTCAAGGTTGTAGCAAATGAGCAAAGTGAGGGTGAATAAAATTTTTAATTTCTTGAATGTGTGTGATTTAATTGCTCTCATAGGTTTAGGCAAATTCGTTTCATTAACTTTAGAAATAACCCTACTTTGTTACCCAAACTCAATTACAACCCTTGAAAGTCCATGTGATTCTTGCTTTCATACTATTCAATATGAGTTTTTTTCTTTATTAATACATAATTTAACTCGTTGTTAGCTTGATTATTGGGTTAGAGTTAATCCCCTCATGTTTTTGTTATTCATCTACCGATGAAGTGTGTGCTAGGTGTGATTCCTTTTTGAACATTGTATTGTCTTAGAATTTTTGACATGTGTTTTGCATTTAGGAGTTGTTTCGTTTTCATGTTGTTGTTTTAGTTTAGTGGTAAGTTTTTCTTTGCTTGTACATTTTTGTTTTGAACCATACATTTATTTATTTTTTTGAAACTTGTTAAGCATGATATTCTTGAAAATTACATTTGTTTCTTTGAGATGACCGATTCTTGTTTGACGACAAACAAGTTTAAGTTGGGGAGAGTTTGTTGAGTGCTAAATTGTTGTTATCTTGAGCGTGAATAATTAGCACTCAACGGCTTGATTCGTTTGTTTTCCTTTAATAATTACCCGTTTTTGTATACATTTTGTATAACTAAAATATTGTTGTATATTTTGCGATATTGTGTACATATTGTTGAGTTTGATAGTTTTTCATCTCTTTTTATAGGTAATAATGCATGGTTGAAGTATGGACCCATTTGAGTCAAGAGGGATGCTTCAAATGCAGAATTTTGGAGTTTTTGATCTAGCATTTGTGCTTAGCGAGATTTTTAGCACACTGGAGGTGGATGGCAGAGGTAAATAAACTTGGTTTTCTTGATCGCGCTTAGTGCGGTTTATGTCGGTTTAAGGGTACTTTAAGTGAGATTGTACTTAGCGCGGTTATAATAAATTTCATTCTTTATAATTTTAGTTTATCTCATTTTTGTAGGTATTCAAGCAATGATATTTTTTTATTTTCATATAGATTATTGAATAAGATATTCAACGCTTCTGACCGTGCGTCAATCAGAGTTACGGTTCGAAATTTATGAAGAAAACAAGAAACTTGGTTTTGCTAATGGCGCTAAGCGCCCTCATAGCGCGCTTAGCGCGGTTCGCACTATTCCAGCCCCTATTTAATTCACTTTTCAGAATTTTTTAGGTTATGTTGTTGGGAAATTTTAAGCCCAACTTCATCAAAAATATTTTGTGAGTAGAGTTTCTTAGAAACAACATTAGAGTCTGCATCTTGATGATCCAGAGTCGAATCCACTTCAATCGGAGTTGATAAATCGTGAGATTTGTGTTCTTCTTCTCTCTTCTCTTTGTACCATCTATTTGTTGGGGTTTTGTATGTAAGTTTATCTTTATTGTATGTATATTTATAGATCTTTGTATAAAGTCTCTTTTACAACTCTTAATCGATGTCAACTTTGATTTAATCTCTATATTAATGAGTTTGATTCGTTATAGACATATTCTTTTCGAATTCGACCTAAGATGAATGTCTATTGGCTATGGGAAGCAGTCTAATATTCATGTGTGTGTGTGTGTGTTGGATCATAATGATCCATGTTGTTTTGTTGCGTGAGACATCACCTCCGAGAGAATGTGGTTGATCTCTCGACGTTTGCGTTAGACATAAACTCTTTTTATGAGCGATACGTGGGGATTTTGACGAGTGATTAAGGTTGCGTGCATTTGATCCATATATTTTTTAGTACATGTTGGGTAGAACAAAATACAACTCCTGACATTTTTCTCATGTCTATAGAATGTATTTATTTTCTTGTCTTATGTTTTTCTTTTGCATCTTACTCTTTAAAACCATTAAAACCCAAGCTTAGAGACGTAGAGATTGTCGAACGACATTCTTTCCCTCGCACCGATCCCTGTAGAGACGATATAAATCCCAGAGGGAATTCTTCCAAAAATATTTTTGTTTGCCGCTTTACCGCTCCAACAAAATGGTGTCGTTGTCGGGGTTTGGTTTTGATATTGAATCACATTGTGATAGTTTCTATGTTTTTAAGCTTTGTATATACTTGTTTATAGTTGTTTTCCATAATTGATTGTATATGCGTGTTTTCCATCATGTTTATGTGTGTGTACATATTTTTTGTTTTTAGTTTACGTTTGCTCAAGGGTTGCAGTTTTTATTTGGTATCTACCGATGAACGAAGCAACATGGAGGAGCTTGTACGTAAATAAGGCGTCGAGCTTACGACGTGAAACAAGCGCTTGTTGGAAGGCAACCCAATGGTTTTTAGTTTGTACAATTTTATATTTAGCAGTATAATTAGTATAAAGTGAGAATTAATGGATTGCATATTAGAAAGAACTTGAAAAATTAAGCATGTCTATTCGCGCTTAGCGCGCTCAGAGGGTGCTTAGCGCGTCCTGTTTTGTGTGGAAAAATCTCTTATTTTCCATCCACTTTCACCAATTTTGGTCTTTGTCTTTATCTAGTTTTAGTTCAATTTTGTTATGTTGTTAGAATAATGTTTGTGTTTGCTATCAAGTTTGTTTTTGATTAGCTAGAGCATGCATTTTGTGATTTTCCAAGTTTGATCATCTCAACTTGCGAATGTATGGTAATGATATTGTTTGAAGTTGGTATTTTGCAAGGTACTCGTTTATCGCTTTCTAGAACATAGCATGATTAGGAGCATTTCATTTGTACAATTTTCATGTCATTCAATCTTTTTCTATACTTGTTCAGTTTTAATCACTATAGAACAAAACCCTTTTTGTAAGGAGCTTTCCATTTTTTACTATAAGCAGGAGACCAACATTCTTGTTTAACTCGATTATATTATGTTTAATCTTGTACTTTTGTTGATATGAAAGAAAGCATGAAAAGGATTGAGACATTTTTTGAATTTGAGCATAACCACCTAACCAAAAGTAATTTACCATGGGTGTGTGCTAGCATTTGTTCGCCCCTTTGAGCCTTAATGTCAGGATCCATATTGGTATAGAAAATATTGAACTTGTAAATAACTAACTAGTTTTTCATTGATTTTTTGTATGAATTCTGAATTTTTTCCTTGAAACACTTGACCCTTCAACCAAAACTTGTGGTTTGATTATGTTTTCCTTGCCTTAGAAAGTTAGGAGCATTCACATTACATATTCGGTTGTATTCAAGTTGAAGAGATCATTGTTTGCTTGCTTATATGTTAGTTACTTTGTGGTTGAAAAGAAATAAGTGGTTGGAACCAAGAAAAAAAAAGAAAGAAAAAAATTTGAAAAAAGGAAAAGAAAAAGAAAAAAAAAGAGAAAGAAAAAGAAAAAAAAAAGTGTGTGAATAAAATCAAGGTTGTAGCAAATGAGCAAAGTGAGGGTGAATAAAAATTTTGATTGCTTGAATGTGTGTGATTTAATTGCTCTCATAGGTTTAGGCAATTTCGTTTCATTAGCTTTAGAAATACCCTTTCATTGAAAGTCCTTTGAAAGTCCTTTGAGTTTTTTCTTGATAAATGCATAATTTAACTCGTTGTTAGCTTGATTGTTGGGTGACAGTTAAGCCCCTCATGTTTTTGTTATTCATCTACCGATGAAGTGTGTGCTAGGTGTGATTCCTTTTTGAACATTGTATTGTCTCAGAATTTTTTACATGTGTTTTGTATTTAAGAGTTGTTTCGTTTACATTTTGTCATTGCAATTTAGTGGTATATTTTTCTTTGCTTCTTCATTTTTGTTTTGAACCATACATTTGTTTTTTTTTTAACTTGTTAAGCATGATATTCTTGAAAATTACTTTTGTTTCTTTGAGTTTGTAATACCCCGTATTTTTACTAATTTGGACTTTAGAGACTTTTTGGACATTTAGTAGTATTATTTCTAATACTAAGTTTGTTACTTATTTTCCTTCCACTTTCCAACATATAAAAAGAAAAAGATAGTAAGAAAGAAAAGAAAGAGAAAAGAAGGAAAAGAAGAGGAAAGAAAGAAGAAAGGAGGAAAAGAGGAGAAAAAGGGTTTTGGAAGAGAATCAAGGAGAAATCATCATCCATTGATCCAAACTTCATCCAATCATCTCATTTTCATCATCTATCCAAGGTGGGTTCTAGTTAGAAACCTCTTTTTTTAGAGTTTTGGATAATATGAGTTTTAAGTTAGAATGTGGGAATCGATGTCTTAACGGTTGGAAATTGATATAAATCGAAATGAATGCTCAATGTGCTTATAGAAACATATATTGGTGGTTGTTTTGATGTTTTGGTTTACTTTGAATTTATTGGAAAATGTTAGGGTTGTGTAGAAATTATGTGTTTATGTGGAAATCTTGTTTTTATGAAGTTTGATAGTGAATCCATGATATAAACATGTTGTTATTCCATTGTTGGCTGTTTGGGGGTAGTAATGAGAAGGATTTGAGGATGGGTTTTCTGCTATCAAACTGAGACATTTTTCTGGAAATCGCAGAGCCCGCTCAGCGCAGTCAAGAAATTCTGCAGCCCCTCAAGTCAGAGAAAACCGCGCTCAGCACGGACAAGGGCGCGCTCAGCGCGACCTGGGACTTGAGATTTTATTCCGTAGCGAGAATATTCATAACTTTTGACTCGTTTATCGGATTCGATCATTCTTTATATCGATGTAAAGCCGAGGAAATATTCTATGCAATGGAGATGAAATATGTCGATTTCACCGACCGATTAAATAATCGAGAAAGTTCCAAAAGTGATATATTTATGTTTTAATTGTTATATATTATTCTACTATGCAATAATGACATGTCTTGGCTATCCTATTATTGTTTAACATGATTGTAAGTGAATATGCATGCAAATATGAAAACGATATAGGAAGAGTAAGGAAACCTCAAACTTAAACTATAGGAGAATCTAGTAAGGAACTAGAAATTGTAGACAACTCTAGATGGAAATGCTCGGGCACGTGTTGTTGAAAGATACACCCTTGCCGAGTATTGGCCTAGTTGAGAGTGAACACTAGTATGGGACATGTGGTTAACCTTTGTGGTCGTGAAAAGGCAAGAGAGGCCTTAAGGCGGTGTAGTCTTGTGATTGTCGAATACAATCGTTTTTTGTTGTATGTCATCATGTAATCGTAACCGGAATATTTTGAGTGTAGTTTCATGGGTCTCGAGCTCCTCTGAAACGGGTACACAATTACTTGGTAGGTTTGATTCCCTACGTGTAGTACGATTGGAGCCTATGCTATGGGTAGAGACTTGTGATGGTTAACAGGCCATGAGAAGTGACGGTTCACGGTTAACAGGCCGATGATCCCGAATCCAATTCGTATGCCAAGTAACTACAAGTATCTATGACTCGGGTCGCCTTCTAGACGTAGAAGCGGACGGGAAGATGAGATGTCTTGGTATGGTTATCGATTAGTGATGTTGTGAGTTAATGAACTCATGTCATGTTTCCATATAGTGTGAGAATTATAAAGTGTGAACTCAAGGGTCCTTTTCCCTTTTCCCCGGACTTGAGTTAGGTCTGTTAGAACCTTGATAATCCGAGAGAACCCATAAGATAGGGAACTCACTGAGATTTGATGTATCTCATCCCACATTGTTGATGTATTTCAGGTGCTGCAGGTTCTGAGAAGGGTAAGGATAAGGTCGTGTGATCTTTTCCTTGTTTGTTGATGGCTAGCTTCCGTAGCGGAGTTTATTTTGAGATCATTGTAGATCTAGTTCTTAGTTTTTATCATTTGAACATCTTGTGTATAATATGCCTTAGTTTTTTGGTACTTTGTACTTTAGGGCATTTATTTGTATACAATGTGTTAACTAGGAGCTTATGTGTTTCAGTACCAGACACTTGGATCTATATATAATATTTATGCTTTGATGTATGAGTTTTATATATGGGAGTTATAGTTGGTATCAGAGCAGGTCGTATCCTCGACCTAGCCATGAAATACTATAAGTATTTCTTTCCATTTCATATACGTTGTGTCACCATTGGTCTTAAGTGTTATATTTATGGCATTGAGCCTGATCAACTTAATCCTATTTGTATGACCTTTAGGAACATGGATGAAGGACGTAGAAACACTCGTGGTAGACCCCGCACTACTCCTGAAGGGACGAATCCTCCGGGCGGCGATGGCAATGCTCCTCTGTATTAGTTTATGCAATAGATGCAGCAGCAACAGAATCTATTCATGCAGCAAATGGTATAACAAATGAATGGATGTTTGCATCCTACGGTGGATGCTCCAGAAGCTGAAGGTGGGAAATTCCGGGATTTTATCCGGATGAATCCCCCAGAATTTCATGGTGGATTAGATCCCGTGAAGGCTCACGAATGGATTTCTGGTATGGAGAGGATTTTCTTGATAGTCCAATACAGCGAAGAGAACAATGTGTTGTTCGCTTTTCATTCACTAAAAGGTCCCGCTATGATATGGTGGGAGAGCGCTTCGGTTTTGATGGCTATTCAGGAAGTGCCTAAGGTTTGGGAACAGTTCAAAGTTATTTTCATGGAGAAGTATTTTCCGAGCTCATTGAGGACTCAGAAAGAATTTGAATTTCAACAATTAAGACAAGGTAGTATGACTGTGGCCAGTTATGCTGAGAAGTTTGAGGACATGGCTGCTTATTCTAGGCAGGCTATGTATGCTCCTGATGAAAGCTGGAAAATAGACCAGTTTATGTTTGGACTAAAAGCTAAAATATCTCATAGTGTATCTCAGAGAGAGTTCACTACATATGCTGAAGTTTTAAGGCAATGCTATGTGGCCGAGCATAGTTTGAAGAAAGTCCAAGCTGAGGGTGTTGCGAGTAGAGTGAATCAAGGGGATCGTGGAAGATCCAACCAACAATTCAGGCCTAGACAACAATCCTTCAAAGGTAAACAAGTTCAAGATTCAAGGGCGAGTACACCTCCTGTGTGTCGTACTTGTGTCAAGAATCATTCTGGAAGGTGTATTTTAGAAGGGGTAAAGTGTTTCCAATGTCAGAAGGTGGGTCATCTGAAAAGAGATTGTCCTCAGAATAGGACTCAGACACAAGGAAGGGTTTATACCTTAGATGCAAGGAAGAAGAAGAGTGACAATTCCTTAATTGCTGGTACGTGCTTCGTTAACGAATTTCCTTATTTTGTTCTATTTGATTGCGGAGCTACACACTCTTTTGTATCGATGCAATGTATGAAGCGACTTGGGTTGCAGTCCGTTCCTTTGTCTCCTCCTATGGTGGTCACTACCGCCATGGATGAAATAGTTGTGACACCGTTGATGTGTGAAAACTATGTTTTGTCTGTGGACGGTAGAGTTTTTTAGATTTATCTTATTTGCCTACCGCTTAAGAAAGTTGATGTCGTTTTGGGAATGGATTGGCTTTCTGCTAATTCGGTGTTTATAGGGTGTGAAGAAAAGTTCATCAGCATTCTATCTATTGATGCTACCCCGAAAGATTTCTTAACAACTATTCTAGAAGGTGCGATTGGAATGTTAAATTTCTTGTTCGAAGAAGAGAAATTCGTTCTTTTGGTTCTCACTAAGGAAGGGAGTAGCGACCTTCAAGTTATGGATATTCTAGTAGTTTGTGAGTTTTCCGAAGTTTTCCTCGGAGATGTCACTTCTCTTCCTCCGGAGAGGGAAGTGGAATTTTCTGTTGACCTGGTACCGGGAACGGCTCCTATATCCGTTTCTCCGTATCGGATGGCACCGCTTGAATTGAGAGAACTGAAGGAACAATTGGAAGAGCTTTTGGCTAAGCATTTTGTTAGACCTAGTGTCTCACCATGGGGAGCCCCAGTTTTGTTAGTAAAGAAGAAAGACGGCGGGATGCGGTTGTGTATCGACTATCGTCAGTTGAATAAAGTCACCATTAAGAACAAGTATCCCTTGCCAAGGATAGACGACCTATTAGATCAATTGAAAGGAGCTTGTGTGTTCTCGAAGATTGATTTGAGGTCGGGTTATCACCAAATCCGAGTGAAGAGTTCCTATGTACCTAAGACTGCATTTAGGACCCGTTATGGTCATTACAAATTCTTAGTGATGCCTTTCGGTGTGACTAATGCTCCAGCTATTTTTATGGATTATATGAATCTGTCATTTCAAGCTTACTTGGATCAATTTGTTGTGATCTTCATTGATGACATTCTTATCTATTCCCGTACTCCGCAAGAGCACGAAGGACATTTGAGAATCGTCTTATCGATCTTACAAGAGAAGCAACTTTTTACCAAGTTAAGCAAGTGCGAGTTCTGGATGTCTGAAGTTAGTTTTCTTGGTCACGTTATATCACAGGGTGGTGTAGCGGTGGATCCTTCAAAGGTGGAAGCTGTGATTAATTGGGAGAGACCGAAGAATGTATCGGAAATTAGAAGTTTCTTGGGTCTAGCAGGTTACTACATAAGATTTATCAAAGGCTTTTCGCAATTAGCATTACCAATGACTAAGCTTACTCGGAAGGATTGCCCCTTTGAGTGGGATTCGGCGTGTGAACAAAGTTTTATGAGTTTGAAGGAAAGATTGACTACAGCTCCCATTCTGATTATTCCCGATCCTAGCAAGTTGTATGAGGTATTTTGTGATGCGTCTAAGATGGGACTAGGAGGCGTTTTAATGCAAGAAAGTCACGTGGTGGCTTATGCTTCTCGACAATTGAAAATTCACGAGAAGAATTATCCAACCCACGATTTGGAATTAGCGGCGGTGGTGTTTACTTTGAAAGTGTGGCGTCACTATTTATATGGAGTACATTTTGAAATGTTTAGTGACCACAAGAGTTTAAAGTACCTCTTTGAACAAAAAGAGTTGAATATGCGTCAAAGGAGGTGGATGGAATATTTAAAGGATTATGATCTAGAGCTAAAATACCATCCGGGTAAAGCAAATAAAGTGGTCGATGCCTTGAGTAGGAAAGTTTTGAGAAAGGCCGAATTGATGATGTTAGAATATTCATTGTTGGAAAAGTTTAGAGATTTAAATCTTCAATTTGTGTGGACTCCCTGTAATACCTCATATTATTTAAGTGCTCAATTGGATATCAGATGAGATCAGATGAGCATCTATGTGCTCTATCATTGGTAAATTGGATTAATGGAGTCCTCTAAGTACTTTAAGTATTGACATTTGGGATCAATAGAGCAACTAGTGAACTCTGAAGAGATCAATTATTTTATTAGAAAGACATATTGGTATTTATTAATTCAAGAAAGTAATTTTGGTAACTCTAATAATTGATCAATTGGGTTAAGACGATAAAATATCAATTGGAGATATTTTACTCTATTGGATTATATTATATAATAATAGTATTATATATATATATATATATATATATATATATATATATATATATATATATATTTGTAAAGAAAGAGAAATGTGAAGTGGGTGAGAAAAAGAAGAAAAACGTGGAAAGGAGAAAGGAAGAGAAGAAGAAGAGGAAAAGAGGAAAATGGAGGAAAGAGGAAGAAGAGAGAAACCCATGGATCATCATCATCTTCTTCAAACTCCTCTTCGATTACCAGGTGGGTTCTAGTTAGACACTTTAAGTTCTAGAACTAAGTTTAGTACTTAGGTTAGAAATTGTGAGAAAATGATTAAACGGTTAATCAATGAAATCTAATGGATGAAATGCGATATAAACTACGTAGAATACTTGTTGTTAAGTTTGGAACATGTTTGATTGATATAGTATGGATTGGGTATGTTGGATTGAGTTGAATTGAATGGGTTTAGTTGAAAAACCTAACTTTTCATATTTGAGAAAATTGGGTATAAATTTTGTAATGTGTCGGATGGCATTGTAATGATGAAAATATTGTAGTACGTCGAATTCTGAGATCGCATCTTTTTACGAAATCGAAAACGGATGTCCGGAAGTCTAAAAATGGTGTTTTTAAGACTGAGTGGCAGCAGGTAGCGCGCTCAGCGCGCAGTCTGCGCGCAGGTCTGGGCGAAATGAAAATCCCGAAACTTCAAAAATTCATAACTTTTGAACCGTAAGTCCGTTTTGGTCCCCGTTCGAAGCGTTGGAAAGCTAATTTTATGCTCTTTGTGATGGTGAGGTAGAAACATAGTTATATGCTATGGATTAATAAGAAACTATAGAAATGTAATGTATATGATTTTGATTCCACCAAAACTCAAGGATCGGGAATCCGATTAATACGAGTCCAAAGCCTTTGGATAGATGATCCAATAAGGTAGTGAATGGTATGAGAGACCATGATTTAACCAAGGATGCTTGGTAGAGAATAGGATTGGATTGTATGCCTTAATATGTGTGAACTACAATGTGAAAAGTGAAGTTTTATGCGATGTGTGATTATATGCGTTTACTTGTAATATTTGTGTTATGCCATGCCTATCTAATTGTGAATTGTGAACGATAAAATATGCATGTTAAAATGAATTAGGAAGCGTGAGGAAACCTTACCCCAAACCTAATGATATGATTCTAGGTTGTGATTATGATTGATAAATAATCTAGATGGCGATGCTCGTGCATTCGATGTAGATGTGCATCCTTGCCGAGTAATGGTCTAGAGGAGAGTGAGACACTAGTATGGAACATGTGTGTGACCCTTTGTATTCTTTGAGAAAAGGCGATTGTGGCCTTAAGGCATTATAGCCTTGTGATTGTCGAATACAATCGTATTGTTGTGTATGATCACGTAATCGTAACCGGTTTATCTTGAGTGTAGTTTCATGAGTCTCGGACTCCTCTGAAATGGATGCACAACTACTTGGCAGGTTTGATTCCCCGTGTTGTACGAATGGCGCCCATGGAGCGTATGCTTGTGACGGTAAAAGGCCCGTGTGAAGTGACGGTTCATAACGGTAAAAGACCCGTAGAACCCGAATCCATTCGTATGTCAAGTAGATTACAAGGATCTATGACTCGTGTCGCCTTCTAGACGTAGAAGAGGACGGGAACAGGAGGTGCCTTGGTATGGTTATCGATTAGTGATATTTTGAGTTGTTGAACTCATGACATGTTTCCATATAGTGTGAGATTGTGAACTCAAAGTCATTTCCCTTCCCCTTGACTTGAGTTAGGATTGATAGAACCTTGTACAGCCGAGAGGATCTGTAGGATAGGGAACTCACTGAGATTTGATGTATCTCACCCCACTATAGTTGCTTTATTTCAGGTTCGGATTGCAGGTTGGTTTACAAGTGGAACGATGCTTGGATGTTTCAAGAGAAGCTTAGTTAAGCTTATTTCCGCTATGTATTATTGTATTGTTCTTGTACAATGAGGAATATTGTATATTATTCTTAGATTTTTATTTTTGGCTAGTTTCCATGCCTTGTGCCATATGTTGTATTTACGTTTTAGAAATGGGCAAGTATGTGAACTATGTCAGTAGGCACTTTTGATGTGTCAGTACCAAATAAAACACTTGTATGGTATTATTCTAGATGAATATTATACAGGGCGTTACACTCCCAATGGAGTGATTATGGGGAATTTGAATGTCAATTCTACGTTAAGAGCAACAAGGACAATTATTGGATGAAAAGTTGCAAGAGATGCTAAGTCAACCGGGTTTTGTGCATGCTAGCGATGGAATGATTATGTTTAACCAAAAAATTTACGTTCCGAATGATGCAACTTTGAAAAGAAAGATTTTGGAAGAAGCGCATAAGGGTGCTTTTACTATACATCCGGGTTCTTCAAAGATGTATCAAGATTTAAAGAAAGACTATTGGTGGTCCGGTATGAAAAGAGATGTTGCGGTCTTTGTGTCGGAATGTGCGGTATGCCAACAAGTTAAGATTAAACATCAAAGACCGGGTGGATTATTACAACCATTAGAAATCCCAGTTTGGAAATGGGATAGTATTTCTATGGATTTCGTAGTAGGTTTACCCCGTACGCAAGGTGGCTATGATTCGATTTGGGTAATAGTAGATCGGTTGACAAAGTTGACGCATTTCTTGGCCGTGAAGACTACTTTCAAGGCAAGTCATCTTGCGAGGTTGTTTATTGCAGAAATTGTAAAATTGCACGGTATTCCCTCTAATATTGTGTCGGATAGAGATCCGAAGTTTACTTCAAGGTTTTGGAAAGTTTTTCAACAAGCTATGGGGACGGAGTTGCGTTTGAGCACGTCTAATCATCCACAGATGGATGGTCAAACTGAACGAACAGTACAAACAATGGAGGATATGTTGAGAGCTTGTGTATTAGAGAGTAAGGGGAAT
The DNA here is from genome assembly GCA_022829125.1 of Lathyrus tuberosus. NCBI lineage: Eukaryota > Viridiplantae > Streptophyta > Magnoliopsida > Fabales > Fabaceae > Lathyrus > Lathyrus tuberosus. The sequence continues at coordinate 640,221 of JALAZF010000727.1, read as the reverse complement.
TGGAAAGAACTTCTACCATTGATTGAGTTCTCTTATAACAATAGTTACCATGCGAGCATTGGAACGGCTCCTTATGAAGCTTTGTATGGAAGAAAGTGTAGGACCCCTTTGTGTTGGGCGGAAGTTGGGGAAGATAGGATCTTAGGACACGAAATTATCCAAGAGACTACGGAAAAGATTCGAACGATCCGCGAGAAGATTAAGCAAGCACAAGATCGACAAAAGAGTTATGCGGATAATCGAAGGAGACCTTTGGAATTTAAAGAAGGTGACCATGTGTTTTTGAAAGTTACTCCGAGATTAAGACTGAAAGGACCGTTTAAGTCACGGAAGTTAATCCGAGATACGTGGGACCGTATCAAATTTTAGAAAGGATTGGTGAATTAGCGTACAGGTTGGCCTTACCTCCTTCTCTGTCGGAAATGCATGATGTTTTTCATGTATCCCAACTTCGGAGGTTTGTTCCAGATCCTCTTCAGCCGGTTCTACCTGATACTATTGAATTACAAGCAGACTTAAAGTTTGAACCTCAACCGAGCCGCATTGTGGGAAGAGAAACAAGAGTATTAAGGAACAAAGACATTTCTCTCGTTAAGGTGCAGTGGGATGTAACGCATCCGGGTGATGCAACTTGGGAACTTGAATCAGAAATGTGAGATGCTTACCCTCATCTGTTCAGGTAATCTTTAAATTCAAGGGTGAATTTCTATTTAAGGGGGGGAGGATGTAATACCCCGTATTTTTACTAATTTGGACTTTAGAGACTTTTTGGACATTTAGTAGTATTATTTCTAATACTAAGTTTGTTACTTATTTTCCTTCCACTTTCCAACATATAAAAAGAAAAAGATAGTAAGAAAGAAAAGAAAGAGAAAAGAAGGAAAAGAAGAGGAAAGAAAGAAGAAAGGAGGAAAAGAGGAGAAAAAGGGTTTTGGAAGAGAATCCAAGAGAAATCATCATCCATTGATCCAAACTTCATCCATTCATCTCATCTTCATCATTTTCATCATCTATCCAAGGTGGGTTCTAGTTAGAAACCTCTTTTTTTAGAGTTTTGGATAATATGAGTTTTAGGTTAGAATGTGGGAATCAATGTTTTAACGGTTGGAAATTGATATAAATCGAAATGAATGCTCAATGTGCTTATAGAAACATATATTGGTGGTTGTTTTGATGTTTTGGTTTACTTTGAATTTATTGGAAAATGTTAGGGTTGTGTAGAAATTATGTGTTTATGTGGAAATCTTGTTTTTATGAAGTTTGATAGTGAACCAATGATATAAACATGTTGTTATTCCTTTGTTGGCTATTTGGGAGTAGTAATGAGAAGGATTTGAGGATGGGTTTTCTGCTGTCAAACTGAGGCACTTTTCTGGAAATCGCAGAGCCCATTCAGCGCGGTCAAGAAATTCTACAACCCCTCGAGTCAGAGAAAACCGCACTCAGCGCAGACAGGGACACGCTCAGCGCGACCTGGGACTTGAGATTTTATTCCTTTAGCGAGAAAATTCATAACTTTCGACTCGTTTATCGGATTCGATCATTCTTTATATCGATGTAAAGCCGAGGAAATATTCTATGAAATGGAGATGAAATATCTCGATTTTACCGACCGATTAAATAATCAAGAAAGTTCTAAAAGTGTTATATTTATGTTTTAATTGTTATATATTATTCTACTATGCAATTATGACATGTCTTGGCTATCCTATTATTGTTTAACATGATTGTAAGTGAATATGCATGCAAATATGAAAACGATATAGGAAGAGTAAGGAAACCTCAAACTTGAACTATAGGAGAATCTAGTAAGGAACTAGAAATTGTAGACAACTCTAGATGGCGATGCTCGGGCACGTGTTGTTGAAAGATACACCCTTGCCGAGTATTGGCCTAGTTGAGAGTGAACACTAGTATGGAACATGTGGTTAACCTTTGTGGTCGTGAAAAGGAAAGAGAGGCCTTAAGGCGGTGTAGTCTTGTGATTGTCGAATACAATCGTTTTTTGTTGTATGTGATCATGTAATCGTAACCGGAATATTTTGAGTGTAGTTTCATGGGTCTCGAGCTCCTCTGAAACGGGTACACAGTTACTTGGTAGGTTTGATTCCCTACGTGTAGTACGATTGGAGCCTATGCTATGGGTAGAGACTTATGATGGTTAACAGGCCATGAGAAGTGACGGTTCACGGTTAACAGGACGATGATCCTGAATCCAATTCGTATGCCAAGTAACTACAAGTATCTATGACTCGGGTCGCCTTCTAGACGTAGAAGCGGACGGGAAGATGAGATGTCTTGGTATGGTTATCGATTAGTGATGTTGTGAGTTAATGAACTCATGTCATGTTTCCATATAGTGTAAGAATTATAAAGTGTGAACTCAAGGGTCCTTTTCCCTTTTCCCCGGACTTTAGTTAGGATTGTTAGAACCTTGATAATCCGAGAGAACCCATAAGATAGGGAACTCACTGAGATTTGATGTATCTCATCCCACGTTATTGATGTATTTCAGGTGCTTCAGGTTCTGAGAAGGGTAAAGATAAGGTCGTGTGATCTTTTCCTTGTTTGTTGATGGCTAGCTTCCGTAGCAGAGTTTATTTTGAGATCATTGTTGATCTAGTTCTTAGTTTTTATCATTTGAACATCTTGTGTATAATATGCCTTAGTTTTTTTGTACTTTGTACTTTAGGGCATTTATTTGTATACAATGTGTTAACTAGGAGCTTATGTGTTTCAGTACCAGAAACTTGGATCTATATATAATATTTATGCTTTGATGTATGAGTTTTATATATGGGTGTTATAGAGTTGATCGATTCTTGTTTGAGGACAAACAAGTTTATGTTGGGGAGAGTTTGTTGAGTGCTAAATTGTTGTTATTTTGAGCGTGAATAATTAGCACTCAACAGCTTGATTCGTTTGCTTTTCCGTTAATAATCACCCGTTTTTGTATACATTTTGTATAATTTACATATTGTTGTATATTTTGCAATATTCTGTACATATTGTTGAGTTTGATAGTTTTTCATCTTCTTTTATAGGTAATAATGCATGGTTGGAGTATGGACCCGTTTGAGTCAAGAGGGATGCTTCAAATGCAGAATTTTGGAGTTTTTGAACTGGCATTTGTGCTTAGGGCGATTTTTAGCGCACTGGAGGTGGATGGGAGAGGCAAATAAACTTTGTTTTCTTGATCGCGCTTAGCGCGGTTTATGTCGATTTTATGGTTCTTTAAGTGAGATTGCACTTAGCGCGGTTGTAATAAATACCATTCTTAATAATTTTTGTTTATCTAATTTTTGTAGGTACTCAATGTAGCACCCCAAAATTTGCCCTCGTGTTCTGACTCTAACTGGCTTATGTTTCATTTCATTTTTGCATCGTCATTTCTGCATTTGCATGGTTCTTTTGGGCATGGGATCAAGGTATTTTCCAGCAGCTCGTGGCGTCATCAGTTCCAGTATCATTTTCAATAATGTTCGGAGCCAGGCAGATAGCTTTCAAAGTATTTTTGAGCATTTATTTTGCTCATTAGATGATTTGATAATTAGAAGCTCTGGCAGTCATTTCTTGATCAGCGATTCAGCACCAGACGATTATTTTCAGTAGTATTCCGAACATGAAACAGAGTTCATAGCATATTTCAAGTGTGTTTCAATGTTAATGTCAAATGGCAAGTTTCAGAGGTCTAACATGGCTCAGAACAAGTGGAATCGGGCAATTCTCCAAGTTTCCCTCCAAAAGGCGCCAAATTCAAATTTTCCTTGTGTTAATCGATTAACACATTTTGTACTAAAAATGGTTAATCGATTAACCAATGCAAAATTTGCCCAAATACTTCATTTTTCAAGCACGACATTTTTTGGGATTCAAATTTTAATCACCCAATTTCATTTTCACACCAGTAGAAGGATCTAGAGAGAATGATTTTCCATCCAAAATTCAAATTCTTTCCACTCTAATTCCATAATCCCTTTCCTAGCTCATTTTCCACTTCCAATTCCACCCACTAAACCTCACTCCAAACCCAAACTTAACTCCTAACCTAGGGGTTATTTAATCAAATCATTTCCAAACCTCACATAACCTTGATTCATTTTCTGAATTTTCTACACATCTCACTCCATTTTCTCTCAACTTTTCTCTCATTTCAAAACCCTCACTCAAAGTTCCACCATCAAAGTTCAACAAATTTTGCATTAAAATTTGTTGATCTTGGAACTAAACCTTCATCCATTCACTAATTCTTGAAAGAATCTTGAATTTGCTACTGTTTTACTCTTGGATTTGAGCTTTTGGAACTGATTTTGGAGGAAGCTTAAAGCAAAATCATCACATTGTTTGGATCTTGAAGCTTCTTGCTAGGATCATGAATTTTCTTGCATAGATCTTGGATTTCTCGCTTGGATTCATCAATTTTCGTTTGCAACAATTACCAAAGCAAATCTCAGCTTTGTAGGTTGGTTTTCCTTAGATCTATGCTTAATCTAGCTTAATTCCAACTTATGCAATGTAGATCCTTAGTTTTGCATGTGATTTGATCCATTTACTTGAAATTGATTGTTCATGTTGATGATTGTTAGATCTAATTGATGTTTGGTTGCTGTGATTGAACTTAATTTCCGTGCATTGTTGATTACATGAACATTGGAAATGATTACATAAGTGATTGTGCTGCTGGAAAGTGATTTTTCAAGTTTTTTCTGCTTCTGGTACAGGGTTAATCGATTAACCAAAACCAGTTCATTTTGGTTAATCGATTAACCAGTGTAAAATTTGCATAATGAGAGCTGTTAATCGATTAACCAAAATGAACTGTAATTGGTTAATCGATTAACACTGATGCAGAGTGTGATTTTTGTGCATTTTTTAGCATGTTTCGATCCCGTTCCACTTTTAATCTTCATGGATTGATATCAGGCATGTTTGTGAACTGTTTTGATGATGTTGCACCTCACACTATTGCATGAACACGATTCTTCGACACGCGATTCTTGGTTTTCATCGATAAATGTTCATGTTTGCATTAATGTTTTCTTGATGCGATGAACACTTTGCACACACTCCTTGAGCATGTTAGTTGTGAATTATTGTTGGTGTTGCTGGAGTTGTTGTGTTGGTGCATGCTTGCTTGCATTTAATTTCATGAGATGCATACTCGTTTTGACTTGTTCATGTGCTTAATGTTGTGCATTATCTCATGATATTTTCTAGATTGTTTACCATGGTGTGTGGTATGATTGTGATCATGTTTGATTGAAAAATATGTGTAATGCGTGACGTACGTTTGTTATGCCATGATTGCATTGTTTCAAATGCATGGTGTGCTGCCTTGTTTTCACTGTTGTCTTGGTGCATATGTGATGTTGTATATGCTGCTGCTTGCCCTTTTAAACCTCCTTTTGTGCTGAACTTGAGCTGTTAAATGCTGTTTGGTGTATTGGCTGGAATTTACCACTGTCCAGGTGCTGGAGCGCTGTTGTAGCCGCTGTTTTCGATTTATCGCTTTGGTTTTTGCCTTGCTTTTGCTTGCTCCCTTAGGGTTCCTTAGTCAAACTTAATCTTTGATTAAGCTTGGGGTAGGGTAGACATTAGGCTTTCAACTATGCATGCTAACTTAGGTAGATGTTTCCCCTTTGAACTCAACCTTAGGGCCATCTTTTGCATGACAACATTAGGATAGAATTCCCCTTAGTGTTTTCTTTTTCCTTTGCGTCTTCTCTTCTCATCTCATAACACTTCTAAAACACTTAATAAATATAATTTATATTGCGCTCGAGCCTTAAGTGTAGGAAATGAAGAACGAGGGGTCTCCCTTCCTCTTCTAGAGTGTTTAGCATACGTCTCATTGGGGGCGACCATGCGACGCATTCCTTCCCGCATGATAGACTTTGGTGCAATGTAAGTTACGAACTAACTTCAATCCACTTCTGTCTAAAAAATACAAAAACAAATTCAAGTCTTTTTCATCCTTCGGGATTGTTAAGTTTCAAATCATTTTCAGAAAAGAGCACGTTATTTTCCGTTTTGTCGCAAATAGGCATCGACCCTAACTGCCAGACGCGAACTTAACGTCGCTCATAAAAACACTAAGACCTTGTTAGGTTGAACTACGACTGCTCTGATTTCCTCCTTCTGGTTAGATTCAGGATACGTAGGCACGAGACGGCGATGTCTTGGCGAGCAACCTCCCCCCGTAGTGGTCCGAACTACGTTGAATCTGACTTTCCCATTGCACAAGGGAATACGTAGGCCTAGGACGGCGATGTCCTACCGAGTCATCTTTTTCTCTTCTTTTCCCCATTCCGTTTCTATTTAATCGTAGACTTTAGGATAACTCACCCTTTAATTAGACAACAAGTGTGGATCCCATCGAGTACGGTGGACGCGTGGGGGTGCTAATACCTTCCCCTCGCGTAACCGACTCCTGAACCCGGACTATGGTTGCGATGACCATGTCTTTCCCTCTTTTTGGTTTTCTTCGATCGTTTCCTTTCCCTGCGTCGGGATAAATAATGTTCGGTGGCGACTCTTCTGTTCCTGTTATCGCCGGTTGCTTTTTCGCGGTTACGACAGCTGGCGACTCTGTTGGGCACAGGTTGACCTCTTGCTGGTCCATCCCCTATGCGAGTCAATCCTAGCACTTGTCTATTTTTTTTCATTGGGTGTTTACTGTTGTGTTTTATTTGTTGTATATTACTATTTTAATCTATTTTACTGCATTTTATTGCATTTGGATTATTATTATCATACTGTTCTGCTGCTATTGTTCTGTTGGGTGGGTTGGATTCATGAGAGATAAGCCCAATACCCAGGCTTGAGCATACACCTAGGATTAGCGTGGAAAGTAGTGTGACTTGTGTGGCATTGGTGCAGACGAGGTTTTATTTGGTAATGTTCTATCCTGCGCATTGGTGCAGACGATGGAATGTAACCGGGAAAACTATCGACTCTGGCGACCATTCCTCGAGGACTCAGTTGAGGCACTCCTCCCAAGAGGTAGTAATGGCAGACCAGAAATGGTAAACCCATTATACTTCTTGATCCCAGGACCTGAAGCTGGGAACTTTTATAGGATGACCTTTTTGAGGGGAATCAGTTGAGGCCTCCCCGATTGATGATGATGCCAAACCAGAAATGGTGAACGTATCATCATTTCTCGACCTGAGAGTCTGTGATATTGAGGATCCTCGGTTTCCTAGAACCTACATGTGAGATGGGCGGGTGTTTACAGGTTTGCAGGTAACCTTGACCTTCATCCTACCCGGTATTCTTGATTTCTTATCAGTGTGAATTTAACATCCCGGTATTCTGGTATTTTGAATGGCCCGTTGTAATACCCCAATATTTACCTTCATGTTTTCTCAATAATTGGTCTATGCTTTACTCATTTGCATTCCATAGTAGGTCATAGATTACATAGCATGGCATTCAGCATAGGGCATGGGATCAAGGTACTTGGTCCATTTTCTCAAGTCTCAAGCTTCAAGGTGGTTTGAATGAGGTCAAGCACGGCAAAGGATTTCAAGTGGATCTTTCCCTCTTGACCAGAGGGACCAGTTAGGGTTTTTGACTCAGAGGACTTTGTGAAGGGGCTTTGTGGATTCAAGCATGTTCTTATGGTATTCCATATGCTCACAAGTGTTCATAGATGAGGGTTTAGTTAATGGTTTATGGTGAAGAATGTTTAGTGGATCAGTTACTTGTGAACCAAGAAAAGTCAACTATAAAGGAGAAAGTCAACTGTGGAATTTTAAGGTTCTTCTCATGGTTTTCAAGGTCTCACATCCTCATATGGTCTTCAAGGGTCAAGTTTCACATCATTCATCAAGAATCAAGGGTTTGTGCAAAAGTTACTAAATTTGGAAAATGACCTATAATGAGAACTTTCCATTTTTGGCAATTTTTCCACCACATTCAACTTGACTTTTCATCATCAAGGAAGCTTCAAATTAAATTTCCTCCAACATGAGGGTTGAAGATCTTTCTCTCCCATTTCCAAAAAGTACTAGAACATCTCCATATCATTTGTGGAACTCTAGTTATGGTCAAAACAATGCAAGGTGCATTTCATGGATTTCTTATATGTCAAATTTTCCACCATTGGAATTTTCACTCAAAAGGACTTGTAATGTTCCCAATTGCTTCATGTCACATTACAACATCAAAATACAAGTCAAGAGGATCATTTTTTGCCTTTGAATCAATTTATTCCATGACTTATTTTTTCATTTATTCAACAAAGTGCATTTTGGCAAGATGGATCAAAACTCACAAATCAGATCACCACAAAGCCCAATTCCAATTCAAATGTGATCAGTAAGTAAATTGGAGGTGAATCATGCTTGTTACATGGACTTAGCACGTGTGGATTAGTGGTGGTGACACAAAATGCAAAATTGCAAAATCACTCCAATCTTATTAACCAAAGGTTTAATCACTTGCTAATCACAATCAGTGGACTAATTGAGAGAATATAAGCTAACTCATGCCTCCAAAATTAGGTCATGCATTCATTTTGGCTCAGAATCCATTTTTCACTCCTCACTTTCTCTTCTTCGATTCTCTCTCACCTTGAGAGCTTTTTGAGAAATTCTTTCTTCATCTGAATCCTTGAAGTTCACAGAACATAAATCAATCATCATCTGAAGCTATAATCAAGGATATCATAGGGTTCAAATTTGGAAACCATTTCTTCAAACTCAAGATCCAGACCATATTCAAGCTCTAATTGCATTTATTTTGCAATTAGAGGTTCCTAAGGCTAGATCTGCAGCTTATCTCTGGTTTTCTAGGAGTATTTTAAGCTCTTCAAGATCTCAGGTTGGTGAACTTTTCATGCTCTTAGAACTTGAATTTTAGGTGTGCATAATGATCTATGAGGTTCACTGAGCATGCTGATGTGTTTTGTTTGAAATTTGGACGTGTGTATTGTGTGCATTTTGAGATTTAAGTTTTGGATCTAAAACTTCTTTCGTTCGATTTGCTTTATGTGTTGCTTGTTTGATGAAATAAGTTTGATATTATTGATCCTCATGAAAATCTGGTTCGAATGGTATACTCGTATGCAATTTCTGGAAAAGTTTTTGTTGCAGCTCACAGGAGAGGGTGGCCGGAGCCCTAGCTCTGGCGTCTGGTAAGTTTTCCGGCCGACCAAAGGTTTGAAGGAGGAAGATGCAATCTTAGCCGTTGCTTTGCTTGATCCATTGGTCCACAGCTTGCCACGTTTTTTAATTTCTGATTTTAATTTAATGGTGTGTGTGTATGATAGCCTAGGTGTGCTATCGTGTGCCTCAATTTAAACCACTCATCTTAATTACTTTTTGAAATGTTGACTGATTGCCAAGCGTCTAATGCATCTGATGGTTATTTAATTGCCAACACATTAAAAAATGCATGTGCTGCTCACGTGGGGTTCTATTGTGGTCTGATTGATTGTGTGTGCGCGTGTATACATTGGTTATGATGTGCTTGGTGACCTGTGCCATTGATCTTAATTACTATGCACTTTTGTTTGACTTGGTATGGAGCGTTAGATTGATCTTATGGTTGATATTAAATCTGATGTTTGACTGAATCCATGTGTACCTGTTGACTTCGCTAGTGGACTATTAGCCTTGGGCTTTGCTTTTCACACCCCTCCTTTGGGCCTTTTATTATTTTTCAACGTGTTTTCTTGCTGATTGCACCTCCATGTTTATTTTCTTTCATTTTTATTTTTATTAATTGTTGCATTTGCATTTTAATTTTTAAAATCATTTTTATGCATCCAAAAATTACAAAAAAAAAAATCATGAAGCATATTTTTAGTTTTATAAAATTTTGGAAAATTTTATTTTCCTTTTTTATTTTATTTTTGGCATCTGAATTAATTGTTTGGTTCATTTCTTTGTGAATTGTTTCATATATGCACACTTCAACTTGGTGATTTTATTTCTCTTCATCTATAACACATTTTCAACTCATTCATTTTGCATTGTTTCACCAACATATTTAATTGCATAAAAACATTTTTGTTTCATTTTTAAAACTTTTTTATATTGCATTTTGGTCCCTCATATTTGCATATTGAATCATGGTGCTTACTTGATCTTTGCTTAATTGTTTAAGTGGCTAACTTGTGGATTTTTGTGAGATATTTTAGCATGTGATTGCCTTCTGACCTGGATCACTGGAGTTTTAATTTCATAATTTTTGAATGTCATATGATACATGTTTGCTTATTTGTTCTTAAGTGACTTATGCATGATCATCTCTTGACATCTCTTCACACAAGTTGATTTGCCATGCTTAATTGATTGGGTTCCTTTGTGTTTATTTGAATGAGCTTTTGATATGATGTTTACCCCTGGTTGAGATCCTTTGAGATTTAATTTTGCAATTTGTGGATCATGTTTGGGTATGTTTTAAGGGCTTGAACTTTGAGTTTCCATTTGTGGATTACTTTGATGCATGTCTTGAAGTTGTTGCTTGATGTTTGGACTTGTATGACTTGAGTTTGGTTTTGATATGATATTGATGCATATGCTACTACCTCTTGAGTTCTATACTTGGTTTTCATGTTACTTGAGCATAGTTGAATGCATTTGGTTTGAATTGCATGATAAATATCATTACCTTTCCTTTTGTGAACTTCTTCATGTTTTGAATCACTTTTGCACACATGAGTCATTGATGATAATATGATTTTGGTTCTGACTTGCACTCATATTCATCTTATCTTTCTCATTTCATTTTGATATGAAGTCCATGTATGCTTAATTGTGCATTTCATACAAGTATGCTTGCATTCTTTCATGATTATCTTTGCATGCTTACTTGAATTGTTTTGCATTGATCTTTGAAACATGTTTGTTGATTTGAGTTGGACATTTATAATATGATGTGCTTGCTGGCATTTATTATATCTCATCTTCCTTCTTCTTCTTATCTTTTCTTCTCTTTCACTCTTTCTCATCCCGTGAATCTCAAGACTTGTTTAAGTCTTGGATTATTTCCCTTTAGAGCTACCTAGTCCAACTTAATTTTTGATTAAGCTTGGAGTAGGATTAGCATTAGGTTTTAGGTAGTCCTTTCTCCTAAGCCTCACTAACCATAGGACATCCATGCATGATAACATTAGGACTCCTAGTTTCCCTTTAGAGTTTCCTTTGTGGCGTGTCTCTTCTCAACTCAAAACTTCTTCAAAACATGTAATACCCCGTATTATTTTAAATGCTCAATTGGATATCAGATGAGTATCTACGTACTCTATCTTTGATTAATTGGATTAATGGAATCCTCTAAGTACCTTAAGTATTATCAATTGGGATCAATAGAGCAACAAATGAACTCTGAGGAGATCAATTTATTATTAGTTCAAGAGAGACTTTTATGATAACTCAAATGATTGATCAATTGGTTGAAACGACAAAATATCAATTGGAGATATTTTGCTCTATTAGATTATATTATATAATATTGGTTTATATATATATATATACTTGGTAAGAGAATGAGAAAGAAAAGGAAATAGAAAGAAGAAGAAGAAAATGAGGAAGAAGAGAAAGGAGGAGAAGAGGAAAAGAGAGAAAACCTTGGACCAACTTCTTCAAACTCCTCTCCGTATATCAGGTGGGTTCTAGATAGAAACTCTAAGTTCTAGAAATCAATGATTTGAACTTAGGTTAGATTTGAGAGAAAATGATTAATCGGATAAATCAATGGAATCTAACGGATAAAATGAGTTATAAACTATGTTGTATGATCAATACTTGTGTAGAATCATCTATTTATGCTTGTTTGTGCATTGGGTGGTGTTTGGAGTGGGTTTTGGTCCCCAAAGGCCCAGCGGTGACGCTACTGCGACTTCTGGGTTTCGCATGGTTCGCCTAGTGAACCTGGGGCGAAGCGCAGCGAACGGATTTTCGAAGGTTCGCCTAGCGAACCCGCCAGCGAAGGTCAGCAAATGTTCACCAGAGACGTTCGCCTAGCGAACTTTGTGTGTTTTCAGTTCTGTTTGGTTCTGACTTGCTTCGCTGAGTTGTTCGTGAAGCGAAGGGCGAGGCGAAGGTTCGCTAGAGAGTTCGCGAAGCGAACTTTATGTCTGTTTTGGTTCTGTTTGTTCATTCGCCAGGGGCTTCGCCTAGCGAAGGCTGGAGCGAATGCTCGCTGGGTGTTCGCCTAGCGAATGTGACAGTTGGTGCAGTTTTGTTTCCTTCATAACGTTTGATCCGTAACTCGGATCGGGACGTTCTTGGTGTCATTAGAAAGCTATGACGACCCTCTATCTGATAAAAAGTGGAAATATTGGGTATTAATGAATCGGAGGGAACCCGAAAGGGGTGTTTTATGTGTTGTGTTATTATATGTGTTACTTGTAATAATTGTGATGTTACCATGTCTATCTAGTTGTGAATTGTGAATGAAAGTTATATGCATGCTTAAAATATGAATTAGGAAGAGTGAGGAAACTTACCCCAAAACAAATGGTATAATTCTAGGTGGTGACTAGGATTGATGAATAATCTAGATGGCGATGCTTGTGCATTCGATGTAGATGTGCATCCTTGCCGAGTAATGGTCTAGAGGAGAGTGAAACACTAGTATGGAACATGTGGTTAACCTTTGTGGATTTGAACCGGCATGTGAGGCCGAGAGGCATTATAGCCTTGTGATTGTCGAATACAATCGTGGTGTTGTGTATGATCACGTAATCGTAACCGGATTATTTATTTGAGTGTAGTTTCATGAGTCTCGGACCCCTCTGAAATGGATGCACAACTACTTGGCAGGTTTGATTCCCCGTGCTGTACGAATGGCGCCCATGGAGCGTAGGCTTGTGACGGTATAAGGCCCATGAGAAGCGACGGTTCATAACGGTATAAGGCCCGTAGAACCCGAATCCATTCGTATGTTATCGATTAGTGATACTTGTGGGTTGATAAACTCATGGCATGTTTCCATATAGTGTGAGAATTGAATTGTAAACTCAAGAGTCCTTTCCCTTCCCCCGGACTTGAGTTAGGATCGTTAGAACCTTGTAAAGCCGAGAGAATCTATAAGATAGGGAACTCACTGAGATTTGATGTATCTCACCCCACTATAGTTGCTTTATTTCAGGTTCGGATTGCAGGTTGATTTACAAGTGGAGCTATGATTGGATGTTTCAAGAGAAGCTTAGTTAAGCTTATTCCGCTGTGTATTTTATTGTTCTTGTACAATGAGGAATATTGTATATTGATCTTAGTTTTATTTTATTTTTGGCTAATTTCCATAGCTTGTGCCATAGTTGTATTATGTTTTAGAAACGGACAAGTATGTGAATTATGTCATTAGGCACTTTTGATGTGTCAGTACCAAATAAAAACACCTGTATGGTATTATTCTAGATGAATATTATACAGGGCATTACAGTTGGTATCAGAGCAGGTCGTGTCCTCGACCTAGCCTTGAAACATCATGAGTAAATCTATTCCTGCCTCTTAAGTGTGTCTTGCCATCATGAAACTTAATATCATACTATGTAGTATTGGGCCTGATCAACCTAATACTATGTATGTGATAAGTAGAATCATGGTTGAGCGACCACGAGGACTCCGTAGTGTTGTCGGAACTTGTGCTGTGAGAGTATGCTCAAACCAAGAGTTAGTAGTGTGGAGTTTTGGTAGGCTCAGTGAGGTTTTAGTAGAAGTTGTGATTTGGGTAACATGGAATGGGAGAGTGGTGTGTTGTTGAGCAATCCTTTGGAATGAATGGAGTCCGAAAGTTAAAGATCTCTATCGGATGATTGGTTCAGGTATTGGAGAATATGTGAAAATCGCTGGTAGAGCTGGATTGACCCCTAATATGGATGAGGATTTCAAGTAATCTCATTCCGTGGGAAAAGAAAGTTGTTTTGTGGAACGCATGGTGGAAGGTCCGGAAGTGAGATAAGTAATTGGTGCTTCAATTTCTCAGGTCGTTAAGGTATCTTGAATGGACGAGAGTACCTTAGGGAATGTATTCGGAACAATATCTTCCGACGGGTTAAAAGTTGAGAGTTAAGGAAGTTCGGCTTGATGGGAACCTAAAGTAATATAGAAGTATGAGAAGAAACACAAGGATGTGTTTACGTGCTTCAAGTGGAATAAGTATACGCCGGATAAAGAGTATGAGATAAATTGGGTATATTCAGTTATGTAGAGAGGCTAAGTTCGAGATAGTACATCAGGATTTTCTGTATTCGATGAGTGACCAATTTGGAATTTGAAAGTGTTTTGATTTGGAAAAGTTGGATTTTGAAGTGTGGAGACCATGGACAACACAGCAGAAAATTCTGCTTCTGGTGTGATTCGCCAGGCGAATCTGGCTGTTTCCAATAATTTTCTTTTCTTCAGAAATCCATATCTTTTGACTCGGGTGTCCGATTTAAGCGTTCTTTATATCGATATGAAGCTATGGAAGTGTTCTAGGCTGTGGAAAGTGAAAATATTGTTTATGAGGTGGATTTTAATTGGGTTATGTGGAATGAAAGGTATTAACAGTATGTTATGAGAAAGTTACACCTTGGTATTAAGAACAAGCGTAGTAGTAGCATCGTGGTTGCGATTGTACATAATGGATTCTCATTCTTGAGACAAGGGTGATGAGATGTACTCTGTGGGACTGTGAATGTTGTATTTTAAGAAGCAAGATTGTGGTAAAACAACGAGAAGCGAATCAGGACTTATTATGGACTAAGTGTAAATCATGGACGATTTATACCGGAAGGGTTTTGTAGATAGTGAATGAGAATTATTGGTTGCGAATCTTGCGTTAATTAAATTGGTGCCAGTGGGATGTTCAATGGATAGTGAACGGTAAGGAATTCCGGTTAATGTGTACGTAGTGATGAAAAAGTTCTTCAGGAGGATGCATTGCCCCGATTTATTTGCAAATACGGAGAAACTTCTATATTTGTAAATAATCGGAATATTCGGAATCTACCTTTTGTTGGACTAAGAATGTTGTTGTTTTATGTCCCACCAAGAAGTGCAAGTGAGAGAACAAGGGTGTATGTTGGGTTTTGGATGTGAACGAATCAGGTAAGAATTATGATTAAAAACCCCAGGATATCGTCATTATTGGTTTCCCGCAAGTGAAATTGTTTGAGTAGAAAAGTGAACTATCCCGCAAAAGAGTTGTCGTGTGACCGCGGCCGAATTGAAAATTCTACCTTGTCACTTGGTTGGAGTGTGTCACCTGAATGTTTTGACCTTGTCGGGGTTACCTGAGTGGATCAGGGTTGGTGAATGTTATACCAGTTAAGGAACCCCGAGTTGGGAAATGATATTTCGAGTTAGAACAAATCGGATTGATGGTTGTGTAGGGATGACTTTGAATTAAGAGGAAAACGGATTTGTGGATTCTGCAGCAGTGTTAACCGATCAGCTCAGATGGTTAATCGACGAACGTATGGGTAAGCTTATGAAATCTCTTGAGAACCATCATCGGTGTTTTGTTACCTTATGTTGTTTCGAGTTGAGAGTATTGTGCGAATGGAAAACGGGTTTTCAAGTAAGTGAAATACGAATTTATGTTTTGAAATCCTAACTTCTAGAAAGGTGTTGCATAGTTGACCACACGTTCAGACGACGAGGGAGCTACTTGGGAAAAGTAATCTTGTGAACTGTGTTGAGTGTGGAAAAAGTCTTAAGTGTATTACTGTTGAAGGACTTGAGAGCAAAGTTGGATGATACTCTCGAAGTGTTGATCTCGAAAAGACCGTTTCGGTAATTTGATTTATGGTGTATTTAAGGAACGACCGGTTGTCCGAAGTTAAGTATGTAACTTGGATCGTTATGGATAAAACGATGGAGAGATGAGGATTTAATTGGGAAGCATGGTATAGACTTCGACAACGTATGTGCGTGTAGAGTGTTATTGTGAATTGGTGAGTGGTATGGAAAACTCACAATTATGCTTTGGATGGTTTAAGTTTTGATAAGCAGTGACTCGAATATGATTGTAGTTCTATGTTGGTGTTACGTTAAGTTGGATGAGATCTCGTGTCAACAAGGAATCTTGAGTAAGTCGGAAAACCGTAGGTATAATCGATTTAGAATGTGGTAACTAGCATCGGAAACTGTTAAGCTATTTTGGATGCATTAATTTGAGTTTGGAATGGATTGAGAATTGTATATGTTGTGGTTGTAACAGTGTAACTCCTACACCTTTAGCGTCTAGAGAGTGTTGGACAGATGTTGAGATATTATGCGTTGGCAAAGGAATTATTCTACCATAGGACGTCAGTAAGTTTCTTGTACCGTTGATTAGTAAGGATCCCAGTGGATAAGTGTGTTTCCCCATGGACTATCAGCTACGTGGTAGTGCTTAAGAAGTGGTGGTATCCCATTGTTAGAATTGGAGTTGCGCAGTAGAAAGTGACGATGAAAGGACTCAGTCGGATTTATGAGAATCGGAGAAGAAATTGGTTGTAAGATTTGAAATAAGAAGATTTTGTTCTAAGTGTGTTGCCTTTTAGTGTGATACAAAGGATATGAAATATCGGATTGAATGAGTATAATGTACAACAACAGGCTAGATAGAATTGGTAATTGAGTTGTTTGACAATCTGTGAAGTGGATCGAATGTTAAAGGATTTACGGAATGATGGTTGTCGGTAATTATATCAAGTTAAGGAATCACTAAATTACCTCCCGAAGATTTGTTAAGTGTTTGTTATCCTAAACCAAGAGAAAGTGTTACGGTTTTGTTGTGACTCAGTAGAGGAGTATGAAGTGGTACCTTCTTTCCGAAGGTAGGATGCGACCAAGTCTTTTTATGGGCAACAGATGAATTGAGGAAATGCAAAATTAGGAATTAACTCGATATTGGAATAAGAATATGAATAAGGACGTGAAGTTTGATAATTTTTGAAATTAAGAATTTGGTCTGCGAAATCAAGTTGGATTATGGATACGTCAGAAATTGTAACGGACGTAAAGTTAAGTGTGAATCTAAGATCAGGATACAGACTGCGGTTTGTTGTTGAATAGAGGAAATTCGGGGGCGAATTTCAATTTAAGGGGGGGAGAGTGTAATACCCCGTATTATTTTAAATGTTCAATTGGATATCAGATGGGTATCTACGTACTCTATCTTTGATTAATTGGATTAATGGAATCCTCTAAGTACCTTAAGTATTATCAATTGGGATCAATAGAGCAACAAATGAACTCTGAGGAGATCAATTTATTATTAGTTCAAGAGAGACTTTTATGATAACTCAAATGATTGATCAATTGGTTGAAACGACAAAATATCAATTGGAGATATTTTGCTCTATTAGATTATATTATATAATATTGGTTATATATATATATATATATATATATATATATATATATATATATATATATATATATATATATATATATATACTTGGTAAGAGAATGAGAAAGAAAAGGAAATAGAAAGAAGAAGAAGAAAATGAGGAAGAAGAGAAAGGAGGAGAAGAGGAAAAGAGAGAAAAGCTTGGACCAACTTCTTCAAACTCCTCTCCGTATATCAGGTGGGTTCTAGATAGAAACTCTAAGTTCTAGAAATCAATGATTTAAACTTAGGTTAGATTTGAGAGAAAATGATTAATCGGATAAATCAATGGAATCTAACGGATAAAATGAGTTATAAACTGTGTTGTATGATCAATACGTGTGTAGAATCATCTATTTATGCTTGTTTGTGCATTGGGTGGTGTTTGGAGTGGGTTTTGGTCCCCAAAGGCCCAGCGGTGACGCTACTGCGATTTCTGGGTTTCACATGGTTCGCCTAGCGAACTTGGGGCGAAGCGCAGCGAACGGATTTTCGAGGGTTCGCCTAGCGAACCCGCCAGCGAAGGTCAACGAATGTTTGCCAGAGACGTTCGCCTAGCGAACTTTGTGTGTTTTCAGTTCTGTTTGGTTCTGACTTGCTTCACTGAGTTGTTCGCGAAGCGAAGGGCGAGGTGAAGGTTCGCTAGAGAGTTCGCGAAGCGAACTTTATGTCTGTTTTGGTTCTGTTTGTTCATTCGCCAGGGGCTTCGCCTAGCGAAGGCTGGAGCGAATGCTCGCTGGGTGTTCGCCTAGCGAATGTGACAGTTGGTGCAGTTTTGTTTCCTTCATAACTTTTGATCCGTAACTCGGATCGGGACGTTCTTGGTGTCATTAGAAAGCTATGACGACCCTCTATCTGATAAAAAGTGGAAATATTGGGTATTAATGAATCGGAGGGAACCCGAAAGGGGTGTTTTATGTGTTGTGTTATTATATGTGTTACTTGTAATAATTGTGATGTTACCATGTCTATCTAGTTGTGAATTGTGAATGAAAGTTATATGCATGCTTAAAATATGAATTAGGAAGAGTGAGGAAACTTACCCCAAAACAAATGGTATAATTTGATGACACTGAATTTCACCGTATTTTTTACTCCGATTTCGCATGCATTCTTAGTCTTTTAATGTCATTTTATTATGTTATTATTATGTTTTTCTTTGTTTTCAGGTTTTTAGTCTAATCAGAGCCCCGAGCGAGAAAAGGAGCGAAAAGGAAGTCGAAATGAGCTAAAATAGAGAAAATCAGCATTTTACACTTATGGCATCCACTATGGCGGCCGCCACAGGGTCTTCCATGACGTGGCCATGTCTCAAACTCCTCCCAACTGTTTTTCCCCACGATCTCCAACTGCCCAAGCAAGTTTACACTCATGGCGGGCGCCATGGTGTTGTGGCGGGCGCCACAAGAACAAAATGAGTTCCCTCCCAAATTCAAATGCTAGGGGCATCCTTGTCTTTTCCATATGTTTCCTTGCCTATAAATAGGACTTTAGATTTTCGTTTTTCATCATCCAAGCTTAGTTGTTCATAAGCATATATCAGTGTAATAGTGGTAATCGCTTCACATCGAGGTGTTACTACATTCGAGAGATCGAGTCTGTAAGAGCCTGTGAGATTGAGTCTTGGAGCACTCTGGAAGGAAGTTAATCCTGCCGCCATTTTACTTTCAGTTCGCATTTTATTCAACCACTCCGATTGGAGCAGGTTTTTATTACTTTACCTTTTGTCAACTTTATTTCTTGCATTGTCTTTTAATTTCATTTACTTTCCGCACTCGCACTACTTTCATTTATTTTCCGCACTGCTTTACTTTCATTTATTTTACGCACTCGCACTACTTTCATTTACTTTCCGCACTCGCACTTAAATACTTTTTTATGAAAAATCTAAAAATGAACTTTTACTTTACCATGTCTGGCTAATTTTATAAAGGTTAGAATGTGAAGATCATAACCGAACCGATAATCTGTACAATTGTTAGTGGAAACACTTAAGGGCTATTTTAACTTTCAATATAAGTTTTCCTGTTCTTAAATTCCGTTGGGTAAGATCGAAAGCCGTCCAACGCCTATCTAAACTTAATTGTTTTTAAACTATTTCGAAAACAGCGAAAGCGCTTTGTTTAGTTTATTAGGAGTTTTTAATTTAAAAAGAAAAGAGATTTTAAAACCATTTTCGGACGCGTTAAGAAGTTTAAAGTCTGGTTCGTAAGGACCTCTCTTTTTTAGAAAATCCAGGTTAAAATACTTTTCCACTTGGTCAAGATACTATATTTCTTAAAAATAGGTTTACTACTCTAACGCAATGCGCGCCTTTTTATCCGTGACAATAAGAGGGTTTGATTAGGGGGTACAACTCGGTTCTGAATACGCGAAAGCGACAGTTCCTGTCAAATTAGTTCTTTTCAAAGTAGAAAACATTGCCCGTAAGTAGTTCTATTAGCAAGTACTTGGATTATCAATTGGCTGTGTGAATTGCATTCGAACCTGTCTTTATCAATTAATTTTAATTACTTTATTTACTACCGCGCACTCTTCAAAACTACTATTTTCAATCACCTTAGATACACACCTTAACAATAGATAGCGATAGATTGACACTTGGTCTCTGTGGATACGATAATCTTTTATATTACTCTGACGCGTTCGTACACTTGCGAAAAAAACACGCATCAAGTTTTTGGCGCCGTTGCCGGGGACCAATTTCGTCAAATTTCGTACCCTGTTGTTATACCGTTTAGACTAAGGAAGTTACCCGCCGGTCAATGCGAAAAACTCGTAGTACCGGTAGTTTAGTAGACCCTCTAGCTGAACCAGAACGTTACGCTCGCACACGTTTATATTTCCGTAAACTTAGGAAAGCTATGGCCGAAGATCAAAATCAAAGACCTCTTAAGGATTTCGCCCAACCATCCAACGAGGAACCTAGTTCTAGTATAGTAAATCCAGCCATACCAGCTAACAATTTTGAACTTAAACCATCCCTGCTGCAGTTAGTACAACAGAGACAATTCGCAGGTCTTGCTACAGAGAACCCAAACCAACATTTGAAAAACTTTCTCCAACTAGCAGACACCTTTAAAACCAATGGAGCCCCTCCTGAGGCGATTCGCTTAAGATTATTTCCTTTTTCCCTCAGAGATAAGGCCCTATCTTGGTTAGATTCCCTTCCACCAAATTCCATAACAAGTTGGGAAGACCTTAGAAAAGTATTCCTTGCCAGATATTTTCCCCCAAGTAAGACCGCTGTTCTTCGAAACCAAATAACTAGATTTACCCAAAACCAAGGAGAATCGTTGTTCGAAGCCTGGGAGAGATATAAAGAGCTGTTAAGAGCATGCCCACATCATGGTTTAGAAAATTGGTTAATCATTCAAACCTTCTATAATGGACTTCATTATAACACTAAGATGACCATCGACGCCGCCGCAGGTGGCGCACTGATGAACAAACCTTACCCTGAAGCTAGTGCCCTTATCGAAGATATGGCCCAAAACCATCAATCGTGGGGAGTAGAATGAGCGACAGTGGAAAAGAAGGAAGCCCAAGGAGGAATACATGAGTTAAGCTCTATAGACATGATGCAAGCTAAAATGGACGCATTGGCCCTAAAAGTTGAGCATATGTGTACAACCACGAATACTGCAGCCGCAGTTTCGTCAGATTGTGAGATATGTGGGACGTAAGGACACCAATCCGCAGAATGCAGTCTGTTAAACGAAACCAGCTCTGAACAAGTGAACTACACCCAAGGAAACCCATTTTCAAATACCTATAACCCTGGATGGAAGAATCACCCAAACTTTTCCTATAAGAATAATAACCCTATCCAAAATACTGCCCCTCCGAGACAATCAAGTTATCAAGCCCCAAGATCAAATCAACCTATGCAACCTGTACCACCAAAACCGAGCCTTGAGAAAATCGTGGATAATTTTGTCGCTGCTCAAATCCAACAAAACAAGGAGTTCATGAACCAAAACGTTCATGTTAACGAACTAATTACCCAGTTAGGAACCAAGGTTGACCAAATAATCACTCACAATAAGATGCTTGAAACCCAAATCTCGCAGGTAGCTTTAAACCAAGCCCCTCAGACCACACCTGGAGGACAATTCCCTGGACAACCTCAACAAAACCCGAAAGGACAAGCAAATGCCATTACCCTACGAAGTGGGACCGCTTATGATGAACCTTGTAACCCGAGGTTGAGTGATCCCAAAACTTCTAAGGAAGATGACAACATCCCAGATAAAAAGAAGAAACCAGAGGAATCTGTAAACCAGGAAAGTCAAGAAAAAGGAGAAGAACCCAAAGACAAAACCTATATACCACCCCCGCCATACAAACCACCAATACCATATCCGCAAAGACTTAAACAAACCCAGATCAATAATCAGTATCAGAAATTTATTAAAGTTATAGAAAAACTTCACGTAGAAATCCCGTTCACAGAAGCCATTACCCAAATACCATCCTACGCAAAGTTTCTCAAAGACATCCTTACCAATAAACGTAGACTTGATGATCCGAAACCCTTGGAATGTAATTCTATTGCCGAAAATAAATTAGCAAAAAAGGATAAAGATCCTGGAAACTTTTCCATTCCTTGTACTTTGGGGAGTCATGTCATCGAAAAAGCTTTTCTAGACTTAGGAGCTAGTGTGAGCTTAATGCCCTTAGCGGTTTGCGAAAGGTTAAATTTAGGAGAGTTGCAACCTACCAAGATGTCACTTCAATTAGCCGATAGATCTGTTAAATATCCGATAGGCATACTTGAAGACGTCCCTGTTAGGATAGGTCAGCTGTTTATCCCTACTGATTTTGTTGTCATGGACATTAAAGAAGATGATGACATACCAATTCTTCTAGGTAGACCATTCTTATCGACTGCTGGAGCCATAATAGATGTCAAAAAGGGGAAGCTAACCTTTGAGGTAGGGAACGAGAAGATAGAATTTATACTTTCAAAATTTCTTATGGCACCTGTGATAGGAGACGCGTGTTATGCAATAGATATCATTGATGAATGTGTTAGGGAGTTAGAGCAAGAAGAAGTCATTGAAACAATTAAGCTGCCATCGACTCTTATTTTGGAAGATGACAATTATAAGAAACCCTACATCGATGATAACCTTTACGAATGTTTATCCCTTACCCCAGATCCTATGCCTTGCCCTATTAAACCAGCCTTGGAACTTAAGGAACTGCCTAAGAACCTGAGATATGAGTTTCTTGATGAAGAAATGAATCGTCCGGTTATAGTTAGTGCTGCCTTGAGACAAAAAGAAACAGATCAACTCCTGGACGTTTTACGAAGATATCCCTCAGCCTTAGGATATAATATCTCTGATCTGAAAGGTATAAGTCCATCCGTATGCATGCATCGGATTTCGCTCGAAGTAGATTCAAAACCTTCCAGAGAGCACCAGAGAAGGATAAACCCTATACTGAGTGATGTTGTCAAAAAGGAAGTTCTGAAGTTGCTTGAAGCAGGTATAATATATCAGATCTCGGACAGTAAGTGGGTGAGCCCTGTGCATGTGGTACCCAAGAAGGGAGGCATCACAGTTGTGCAAAATGAGAAAGGTGAACAAATAGCAAAGCGGATAGAAGGAGGTTGGCGTATGTGCATAGACTATAGAAAGTTAAATAAAGCAACTAGGAAGGATCATTTCCCTTTACCGTTCATAGACCAGATGTTAGAACGTCTTGCCAGACACTCTTACTTCTGCTATCTAGACGGGTATTCGGGATTCTTTCAAATACCTATACATCCAGAAGATCAAGAAAAAACTACCTTTACATGCCCTTTTGGAACTTTTGCCTACAGACGAATGCCTTTTGGACTCTGTAATGCCCCTGCTACTTTCCAACGTTGCATGATGTCAATCTTTGCAGATTATCTAGATGGAATCATGGAAGTATTTATGGATGATTTCTCGGTTTGCGGTTTTGATTTCCAAAATTGTCTTATCAACCTTGAGAAAATCCTGGAAAGATGTGTGGAGGTGAACCTTGTGCTGAATTGGGAAAAATGACATTTCATGGTGACTGAAGGAATTGTTTTAGGACATATAATCTCCGAAAGAGGTATAGAGGTAGATAAAGCAAAAATAGAAGTTATAGAGAACCTAAAACCCCCCAAGACTATCAGGGAAGTTAGAAGTTTCCTTGGACACGCTGGATTCTACCGCCGTTTCATCAAGGACTTCTCCAAAATAACAAAACCTTTAACTGGCCTGTTAATAAAAGATGCTGAATTCATCTTTGATGAAAAATGCAATGAAGCATTCAACCTTTTGAAGCAAGCATTGATTTCAGCACCCATTATGAAACCCCCTGATTGGTCTGAACCGTTTGAGATAATGTGTGACGCCAGTGATTACGCTGTAGGAGCCGTTCTAGGTCAGAGAAAAGATAAAAGATTACATGTAATATATTATGCCAGTAGAACCCTAGACGCCGCCCAGCTCAATTACGCAACAACCGAGAAAGAACTCCTAGCTGTAGTTTTCGCTATAGACAAATTTAGATCATATCTAGTAGGAGCCAAAATTATAGTTTACACCGATCATGCTGCCATCTGTTACCTACTAAGTAAAAAAGATGCTAAACCCAGGTTACTTCGATGGATTTTGTTGCTACAAGAGTTCGACTTAGATATCCGAGATAAAAAAGGCACAGAAAATGTAGTAGCCGATCACCTATCTAGGCTAGAATACCTGAATCCTGAGTTAGT
The DNA here is from genome assembly GCA_022829125.1 of Lathyrus tuberosus. NCBI lineage: Eukaryota > Viridiplantae > Streptophyta > Magnoliopsida > Fabales > Fabaceae > Lathyrus > Lathyrus tuberosus. The sequence continues at coordinate 616,163 of JALAZF010000727.1, read as the reverse complement.
ACCCATAAATGATGATTTTGCCTATGATAGATTGATAGCCCAGTTGGAAACCATTGAAGATAAAGAACCAGACCCTCATGAGCACTTCCAAAAATCCTTAGCTGTAAGTAACGTGCCCTGGTACGCTGATTTTGTTAATTACCTAGCCGCTGATATCATACCCCCTGATCTCGATTACCACAAGAAGAAGAAGTTCTTAAGTGATGTTAGAAATTTCTATTGGGATGAGCCACTTCTTTTCAAGAGAGGTAAAGATGGCATTTTCCGCCGTTGCGTTCCAGAAGACGAGGTAGAAAGTATAATTCAGCATTGTCACTCTGCACCTTATGGTGGACATGCAAGCACCTCTAAGACCTACGCCAAGATTCTTCAAGCTGGCCTATTCTGGCCTACCATGTGGCGTGATGTCCACGCTTACATTGTCAAATGTGATAGATGCCAACGCACAGGAAATATATCAAGACGCGACGAAATGCCTTTAAGAAACATCCAAGAAGTAGAACTCTTCGACGTATGGGGTATAGATTTCATGGGACCATTCCCACCATCTTTAGGAAACAAGTATATCTTAGTTGCAGTAGACTACGTGTCTAAATGGATTGAAGCGATAGCTGCACCCACAAACGACACTAGAGTAGTGATTAAATTATTTAAAAATTATATATTCCCCAGATTTGGAACACCCCGTTTAGTTATAAGTGATGGAGGATCTCACTTCGTATCAAGAATATTTGATAAGCTTTTAAGCAAGTATGGAGTTAAGCATAGAGTAGCAACACCATATCACCCACAGACTAGTGGCCAAGTGGAAGTATCTAATAGGGAGATTAAACAAATTTTAGAAAAAACTGTCTCTGTATCCAGAAAAGATTGGTCGCAAAAGCTTCAAGAGGCTTTATGGGCCTACAGAACCGCTTTCAAAACCCCTATAGGAACAACCCCCTACCAACTAGTCTATGGAAAATCTTGTCATTTACCTTTTGAGTTAGAGCATAAGGCCTATTGGGCCATTAAAAATTTGAATTTGGATTACCTAACTGCTGGTGAGAAACGTATCCTTGACATCCACAAATTGGAAGAACTCAGACAGCAAGCCTACGAGAATGCCATAATATACAAAGAAAGAACAAAAGCTTGGCACGACAAAAGAATCGTAAGAAAAGACTTCAACTTAGGCGACCCTGTTCTCCTGTTCAATTCTAGGCTACGACTCTTCCCAGGAAAGCTCCGTTCAAGATGGACTGGCCCCTTCAAAGTATCAAAAATTCTGAGGTCTGGAGCTGTTGAAATCAAAAACGAGACATGTAAACCATTCATCGTCAATGGACAAAGACTGAAGCTCTACGAAGGAGGAGACATTCCAACAACCTACTCCAGCCACACTCTAAGTGATCCACCAATCCCGACAAGAGATGTATAAGTTCCAGTCGTCAAGCTAACGACGTTAAACAAGCGCTGCATGGGAGGCAACCCATGATTTTCTTACCTTATTTACTCTTTCTACATTTTGTTTTATTTTATTTCTTGTTATATTTTTGTCAGGACTAATGTTTAAAATGTTTGTGTTTTACAGGACTTTCTTCCTAACTCTGTGCAGAATGCAGAACTTTGACGACATGCATGTGACTTTCAGGAATGACGCCCAGAGAGAGCGTTACTTTGTCCACTTCAGACGTCCTATGGCACCTACGAGGTACCCAGATCAGGCTTGCATGGAGGCTTTAGGCATTGAGCCTAGTGTCAGATTCTTATGCCACCAGCTTCAATGGGACCAGTTCGACGACCTGAACAACACCTATAGGAACCTCACTTTGGAGTTCCTCAGCTCGTTTTCTTATGACCCCTGGGCTGGACCAGATGGATGTGCTATTTTCAGGTTATTTGGGACTGAGTACTCCTTCACTCATAAGGAGTTTGGTGATTTATTAGGTTTTCAGACGACCCCTGATGCTATTCCTGAGACACCTATGGGATACTTTCTGAGTAGGGAAGTGGAGAAGTTCTGGAGTGATATCTCTGGTGGAGGGAGTCAGGATCCTTCCACCCAGTTCTCACATGTTATCCACAACCCTGCATTGAGGTATTTTCAGATGATCATAGCACACTCTTTCTTTGGATTGCCAGATGCTGAGACCTTGCTTAGTGAGGAGGAGATCTTTCTACTGTTTTGTGCGACCCAGTCACGTCCTGTGGCATGTGGGAACTTTCTGCTGAAAGGTCTTAGCAGTATTGCCAGGTCATCAGTAGGTATTATTCATGTGGGAGGTATTGTTACCCAGATTGCTGCTGCTTTAGGCCTTTCGCGTAAGTTGTTACATCTCAGGGTTTTCTGTGAATACACCACCATGGACGTTGATTTCTGCCTAGACAGAGGGTTGATAAGGAGAGCCTCTGCAAACCCCAACCAGTTCAGATTGTTGATCGACAACGAGGCTGTTCATTACTTTTTGCTGCCTGATCCGATGATGACCAGTGTTTATGACCCAGCTAATTGGAGATATGCTTTGGAGGGTTATGGAGAGACTATTGAGGAGCCTAGATCGCCTCCTATTGCTGAGTACACCCCTACACCTCCGTCTCCCAAAATCACTGTATTATCTAATAATTTGTCTTTGCAGCCACCCGATTTATACACCCAGGTTGTTGAGCTCCGCAGAGAGACTGCCAAGCTCAAGCAGGAGGTAGCTGATCTTGCTTTGCAGATTGAGGTATCTGATCTCACTCATGCTACTGAGGCAGACTCTTTATACCAGGAGATCGGAGAGCTTCGTCGCGAGATCGCTGAGCTTCGTGGATCCAGCCAGGCAGAGGAGCCAGCTGATTGATCATATTGCCCTGACTTACTACTCTATTATTTACTATTCAGTATTTCTGCATTTTCTTTACTTTTTAGCATATCTGGACACATTTCGTATTTTCGCATTTCCTATATTCCCTATGTACTTTGATTTTATATATATATATATATATATATTATGTGTGTTTTTATTTTTCCTTTTATATATATATATCCAATAATAATGTTATTTTTCTCAATATTTGATTTTTATTTCCACAAAAATTGTGCAAGTCCCGTGTTGAAGAAGAAAGCAAATGAGAACGCTATCGGGACCCCCGAGACGCAAAAGGTAAGAGAGGCCCATTCCAAAATTCAAAATTTTGGCCCAGGTCCGAAAATGACCTTATGGCGCCCGCCATAGCCTTATGGCGCCCGCCACGGCGTCCTGGTAAATACGGGGGAGAACTACATCTTCCACCATTTTTGAACCTCTAAACTCCCAAAACCCATTTTTCTCCTTTTCCAAAACTCCATTAAAACTCACAAAAGCTCCCACCTTTATTTAATACCCACTATCCATTAACCCTTTCAAACTTCCATTTGAAATTCCACCAATTAAAATCCATAAAAATCTCACCTTTACCAACTTATATTTAAACCCATCTTCACTATCTTCAAATCAATTCAAGGAGCAAGCTATGGAGTTCGAAGGATATATTTTGCGAGAAGGAAAACCCAGGGATAGGCAGAGGAGGAATATTCAAAGGCTTCAAGGTCGAGAAATTCTCTCGACGAGGTACGTGGACGACAACTGTCTCTATACCTTGGGTATTTATCATAGTGTTTATCATTTACTTGATTTTTTGGGACTGCACTCTATTTTTGAAAACCAAGAACCAACCTTTGAGAAACTGACAATTGAGTTTTTAAGTTCTTTGATCTACACTGTCCACCCTAACACTGCTAGCACAGTCGGTACTGTCCAATTTAGAATGTTTGGAATAGAATATAAGTACAGTACCGACGAACTAACAAGTCTGTTAGGGATTCCTCTTTGGGAAGGTGCTATTTGTGAGACCCCTTTGGATGACGGATGGTCGGTCGATGCATTTTCTTTTTGGCAGAGATTGTCGAATAATTTAATAACTTCTTTTGAAGGAATTCTTGCATCGACCATCCACAACCCGGCCATCAGAGTTTTTAGATACCTGTTGGCATGTACTATTTTTGGCCGGGATAATCCAAATAAGGTTAATGCTAAAGAGCTTCAGTTTTTACAAGGAAGTCTCACAAATAGAAGAATCAATCCGGTCCCGTTTATGCTTTCTCACATGTCTGTTACTATTAATAAAGCAGGACCGATTGTTTTTGGAGGACTAATTACGTCTATTGCTCGGGCACTAAACCTGAACAATGAGATAGCCACACTAGAGCCCTTAACTCCTCGCACAATCAACCTAAAATTTCTAAAAGATATGAAATTGTGCCGAGCGAGAAGAGAGGGTGGTTTTGTATTGATGATCCATGGTGTAGCTATCCCATCTGTTGCCTTGCCCTGCAGTAGACGTACCGATGTACGTAATGAAAGGAACTGGACCTATGATTTAAATGCTCCACCTGTTCTAGGTCCACTTCCTCCTAATATTCCTGATACGGAGGGACACGACACTGACGAAGAATTTGAGCGGAGAGATCAGTCTCCCATACCTCATGTGTCCCCCCATCATCCTTCACCACCACACACCGCACCCTCTTCCTCTAACCCTTTTGCAGGTTCAGTCCCTGGATCCTATGTCACTGAGGAGATGTGGCGTGACCTTATGGCTAGAGAAGAAAGGCGAGATGACCTTCTCTCTACCATTCAGCAACAACTGACGGATAATATGAGCTTCATGGAAGAATCACGGCGGAGGACAGATCGCTCCTTCGAGTCCGTTTCTCGCACCTTGCTTGCGATAGCAAACGAGCAATCCCGTCAGCAAGACTTCAACCGCCGGCATTACGAGCTTATGGAGGCTACTCAAGGTTCCGTTCTAGGTAACCTTCGACAGGTCAGAGATGCCCAGGCAGCCTTATCAGCCCGATTGGACCGGAGAGACCAGCATCGTAGCAGATCCCGTCGTCCCAGGCATTCCCAGCAAGACGACGAGGGCACCAGTGGTCCACATCAGTAGTTTTACAGGTTACTCTCCTTATCTTATTTCGAAACATTGGGGACAATGTTCGATTTAAGTGTGGGAGGGGATTTTATTGCTTTCTATTTCCATTTTTTAGTTAGTTGTTTATTTCTTGTTTTTGTCTATGTCTTTTTTCTAGAAAATGCATGAGTCTGACGAGTCACCAGTACAGTGTATCCCTAGTGCACCCTCATTTTTCCCCATTTCTTTAGCCAAAAAAAAAAAAAAAAAAAAAAAAAAATTGCAAAAAGAAAACATTGTTGTTCTATACGTTTTTTGGGCTTTAAGACAGGTTTGGATTAGGATGTGGTGACTTAGGTGAACTTTTTGAAACATTAGTATCGTTTTAGCACCATAAACTTCACGAATATAGGAATCATTCCAAAACCCCATGTACCATGGCCTTAATTATCATTTCCAAATTTGTCCTAAGTAGTTTATTTCAGCAGTCAGCTCCGGCCTAAGCATGTTCTACGTAGGGGACCGATGAACATAAGTGAATGATCCAGTAAAATAAATAAAGAATAAGGCAAACTCCGGATAGATGACCCTCACAAGGTCGTTTAACCCAAAAAGTTGAATTGTTGCCACACAAAAAATATAATTTTAGCTCACCCATTGTTAGTTGGTTCAGAGGTATCTGGCGCTGAACTCGGTAGGGCGGATTACGATCCGATCCCCCACAACTGCATTTGGGTTAAATAAAAGGGTTTACACAGTCTTATGTGCCAGAAACCCTATGTTTTGGATCAGAATCACTAACAGGTCACTCTACTATGAAACATGTACGGATAACGGGCTTAATGTGATTGCGCCTGAATGAAAAGGACCCAAAAAAGAGATGAAGAGGTAGGCCTAGTTATTGTGGGATGGTACGGTTGATTAATATAAGAATGAAGTTTATGTCCGCCTCTGCGGATAAGTGTCATTACGATACCCTTGGTTCACTTAGTACCTGTCACTGCATCCTGACTTGAACTTAGAAGCCCTTTTTGCCCGAATCACGTGTCAGCACTAGTTTTCTTACTTTGAGCTTTAAATGTTTTGCTTGAGGACAAGCAAAGGTCTAAGTGTGGGAGAATTTGATGACACTGAATTTCACCGTATTTTTTACTCCGATTTCGCATGCATTCTTAGTCTTTTAATGTCATTTTATTATGTTATTATTATGTTTTTCTTTGTTTTCAGGTTTTTAGTCTAATCAGAGCCCCGAGCGAGAAAAGGAGCGAAAAGGAAGTCGAAATGAGCTAAAATAGAGAAAATCAGCATTTTACACTTATGGCATCCACTATGGCGGCCGCCACAGGGTCTTCCATGACGTGGCCATGTCTCAAACTCCTCCCAACTGTTTTTCCCCACGATCTCCAACTGCCCAAGCAAGTTTACACTCATGGCGGGCGCCATGGTGTTGTGGCGGGCGCCACAAGAACAAAACGAGTTCCCTCCCAAATTCAAATGCTAGGGGCATCCTTGTCTTTTCCATATGTTTCCTTGCCTATAAATAGGACTTTAGATTTTCGTTTTTCATCATCCAAGCTTAGTTGTTCATAAGCATATATCAGTGTAATAGTGGTAATCGCTTCACATCGAGGTGTTACTACATTCAAGAGATCGAGTCTGTAAGAGCCTGTGAGATTGAGTCTTGGAGCACTCTGGAAGGAAGTTAATCCTGCCGCCATTTTACTTTCAGTTCGCATTTTATTCAACCACTCCGATTGGAGCAGGTTTTTATTACTTTACCTTTTGTCAACTTTATTTCTTGCATTGTCTTTTAATTTCATTTACTTTCCGCACTCGCACTACTTTCATTTATTTTCCGCACTGCTTTACTTTCATTTATTTTCCGCACTCGCACTACTTTCATTTACTTTCCGCACTCGCACTTAAATACTTTTTTATGAAAAATCTAAAAATGAACTTTTACTTTACCATGTCTGGCTAATTTTATAAAGGTTAGAATGTGAAGATCATAACCGAACCGATAATCTGTACAATTGTTAGTGGAAACACTTAAGGGCTATTTTAACTTTCAATATAAGTTTTCCTGTTCTTAAATTCCGTTGGGTAAGATCGAAAGCCGTCCAACGCCTATCTAAACTTAATTGTTTTTAAACTATTTCGAAAACAGCGAAAGCGCTTTGTTTAGTTTATTAGGAGTTTTTAATTTAAAAAGAAAAGAGATTTTAAAACCATTTTCGGACGCGTTAAGAAGTTTAAAGTCTGGTTCGTAAGGACCTCTCTTTTTTAGAAAATCCAGGTTAAAATACTTTTCCACTTGGTCAAGATACTATATTTCTTAAAAATAGGTTTACTACTCTAACGCAATGCGCGCCTTTTTATCCGTGACAATAAGAGGGTTTGATTAGGGGGTACAACTCGGTTCTGAATACGCGAAAGCAACAGTTCCTGTCAAATTAGTTCTTTTCAAAGTAGAAAACATTGCCCGTAAGTAGTTCTATTAGCAAGTACTTGGATTATCAATTGGCTGTGTGAATTGCATTCGAACCTGTCTTTATCAATTAATTTTAATTACTTTATTTACTACCGCGCACTCTTCAAAACTACTATTTTCAATCACCTTAGATACACACCTTAACAATAGATAGCGATAGATTGACACTTGGTCTCTGTGGATACGATAATCTTTTATATTACTCTGGCGCGTTCGTACACTTGCGAAAAAAACACGCATCATAATTCTAGGTGGTGACTAGGATTGATGGATAATCTAGATGGCGATGCTTGTGCATTCGATGTAGATGTGCATCCTTGCCGAGTAATGGTCTAGAGGAGAGTGAAACACTAGTATGGAACATGTGGTTAACCTTTGTGGATTTGAACCGGCATGTGAGGCCGAGAGGCATTATAGCCTTGTGATTGTCGAATACAATCGTGGTGTTGTGTATGATCACGTAATTGTAACCGGATTATTTATTTGAGTGTAGTTTCATGAGTCTCGGACTCCTCTGAAATGGATGCACAACTACTTGGCAGGTTTGATTCCCCGTGCTGTACGAATGGCGCCCATGGAGCGTAGGCTTGTGACGGTATAAGGCCCGTGAGAAGCGACGGTTCATAACGGTATAAGGCCCGTAGAACCCGAATCCATTCGTATGTCAAGTAGATTGCAAGGATCCATGACCCGAATCGACTTCTAGACGTAGAAGAGGCCGGGAATAGGGGATACCTTGGCGTGGTTATCGATTAGTGATACTTGTGGGTTGATAAACTCATGGCATGTTTCCATATAGTGTGAGAATTGAATTGTAAACTCAAGAGTCCTTTCCCTTCCCCCGGATTTGAGTTAGGATCGTTAGAACCTTGTAAAGCCGAGAGAATCTATAAGATAGGGAACTCACTGAGATTTGATGTATCTCACCCCACTATAGTTGCTTTATTTCAGGTTCGGATTGCAGGATGATTTACAAGTGGAGCTATGATTGGATGTTTCAAGAGAAGCTTAGTTAAGCTTATTCCGCTGTGTATTTTATTGTTCTTGTACAATGAGGAATATTGTATATTGATCTTAGTTTTATTTTATTTTTGGCTAATTTCCATAGCTTGTACCATAGTTGTATTATGTTTTAGAAACGGACAAGTATGTGAATTATGTCATTAGGAACTTTTGATGTGTCAGTACCAAATAAAAACACCTGTATGGTATTATTCTAGATGAATATTATACAGGGCATTACAAAACACGTAATAAAGGTTAACGTGTATTGCGCTTAAGCCTTCTATGTGGGAAGTGGGGAATGAGGGGCTTCCTCTCATTCTTCTAGGATACCTAGTGTACGTCCTGTTGGGGATGATGCGCGAAGTATTCGTTCCTGTGTTTAAGACTTTGGTTCAATGCAAGTTACAAATAACTGTAAAAAACACTTATTGCTTAAAAAACTCCAAACAAACAATAACGTCTTTCCTTCAGGAATTCTTCTCTCATCTCACTCACTCTCGACGTACGAACGTGCTTCTTCTCGTTCTCTCGCAAGACGGTAACGCCTAAGTCTCCATACAGCGAGCTGCAACACCTGAGCTAGAACGTTAGCCGTTCCATTAAAAAACACAATCCACCCCTAGTGAGGGGAATTACGTCGCTCTGATTCTCATGCTCCCGATGAGATACGTAGGCAGTGGGGTAGGGCCCATGCGAGCACTTCTTTTATTTTCCCTACATTTGTTTCTTAGTTTCTTCCCGTTCTCGTTTCTTCTCCGGTCCTGTAGCAGTGGAGCTCCAGACGACGACACCCTTTGATGCAGACAACAAGCTGTCGCGGTGAAAATTGGATTCCATAATTATTGGTTAACTAGGATCACATTTCTTTTAATGCCACCACCGCCTTTGATTTTATCCAAGGGAAAGGAGAAAGACTGAATACCCACAATGCAATGCAAATGCACTTAAGATTCTAAGGTTCGGGGGTTGGTTATACCTAAGAAAGGTGTTAGCATCCTAGATATCAGTAGTACTCTACAGGAACCTCTTGATTTTATTTTATGTTATTTGTTATCTGTTTTGGTAAGGGTTTAAGGGTAGGTGATTTATTATTTTTATTCCTAAGTGTGCTCGACAATATATCGCATCTTGTGCCTACATATCCTGTCAGGAGGGAATCAGAGCACTTGTAGTTCCTTATTAAGGATACTAAATTGTTTTAAAGGTTTAGAAGAGAATATGAGTCATCATCTTAAGAAAGACCACCACGGTTTTGAAAATGTTTGTATTTTGTGGGGTACGGGATTGTATGTCCCTTCTTTGAGATGATTAACATCTAATTCTCTTGTGTGGAGAATTAGGTGGGCTAAAGTTTGATTTAAAAACCAAAATTATGGGGGGACTAACCTAGGAAATCTATCCTAAGTTGTCTAATAGTCTTAACTTAAGGGTGTCGAGTATGAATGCAAATGATGTGCACCATGCACAATAACATGGTTATCATGCATGGGATTTTCCCTTGAATATTTATGCGGTTAATTATATTATTTAGGCGAGTGTGCTAGCAAAGTGATGCTAGACTTGTGTCCAGTGATCGGTAGGTCGAATGCGATGCCCGAAGGCGATCGACTTATATAGGTAGAAAATTGGCTCGACGTTGGATCGAGGATTTTTATTTATTTTTGAAAGGGTTTAGACATAAGCAAGAACAAAAATCAAATACACAATACATAAACAAAGCATACCACCAAAGCGTTCTCACACGAGCCTATGGCTAATCGTAACGAGAGATTTCTAAAGGTTTGGTTTTTAACTTAATTATTTTACTTAAGATCAATACTATCGTTATTATTACGGGGAGGCTAGGGAAGTTTTAATTATAAAAGGATTTAGTTTTAGGGGGGGTACTATGAAAAACGTTTTAGATTAGTTATCATAAAAAACTCTAAAGTTAATTAATTATAATTTGGTTTAAAGAAAAAGTTAATTCCACCACAAAAAGGGGTTAGATTAATTATAAAAAAAGAAATAATTATTTTAGTGCTAATCATTATAAAAGATTAAAGTTGACTAAAGAATTAATTATTAGTTCTAAACATTATTATAAAAAACTTGGTTTTTAGTTACTATCAAAAAAGGGTTCGGATTAATTATTAAAAGAAAGCTTAATTTTATTATAAAAGAAAATTAATTAATTATTATGAAAGGTTTAATTTAATTATAAAAAAAAGTTTTAAAATTAAATTGTTATAAGAAGATCTTAAATCAAATTACTAATAAAATGATTTATTCTTAATTAGAAAAAAAAGATTATTAAGTTTTAATTGGTTATAATAAAAATTTAATTTTAACTAAATAAAAAAAGATCTAACGGAAGAAAAAAGGGGTCTCTCCTATTCTCAACTCTCACTCTCTCGATGAAGAAACGAAACTAGGGTTTTGACCCCAATCCGCCGTCGCCGATCTCGCTATCTCTCACGTTCTCTCATCTCTCCGGCGACCTGCAAAAAAAACAATAAAAAACAAATAACCCCACCCCACACGGCCCGTTACCCCGATTTCACTATTTCATGATGATTACAGTTACATGAGAAAGGATAAACCAGCAAAAGCGAGAAAAGAAAAGGGTGGGTCAGCGATGGCGGCGAGAACTTCACGGATCTCCGTCGGGGAAGAACTCCTTTCTCTCTTTACCTTTTTATTTCGCGAGCCTGGTTTGCGTTGTTGCTTTGCTTCTTCTGCTTTGAATGTTGCGGCGATGATGATCACCTCCGGTGTTCTGAGCCTGGGTCGGTGGGTTTGGAAATGGTTTTGGTAATTTTGCGTGTGACTGCTTGATTTTGTGATTTGTCTCTCTTTCGTCTCTGGTTTTTTTCGTTGTTCTCTGATGCCTAGGGGCTGGGTATTTATAAGGCCGATGATGATTCAATTGGGAAGCTTCTTTTTGCTGATTTGATCTTGTGTTTAATGCCGATTTGATTGTGTGGTAATGTGTGATCTGATTTGATTTGGATTTGGGAAAGTTTTGGACTGATTTGAATGCATTGATGATTCAGTTTTCAAATCTGAAAAGTTTTTGGAACCTTTTTGAAAACCTTCCTTCTTCGTCTTGAAACAATTCTGATGTTGCTGATTTGGAAAATTTTTGAACCTGAAATTGAATTGTTACACGCTTGATATGATATGCTCAAATCGATCCAAAATTGGAAGGAAAAGGTGTTGGCGGCGTCTTTACGATGTTGCCCTCCATCCTTGGTTTTGAAAATGAGGAAAATTTCTGATTCAAAAATACTCTGAGGCCAAAATAGGGAATCCCGAAAAGTTTTGGACGTACTTCCTTGTGTTTGTATTGCAACAGTGGATACTTGAAATTATCGCTTATGGGTTTATTATTATTTTCTTGTATGACGATTTTGAATGTACATTTGTGTTGAATCTTGATGGGTGTTGATGTGAATTCTTTCAATTTCTCAGCCGTGTTTGTGTACTGATGGTGTTATGGTTGTGACTAAGGTTTTACCACCTGTTGATGCAACTTAAATTTTCCAAATACAGAGGAAGAGTCATGGCAGCAGCCGATTGGAAATTCCAAAGTGGTGATAGTTGACAGCATAATAAAGGTGATGGAGAGTGTGCTTGGAATGGTACTAATCCTAGGCCTCTACACACTATCAAGAGGATAACACAATTTTATGTAGACAGAACCGACAGGGAGAAAAACTGCCATCTGATTGTCCTTAAAATCTTGGTATTCCATCTGTACGAATGATTTGAACCCTCATCTCCTCTTGTTTTCTCCTTTTCAAAACTTTAATAGTTTATTAACTTGCTCATGAAATCAGGTTCCCTTGTTGAGCTGTAACAAAGGTTTCCAGGGCTTCTGTTTCCTTTCCGTCGGCTTTAATGTGTTGGAAATTGCAGATGGAAGTATTCATCACGACCCTGGCTGGAACGGTGATCACCCTGATGAAAGAGAGGATCCCTGTAAGTTTGCAACTCCGGTAATGAGTTTTGAGTTATGTTTACGGAAATGAGTTTGATTTTGTCATGAGAATCTTTAATCATGTTGGAGACTTGTTTTAGAAAATAGATCAAATGGACTGATGATTTGTTACTCCTATAACAGGCATTCTGTCAAATTCTCCATATGTTGCAACGTACTCGGATACGCGAATGTCTTCACCTCATACATCAGCCATAGCCTCCAGTACCAACAAGGTAAAGTGTTTTCTCCTACGTCTGGAAAAATGCATTACAACACCAAATTTACTTCCTGAAAACAAATTATCAGTCTGATTTTCCTTTATGTCCCCAAGTCAGCATGTATGACCTGAAACCTCCCACGTTCTGGAAATAGGATTGGAAGAATCCTACCGGGCCCCCAAATCTCCACGTGACAGATCGTCCGCCATGGCAACTCGACAAGAATCTGCAAGGAGTCAAAAGGTAACATGAGAAGTCAATCTTAGAAACTGCATAAAATCTGTGAGCCCATCATCATTAATCATTTACAACTTGAATTCCCATGTTTGGATTGATTATTTGCAGTTCGTGATAATTCTAATACATCATGATGTGCCTGCCTTGGGTCTTCATCTACAGAGCTGTCAACAACAATTTTGTAATCGCGCAACCTGCTCTCAAAGACTTAACAACGAGTCTCAAGGTACCTCAACTGATTTGAAATAACTTTGATTGAGTCTTTTTACTTGAACTTGGCAATGTAAACAAGTTAGATTGTGATCAACTATAAGAATTATTTGGTAATGATTTGCTTTGTGGTACTGTTTGAGGGTTTGTTCCTGTTTTCCAAATTGGTAACCGTGTTTAATTTCCTTTTGTGTTTGAACTGTACAAAACTCTCTTGAATTACTTCCATGGCTTCGTTCTGGACAGGTGTGCGAACGACATGAATTGTTTCTACCAACCTGAGACTGTAGCATGCTCTACACGTTGCAAAGTAGTGGCGAGGTATCTTCCCATTTTCATTCTCAATTCATTTTCGATTATAACAAGCTTGTAGGGTGTAGAAGAGCTTATTGCTTGCTAATATTTGTTTTACTGCAGTTAACCTCAAGAGAATGTGAATTGATTCCTTGTTATCATAGGGATTTAGATTGTGATGTCACGAGTTGCTCAATTTCTCAGGTTACACGATAAGTCTTCTATATTTCTCCATGAATTACCAGGAAGGATGGAGGAGAACGACGGGTTTCAATGTGTGAGAGAGCTGGTATATGCTTGGTTAGACATGGCACAATAGTATTTTGGCATGGCAGTGATTGTTATTAATGTACTGAGATGGTGTGATAATGGCACAATAGTCAGCCTGCAAGAGCACATTGCCTCGTATGCAATTTCCACGAGAATATACAATGTAAACTCTTGAAAATAGTGCAATTGTGATATCTTTGATTGTGTAATGTAATGAACCTTCACACTTAAACTTTGGAGGCTGGCGGTGGTTTATGATGTAATTTGTGATGTAATCTCCACTTGGACGTTTGAATATGGGAATGATCTTGTATCAACTTGTCGTCACACAAAAGCCTTTGCGTTTTGTATTAATAGCTCTATAATAATATTTTGATTCAATTAGAACTTGACATTGTCATGACCTTTGAGTAAACTGTAGCTTGTACCTTCTTTTGGTTGTTACTTTTGTGAGCATTTTGAATTTAAGTTTGACGTTACACTTCAAAAGTAACTTTGCAACTCCAATTTATGTAATGCATTTTTGCAAATTAATACCCTTGCACAACAAATATTTATCTTGTGAATTGCAGTCAAAGTGGTATATGCTAATGCTGTAATTACGTGCATCATGATTTCAAATGGGGCCTTCCATGGGTAGTCATATTTCTTAATCAAAAAGAACATCCAGGCATGACTTTGAGAATCCTTGTGGGTTTGATTATGCCTTTCATCTTTGTATGTGGTGCACCTCTTATGCCTTGACCTTATCTTTGTTTATGAAGTAATGGTTCCGAGACCCTCTTGGATAAATCAACCATCAATAATGCCAATTTGAATAGTGTTCTCTTTTAAGCTTGGAAAATCACTTTTTTTGAATAAATTCAACAAATACTTCCCATCACCTATCTTGGTTCGTTACGTAGCCTCGGGGTCGATTTGAGTATGGTTCAACATTCACCAAAGCAAAGCATGACTACTTAATAATGAGAATGAGGGCATATCTCTCCTTTATCTCCTATTGGAATTATTGTACCTACACAAACAGGTTAGTGATAAAACATGCACACAAAGACCTAAAGATGCTATGCAAAGAACAAGGCGGGGATCTTAGGGTCAAAAATTAGGGTGCGATAGATGCCCCTATTTAAGTTTCTCCTATTCGGAGATATGGAGATTGAAATCTTCGTCTCGACGAGATAGGGGAGACTTAAATACAAACATGCACAAAATTTTTGGCCGTAAGATGCCGCCAAATGCACATGCTATGATATGCTATGCAAGACAAGGAATCTGTGAGGGATAACGTCACGGGGGATAATCGATATTGGAGCAAGGAAAGAAAGACCCGACGAGGATGACCTAGCGAGACAAGACACCACGGGGAAAGATCTAACTCCACTGAGGGGAAAAGAGACTACCAACTGACAATCACAAGGCAGCTAAGCACATGGCAAGAAACTTGAAAGGAACAGGATAACTTACTACCAACGGCCGGTAGCCTAAGCCAAGGTATCCAGTTGCAATAAAAGGGCATATATTACCTACTATCACACAGGATAGCCTAAGCAGAGATAATAAAGTGGGGAGGAAAGATCACCTACTATCAAACACGGTAGCCTAAGCAAAGGTGTCCGACCAAAAGGTGTGTCACCTACTATCAAGCATATGATAGCCTAAGTCAGGTAAACACAAGAAGGGGAGATGACCTACTACCACCACGGTAGCCTAAGCGAGGCATCTGACCCAAAAAGGTTGTGTTACCTACTATCAAGCATATGATAGCCTAAGCCAGGTAAACACAAGAAGGAAAGATGACCTACTACCACCACGGTAGCCTAAGCGAGGCATCTGACCAAAATACAGACATTTTACCTACTATCACACGATAGCCTAAGCAGAGGTAATAAACTGGGGAAGAAGGATCACCTACTGGCAACTCGTGGCAGCCTGAGCAAAGGCGTCCGACCAAAAAAGGTGTGTCACCTACTATCAAGCATATGATAGCCTAAGCCAGGTAAACACAAGAAGGAAAGATTACCTACTACCACCACAGTAGCCTAAGCGAGGCATCTGACCCAAAAAGGTTGTGTTACCTACTATCAAGCATATGATAGCCTAAGCCAAGTAAACACAAGAAGGAAAGATGACCTACTACCACCACAGTAGCATAAGCGAGGCATCTGACCAAAGTACAGACATATTACCTACTATCACACGATAGCCTAAGCAGAGGTAATAAACTGAAATAAGCTTCAACAATCAAGGTGATGATCCAGCTTCTTGAAATGTTCCACTTAGGAAGAGTAAATACTTTCCCATGCCCCACTGTTGTATGCCACGGGCAAGTCTTGAAAATAAGTGTTGTGAGGTTGTCTGCCTCAAACAAAGTCTTGAATTTCCCACCCTCTTCAAAGAGATATCATCTGGTGGGAGTAACTTGAATAATGGATTCACTGGAGGTAGCCATTGTAGAGCGATATGGCTGTAGTTGAAATTTTAGTGAAGTAAATAGAATTCTTGCAATGGGAGTTCTCAAATAAAGAGAATGCCTGTAAAGTCCTCAATAAGTTTCCCGGACGGATTTCTGGTGAGATAACATCTGTCGGAGAATAAATGTAAAATCTTGATAACTTGCTGGGGATAGACAAATTGTCCTGAGGAGATTGTCATCTGTCGTAGAAATCTTGATAAACGAACTGCTCAAATAAAGAGCTGCTACTTGTTGTCTGGGTATAACTCCCTTGAAAATGTAGTAATCATTAGAGAAATAATTTGTCTTCCAAAGAGATCTTCAAGTAAACTCTTCTTGGAGAGACAAAGTGCAAAATAAATGCACGCTTAGTCCAGGCTTAATATCTCAGAGATATCAAAAATTGTGATTGTCAGGGACCAAAGTTCAATCCAGGAAATAGCTGGAGAGAAACGGTCAAACAAGGACTCCATCCATTGAGAAATGAACTCAACGGGTTTATCTTTATCCACAACTGGAAAAGAAAACTAAAGCAACCATCTTCCACGAGGATCGAGCTCAATGGGGAATTAAAAAGTATGTGCTTTTTCTGCCTAGGGCTGACGATTCTACCTGGAGAGAGCAGACAAAACCCAGTCACTTGGGGATAACCGCGGCCAAATTGACAGAACAAACAACACAAAAGATGCAAGATGCGAAAAGCGCCACATGCCATGAATCTAAATGCAAGGATGCCATGTTATGCTTATGCTTATGCTGACAAAACAACAATAAGAAGCAAACAGGAGACAAAAACAAGCATCTCGATACGGATACTCGGCCAATCTTTACAATAAGAAGCATCACTGGGGATGAAAGGAGATCCATATATGGAAACAAATCCCACTTCAAAGCTTCTCTGGGGAAAAGAGAGCACTCTACTTGGGGATGAACATCGTGACTTCACTTAGGACTGTCAAGATGAATCTTGTCACTTTGTTGAGAGATGAGGAAGATTCACTGGGAACGAATCAAACTCATGATAGACAAGACTTTAATGGGGATAAAATAAATATCCGCTGTGGACTGAAATAGTCTTGAACGAAAGTTGTAGCTGGATAAAATAAATATCCGTTGTGGACTGAAATAGTCTTGAACGAAAGTTGTAGCTAGATAAAATAAATATCCGCTGTGGACTGAAATAGTCTTGAACGAAAGTTGTAGCTGGATAAAATAAATATCCGCTGTGGACTGAAATAGTCTTGAACGAAAGTTGTAGCTGGATAAAATAAATATCCGCTTCGTCTGGGAAACTTGGATCAATAGTAGTTGAGAATATCGGAGATAAAACTTCGAAAGGATGAAATAAACATCCGCCTTCACTAGAGAAGATTGATAATGAGGAGAGAAATAAACGCTCGCTTCGCTGGGGAGAGGTCGAAACCAAAGAAGTTCACCGGGGATAGTCGTGATTACCTGGAGTGAAACTTACTAGGGAGTTGCTACATTACCTGGAATAGAAACCCTTTGAGACATGGATTATGGATGAAGACTCTGCATTGATGACCTGCAAGGTAGTCGCCATTTTGATTAACAGTTGTTGTGAATGGATAAAAGTAATCTTCACTTCTCAAAATGCCCCAGATCATATGGTTTAAGAGAAGATTCCAAGAGGATTTTACAGAAAACTTGGTATCCAAGGTGTTCCAATGTATTCCAACTCTTGGAGGGATTCGTCGAATCTCAACGTAACTGGCTCGGATTGACGGTATTCTGTGCAGTGAGTCTTCAAACAATGGAGAGATTTTCCAAATCTCGACGTAACTGCCCCAGATTAACGGTGTCCTTAATCTTCGAACTTGTCCCTTGGGGTCAGACAATGAAAGAAGTAGCTGGGAAACAACTTGGAGAGATTTATCAAATCTCGACATAACTTCCCCAGATTGATGGTGTTCTAAGTCTTCGGGATTGGAGAGATTTATCAAATCTCGACTTAACTGCCCCAGATTGATGATATTTTGTATAATCGAGTCTTCGAACTCATTCTTCAGACTGTGGAGTAATAGCCGGGAAATAACTTGCCCCTGCTCAGCAAGGTCTTCAGGTGACGTTCCCCTGGGTACTATCATCTCCTTGAAACAGTACTAAAGTTTAGCTCATCATTGCCACACATATGTTGATTTCTATGATGTCAAGCAATGTTAGCAAGTAGAAAATGTTAATTCTGAAACAGATAATGCGACAAACGTTTGTCTTGAAGTTTATTTAAAAATATTTTTGTGATTGAATTGCCGATTTTATAATGTCAAGACAGATTTGAGCGTAGCTTATAGGAGTCAGGAAACGATATCTCAATGAGTATGCTTTTGAAATAAACCTTGTTTCAATTAGGTCTTTTAAGGGTTGTATCTTGGATTGGTTCACGGTTTAAGAAACAAAGGATACAAGGCTCAAAGATTGTTTGTACCCACCCAATCTTCGTGATACTTTCACTCCATTTTTGAAAATTACCCTGCCCCAGGTTAAGAATGAGGTTTTTTGATTTGGAAGAAAGAAAACTCCTACTTCAAGGCTCAAAAGGGTTAACGAGAGTTTATCTCCTTATATCTCCGGTGTTTAGGATTTTTGAAATAATGCCTTATATCACTAGCAGAGTTTTATTCAAAAGCATACAACACGAGATCTAGCGTTTGGTTTCATAATCCTCCATTCAGTTCTCTGCCGAGGCAAGAGATTGGGCAGCATTGACATTATAAAATAGCATTTTAAAAATGAGTGAAACGAATGGATTTCTTCAAGACAAACATTATTATTTCATTAATTATTCAAAACAAACAAGTTCTTACACGTCAAAACAAATGCATTAACGAACTTAGAAAATTAACATATGAAAATAGCAAATAAGCTTAAAATATGGCCAGACATAGCCTGGAGAAAACTGCCATGTGTATCAATCCACCATGTGCAAGGAGGGTATTGCTTCTTGTTCGAGTGAGAGATGGATCTCAACTTGGGGTTCGCACACTTCGAAAGACAAGACCCCCTTCTGAACCATCTCTTTCACTTTCTCCTTCAAGACATAACATTCCTCGATATCATGGTCGGGTGCCCCTTGATGGAAGGCACAGAAGGCATCGGCTTTGAAATAACTCCCATGGGTCACCGGGACGGATAGTGGAGTTTCCTTCTTGATTAAACCATGTTGTAAGAGTGTTGGGAACAAATCAGCGTAGAGCACAGGGATATCCAAAATTTTGCCCCTTCGTTCAGCTGGTTGGTCGGTGGAGGAGGCAGAAAATCCATCCTGGCGTTGGGATGTGGCCAACTCTTTGACCAAATCCATTAGGCTCCTCTTGGTCATCCTTAAGTCAGCAATCTCATCACGAAGTTCTTGCTTTTCATGTTCTTGAACGTCTATCATATTCATCATAGTAGCAGAAAGAGTTTCCATGTTGGCCTTTAGAGTGGCAATCTCTGCCCGGAGTGCCCGGTTTTCCTGTTCTAAATGATCCATCCTTTTCTTGCGCCCGACTCGAGTATTGTATCGATGATGCAGAGTCTGAGAAGAGAGACACGAATGAGAATCTGGAATGCAAAAGAAATGCCAATGCGAATGCAAATGATGCGTATGATGCAACATGCACTTCAAGGAACTCAAAGATGTATTCTAAACATCATAATCGGAAATTGGTTTTATTTAAAATTTTAAACTTTCATAACATCGATACACCTTCAGGGCTTTATTATAATAAACAAATAGAATATAAAGGGAACTAGGGCTTTGATCCACTGGATGATGCTCCTTTTCTTTCACTGAGTTCTTCCATCAACTTGTCAATCCTTTCCTGCAATATAAACTTGTCCAGGGTCAGCTTCTCTACTTCTGCTTTCAGCCTTGAAACTTCATCTGATTCCAATACAAGAGGCTTGGGCCGAGGATACGGCATTGCCAGAATGAGAGCTCGTTTGCGTGACCACTCCAGGCAAGATTCTGCAACCGTGCAGTTAGGGTTCGTTGTTGTGGTCATCCCTTGTATGTTGATTCGACGCCAAGCAAATAAAATCTGAATCTTCAGCTGAAGTTCTTCTCCCTCATAGAGGAAAATTCTTTTCAGGTTCTCTTGATCAGGTATTTCATTCATCGGATGTCCAAGCTGGCGACAGGCGAGAATAGGATTGTAACTGATGCATCCTTTTATGCCAAGGAGAGGCACGTTGGGGAAATCTCCGCAGCTGTGAATCATGGGAATTCCTCCGTACATTGGATCATACCAAACAATGTCTGAGTGAGTGAGAGCCATGACTTTAACGGGCCATTCAGAAGCATCTTTCACATCCCAGAAGGCTGCGGACCTCGGTAGGTGCGAAATAAACCACCTATTGAGGATAGCAGTGCAGCAAACTATCTGACCTTCTCCCTTCAGAATCTTTGAATGAATCGAATGGTACGCGTTGGCCAACAGTGTTGGAACAGGATTCTTGAGCATGAAGATCCTGATCGCGTGGACATCGATGAAATCTTCGACATTTGGAAACAAGAATAAACCATAAACCAGCAATGCGAAAAGATTCTCGAAAACTCTGGTACTTCCTTTGTCGGCAAACTGTCTAGCCTTCTCGAATAAGAACTGAGTAGGCAAACCATCGATTCCCCCTCTGAACGTCATGTGAGTCTGGATATCTAACAGCTTGATGCGAGTCACTCTTACAATGTCTTCCTGGCTGGGTCTTCCTTCTCCACCTTAGAACGGGGGTGAGTCTTTGACAGGGATTCCCAATAAAGCAGAATACTCCTCCAATGTGGGCATCAACTGGAAATCTTGAAAGATGAAGCAGTGGTAGATTACATGGTAGAGTTGAACCAGCGTCTCCAATAAACCAGCGGCTACTCGGACCTGCAATAGAGAGAGGATCTGTCCATGCTTTGCAGCGAAGGCCTCTGGATCCTTTATCTGACCTCCTAGTTCCCTTAATTGTTCCATATTAAGGACCCTGAAGGTGTATGGCAAAGTTCCTTTCCTTCCAAAATCCATTTCACGATATTTAAAGGAACAAACTTTGAGTTCTTTGAAGTAGAATGAAAATGAGAATGCAAATGTAGATGATATGCAAAAAGATTCATGGAAACTTAGCTATTTATAATCATTTTGGGATATCAGAAGTCTCTTTCTTAATAATCATAAAAAAATGGTTACAATCATTAGTACCGGAATACTAAATGATCGATTTAATACAAAAATTAAAATGCGTCTGTACGCCTCACAACAGTCATAACGTAAAGCTAAATAAAAGCTAATAATGATGGATCTAAGGAGACTCTTCCAACGGTCTTCTTTGAGTCCTTTGGCTTCTTCCAATTGAGCTTCTTCTAGAAATGTTGACCGAAGATTAAAATGGGATAAGGCGTCTTGGACCTTTCCTTTCTTGCAAGCAATGGTTTCTTTCCAATATATCCTCCTTTTGTAGTTATCTTGGCTTGAATATGAACCTAAGATAGGAGATGAACTTTGGTCCTTGTCTTGAATTCTTCTTTGTTTGATCGCAAGGTCTCCAATCTTCTTAGATCGTCCAAGTTATGACTGTTGTAAGAGTACTTCAACATTTTTTCAAGAGTCTCTGATATTCTTATGATGTTTACAAATGAGACTAAGTTCCATGAATCTCTATGATATGATGCTAATGCAACACAAAGGCAAAGCACAGGACACAGAGCAAACAAACAAACAGGGATCCTAGGTTCAAAGGAGCATGAATGGAGTCAAGGTCTACCCATCCCAAGAAGGTATGTACTATGGTTCATTTGTACCTGCCGAGCGGGTTCTACAAAGTTCCCAGAGTCTACAACCCATCTTTCGGATATTATCGATTTCCCAATTACTTGGTAGTCAACAATATTCTCAAGAGGATCTCGCCTGAGTGTAGTATCGCGTATCAACCATTTGGAATTACTCCCTCATAGTCATCGCACTACATCCTAAAAGGCCAAGTTGGGTTAAAGGTGACTACGGTTCTCAATATCCAGGGCTCCTAGGTCGAAAGTAGTAATGTATTCACGATAGCTCGTTCAACAAATACCACCTTCGAGAGGGCCTCAACTGAGTGTGGAATCAAATCGATTTCTTTAGAATTACTCCCTCGAAATCTCCTCGATTATACCCACGATCCTATCTTATATGTGCTCTCAAGTCCGGGTTAGGACTTATCTCACCACTCAAGTGTAACAACCCTGCCAAACAGAAGATCCAAGGAAACAGATAGACAAGTATACAGATAAGTATAAACAAATAACATAAAAGAAGCAAGTTAGGGGGAACCCTCTTATGAGAGTCCCCAGTGAAGTCGCCATTTCTGTCGCGGTGAAAATTGGATACCATAGTTATTGGTTAACTAGGATCACATTTCTTTTAATGTCACCACCGTATTTGATTTTATCCAAGGGAAGGGAGAAAGACCGAATACCCACAATGCAATGCAAATGCACTTAAGATTCTAAGGTTCGGGGGTTGGTTATACCTAGGGAAGGTGTTAGCATCCTAGATATCTGTAGTACTCTACAGGAACCTCTTGATTTTATTTTATGTTATTTGTTATCAGTTTTGCTAAGGGTTTAAGGGTAGGTGATTTATTATTTTTATTCCTAAGTGTGCTCGACAAGATATCGCATCTTGTGCCTACATATCCTGTCAGGAGGGAATCAGAGCACTTGTAGTTCCTTATTAAGGATACTAAATTGTTTTAAAGGTTTAGGAGAGAAGATGAGTCATCATCTTAAGAAAGACCACCACCGTTTTGAAAATGTTTGTATTTTGTGGGGTATGGGATTGTATGTCCCTTCTTTGAGATGATTAACATCTAATTCTCTTGTGTGGAGAATTAGGTGGGCTAAAGTTTGATTTAAAAACCAAAATTATGGGGGGACTAACCTAGGAAATCTATCCTAAGCTGTCTAATAGTCTTAACTTAAGGGTGTCGAGTATGAATGCAAATGATGTGCACCATGCACAATAACATGGTTATCATGCATGGGATTTTCCCTTGAATATTTATGCGGTTAATTATATTATTTAGGCGAGTGTGCTAGCAAAGTGATGCTAGACTTGTGTCCAGTGATCGGTAGGTCGAATGCGATGCCCGAAGGCGATCGACTTATATAGGTAGAAAATTGGCTCGACGTTGGATCGAGGATTTTTATTTATTTTTGAAAGGGTTTAGACATAAGCAAGAACAAAAATCAAATACACAATACATAAACAAAGCATACCACCAAAGCGTTCTCACACGAGCCTATGTCTAATTGTAACGAGAGATTTCTAAAGGTTTGGTTTTTAACTTAATTATTTTACTTAAGATCAATACTATCGTTATTATTACGGGGAGGCTAGGGAAGTTTTAATTATAAAAGGATTTAGTTCTAGGGGGTACTATGAAAAAAGTTTTAGATTAGTTATCATAAAAAACTCTAAAGTTAATTAATTATAATTTGGTTTAAAGAAAAAGTTAATTCCATCACAAAAAGGGGTTAGATTAATTATAAAAAAAGAAATAATTATTTTAGTGCTAATCATTATAAAAGATTAAAGTTGACTAAAGAATTAATTATTAGTTCTAAACATTATTATAAAAAACTTGATTTTTAGTTACTATCAAAAAAGGGTTCGGATTAATTATTAAAAGAAAGCTTAATTTTATTATAAAAGAAAATTAATTAATTATTATGAAAGGTTTAATTTAATTATAAAAAAAAGTTTTAAAATTAAATTGTTATAAGAAGATCTTAAATCAAATTACTAATAAAATGATTTATTCTTAATTAGAAAAAAAAAGATTATTAAGTTTTAATTGGTGATAATAAAAAGTTAATTTTAACTAAATAAAAAAAGATCTAACGGAAGAAAAAAGGGGTCTCTCCTATTCTCAACTCTCACTCTCTCGATGAAGAAACGAAACTAGGGTTTTGACCTCAATCCGCCGTCGCCGATCTCGCTATCTCTCACGTTCTCTCATCTCTCCGGTGACCTGCAAAAAAAACAATAAAAAACAAATAACCCCACCCCACACAGCCCGTTACCCCGATTTCACTATTTCATGATGATTACAGTTACATGAGAAAAGATTAACCAGGAAAAGCAAGAAAAGAAAAGGGTGGGTCGGCGATGGCGACGAGAACTTCACGGATCTCCGTCGGGGAAGAACTCCTTTCTCTCTTTACCTTTTTATTTCGCGAGCCTGGTTTGCGTTGTTGCTTTGCTTCTTCTGCTTTGAATGCTGCGGCGATGATGATCACCTCCGGTGTTCTGAGCCTGGGTCGGTGGGTTTGGAAATGGTTTTGGTAATTTTGCGTGTGACTGCTTGATTTTGTGATTTGTCTCTCTTTCGTCTCTGGTTTTTTTCGTTGTTCTCTAATGCCTAGGGGCTGGGTATTTATAAGGCCGATGATGATTCAATTGGGAAGCTTCTTTATGCTGATTTGATCTTGTGTTTAATGCCGATTTGATTGTGTGGTAATGTGTGATCTGATTTGATTTGGATTTGGGAAAGTTTTGGACTGATTTGAATGCTTTGATGATTCGGTTTTCAAATCTGAAAAGTTTTTGGAAACTTTTTGAAAACCTTCCTTCTTCGTCTTGAAACAATTCTGATGTTGCTGATTTGGAAAGTTTTTGAACCTGAAATTGAATTGTGACACGCTTGATGTGATATGCTCAAATCGATCCAAAATTGGAAGGAAAAGGTGTTGGCGGCGTCTTTACGATGTTGCCCTCCATCCTTGGTTTTGAAAATGTGGAAAATTTCTGATTCAAAAATACTCTGAGGCCAAAATAGGGAATCCCGAAAAGTTTTGGACGTAATTCCTTGTGTTTGTATTGCAACAATGGATACTTGAAATTATCGCTTCTGGGTTTATTATTATTTTCTTGTATGACGATTTTGAATGTAAATTTGTGTTGAATCTTGATGGGTGTTGATGTGAATTCTTTCAATTTCTCAGCCGTGTTTGTGTACTGATGGTGTTATGGTTGTGACTAAGGTTTTACCACCTGTTGATGCAACTTAAATTTTCCAAATGCAGAGGAAGAGTCATGGCAGCAGCCGGTTGGAAATTCCAAAGTGGTGATAGTTGACAGCATAATAAAGGTGATGGAGAGTGTGCTTGGAATGGTACTAATCCTAGGCCTCTACACACTATCTAGACGATAACACAATTTTATGTAGACAGAACCGGCAGGGAGAAAAACTGCCATCTGATTGTCCTTAAAATCTTGGTATTCCATCTGTACGAATGATTTGAACCCTCATCTCCTCTTGTTTTCTCCTTTTCAAAACTTTAATAGTTTATTAACTTGCTCATGAAATCAGGTTCCCTTGTTGAGCTATAACAAAGGTTGCCAGGGCTTCTATTTCCTTTTCGTCGGTTTTAATGTGTTGGAAATTGCATATGGAAGTATTCATCACGACCCTGGCTGGAACGGTGATCACCCTGATGAAAGAGAGGATCCCTGTAAGTTTACAACTCCGGTAATGACTTTTGAGTTATGTTTACGGAAATGAGCTTGATTTTGTCATGAGAATCTTTAATCGTGTTGGAGACTTGTTTTAGAAAATAGATCAAATGTGCTGATGATTTGTTACTCCTATAACAGGCATTCTGTCAAATTCTCCATATGTTGCAACGTACTCGGATACGCGAATGTCTTCACCTCATACATCAGCCATAGCCTCCAGTACCAACAAGGTAAAGTGTTTTCTCCTATGTCTGGAAAAATGCATTACAACACCAAATTTACTTCCTGAAAACAAATTATCAGTCTGATTTTCCTTTATGTCCCCAAGTCAGCATGTATGACCTGAAACCTCCCACGTTCTGGAAATAGGATTGGAAGAATCCTACCGGGCCCCCAAATCTCCACGTGACAGATCGTCCGCCATGGCAACTCGACAAGAATCTGCAAGGAGTCAAAAGGTAACATGAGAAGTCAATCTTAGAAACTGCATAAAATCTGTGAGCCCATCATCATTAATCATTTACAACTTGAATTCCCATGTTTGGATTGATTATTTGCAGTTCGTGATAATTCTAATACATCATGATGTGCCTGCCTTGGGTCTTCATCTACAGAGCTATCAACAACAATTTTGTAATCGCGCAACCTGCTCTCAAAGACTTAACAACGAGTCTCAAGGTACCTCAACTGATTTGAAATAACTTTGATTGAGTCTTTTTACTTGAACTTGGCAATGTAATCAAGTTAGATTGTGATCAACTATAAGAATTATTTGGTAAATGATTTGCTTTGTGGTACTGCTTGAGGGTTTGTTTCTGTTTTCCAAATTGGTAACCGTGTTTAATTTCCTTTTGTGTTTGAACTGTACAAAACTCTCTTGAATTACTTCCATGGCTTCGTTCTGGACAGGTGCGCGAACGACATGAATTGTTTCTACCAACCTGAGACTGTAGCATGCTCTACACGTTGCAAAGCAGTGGCAAGGTATCTTCCCATTTTCATTCTCAATTCATTTTCGATTATAACAAGCTTGTAGGGTGTAGAAGAGCTTATTGCTTGCTAATATTTGTTTTACTGCAGTTAACCTCAAGAAAATGTAAATTGATTCCTTGTTACCATAGGGATTTAGATTGTGATGTCACGAGTTGCTCAATTTCTCAGGTTACACGATAAGTCTTCTATATTTATCCATGAATTACCAGGAAGGATGGAGGAGAACGACAGGTTTCAATGTGTGAGAGAGCTGGTATATGCTTGGTTAGACATGGCACAATAGTATTTTGGCATGGCAGTGATTGTTATTAATGTACTGAGATGGTGTGATAATGGCACAATAGTCAGGCTGCAATAGCACATTGCCTCGTATGCAATTTCCACGAGAATATACAATGTAAACTCTTGAAAATAGTGCAATTGTGATATCTTTGATTGTGTAATGTAATGAACCTTGACACTTAAACTTTGGAGGCTGGCGGTGGTTTATGATGTAATTTGTGATGTAATCTCCACTTGGACGTTTGAATATGGGAATGAACTTGTATCAACCTGTCGTCACACAAAAGCCTTTGCGTTTTGTATTAATAGCTCTATAATAATATTTTGATTCAATTAGAGCTTGACATTGTCATGACCTTTGAGTAAACTGTAGCTTGTACCTTCTTTTGGTTGTTACTTTTGTGAGCATTTTGAATTTAAGTTTGACGTTACACTTCAAAAGTAACTTTGCAACTCCAATTTATGTAATGCATTTTTGCAAATTAATACCCTTTGACAACAAATATTTATCTTGTGAATTGCAGTCAAAGTGGTATATGCTAATGCTGTAATTGCGTGCATCATGATTTCAAATGGGGCCTTCCATGGGTAGTCATATTTCTTAATCAAAAAGAACATCCAGGCATGACTTTGAGAATCCTTGTGGGTTTGATTATGCCTTTCATCTTTGTATGTGGTGCACCTCTTATGCCTTGACCTTATCTTTGTTTATGAAGTAATGGTTCCGAGACCCTCTTGGATAAATCAACCATCAATAATGCCAATTTGAATAGTGTTCTCTTTGAAGCTTGGAAAATCACTTTTTTTGAATAAATTCAACAAATACTTCCCATCACCTATCTTGGTTCGTTACATAGCCTCGGGGTCGATTTGAGTATGGTTCAACATTCACCAAAGCAAAGCATGACTACTTAATAATGAGAATGAGGGCATATCTCTCCTTTATCTCCTATTGGAATTGTTGTACCTACACAAACAGGTTAGTGATAAAACATGCACACAAAGACCTAAAGATGCTATGCAAAGAACAAGGTGGGGATCTTAGGGTCAAAAATTAGGGTACGACACAAGCATGGATCCCATCGAGTACGATGGACGTGTTTGGTGATAACACCTTCCCTTCGTGTAACCGACTCCCGAACCCAGATCTCTTGGTCGCAAGACCATGCTTTTTCCTTTTCTTCAGGTTTACGCAGTGTTTCCTTTCCCTCTCTTGGGATAAATACACATTGCTGGCGACTCTGTTTCGGTGACACTTTCGCGTTTGTACTAGGATGAAAATCCCGGGAGCGACAGCTGGAGACTCTGCTGGGGATCGAACCCAGAATCTCTGGTTTCCTTAGCGAGTCAATCCTAGCGCTTGTCTGTTTTTTTCATTGGGTGTTTTTGTGGTGCTTTGTTTTTATGTATATTACTGTATTTGCTGTTTTATTTGTTTTACTATATTTACAGTTTTTATTTCATTACATTGCATATTATTACTGTCATACTGGATATTACTGCGCTGTGCTGGCTGGTTTTCTATTTGGCGGGTTGGGATGTTCTGAGAGATGAGCCCACTACCCAGGCTCGAGCATACACCTAGGTTTTAGCATGGGCAGGCGTGATGCTCCCGTGGTGTTGGCCACATGCAGGTGATCACGATCCTCACAATCAGACGAGGTTCTATCCGGAGCTATCTGCTACTGTATGTTGATACAGGCCAGTAGTTATTCTCCAGAGGAATTGTCGACTCTGATGACCATTCCCGAGGACTCAGTAGCGGCACTCCTCCCGGGATGTGACAGTGGTAGACCACATTTTGTGGCAAACCCATTGCACATTCTTGATCTGAGGACCCAATGCTGGGAACTTGCTATAGGTTTTCCTTTTGGGGTGAATCAGCGGACGACCTCTTTGATTGGCGGTAGCATTGTATCCTTCGGGCTGAATGTGCTATTTCTTCTCAAACCTCTGAAGCTGAGGATATTTCATTTTTGTGAATCAGTTGAGGCCTCCTCGATTGGTGATGATGCCAAACCAGAAGTGGTGAACCTATCATTATTTCTCGACCTGAGAGCCCGGGATACTGAGGATCTTAGTACCCACATGTGAGAGGGATGGGTGTTTACAGGTTTGCAGGTGACCTTGACCTTCAACCTACCCGGTTTTCTAGTTTTATCACTGTGGTTGCTTTTGTTCTGGGTTTTGGTACAGAGCCTTGATTTGTTCAGTCAGCACAGTGCAGCTAGTTCGTGTGGATACCTTG
This sequence comes from Lathyrus tuberosus, assembly GCA_022829125.1. NCBI lineage: Eukaryota > Viridiplantae > Streptophyta > Magnoliopsida > Fabales > Fabaceae > Lathyrus > Lathyrus tuberosus. Next base: position 587,100 of record JALAZF010000727.1, on the reverse strand, counting down.
ATCTCGTGCTCTACATTGCATTCTTTTTTTCTGACACTCATGTTTGTGCATTTTCAGGCAGTATCTAGTCTTTGATTCCAGTCAGAGGGCATTCATAGGGATGGACACTAAGAGGGGTAAGAAGAACATCATCGTCTACAAGTTCCCGAAGATCACTCTTGGCCCGTTGAACAGTTTGCAGAGTATAGCTGGTCTAGAAGTTTTGGGAGCCTTTGAAGAGAAGTATGGTTGGATATTGTCCTTGGATCGGAGCCTTAGTAAATATGAATATAATGGGCTACACACCTTGATGCAGTTTTATGATCCTTCCTTGAGGTGCTTTGTGATGCCAGATTATGTGTTGGTTCCTACCCTGGAGGAATACTCCGACATTTTGAGGATTCCTGTCAAAGAAGGTGTTCCTTTCTGTGGTTCCCAAGGAGATTGTGATTTCCAAGCAGTGGCTGAGGCTCTTTATTTGAGCAGATCTACAGTGGGGGCTGACTTTTCTAAGAAAGGAAAATCTCGAGGCTATCACTTGGAGTACTTAGTGAAGAGGGCTCAAGAAGAAGCTAGGGAGAAGAGGTGGATGGCTTTCAATGCAATATTGGCTCTATGTATATATGGCATTGTGTTATTCCCTGATGAGTCTGATTTCGTCGATACAGATGCTATTCAGATATTTACAGCTCAGAATCCGGTGCCGACTTTGTTAGGTGATCTCCACTACGCTCTATACAACAGGAATGAGAAAAGACGAGGTGGTGTGGTTTGTTGTTGCGCATCTCTTTTTTACAAGTGGTTTGCCAAACGTTTACCCCAATCTGGTGCTTTTGTGGATTCAAAGACTTCTTTAGAGTGGAGTAAGCGTCTGATGGGCTTAGCCACTAAAGATATTCTTTGGGTGGATAAGGGATTAGTGGGGACTGATATTTTGCATAGCTGTGGCAAGTATCCTAACGTACCCTTGATCGGAAGAAAAGGAGGTATTAACTACAACCCGTCTTTGGCTATCAGGCAATTTGCATACGCCCTAAAAGATCCTCCAGCTGGAAAAGATTTGGAAGAATCTTTGTATTTTCATATGACTGACGGTATGACTATTGCACAAGAAGCTTCTCAAGCCTGGATCAGCAGACAGAAGATAGGTAAAACGGTTTTGGGGAAACCCAATAATCAAGCTTTCGCTCCGTATGTTGAATGGGTGAAAAAGAGGGTAGAAGAGTTCTATTTACCTTTTGATCGGGCGCCTCCCTTGTATCCAGAGATTGTGGAAGAAAGACTCACTGTACCATTCGAAGAATTCGACAAGCAGCATAAGTTGGTATCTGATCTGAGGGTGGAAAACTCTGATATGAGTAGTCAGCTACAGAATGCTCTACATGACAACTTGGGGTTGAAGTGGAAAGTTTAAGACATGACTGCGCATCTAGAGAAAAAAGAGAAGGATTTTGCCGACAGGGCTCAGCACTTCAAAAAGGTCAGTATGGCTGCTGAATCGTCAGGTAAAGCTAAAAGAAAAAAAAAGAAGCTTTTGACTGAAGCAGAAGACAAGTTTGCCACGTATCAGGATATGTGGAAGGAGGCCAAGATTGAGAATGAAGAACTGAAAGAAGAGCTTCAGGTAGTGAAGGCAAGGAAAGATCGTTACTTTGCCAAGTGGAAAGAAACACATAAGGAAATTGAAGAGCTCAAGCTGCAAGCCGAGGTCAAGAAGTCGAAGCGCGAGGACAACAACGCTGAAGAGCAGATTGTTAAATTGAACCAGGAGATTGCAAAGAGGAACAAGTTGATCAAAGGGCTGGTAAAGCAACCTGCACATCCCGACACTGTGGATCTTCTCGAAGAAGTTAAATCTAGTTTGTTTGGAATTGATTTGTAGTTGATTTTGTTGTTTATCTTTTTGGGACTACCATCAGGTTTGTTGATGGAGTCACCTTTGATTATGCTTGAATTTGTCTGTAAGAACCACTTTGTTTTCAGTAATGGAATATTTGGTTTGATTATCTGTGCTCTGGCAGTTCTGGTTTTCAGAGAGTATCTGTTCTTGTGGTTTGATCTGGTGGTATTTCTGGGTTCGGATTTATTTTCCGATAGTGTGTCTAATCCCTCGCCCAGTTTCAGGGAATGGAATCAAAGCGGATGTGTCCTGGAAATGTCCAAATATGTTTGTTTGCATTTCCGCATTCGCATTTGCATAATCATAACCATTTTTGCATTGCAGGTTATCTCGGATTCTCTGGATTTATTATGCTCTCTCTTTTTGACAGTCAGGATTGATCAACCAGCTCATCGGTATTCTACCATGTCTAATCAAAGCAGAGTGATGGAGCAAATTCAAGCTGAATTGAGGGAAATGCGAAGCCTAATGGGGTAGTTTATGGGCGACATGCAAGCCTTGATTCAAGACCAGAAAATGTTGAAGGAGGAGGTCACCCAAATGAAGATTCAAATGAGTCTGGTTATGGAAGTTGTGAGAGGCGTGTTAAGCAAAGATAATACTCCCAGGCCTGAGGTCGTGGCTGGAATTGTCTCTCCTCCATTGTTTGAGGGATCCCTACCAAAGAATGATGTGCCTCACATGTTTTCTGCACAACCTGGGTTTTCGGAATTTCCTCGTCAGCAGCTACCTCTCGTCTGCCAAGACAACCCCAAGGCTAATAGGTACCCACCAAAGTCGAAGAAGGCTGACAGAATCTTTGATCCAATTTCTATGTCTTCTGCTCAGTTGTTGAGGTATTTACTTCAGCTCTAATTGGTTGAACTTCGGACGGTAAATCCTCCTCGTGGAAAGCTCTCATTTGATTACGATGCAAATGCCCATTATGATTTTTACTCTGGCGCACCGGGGCATGATGAGGAAAAATGTAAAGCCTTTCATCATGTGGTTTAGGATCTAATTGACTTGAAAAAAATTGAATTCATGACGGGCGGCGTAAGCGTACAAGGTGGTCTTGCTCCTGTTGCTGCGAAAGAAGTGAATATCCCGGTTTGCCCTCATAAAGTTGCACCAAGTCAGGGGCATTTCTCGCAACCGGTGGTCTTGGAATCCTCTCGTCCTCAACTGTTGCCTGTTCCTAAGCCAAGTTTAAGGAGGAAAGAGCCCGAACGAGAGGAAGGCACAAGTAGGTATCGGCAACAGAGCTATCATATGAAGAGTCAACAAAAGCCCAGAAGGCAGGAGAGGAAGTTTGATCCCATTACTGTTCCTTACAGTTATCTGCTTGCCCGTTTACTTCAAGACTCTTTGATCGAACTAAAGGAAGATTCTCCTATTCCGTATCCTATTCCTCCGAATTATGACAAGAGTGCTAGATGCGAGTATCACTCGGGGACACAGGGGCATGCCATTGAAGATTGCAAGGTGTTTAGACACAAGGTGCAAGATCTCATTGACGTGAGGTTTATCATTTTCACTGTAGAGGGTCTGTACATTAACTGAAGTTCCCCAAGTGAACACTTGAGACCACAAAGACATCTCCAGAAGCAATAAGTCCAGACGGAGCCAAGCCTCCTCAGCAATGGCAATCATTAGTTTCTTTACTTTATTTTCATACGTAGCTTTCCTTTGTTTGTTTAAACATTTGTCTGCATGTAAAAAACTTGTTTGTGTTTGAATGCGGATTTTAATGCAATGATGTGTTGTTCCTGAAGTATCTTACTTTTATGCACTCATGTCATGTTTATATGCACTGCAATACTAACCTTCCATGTCTAGACTCTTGGAGGGAGGATGACGAAATAAGAATGCAGATTTCTAATGATACGCTTTCGGATAAAACCCTGTTAAGGATGTACAGGCATTGTTTCCAATTCACAAACACTGGAGAGATAAGGAGATAAACCTTTGTCAACCCCTTTGAGCCTAGTAGTAGGAGTTCTTTCTGAAAACAAAAAACCCTCAATTTTAACCCAGGGGCAGGGTAGGCGCCAGTTAGTTTGACCAAGTGTTCAACTTTCAGAAGGAGTGTACATCTGAGGATCCATTACCTTCTATTCCACTATCAAGAGGTTAAGAGGTGTAGAACCACAATGGTTACTCCTCACCAACCGAAGAGTGAAACAGTCACAGCCCTTTCAAATAAGTCAAGCAAAACGGTGTCACACGACTTGTTCAAAAAAAAGAGAAAAAAGAGAAAAAGAAAAAGCCTGCTAAGTCGAAAAACTTGGAAGCAAGTGACTTAGGCAAAAGTTAAGGCATCCCGCTGGACTTCAAAATTGAAAACTCAAAAGAGTCAGTCCAGGCAAAAATTAGGGAACAAAAAGCAAAAGAATAAGAAAGCCAAAAGCCAAAAGGATTACGAAGAAAATCCTCGATAAGAACAAAGTCGTGTGACTATAGATACAAAGGACAAAAGGGGCGACTGTTAGTCCAAAACCACGTCAGGTCTCGAATCACCAGTTGCATGGATTCCCTAAAAATAGGGAAACCTTTTGAGAGACGAGCGCTTGTGTCAAATTAGTTGAACATAGGACTGGAGAATATCATGAAGAGTGGATGGGTACCAATAAACTTTGAGCCATAAATCCTTTTTTCTCAAAACCGTGAACCAGACCACGTTACAACCCTTAAAAGTCCTAATTGAAACAGGGCTTAGTCTGAAGGCGTACTTCAACGAGACAGCGTTCCTGACTCCCATGAGTTGTGCTAATAAGATTTTTGTTGGTGTTGCATGTGCGTATTGCTTTCCTTTCAAAAATAAGTGTCGTAACTCGGTTGTGCGACATATGTTCAATAAGGACTTCAAGGATAACATGAGTGTTGCATTAGATTTGTCATTCTCATAATAAACATTTTCTGCTTGCATGTGTTTGACATCAAAGAAGCTTACACGATGAACATCAGTCGAGAAGCTTAAACTGGCCAAGTTGAGGTGCCTGAGATTCCAGAGGACGTGCTGTTGAAAGATTATGTGGGGAAAAGGCGTTCCCAGCCATTTGTGTTGAGATGTAACCAATCTGGGACAATCACACCGGGAAATCTCTTCAAAATGTAGCCAAGATGGGGCATTCATGTTGAGAAAATTTCTTCGAACTGGGGCAATTATGTCGAGATCCGGTAAATCCCTCCACAAGCGTGTAAACTGGGGTAATCACGTCGAGATTAGGCAAATCTCTCGAAGATCAATCAGTCAAGGGCAAAATCACTGCAAGGATTATATTGAGGCAGGCCACCATGGGAGTCAGGAATGCTGTCTCGTTGCAAATCTCTATGAATCTTGTCGAGGCAAATTCTTTCGTACACTATGCAGTCTAGGGCAGTTATGTCAAGATCTAGAAACCTCTCCAAGAGTTTGAATACCCTGGGGGCATATATGCGCATTCTTTTGTTTGCAGATGTGGAGATTTCACTGGATAGCTATGCAAAAGATGTATGACGTCTTTAAGCCAAAATCCTTTTGCAAAGCGCAAATGATCGTTCCCCCCCAAGCAGACAGCTTCTCAGCAGGAAGGCTATTCTTGGAGGTAGTCATCCCCAGCGTATTTACAGAGCTTCATGATCCCCGGCAATGTTGTCAAATAGGTAGTATTGTATCTTGTTAAATCGATTCTCTCATTCAGCACTTCCAACAGCTACCAGCTTTTTCTGTGTCGATAACGGTTGTAAACTCCCCAGTAGAGTTGCTTCACACGCCTTGTAGCTGATGTTCAAGACTCAGTAAGTGTCCAGGAGTTTGGAGATGTCGAATCTTCTATAAAATCCTCTTGGGACATTTTCCTCAGATCAGACTTGTATCTTGGGGCAAAATCAAGTGGTTGACCATCTCAAGCATGGAGCATCATGAAATTCCCCGGCAGGAGTATTCCAGATCTATTATCCTCAACAGAGTGGCCTCCCAACTACTGCATCCTAGCTCAAGTCTCGGTATTAGTTTAAGAGTTGGAAGATGGTGGATCTTCTGTAAAATTCTCTTAAGAAACATTCCCAGGCATGAGACACTTTGAAGTGATTCTCCCCAGTAGAGTTTGAAGAGGCGTGGTCTTTTGTAAAATCCTCTCAAGGGACATCTCCCCAGCAGAGTTTATTGTAAGCTCATTAATCCCCAGCGGAGTTCTATGGTTGTAGTTATTCCCTAAGCAGACTGGTTCAGATGATGCCTCCCCAGCAAAGTTATGATTTCCTACAGTAGCCTTAACAGGTTTGTCAGGTCAGTGCCCAGATCAGGAGGTCAGGCCAATTTGTCTTCTTCAGCACGGTTTGCAGCCATGAGGGCGGTCCAGCTAGTTATCCCCAGCGGAGTTGCCTTCCTTTCCTCAGCATTTATTTTGCTGAGGACCTATTTGCATTTTGCATATAGTGTGCATAGCATCCTCAAAACGCGTAGCATTTCCATTGAGATGGAGCATTACGCCATGGAAAAATTCAAACATATGCATGTGAAGCATAGGCCAGTTTTGATAACTCGTGCGAGAGTCCAAAACTTTGCTCCTTATATCATTGGCAAAGTCAGAAGGAATGCCTCGTTCATTCCTCAACAGACATTTTAAAGCAGCGCAAAGGGTTTCATCAGTTTTGCTCCCCACAGAGTCATATCTCTCAACTTACAAGTCTCCTGGAACCATCCCCGATAGGATTCCTGCAGTCGTTCCCGACCGCTCCCTTTGAGTTTTAACCATGCCAGTTCCCGACAGGTCCCGTTACCTATTCCCAATAGGTAAGCTTTGGTTATAAACTGCAGCCGTTCCCGACCGCTTCCTTTGTGTTGTAACCATGTCAGTTCCCGACAGGTCCCGTTACCCATTCCCGATAGGTAAGCCTTGGTTATAAACTGCAGCCGTTCCCGACCGCTCCTTTGAGTTTTAACCATACCAGTTCCCGACAGGCCCCGTTACCCATTCCCGATAGGTAAGCCTTGGTTATAAACTGCAACCATTCCCGACCGCTTCCTTTGAGTTGTAACCATGCCAGTTCCCGACAGGTCCCGTTACCCATTCCCGATAGGTAAGCCTTGGTTATGAACTGCAGCCGTTCCCGACCGCTCCTTTGAGTTTTAACCATGCCAGTTCCCGACAGGCCCCGTTACCCATTCCCGATAGGTAAGGCTTGGTTATAAACTGCAGCCGTTCCCGACTGCTCCCTTTGAGTTTTAACCATGCTAGTTCCCGACAGGCCCCGTTACCCATTCCCAATAGGTAAACCTTGGTTATAAACTGCAGCCGTCCCCGACAGCTCCCTTTAGTTTGACACTTGCCCATTCCTGATAGGCAAAACTGGTCCAAGCTCACCAGTTCCCGACAGGTATTTCACCAGTCCCCGACAGGTTGTTCATCAGTTCCCGACAGGTTTCTTATGGGGTCCAATGGTTCCAAGGTCTTCCTCACAAACTTTTCTTCCTTACCCTTACTTCATTTACATCATTTTCTCTAACCACACAGTACAAAAATTTCTCGGGTATTTTTGTATTCAATCCCTATGTACCTTGAATTCCTGATAGTCGTTGCTTTCATCCATTCAGATTCACAGTTGATTGAATAAGGGCAGCTGTAATACCCCAAAATTTACCTTCATGTTTTCTCAATAATTGGTCTATGCTTTACTCATTTCCATTCCATAGTAGGTCATAGATTGCATAGCATGGCATTCAGCATAGGGCATGGAATCAAGGTACTTGGCCCATTTTCTCAGGTCTCAAGCTTCAAGGTGGTTTGAGGAGTTCACCATATCTTCATGAGGTCAAGCATGGCAAAGGATTTCAAGTGGATCTTTCCCTCTTGACCAGAGGGACCAGTTAGGGTTTTTGACTCAGAGGACTTCTTGAAGGGGCTTTGTGGATTCAAGCATGTTCTTATGGTATTCCATATGCTCACAAGTGTTCATAGATGAGGGTTTGGTTGATGGTTTATAGTGAAGAATGTTCAGTGGATCAGTTACTTGTCAACCAAGAAAAGTCAACTGTAAAGGAGAAAGTCAACTGTGGAATTTTAAGGTTCTTCTCATGGTTTTCAAGGTCTCACATCCTCATATGGTCTTCAAGGGTCAAGTTTCACATCATTCATCAAGAATCAAGGGTTTGTGCAAAAGTTACTAAATTTGGAAAATGACCTATAATGAGAACTTTCCATTTTTGGCAATTTTTCCACCACATTCAACTTGACTTTCCATCATCAAGGAAGCTTCAAATGAATTTTCCTCTAACATGAGAGTTGAAGATCTTTCTCTCCCATTTCCAAAAAGTACTAGAACATCTCCATATCATTTGTGGAACTCTAGTTATGGTCAAAACAATGCAAGGTGCATTTCATGGATTTCTTATATGTCAAATTTTCCACCATTGGCATTTTCACTCAAAAGGACTTGTAATGTTCCCAATTGCTTCATGTCACATTACAACATCAAAATACAAGTCAAGAGGATCATTTTTGGCCTTTGAATCAATTCATTCCATGACTTATTTTTTCACTTATTCAACAAAGTGCATTTTGGCAAGATGGATCAAAACTCACAAATCAGATCACCACAAAGCCCAATTCCAATTCAAATGTGATCAGTAAGTAAAATGGAGGTGAATCATGCTTTTTACATGGACTTAGCACGTGTGGATTAGTGGTGGTGACACAAAATGCAAAATTACAAAATCACTCCAATCTCATTAACCAAAGGTTTATTCACTTGCTAATCACAATCAGTGGACTAATGGAGAGTATATAAGCTAACTCATGCCTCCAAAATTAGGTCATGCATTCATTTTGGCTCAGAATCCATTTTTCACTCCTCACTTTCTCTTCTTCAATTCTCTCTCACCTTGAGAGCTTTTTGAGAAATTCTTTCATCATCTGAATCCTTGAAGTTCATAGAACATAAATCAATCATCATCTGGAGCTATAATCAAGGATATCATAGGGTTCGAATTTGGAAACCATTTCTTCAAACTCAAGATCCAGACCATATTCAAGCTCTAATTGCATTTATTTTGCAATTAGAGGTTCCTAAGGCTAGATCTGTAGCTTATCTCTGGTTTTCTAGGAGTATTTTAAGCTCTTCAAGATCTCAGGTTGGTGAACTTTTCATGCTCTTAGAACTTGAATTTCAAGTGTGCATAATGATCTATGAGGTTCACTGAGCATGTTGATGTGTTTTGTTTGAAATTTGGACGTGTGGATTGTGTGCATTTTGAGATTTAAGTTTTGGATATAAAACTTCTTTCTTTCGATTTGCTTTATGTGTTGCTTGTTTGGTGAAATAAGTTTGATATTATTGATCCTCATGAAAATCTTGTTCGAATGGTATACTCGTATGCAATTTCTGGAAAATTTTTTGTTGCAGCTCACCGGAGAGGGTGGCCGGAGCCCTAGCTCCGGCGTCTGGTAAGTTTTTCGGCGGCCAAAGGTTTGAAGGAGGAAGATGCAATCTTAGTCGTTACTTTGCTTGATCCATTGGTCCACAGCTTGCCACGTTTTTTAATTTCTAATTTTAATTTAATGGTGTGTGTATGTATGCTAGCCTAAGTGTGTTATCGTGTGCCTTAATTTAAGCCACTCATCTTAATTACTTTTTGAAATGTTGACTGATTGCCAAGCGTCTGATGCATCTGATGGTTATTTAATTGCCAACATATTAAAAAATGCATGTGCTGCTCACGTGGGGTTCTATTGTGGTCTGATTGATTGCGTGTGCGCGTGTATACATTGGTTATGATGTGCTTGGTGACCTGTGCCATTGATCTTGATTACTATGCACTTTTGTTTGACTTGGTATGGAGCGTTAGATTGATCTTATGGCTGATATTAAATCTGATGTTTGACTGAATCCATGTGTACCTGTTGACTTCGCTAGTGGACTATTAGCCTTGGGCTTTGCTTTTCACACCCCTCCTTTGGGCCTTTTATTATTTTTCAACGTGTTTTCTTGCTGATTGCACCTCCATGATTATTTTCTTTCATTTTTATTTTTATTAATTGTTGCATTTGCATTTTAATTTTTAAAATCATTTTTATGCATCCAAAAATTACAAAAAAAATCATGAAGCATCTTTTTAGTTTTATAAAATTGTGGAAAATTTTATTTTCCTTTTTTATTTTATTTTTGGCATCTGAATTAATTGTTTGGTTCATTTCTTTCTGAATTGTTTCATATATGCACACTTCAACTTGCTGATTTTATTTCTCTTCATCTATAACACATTTTCAACTCATTCTTTTTGAATTGTTTCACCAACATATTTAATTGCATAAAAACATTTTTGTTTCATTTTTAAAACTTTTTTATATTGCATTTTGGTCCCTCTCTTTTGCACATTGAATCATGGTGCTTACTTGATCTTTGCTTAATTGTTTGAGTGGCTAACTTGTGAATTTTTGTGAGATATTTTAGCATGTGATTGTCTTCTGACCTGGATCATTGGAGTTTTAATTTCACAATTGTTGAATGTCATATGATACATGTTTGCTTATTTGTGCTTAAGTGACTTATGCATGATCATCTCTTGACATCTCTTCACACAAGTTGATTTGCCATGCTTAATTGATTGGGTTCCTTTGTGTTTATTTGAATGAGCTTTTGATATGATGTTTACCCCTGGTTGAGATCCTTTGAGATTTAATTTTGCAATTTGTGGATCATGTTTGGGTATGTTTTAAGGGCTTGAACTTTGAGTTTCCATTTGTGGATTACTTTGATGCATGTCTTGAAGTTGTTGCTTGATGTTTGGACTTGTATGACTTGAGTTTGGTTTTGATATGATATTGATGCATATGCTACTGCCTCTTGAGTTCTATACTTGGTTTTCATGTTACTTGAGGATAGTTGAATGCATTTGGTTTGAATTGCATGATAAATATCATTACCTTTCCTTTTGTGAACTTCTTCATGTTTTGAATCACTTTTGCACACATGAGTCGTTGATGATAATATGATTTTGGTTCTGACTTGCACTCATATTCATCTTATCTTTCTCATTTCATTTTGATATGAAGTCCATGTATGCTTAATTGTGCATTTCATACAAGTATGCTTGCATTCTTTTATGATTATCTTTGCATGCTTACTTGAATTGTTTTGCATTGATCTTTGAAACATGTTTGTTGATTTGAGTTGGACATTTATGATATGATGTGCTTGCTGCCATTTATTGTATCTCATCTTCCTTCTTCTTCTTCTCTTTTCTTCTCTTTCACTCTTTCTCATCCCGTGAATCTCAAGACTTGTTTAAGTCTTGGATTCTTTCCCTTTAGAGCTACCTAGTCCAACTTAATTTTTGATTAAGCTTGGAGTAGGATTAGCATTAGGTTTTAGGTAGTCCTTTCTCCTAAGCCTCACTAACCATAGGACATCCATGCATGATAACATTAGGACTCCTAGTTTCCCTTTAGAGTTTCCTTTGTGTCGTGTCTCTTCTCATCTCAAAACTTCTTCAAAACACGTAATAAAGGTTAACGTGTATTGCGCTTGAGCCTTCTATGTGGGAAGTGGGGAATGAGGGGCTTCCTCTCATTCTTCTAGGATACCTAGTGTACGTCCTATTGGGGACGATGCGCGAAGTATTCGTTCCTGTGTTTAAGACTTTGGTTCAATGCAAGTTACAAATAACTGTAAAAAACACTTCTTGCTTAAAAAACTTCAAACAAACAATAACGTCTTTCCTTCGGGAATTCTTCTCTCATCTCACTCACTCTAGACGTACGAACGTGCTTCTTCTCGTTCTCTCGCAAGACGGTAACGCCTAAGTCTCCATACAGCGAGCTGCAACACCTGAGCTAGAACGTTAGTCGTTCCATTAAAAAACACAATCCACCCCTAGTGAGGGGAACTACGTCGCTCTGATTCTCATGCTCCCGATGAGATACGTAGGCAGTGGGGTAGGGCCCATGCGAGCACTTCTTTTATTTTCCCTACATTTGTTTCTTTGTTTCTTCCCGTTCTCGTTTCTTCTCCGGTCCTGTAGCAGTGGAGCTCCAGACGACGACACCCTTTGATGTAGACAACAAGCGTGGATCCCATCGAGTACGATGGACGTGTTGGGTGCTAACACCTTCCCTTCGCGTAACCGACTCCCGAACCCAGATCTCTTGGTCGCAAGACCATGCTCTTTCCTTTTCTTCGGGTTTACACAGTGTTTCCTTTCCCTCTCTTGGGATAAATACACATTGCTGGCGACTCTGTTTTGGTGCCACTTTTGCGTTTGTACTAGGATGAAAATCCCGGGAGCGACACCCGTTACTCTGGATTTCTGGGTTTCTGGTATTCTTGATCTTATTCAGTCAGTGGAACAATAGCAGTATTGAGCATTGTGGATACCTTGATCCCATGGGTGCATTTGCATCATCATTTTACATTCTAACATGTTTGTTCATTTGTAGGGTTGCATCCTAACTTTGATTCCGGTTTCCAAAGACTGTTGAAGATGAGTAATGAGAAGAAAAAGAACATCATAGTGTACAAGTTTCCATAACTTATCTTAGATTCTGTTCACAAGATCTTAGCTATGGCAGAGCCTAGAGTTTTGGCAGATTTCAGAGAGGAATATGAAAGAATTCTGAATTTCTTCTGTAACATCACTGAATACGAGTATAGGGCTCTGCATACTCTGGTGCAGTTCTATGACCCTTCTCGGTGTTGTTTTGTATTTACTGATTACCTTCTGGCCCCGACATTAGAAGAGTTCGCTCTCATTTTGGGGTATCCCTATCAAAGAAGAGGCTCATTTTTATCCTTCCAAAGAACTTCCTGAGTTGGAAAAGATCTCTGCTGCTTTACATTTGGATCAATCTTTGTTGAAAAGCAATGTTGCCAGTAAGGGAGGGTTTAAAGGCTTTCACATGAGGTTTTTGGTGGATCAGGCTGCTGTACATGCTAAGGTTGGATGTTGGTCGATTTTCAACGTAATCTTGGCTATGTGTGTCTATGGGACGGTGTTATTCCCAAGTGTGAAGGACTTCATAGATATGCACGTTGTCCGGATATTTATCATGAAGAATCCAGTGCCTACCTTGCTTGGAGATCTGTACTATTCATTGCATTACAAGAATGAGAAGAGGAGAGGAGGACTCCTTCATTTTTGCGCTTCAATCTTCTACAAATGGTTTGCTGACCGCCTTCCCAAATCTGGGGCATTCGTAGACACTCGAGGGACGTTGGATTGGTCCAAGAGATTAATGGAATTAAGAGCGGATAATTTGATTTGGGTCAACCGTGACTTGTTAGGCCAAGAGATCATGATCAGTTGTGTAGGCCTCCCAAATGTGCCTCTAATAGGAAGGAAATGGGGGGTTAACTACAACCCTATTCTTGCTATTAGGAAATTTGGGTATGCCTTGAAGGAGCCGCCAAAGGAGGAGGATGTCGAGAATCTCTATATTTGAGTGGGGAGGTCAATCCGGAACTGTTGAAAGAAGCTGTAAATACTTGGGAAGATCGTCATAAGAAAGGGAAGACTTCTTTTGGAAAGAGTAACAACAGAGCCTTTCCTACATAGGAAGAGTGGATTCAGAAAAGAGTAGAGAAGGAACTTCTGCCGTTCTCCAAAGAATCACCATCTTACCCCTTGCTGATTGAGCCTCCGACCACAATTGAGATAGAGAAGTTTAACAAATTGTGGGCTGAAAAGGAGAAGCTTCGAGAAGAGAATAGTGAGCTATAGAGAGAGATCTATCAGCTGAAGCACGAGCGAGGTAAAGCTGTCCATGTTGCCAAGATGAAGACAGAACTTCTTTCCAAGAAGGAAAAGGAGCTAGCTGACGAGGTCACAGCCAAACAAAAGGTAGGGCAAGCTCTAAAGGGTATTAGAAAAGTTCTCAAGTCTAAGAAGGAAGACTTGCCCAAGGCTTTGTTAAAAATTTACAAGTTCGATGCTTACCGAAACACTGCGATAACTGCCAACAAACAGAAAGATGATAAGTATGTGGAACAGATTCAGAGTCTGAAATTGAAGCTCAAGAGGAAAGATGAAGAGATCCTATCAGGAATATTCGAGAGAAGAGTAGTAGAAGAGCGACTCAACGAGGCCATAACTACCATAGAAGAGTTGAAGATTCAAGCCGAAGTGAAGAGACCTAGAAGTGAGGGTCCTAGCGTAATGGTTAGGGAGGATTGGCACTTGTAGACTTCGATGACATGCCATAGTTTTCTAGTACGTTTGGATCACCACCAGGCTTGTTGGTTGGGATCTTTGATTGTCGTATTCAGAATTCTATCTGTATCGCGGGCTGTAATGGTTGACAAATGATTATCCTCTGATTCTCTTAATATATGAGTAGAAGTTTCGTTCTATCTTGTTATTAAACTGGAATCAAGGGGTGGATCGCCTTGCGAATATTCGAACATGTTCATTTGTATTTGCATATTCATAATCATTATGCATAACAGGTGTTTGTCTCTGGTTTTCTCATCTTGTTCTTTTCTTCAGAAAGGATTGCTGATCAACACATTCACCGGTACTCTACCAGACAGAAACAACGAAAAGCCATGGAACAAATGCAAGCTGACATGATTGCGATGCAAGCTCACATGGCTCAGTTTATGGAGTTAATGCAAGCTGTTGCTCAAGGTCAAGAGCAGTTAAGGACTCTGGTCCAGCCTCTGGTCGCAAGAGTTGATGAAGACGGTATCCTTCATGGTGGCCTTCACAATGGTGTCATTCCTCCAGGAGGAGGTGTTGATGGTAATGGTATTCTTGTTGGTCCTCCGGGCGGAGGTATTCCCGTTCCTTCTGTTGTTATCCCTCCGGGCGGAGGAGAGAATGTTGTGATTCCTTCTGTAGTAGGGGGAGGTAACAGTGTCTGTGCAGTACATGTTCGTCGCTATGATGATCAACAAGATGATTTCTTCTCTCTGCCAGGTGGGGATGCTGGCCCCCAACCTGATAGTGATAAAAGATTTCGATTGATTGAGGAGAAGTTGAAAGCGTTTGAGAATAAGAATTCCCTGGGATTGGATATGGAAGACTTGGGACTGGTCCCCGGTGTTAGGATTCCTCATAAGTTTCAGGTACCTACTTTCAAGAAGTATAACGGTGTCACTTGCCCGAAAATTCATGTCAGGGCTTATGCTAGAAAGATGGCTACCTATTCTAATGATGAGAAATTATTGATGCATATTTTCCAGGATAGCCTGTCTGGGGCATCTTTGGAGTGGTACATGCAGTTAGAGAGATGCCATGTTCGCAATTGGCGTGAGCTAGTTGAATTTTTTATCAAGCAATATCAGTACAATACCGACATGGCTCCCAACCGAACACAGTTACAAAGTTTGTCACAGAAGAATAATGAAAGCTTTAAGGAGTACGCCCAGAGGTGGCGTGAATTGGCAGCTAGAGTCCAGCCTCCCATGGTAGAGCGGGAGATGCTTGACATGTTCATGGTCACTCTTCAAGGGCCATATTATGACCGATTGGTGATTTGTATGACTGGTGGTTTTGCGGACTTGGTTTTAGTCAGAGAAAAGGTTGAAAGCGGGATTAAAACTGGGAAAATAATGGTCAATGATGGAACCTCATCTGGAGGAGGGAAAAAGCCGTATGTCGGTAATTACAAGAAAAAAGAAGGAGACACAAATTTTGTTGCATTATACCGTGGTAAAGGAGGACATCATCAGAAGTAATAAGTCCATACGGAGTTAAGCCTCCTCAACAATGGCAATCTTCGGCTTCTTTACTACATTTTCATGTGTAATTTTTCATTGTTTGTTAGTACAGTGTTTGCATGAAAAAAAAAGTTGTTTGTGTTTTGAATGATGATTTTAATCCAATGAATATGTTGTTCTTGAAGTACTTTACTTTTATGCACTCATATCATGTTTATATGCACTGCAATACTAACTTTCTTTCCTTAAACTCTTGAGGGAGGATGATGAAGTGAAAAACACAAAAATATTTGGTTGTGTGCTTTTGGATAGAACCCTGCTGATGATGTACAGGCATTGCTTCAAATCCCCAAACACCGGAGATATAAGGGAGATAGACCCTCGTCAACCCCTTTGAGCCTCGAAGTAGGAGTTTCTTTTTAAAAAAAAAACCTCACATCTAACCCAGGGGCAGGGTAGTTGTTAGTTGATTTGACTGAGCGTTCAACTTTCAAAAGGAGTGTGCATCTGAAGATCCATTACCTTTCTTTCCTCACGTATTAGGAGGTCAAGGGGAGTGAGACCACAATGGTTATCCCTCACCACAAGGAGTGAAGCAGTCACAACCCTTTCGAAGAAATTAAGACAGCCAGTGTCACACGACTTGTTTCAAAAAAAAAGAGAAATAAAAGGAAAAATAAAGAAAGCCCGCTAAGTTGAAAACTTGAAAATAAGCGACTTAGGCAAAAGTTAGGGCATCCCGCTGGACTTCAAAATCGAAAGATAAAAAAAGAATCAGTCCAGGCAAAATCAGGGAAATAAAATAGGCAAAAAACAAAAAGAAAGGATCAAAAGAAAAATCCTCGATAAAGAACAAGTCGTGTGACCACAGGCACCAAAGACGAAAAGAGCGACTACCACTTCGAAACCCTTGCAGACTCCTTAACTGTCACCAATGGCAAGTCATAAACTTTTGTTAGGTGAGCGCTTGTGCCGAATTAGCTGAACATAGGACTGGAGAACATCACGAAGAGTGGGTGGGCACCGATAAACTTTGAGCCTTAAATCCTTTTTTCTCAAAATCGTGAACTAGGCCAAGATACAACCCTCAAAATTCCTAATTGAAACAGGGTATTTCGAGAGCTTACTCCGATGAGATGGCGTTCCTGACTCCCATGAGTGGTGCTAAAAGATCTTGTTGGTATTGTATGTGCATTCAAAAATCAATGTCGTATTCTAAGCAGTGATTCGCTCACGTGGCCTTGTAACATCTTTTCAATAAAACTTCAAGGTTAACATGTGTGTTGCATTAGAATTGTCATTCTCATAATAAACATTTTCTGCTTGCATGTGTTTGACATCAAAGAAGCTTACATGATGAACATCAGTTGAGAAGATTGATCCTGCCAAGTTGAAGTGCTTGAAGACCCCGGAGGACAGTCATATCAAAGGTCATGGTGCTGAAAGACCATGTTGAGCAGGAGTTTTCCTAGCAAGTTGTAGTAAGATGTAGCCAAGCTGGGGCATTCAAGTCGAGAAAGTCTTTTCAGAGTTCAATCAATCATGGGCAGTCATGTTGAGAAAATTTCTTCAAAGTTCAGCCAAACTGGGGCAATTATGTAGAGATCCGATAAATCTCTCCACAAGTGTTTAATATGGGGCAATTAGGTCGATTTGATAAATCTCTCTAAGATCAATCAGAGGCAAAGTTTCTTCATGACTCGAGGCAGACCACCTTGAGAGTACAAGAAGTTATCCTTTCTAAAAGTCGGTTAGTCAGAAGCACCTCTCTAAGAGTTTGAAGACCCGGGGCATGTTGAAAGCCAGGTCTTCTATAAAATCCTCTTGAGACGATTTCTTCCATTGGATCCTATAGTCTGGGGCAAGTGGAGATCAAAGGGTCGTTGGTCACTTGTGAGAATCAGCACGCAGTTTAACAGAAGCATGAATCGCCAAAGTAGTTCCCAGTATGGAATTTCTCTTCCTCCGTAAGGCGCCAAAAGTTATCTTTTCCCAGTATGGGAGGCGTTTAAATCGCTATTCATCCTCAACAAAGATAGTTGAAGTGCCATCATCCATGGCAGAGCATTACGGTAATTTGGATTATCCTCCCCAGCCAGAATTCAGAAGTTTGCTCTCCCCCAGTCGGGTTGGTGAAGTTTATTGCTTGTCAACATGAATTTATATTCCCCCGTACAAGTCAAGTGTGTTGGGCTGATGTTTCTCAGCGGTGAAGTGGTTTTCGTCTCCCCAACGGAGTAAGGGTAGAATGTCGTCCCCCAAATAGATTTGTGGGTAGTGGTTAGCTTTCCCCAACAAGTCAGAGGCCAATTGCCATTGGTACTTCTCTTCAGCAGAGCCCTGGGGAATTTTCAGCGAATGTTTATTATAGAGCGGAGGTTTGGTTGGATTCTCGAGCAGAGTCAATGAACATAGAAACAGTTCGGTTTACCGAATGGCTGCAGGGTAGCAAAAATTTTTCCCCAGTAGAGTTTCTCTCCCCAGCACTGAAAGTACATCGTCCTCAACAAAACTTATTCTCCCCAGCAAGAGTACAGAGGATTGTGTCCCCAGCCGAAGTCCTGGTTGGTTTATTATTCCCCAGCAAGCAGTCAGAAGTGGATTGCTCCAAGGTGGGTATTGTTGTATCTCCAGCAGGAGATGTGTTGGATGTCTCTGAAAAGACTTTATTTTCCACACAGAGTCTGGTACTCACTATCCTCAGCAGGTCAGGAAGTGTAATTCCGTCAGCAACGACATGCTCTAATCCCCAGCAGGGTAAAATACGTCCTCCAACTGAGATCAATGATATCCCTCGGCAGGTTTCGTTGACTTTTCTCCCAATCAGAGTTATTCTCTTTGGCATTAAGGTTTCATCATCCTCATCAGACTGTCACTCTCCCCGATCAGAGTACAGGAGATTGTTCCCCAGCCAGCATTTAAAGTGGATTGCACTAGGGTGGATGTTGTGGTATTCCCGCAGGAGATTTGTGGAATGTATTCCTGGGACAAAGATGTTGTATTCCCCACAGAGTCTTGGTGTCTACTCCCCTCGGCCAGTCAGGAAACGTGTTTTCACCAACAACAGCATGATCCAACCCTCAGCAGGATAAGGGCGAAGTCATTTCCCCAGCAGCGGGTTAAGATCAATGGTGTCCCCGACAGGTCTAGTATTTGTGATTTGTCTCCCCAAGCAGAGTTTGGTGGTAGTCTTTACAGCAGGTTTGATCAGCGATGGTTGACATCCCCAGCAGGTTTTTAAGTCCAAGTGATATTTGGCACTCTTCCGATTCAGGTCTTGGTTTCCTTTTTCAGAGAGTTATATATAATCCCCAACAGAGTGGATGTTCTTTTGGATTTCATCTCCAGCAGAAGTTGTTAATCAAAGTAGTTGATGAATGTGATCCTTCTCAGTGTTCTTGGACTCAGAGGACAATTTATTTTGTCATCCCCAGTGGAGCTGCCTTCGTTTTCAGCATTTATTTTGCTGGAGCGTTTCTTTTTGCATTGCATAAGAATCGTTTTCATGGCATCCTCCCAAACGCGTAGCATTTCCATTTCGTATGGAGCATTACGCCATAGAAAAATTAAAACATATGCATTCGAAGCATAAGCCAGGTTTGATACTTTCTTTGCCAGTTCTCTTCCTCAGCAGAGATGACATAATTCAGGAGATTTTGTTTTACTTTATCCCCAGTAAGATCTCCAGTGGATTCGTCCTTCATATTGTTGTACATTCTGGTACACCCCTGCAGAGTTGTCTGTTTAGACTTCTCTTTTCCTCAACTTTCATTCCAGATCAATTCGAGGGTCGTAAAATTGTTGCTTTTACCCTTGGTTGTCCTGTTATCCCTAGCAGAGAGCGCCTTCGGCACGTCTTCCTTTTCGAGTTCGCCTTCGGCCGTCCTTGTATTCCTTTGTTGGGTAGACCGCCTTCGGCCGGTCTTCCTTGTCGAGTTCGCCTTCGGCCGTCCTCGAATTATTTTGTTGGTTAGTCCGCCTTCGGCCGGTCTTCCTTTTCGAGTTCTCCTTCAGCCGTCCTCGTATTCTTTTGTTGGGTAGAGCGCCTTCGGCCAGTCTTCCTTTCCGAGTTGGCCTTCGGCCGTCCTCGTATTCTTTTGTTGGGTAGAGCGCCTTCGGCCGGTCTTTCTTTTCGAGTTCGCCTTCGACCGTCCTCATTTTATTTTATTGGGTAGAGCGCCTTCGTCCGTTCTTCCTTTTCAAGTTCGCCTTCGGTTGTCCTCGTATCCTTTTGTTGGTTAGTCTGCCTTCGGCCGGTCTTCCATTTCGGGTTTGCCTTCGGCCGGTCTTCCTTTTCGAGTTCGCCTTCTGCCGTCCTCGTATTATTTTGTTGGGTAGAGCGCCTTCGACCGGTCTTCCTTTTCGAGTTCGCCTTCGGCCGTCCTTGTATTCTTTTGTTGGGTAGAGCGCCTTCGGCCTGTCTTCTTTTTCGAGTTCGCCTTCGTCCGTCCTCGTGTTCTCTTCGAGTTCTCCTTCAGCCGTCTTCGTATTCTTTTATTGGTCAGTCCGCCTTCGGCCGGTCATCCTTTTCGAGTTTGCCTTCGGCCGTCCTCGTATTCTTTTGTTGGGTAGAGCGCCTTCGGCCGGTCTTCCTTTTTGAGTTCGCCTTCGGCCGTCCTCGTATTCCTTTGTTGGTTAGAGCGCCTTCGGTCGGTCTTCCTTTTTGAGTTTGCCTTCGGCCGTCCTCGTATTCTTTTGTTGGGTTGAGAGCCTTCGGCCGGTCTTCCTTTTCGAGTTCGCCTTCGGCCATCCTCGTATTCTTTTGTTGGGTAGAGCGCCTTCGGCCGGTCTTCCTTTTCGAGTTTGCCTTCGACCGTCCTTGTTTTATTTTGTTGGGTAGAGCGCCTTCGCCCGGTCTTCCTTTTCGAGTTCGCCATTGGCTGTCCTCGTATCCTTTTGTTGGTTAGTCCGCCTTCGGCCGATCTTCCATTTCGGGTTTGCCTTCGGCCGGTCTTCCTTTTCGAGTTCACCTTCTGCCGTCCTCGTATTCTTTTGTTCGGTAGAGCGCCTTCGGTCGGTCTTCCTTTTCGAGTTCGCCTTCGCCCGTCCTCGTATTATTTTGTTGGGTAGAGCGCCTTCGACCGGTCTTTTTTTTTAGTTCGCCTTCGGCCGTCCTCGTGTTCTCTTCGAGTTCTCCTTCGGTCGTCCTCGTATTCTTTGGTTGTTCAGTCCGCCTTTGGCCGATCATCCTTTTCGAGTTCGCCTTCGGCCGTCCTCGTATTCTTTTGTTAGGTAGAGCGCCTTCGGCCGGTCTTCCTTTTCGAGTTCGCCTTCGGCCGTCCTCGTATTCCTTTGTTGGTTTGAGCGCCTTCGACCAGTCTTCCTTTTCGAGTTCGCCTTCGGCCGTCCTCGTATTCTTTTGTTGGGTAGAGCGCCTTCGGCCAGTCTTCCTTTTCGAGTTCTCCTTCGGCCGTCCTCGTTTTTTTTTGTTGGGTAGAGCGCCTTCGGCCGGTCTTCCTTTTCGAGTTCGCCTTCGGCTGTCCTCGTATCCTTTTGTTGGTTAGTTCGCCTTTGGCCGGTCTTCCATTTCGAGTTCGCCTTCGGCCGTCCTCATATTATTTTGTTGGTTTGTCCGCCTTCGGCCGGTCTTCCTTTTCGAGTTCGCCTTCGGCAGTCCTCGTATTCTTTTGTTGGATAGAGCGCCTTCGGCCGGTCTTCCTTTTCGAGTTCGCCTTGGCCGTCCTCGTATTCCTTTGTTGGTTAGTCCGCCTTCGGCCGGTCTTCCTTTTCGAGTTCGCCTTCGGCCGTCCTCGTAATCTTTTGTTGGGTAGAGCGCCTTCGGCCGGTCTTCCTTTTCGAGTTCACCTTCAGCCGTCCTCGTATTCTTTTGTTGGTTAAAGCGCCTTCGGCTGGTCTTCCTTTACGAGTTCGCCTTCGGCCGTCCTCGTATTCCTTTGTTGGTTAGAGCGCCTTCGGCCGGTCTTCCTTTTCGAGCTCGCCTTCGGCCATCCTCGTTTTCTTTTGTTGGGTAGAGCGCCTTTGGACGGTCTTCCTATTCGAGTTCGCCTTCGGTCGTCCTCGTGTTCTCTTCGAGTTCGCCTTTATCCGTCCTCGTATTCTTTTGTTGGTCAGTCTGCCTTCGACCGGTATTTCTTCTCGAGTTCGCCATCGGCCGTCCTCGTATTCTTTTGTTGGTTAGCCCGCCTTCGGCCGGTTTTGTTTTCCCAGCATAGTCCAACTTCGGCTGGCAGACACTCTATTTCATTATCCCTACAGGTTGCAAATTTTCGGGTTCTTTAGGTATTCAATCCCCATGTATCCTTGAATGTCTGAAAGCCGTAGCTATCATACCTTTAGGGCCAAGTTGATTGAATAGGGGCAGCTGTGGCACCCCAAAATTTGCCCTCGTGTTCTGACTCTAACTGGCTTATGTTTCATTTCATTTTTGCATCGTCATTTCTGCATTTGCATGGTTCTTTTGGGCATGGGATCAAGGTATTTTCCAACAGCTCGTGGCGTCATCAGTTCCAGTATCATTTTCAACAATGTTCAGAGCCAAGCAGATAGCTTTCAAAGTATTTTTGAGCATTTATTTTGCTCATTAGATGATTTGATAATCAGAAGCTCTAGCAGTCATTTTTTTATCAGCAATTCAGCACCAGACGATTATTTTCAGCAGTATTCCGAGCACGAAACAGAGTTCATAGCATATTTCAAGTGTGTTTCAATGTTAATGTCAAATGGCAAGTTTCAGAGGTCTAACATGGCTCAGAACAAGTGGAATCGAGAAATTCTCCAAGTTTCCCTCCAAAAGGCGCCAAATTCAAATTTTCCTTGTGTTAATCGATTAACACATTTTGTACTAAAAATGGTTAATCGATTAACCAAGGTAAAATTTGCCCAAATACTTCATTTTTCAGCACTGCTTTTTTTGGGATTCAAATTTTAATCACCCAATTTCATTTTCACACCAGTAGAAGGATCTAGAGAGAATGATTTTCCATCCAAAATTCAAATTCTTTCCACTCTAATTCCATAATCCCTTTCGTAGCTCATTTTCTACTTCCAATTCCACCCACTAAACCTCACTCCAAACCCAAACTTAACTCCTAACCTAGTGGTTATTTAATCAAATCATTTCCAAACCTCACATAACCTTGATTCATTTTCTGAATTTTCTACACATCTCACTCCATTTTCTCTCATTTCAAAACCCTCACTCAAAGTTCCACCATCAAAGTTCAACAAATTTTGCATTGAAATTTGTTGATCTTGGAACTAAACCTTCATTCATTCACTAATTCTTGAAAGAATCTTGAATTTGCTACTATTTTACTATTGGATTTGAGCTTTTGGAACTGATTTTGGAGGAAGCTTGAAGCAAAATCATCACATTGTTTGGATCTTGAAGCTTCTTGCTAGGATCTTGAAGTTTCTTGCATAGATCTTAGATTTCTCGCTTGGATTCATCAATTTTCGTTTGTAACAATTACCAAAGCAAATCTCAGCTTTATAGGTTGGTTTTCCTTAGATCTATGCTTAATCTAGCTTAATTCCAACTTATGCAATGTAGATCCTTGGTTTTGCATGTGATTTGATCCATTTGCTTGAAATTGATTGTTCATGTTGATGATTGTTGGATCCAATTGATGTTTGGTTGCTGTGATTGAACTTAATTTTCGTGCATTATTGATTACATGATCATTGGAAATGATTACATAAGTGATTGTGCTAATGGAAAGTGATTTTTCAAATTTTTTCTGCTTCTGGTACAAGGTTAATCGATTAACCAAAACTAGTTTATTTTGGTTAATTGATTAACCAGTGTAAAATTTGTGTAATGAGAGCTGTTAATCGATTAACCAAAATGAACTGTAATTAGTTAATCGATTAACACTGATGTAGAGTGTGATTTTTATGCATTTTTTAGCATGTTTCGATCCCGTTCCACTTTTAATCTTCATGGATTGATATAAGGCATGTTTGTGAACTGTTTTGATGATGTTGCACCTCACACTATTGCATGAACACGATTCTTCGACACGCGATTCTTGGTTTTCATCGATAAATGTTCATGTTTGCATTGATGTTTTCTTGATGCGATGAACACTTTGCACATACTCCTTGAGCATGTTAGTTGTAAATTATTGCTGGTGTTGCTGGAGTTGTTGTATTGGTGCATGCTTGCTTGCATTTAATTTCATGAGATGCATACTCGTTTTGACTTGTTCATGTGCTTAATGTTGTGCATTATCTCATGATGTTTTCGAGTTTGTTTATCATGGTATGTGGTATGATTGTGATCATGTTTGATTGAAAAATATGTGTAATGCGTGGTGCACGTTTGTTATACCATGATTGCATCGTTTCAAATGCATGGTGTGCTGCCTTGTTTTCACTGCTGTCTTGGTACATATGTGCTATTGTATGTGTTGCTGCTTGCCCTTTTACACCTCCTTTTGTGCTGAACTTGAGCTGTTAAATGTTGTTTGTTGTATTGGCTGGAATTTACCACTGTGCAGGTGCTGGAACGTTGTTGTAGCCGCTGTTTTTTATTTATCGCTTTGGTTTTTGGCCTCGCTTTTGCTTGCTCCATTAGGCACGAGCACATTTCCAAAATTAAAGGTGACATATTTTGAATCAAATCTGCAACATCATTCCCATAATTGCAAGAAATCACAAAAATCTCTGAACAGAGTCACCAAAAGGGAAAGAATCAATCACGACTTTAATTTAGAAATCGCGAGACTAATTGTAACATGCCTATAAAAAGAGGATACACTCAGAACATCAGACATTTCACACACACTCAAACCACAAACAATACACTGCAGCAGAACACAAAGAATCATCAGAAATTTCACAAGAAACATACACACAAGAACAGAGATGCACCGAAATCATGGCAACATAAAACACGTTCGTACCACATCACAATAGCATCGTGGTTTTTGAAAACAAACACACAGAAAAATCAGAACCAAAAAGTACACTGCATATTCATACACCCCGTATTCATACACGGTTTAGAAGAAAATCGAATTGCATCAGTAGACAAAATCAAGAGCAAACAACAAATTATTCGCAGAGCAAAGGTTCCAACGTAGCAGAGAGTTTACACACAGAGTATTGCATACGCAGAGGGGGTCGAAGAATAGTATAACAACACAAAGATTCCATCATCATCACTCACACATAGAGAGGCGGTTCAAATCAATACCTGGAAACTGTTTGTTTGTCGAATCGTCGTGTCGACATTCTTCAAAGGTATGGGATTCTTGCTATTATACTTGTAAGGAACAATTGAACTGCTGTAAAATTTTTCATTTGCGAATTGAATTGATTGTTGTTGAGAAAACGTCCACCGTGTCGTATTTTCTTCCCGTCGCTGGCGAGATTGCGAGAATGAGGCGTCGTGTTTTGATGGAGGAGAAGAGGAGAGATTAAGCTGTGGCTTTTTGCAAGAGAGTAGAGTTTATTGCGAGAGAGAGACGATGTAAGCGAGAAAAGATGATGGAAAGGGTTACGCAGTGAGAGAGAAGAGTGCGAGAGAGTGAGAAAGAGAAACGGCGTAGAAGGATGACGGGAGGAGAATTGCTGAGTTTTGTCTTTCATTTGTCACTATATGATGCTTGGCTCGATGGTCTTTAAGAGCCCATTTCCTTTTTTTATATTTTTTTTAATTTGATTCAGTCCTGGGCTTAATGACTCTGGCCCGTATGTTTTTTCTTTTAGACCATTATCTTGTTCTAAACCCCATGATTTTCCACCCTCTTAATTTGTTTTTTTTAGATTTTTTTATGTTATGTTAATTTAATTGTGATATTAGTTTTAGGATTAATTTTGATAGAAATTATTAACCACGATTTTAATCTCGATCTCTATATGAATTTTAATGTTCAATTTAGGAATAATCTTTGATTTAGTTTATGATGGATTTCCTTTATTATGTTTGATATAGGGTTTTAGATTTGATAGTCATGAATTTAATTGTTGACTTTAATCTCAACTGGATTTTGTTTCCAGTTTCTGTTTGGATTTTGATGAGGATTTGATGGTATTTCTGATTCTAAATCTAGATGTTGATCCCGATGCTTGATCTTGACGACTGTTATTCGCTAATTTCTCTTAGGTTCTCGATTCAACCTATGACAAATTGAATCAGAATAAATGTTAGGATTCAATTTTGCATGATAATTTATAAGATGATTCCCTTTCAATCTTAACATTAGGTTAGCATGCTCCCTTTAACCGATTCTAAAGAAAAGGGTTTTCCCCTGTTGACTCCATGTCACGATTTATGATAGATTAGCCTAACTTTATCTTAACCTTAGGATCGGAGTTGCCACACTCCATGTAAGATCTTGCCATGGACACTTACTCACTCTTTTCACTTTTAACTTAACCATAACTTTGGAGTCGCCGCACTCCACGTAAGTGTCTTGCCATGGATACTTACTTCCCCTTGGAATCTTGACCACAGTCAAGAGTTCCTCACCCTCATTGAGGGGAACTACGAATGCTCTGATTTCATTCCCGTCAGGATACGTAGGCACGAGATGCGATATCTTGGAGAGCATACTTAGATACTAACCCCTAAGTATTTCCTTTAGCACATTCCCTTAGCAAGCAATAAATAACATAAGTATTAACAAGAGGTTCTTGTAGATTACTACAGACGTTTAGGATGCTAAACCTTCCCTAGGTATAACCAACCCCCGAACCTAGATTCTCTAAACTTAGGTTTTTCAATCTTTAACCCTTCCTTTGGATAAATCAAAGACCGGTGGTGAACTTCAAGATGTGTGATTCAAGTTAATATAATATATTGGTATCCAATTCTCACCGCAACACATGGTACCTGGATAGTGGTTGCTCGCGACACATGACGAGAAGAAGGCATATATTCCAAAGTCTGGAACTTAAGCCTGGAGGCTTCGTCGTTTTCGGAGGAAACCATAAAGGAAAAATCATTGGCTCTGGAACCGTTGGTAATGGTAACCTTCCCTCTATTATTAATGTTCTTTTAGTTGATGGTTTGATGCATAACTTGTTGTCAATTAGTCAACTTAGTGACAATGGTTATGATATCATCTTTATTCAAAAGTCCTGTAAGGCTGTAAGTCAGAAAGATGGTTCAATCCTATTTTTCGGAAAGAGGAAAAATAATATTTATAAGATTAGACTTTCTAATCTTCGTGAAAAGAATGTTAAATGCTTAATGTCTTTTAATGAAGAGTAATGGGTATGGCATAGACGTTTAGGCCATATTAGTATGAGGAGGATTTCTCAGCTAAATAAGCTTGAACTTATCAGAGGCTTGCCAAATCTGAAGTATTCTTTAGATGCTCTTTGTGAAGCATGTCAGAAAGGAAAGTTCTCCAAAACTTCCTATAAAGCAAAGAATGTTATGTCCACCTCTAGACCATTAGAACTTCTGCACATTGACTTGTTTGGACCAGTGAAAACTGCATCAATTAGTGGAAAGAAATATGGATTAGTAATTGTTGATGATTATAGTTGTTGGACATAGGTAAAATTATTGAAACACAAGGATGAGTCTCATTCTGTGTTCTCTACCTTTTGCTCTTAAGTGCAAGCAGAAAAGGATTGCAACATAGTCAAAGTCAGAAGTGATCATGGCGAAGAATTTGAGAACAGATATTTTGAGAATCTTTTTTATTCTCTTGGCATTTCCCACGATTTCTCCTGTCCCAGAACTCCACAACAAAATGGAGTAGTGGAAAGGAAGAATAGGACTTTGCAAGAAATGGCTCATACCATGATCCAAGAAACTGACATGGCTAAGCACTTTTGGGAAGAGGCAGTAAATACAACATGTTACATTCAGAACAGGACTTCAATAAGACCTATTCTGGGTAAGACTCCTTATGAATTGTGGAAGAATAGAAAATGCAACATTTCATATTTTCATCCTTTTGGATGTGTTTGTTTTATGTTGAACACTAAAGAGAATCTTGGCAAGTTTGACTCCAAAGCTCAAAAGTGTTTATTGTTAGAATATTCTGAATGCTCTAAAGGCTACATAATCTATAACACAGAAACACGAATTGTAGAGGAATCAATTCATGTCAGATTCAATGATAAGCTTGGCTCTAAAAAGTCAAAGCTAGTTGAAAAGTTTGCAGATCTGAAGATCACGTTATCAGAATCTAAAGAAGTAGAAGATTCAAGAGAAGCAGACAAAGATGCAGATTCTCCAGATTCAGATACAACTTTACCAGAAGCTGAGAACAACTCATCTCATCAAAAGAAGAATAGATTAAAGACTTCTCATTCTGAAGAATTGGTTCTGGGAGATAATGTTGATCCAGTCAGAACTCGTTCATCCTTCAGACGTTCCGAAGAAACTCTTCAGGGTCTAGTGTCTCTGATAGAGCCAACAATAATTGATAAAGCTCTCAAAGAAAATGAGTGGATTATGGACATGCAAGAAGAACTGAATCAATTCACCAGAAATGATGTCTGGGATCTTGTTCAGAAACCCAAAGGTGTCCACGTCATTGGAACTAAATGGATGTTCAGAAACAAGTTAGATGAGAAAGGTGAGGTCGTAAGAAATAAAGCACAACTGGTTGCACAAGGTTATAGTCAACAAGAAGGGATAGACTATACAGAAACCTTTGCACCAGTTGCCAGGTTAGAATCTATTCGCATTTTAATCTCATTTGTTGTGAATCATGACATTATTTTATATCAAATGGATGTAAAGAGTGCATTTTTAAATGGATATATTTCTGAAGAAGTGTATGTGCACCAACCTCCTGGTTTTGAGAGTTCTAAAAACCCAGATTTTGTTTTCAAACTTAAAAAATCGTTATATGGTCTGAAACAGGCTCCCAGAGCTTGGTATGAAAGGCTAAGTAACTTTCTTTTGGAAAATGACTTTACCAGAGGAAAAGTGGATGCAACACTCTTTTGTATAACCTTTAAAAATGACATTCTGATTGTTCAAATCTACATTGATGATATTATATTTGGTTATGCTAATATTTCCTTGTGCAAGGAATTTTCCAAGTTAATGCAGGCTGAATTTGAAATGAGTCTGATGGGAGAACTCAAATTCTTTCTGGGAATTCAAATTGATCAACGATCAGAAGGAACGTACATTCATCAGAGCAAGTTTACAAAAGAACTTCTGAAGAAATTCAACATGTCAGAAAGTAAACCTGCTAAGACTCCTATGCATCTGACATGCATTATGGAGAAAGAAGAAGTAAGTAAAAAGGCTTGTCAGAAGCTCTATCGTGGTATGATAGGATCTCTTCTTTATTTAACAGCTTCTCGTCCAGATATTCTATTCAGCATATGTCTTTGTGCTCATTTCCAATTAGATCCAAGGGAAACTCACTTAATTTCTGTTAAGAGAATCCTAAGGTATCTAAAAGGAACAACTAACCACGGCTTAATGTATAAAAAAACATTAGAGTACAAGCTTTCTGGTTACTGTGATGCAGATTATACTGGAAACAGATTGGAAAGAAAAAGTACTTCTGGAAACTGTCAGTTTCTGGGAAGTAACCTCGTCTTCTGGGCAAGCAAGAGACAATCAAGAACCGCTCTCTCTACTGCAGAAGCTTAATACATATCAGCATCTCTGTGTAGTACTCAAATACTCTGGATAAAGAATCAACTTGAAGATTATCATATACACGAGTGTAATATTCCTATCTTCTGTGATAATACTTCTGCCATTTGTTTATCTAAGAATCATATTCTATATTCTAGAGCAAAACATATTGAAATAAAACATCACTTTTTCCGTGACTATGTTCAGAAGGGTACTTTTCAGTTAAAATTTGTGGATACAGATCACCAGTGGGCTGATATTTTCACAAAACCCCTTGCTGAAGATAGATTCGTATTCATTCTGGAAAACTTATTTATCAAACCTTATCCGGAATGAGATGATAATATTTTTAATATTTCAAGCTATCAGAACGTCTGATATAAGATTCTGATGACTAAACAAAGTGTGTCATTATTTGTTTATTGATCTTCTGATTCATGATACTTCTACAAGTTAGAAAATGTCTCGATCAGAAATTAGTCTAGTCAGATACCTCTTGTTATTCTAGATGTTGGAAACATCAAAACGAGATCTCTTGAAAGCAAACGGCTATGATTATTTGTGACACGTGTTCAAAATCAAATCATCGCTGCTGTTGAAGAGACACCTCGAGCGCTGTGATTTAGTGAGACTAGATTTCAAGTAATTTTTGTTATATCACTAATCATGTTTAACTCATTGTATTTGAAAATTTACTTGATAACTGTTTAAATCTTTACGTCTTCCTTCCCTATTAGGCATTCATAAAGATGCATGTAAGACAAAGATTTCTTGGAACTTATCACTTTTCTTCCTTCCTTTATTCTTTATAAGTTTATGCCCTCTCATTTTCGAGTATACATTTATTTGTATTTATTGACTGATGTCATAATATGAATAATGTATACTGATCTGTGATCTTTTGGAGACTGATACACTCCTTCATCATTCCTTATTCTTGTTTGTATCCCTTATATTGGAAATGATGAATTTCTCGTCTCAATTCATCTAGTCTTTATTTCTATTTATTGCTATCACTCTTTGTTCTCTTTATATACCACACTTCTCCTCCCAACTATTCATCTGTTTCTTTTTGTTGTTCACTTCTATTCCTCTTGCTTTCACCATGTCATGATAAAAGAGTTCTGGAAATATGCACGGATTGGTGAAGACCACAACTCTATTTGGTCTTCCGTTTTCGGTGTTCAAGTAATCATAACACCTACCTCCATCGCCCAAGCCATTAACTGTGTTCAATCAGGGGTGACTGTTGATGAATTTCATCTGAACTGTTCATTTGTTAAAGATATCATTAGGATTCATGATGTGTCTCGAGACAAGTATGAACCCTATAATCCTGAAGGACTTCTCCCTGATGGAAAGTTGTGGTTTCAACTACTTCTCACCAATTTTCGTCCCAGAGGTTTGGCCAAAAGCACCTTGACTCATGATGATAAACTTTTTATCTATTTCATGATGTACAATGTCAGGGTGAATCTTCCGTAAACCATCTTCAATCATCTGAAGAACTGTGTTGAAATCTCTATAAATCAACATAAGTCCTTCATACCTTAAGGAAGAATTATGACTGAGTTATTCTACAGGGCTGAAATCATCACTTTAGCCAGAATACTTGGACCAGAAGATGCCACTGCTGAAGAAAGGTGTGAAAGGGTTGATGAGGTGGAGGATTTCTGATAGCTGGTTGGAGTATGTTTCATCATTGTTGGTCTCTTGGTTGCTGGATGCTTGATCTTTCTTCCGTTTGTCATTGTTTTTCTTGTCCGTTGTCCTTGTTCTTGTTCTTTTTCTTTTTTATTCTGTGATTTTGTTCTTGTACTGCGCCTTCGGCGTTTTGTTGTTTTATCAATGAAGTTTTTTTTCTTTCCTTATTTGCATTTATCTTATCTTACTGCATTCCATTATGATTACCATAAAAGGAAGAAAATGACTAGATTTAACTTATCTAAATTCATTCAAATCAAATGGATTTATTTAAATCTTGGTTACCCTTTTTTATTATGACAAAAAGGGTAGTATTATGGAAAATTATTTTGATAAATATCTTGTCTCCAATCATAGCTCTAACATTCTAACACTTTAAAAATCATATATTTGTAGAATGTTTTTTGGGAAAAGATATTATATTGGTAAAATGAATCTGATATCAATCAGGCTCTGATTGAGTTAATCAAGCTCTGTTATCAGAATGCATCACCACTATAATCAAGCTCTGATATTTTGGATCTATCTAAGATCTCTAAAATCAGGATCTATATCCCAAATTTTATAAGATTTTGTTAAGTCTTAGATTCAGGGGGAGCTTGACAAAGGGAAATTTACTTTGAACTTATTTGAGTCAATTCTGATTATCTTCATACAAAATTGTTCTATCAAAATACATTATTTTGTCATTATCAAAAAGGGGGAGATTGTTAGAACAAGATTTGGTTCTGCAAGATATCTCTTTGTTTTGATAATAACAAAGTTATATTTGTGTGAGAACAATTTTGGTACTCTAATGTGTATCTTTTCAAGAATTGACAAACAGGTTCTGACTCTGATAGAGAAAGTTCTGACTCTGATAGAGAGTGTGTACTACGTCACTCTGATGTTCTCAATGGTCGTTTCTGCGTCAAGAAGCAAGGTTGCTTCTGATCTACTGTGCATCAGAAAGACTCCAAGAAGACATTATGTTGTTGCTGCAATGTTCTCTTGGATTCTAGATTTGAATTCAACTCTGATACTCATCTTCTGAAGACTAAGTGCTGATGACTCTGAAGACAAGGTTCTGATGAACAGCGTTCGAAAGATTCTGATGACTTAAGTTTTTGAAGACCAAGTTTTGAAGACTCTGAAGACAAGGTTCTGCTAAACAAGTTCTGAAGACTTATGTTTCTGATAACCAAGGGTTCTGAAGAAGGAGTGCTGAAAACTATGATGACAAGGTTCTACTGAACAAGTTCTGAAGACTCTGAAGACTCAAGACTCTAAAGATCCAATGATTCATTCTTCTGATCATGCTTCAATCATTTCAACTCAGAGGCCACTGATGAACAGAAGAAGATGAAACGTTTGCGTGGGAAAATAGTACATAATACAGATCAAACACGTTCTTTTCCACTACCATTCCACTACCCTGATTTGGTGGTACAAAGGACAATTTCAGTGTACGATTTTCATTCCAACATAACGACATTATTTCAAGTCGCCAGTATTTTTCAGATATTACTGATCTGCCCTTCAACGGATCTTTTTCTGTCTATATAAAGACTTGATCATTCAACAAATTATGTGTGACACTGAGTGTGTAAAAAAAAGAGAAATATTCAAAACACTGATTCATTCGAAGAAAGAACTCAAGAAATTGAGAAATACATGAGTGAATAGTAAAGCACCATAATACAAAGAAGAAGATTGTTCTTATTGTGTAGATTCACTCTAAGTTAGATTGATCTAGAAGTAGTGTTTATATCAGCTTATGTAAGAAGCATTTCATTGTAAACATTTTATTTGATCAAACAGTTGTTTGAATTCCTTAAGGGACCAGTTAGGTCAGAAGCCTTAAGAAGAGACAGTTAGTTTGTGTATTATTAGTCACCAGCAGTTGCTAGTACAGTTGTAATCAGTTTGGTTATAGTGGATTAAGTCCTTGTGTATAAGGCGAAATCACCTTGGCGGGTGGACTGGATTAACTTGATAGTTTGCCCATCTCCCCTGCGGATAACCGCAATGATATAATGGACCCTAATCCAAATGAAATCACAATGTTATACTTGAAAGTTGCGGTGATAAATAAAACGTAACTTCTCCTGCTAGAACATTGTCCACGTTTGGATTTATTCTATTACAGTCCTGAAGATGTAAGGGATTTTTTTGGTGGGTATAAGTGGCTGGACATCAGAATATTGCAACTTTGGTGGACGTAAGTATATAGTTGATATACATGTCATTATAGAACATTATGATTTATAGAACATCACCCCTAATTTATTCATTTGCTCTAACCATTTAGGCACATTCAGCGTCTTTGTATAGAGTTGAATAAATCGAGTACTTACGGAATCTTGGATTCACTTTTTATTGGTTGGGATTTTAATCAACTAAAAGATATCCAAGAGTACTTGAAAACATGGTTAAATGAGGGAGGAAAAGAATGTTACTTAGCACCATCATCTGTTCGTAAGTATTTTTGGAATTTATGTTTATGTTTCTATATTTAGTTTTGTTTTAGCAAATACCATTAATATATATATATATATATATATATATATATATATATATATATATATATATATATATATATATATATATATATATATGCTCTTGTTTATTCAGTGGTCATTGGCAATTGATCATCATATCATTTTGGACAAATACGATAACTTTTCTGTGTTCCTTGCATGATCCACTGGAAAAGAAAATGAAAGGTATTATTAATTTGTAAGTGTATGCTTAATTCATTTTCTTTGACATTGTAATTAGTTTATCATATAATATGTTTAATTCAAATTCAATGTATAGTGCTGTGGAGCAAGTGAATATGATGAACAATGTTAGAAGAAAGCCCATATGGATCTGTCCTAAAGTAAGTGGCCCGATTACATGTTTCTTTCATTTACATTCATGTGTGGCTGCATTCATGTCATTTTTGCTTAAATTTGTAGACAAGGAAACAACCTGGGACTTACGAGTGTGGTTCTTATGTCATGAAACACATGTTAAACATTGTCCTTGTCGGCATTGTTGATTCATGGGATAAGGTATATATGTCATAAAATATTTACATATATTAATATATAAGTTGACTATTGAATTATTGTCATAAATGTTAATGGCTCTTTCTTATGTAGATGTTTAACGACGAAACCCCATTCCCTGTTGAGAACTTCGTAGATCTTCGTAAATGTTGGGAATATATTCACAATGTTCTTAAGGGTCCTGCTGATTGATGATGTGAATAACACTTTTCTGTAAAGATGATGTGAATAACACTTTTCGGTATTGATGACATGAATATAGTGTTTGGTGTAAATATGGTTAAAATAGTTACAATACTTACAGAGTGTGTAAGGCCCACATATATAATACATGCATCAAATCATATATTATACATGATAAGTACGTTTGGTACTGAAATATACAATAAGTTCCTAGTTAACACATTATATACATAAATGCCTCTAATACAAAACACTAATAGTCTAAGGCATTACATATACAAGATGTTCCAAAATGATAAAAACTAAGAACTAGATCAATACAATGATCTCAAAACATAACGCCATAGCGGAAGCCATGCCATCACAAAAGCTACGATCCGTAAGGAAAGTCAAATAACCTTGTCCTTACCCTTCGCCAAACCTGCAGAACCTGTGATGTAAACAACAACAGTGGGGTGAGATACATCAAATCTCAGTGAGTTCCTATCTTAAAGTCCTCTCGGCTTTACAAGGTTCTAATAATCCTAACTCATGTCAAAGGGAAAGGGGAAAAGACCATGAGTACACACACAAGTAACCATCACGGTGAGCCTGTAAACTCACACTAGTACCGAAGTACCTCTTGAGCCTGTTAACTCAAGGATTCACAATGTACCGAAGTACCTCTTGAGCCTGTTAACCCAAGGATTCACAATCAATAACCATACCAAGGCATCCCCTTTTCCCGTCCGCTTCTACGTCTAGAAGACGATCCGAGTCATGGATCCTCGAATTACTTGACATACGAAATGGATTCGGGAACAACGGCCTGTTAGCCGTGAACCGTCACTTCTCATGGCCTGTTAACCATCACAAGTCTCTACCCGTAGGTCCCATTCGTACTAAACGCGGGAATCAAACCTGCCAAGTAATGGTGCATATGTTTCAGAGGAGCTCGAGACCCATGAAACGCACTATCCAAAAATAATCGGTTATGATTATACAATACACACGCCTCGGCCTTACTAGCACGAGCGTTGTTACTATTTCATCACGCACCACATTGTTTAGGGTAAGTCCTCACTCTTCATATCTCATTTCAATATTAACATGCATATTCACTCACAACATGTTAAACAATAATAGGATAGGCAAAACGCATCATAAGTGCACAATAGAACAACATACCACAATTTAAACATAAACATATCACTTTTGAGCTTTCCCGATTATTTAATCGGTCGGTAAAATGAACATGTTTTACTTCCATTGCGTAGAATATTTCCTCGGCTTTACATCGATATAAAGAATAATCGAAATCGATAAACGAAACTAAAGTTATGAATTTTTCCGTAAAAAGTTATAATTTTTCAACTCCCAGGTCGCGCTCAGCGCGCCCTGGTCCGCGCTCAGCGCGCAACTCCCTACCACGAGAGGTTCCAAGATTTAAACACCGCGCTCAGCGGGCACCTGCGCGCTCAGCGCGCTCTGCGAAACTCAGAAAAATACCTCCTATAACAGTTCAAAACCATCCCCTCTACACCATCAATACCAATTCCAACAACCCATTAGAGGCATAATCAACATGTTTCCAACATAGTTCCATCATCAAACTTCACAATCAAGTTTTGAACAAAATCTCAAATTCTACATAAACCTAGAATTTCTCATCAACCCAAAATCAACCAAAACATCAAAACAAGCATCAATTCATGTTTCTATGATCATACTAAACATTCATTTCAATTTCTAACCGATTTTATCCGTTAAAACATCGATTTCTACGATTTCGACCTAAAACTCATAATCCCAAAACACAAAGAAAAAGGTTTCTAGCTAAACCCACCTCTAGTAAGATGAAGATGAAGATGAAGATGGAGATTGGATGAAGATTGATGAATGGATGATGATGATTCTTGATGTTCTTGAGTTTTTCCTCTTTTCTCTCCTTCACTTTTCCTTTCCTTCACTTTCCTTCTTTCTCTCTCTTTCTTACTATCTTTTTCTTTTTATGTTTGGAATGTGGAAGGAAAAGGAATAAGTAGAAAACTAGTATTAGTAAATAATACTACTAAAATGTCCAAAAGTCTCTTAAGTCCAAATTAGTAAAATACCTCAGAGTCGATAATATTAATTGGATTTATTCTAAGTACCGGAGTTACTCTAATTATTTTATCAACTAATTCCTCAGAGCAACCGGACTCAATTGATCACAATATAATATTATTCGGAGTAATAAAAATACGGGGTATTACAGAGTGTATACCTTATATGTTAACTGTATTTTATGGTTATAATAGTTGTTTAAATATGGTTATAATAGTTACAATACTTACAAATGAACAATGTTAGCGTATTTTATGCTCTTTATGCATGTATACCTTATCTGCTATGGTTAAAATGGTTACAGGTTAAAAAATGGGATGAATTTGAATTGCTGAGAAATGCATATTTAAAACATAGGAAGTATTTTATGCTCTTTATGCTTGAATACCTTATCTGTTATGGTTAAAATGGTTACAAGTTTAAAAAATGGGATGAATTTGAATTGCTGAGAAATGCATATTTAAAACATAGGAAGTTTTGACATCGGTTATAAAACCTAGCCTTGGTTGTATATTTGTGTCTGCAGAATATATAACGACGGTTATATAATATAACCGTCATAATATCTCGCGCACTGCATAGAAAAAAATAAATATCAAAACGGCGCAGCTGGGAATCAAACCAAGGACCATTATATTTATCAAAACGGCTAGTTTGAATAATCGTTGTGATAGGGCGCGCTGTTTCTAGGTTATTACAACGGTTATTCGGCCGCGACTATAAGTATCATTTTACAAAGACACTCTGCATAACAACGCTTGCGCCAACGTAATTATATACCTTTCTCAACCTTTGTTAATTGGTTTTTACGTAGTAGTGTCATTGATAGATGAATATCTAAGATCTGAGATTTGAAAAGGTTTTGTCAAGGCCCACAAATAAGAAATTAAAGACAACATCAATATTGAATCAAAACTAGTTCACAATACATAGATTAGATGAAATACACAAGGTATCAAAAGATTACATCCAAACCCCCCAAGAGATTGAAGATCTTACCTTCTCCCCCTTAGGGTTTGTGTTTCTCTCTCTAAAATTTACTTGGAATGAAGAGAAATAAATTTTTGATCTCTAAAATATCTATTTTACAAGTTATAAGAGTTATGTTCTAAAAAGCAAGAAAAATTACTTATATTGTAAAACACTTTTATTATTTTCAAAACTAGCGTATTTTTAATCTCGGTTTATCTTGAAAACCGAGGGGTTAGATATTTCTTTTTTTAAAATTGTTACATTGTTTACATAGAATATTACTCACAATATTTCCCTTTATATTACATTATTTACACAAACTATACATTGTTTAAAATAAAAGTCAAATTCCCTAGAGAACAAGGTAAAAATCAAATTCCCCGAAGACCTAGATTTTAGATCTTCGAATTATTGAATCTCGTGAAAGATCAAATATTGGGTGCAAGGTTTGTATCTTCAGATCTTGCATGCATTTGATTCTGAAGCAAAACAAAATAAGGGTTAGATAAATATAATCCATATTCAAATATATGATTTTGTGCTCAAATAAATATTTAAGAAAACAAACATTAAACCCAAGTAATTTTCTACTCTTGAAATCCTTCTTAGAGAACTTTTCCAAACGACTTTATGTTTCAAGCACTTCATGTTTTATTTAGGTTAGATTTTCAATATTTAGCATGGTTTTATAATGGATGTCTCTTAGGTTTCACGCGGATCACATGTAATACCCCACATTATCCAAACGCTCAATTGGATATCAGAGATAGAGCACATAGACACTCATCTGATCTCGTCTGATATCCAATTGAGCGTTTGGATAATGTCTTCTTCTTCTTCTCTTTCTCCACTTTCTCTCTTTCTCTTCTCTTACTATCTTTCTTTTATATATATATATATATATATATATATATATATATATATATATATATATATAAACTTATTATATAATATAAATCCAACAGGGTAAAATATCTCCAATTGATATTTTATCGTCTCACACCAATTGATCAATTATTAGAGTTACCATAAAATCCTCTCTTGAACTAATAAAATAATTGATCTCTTCAAAGTTTTTCAGTTGCTCCATTGATCCCAATTAACAATGCTTAAAGGATTCCATTACTTCAATTGGTCAGAGATGGAGCACATAGACACTTATCTGATCTCGTCTAATGTCCAATTGAGCGTTTGGATAATGTGGGGTATTACATCACTAATGGTAGATTCATGAGAATTGATAAATATTAAATGGATGACAAATATTTGTTTAAGAGCGTTTAATATATTAAAAAAATGCTTAACTATCCCCTCGGCCAAGAAGAAAACCGAGGTGAATAAGCTATTTTTTTAATTACATTCTTTATACATAATATTAAAATACACTGTAAAATGTGTAGTAGCAAATCATGATAGAAATGGATGGTGTAAATATTTCCTTTCTTTGGGTTGCTGCATATAATTTAGTATTAGGGTAAAATCTGTTTAACGAGTGTTTTAAAAGTAAAACATGCTTACTAACCACCTCAGTTTTATATTAAATATCACGTCGGTGATAAAGAAAACCGAAGTGACTTTTTATTTATTTATTTTTTTTAAATACATTGTTTACACAAAATATTAAAAAACATTATTTACAACAAATCTTTGGTGATATCCAAATTTTGTTGCATACCCACTAAAACAATTTTTTTTTAAACTATAATGATTTTCTGCACTTGCAATCTGTCAACTAAGTACTCTTCAAAGATTGAACTGGTTCCCTTTTTGTTGATTAAGCTTCATTTTTTGTTTAACTTGAAGCACGAATGATTTTCTGAACTTGCAATCTATCAACTGAGCTTTTTTCAAAGGTAGAGCTCACTTCATTGTTGGTTAAGCTCCTTTCTTTGGGTAACTTGAAGCAAGAATGCTTTTCTGCACTTGCAATCTATCAACTGAGCACCCTTCTTTAACTAAGGATTATTCCAAAAAATACACAACAATGACAACATCAACACCATTATGTGAGATAGATTGCAAGGACAGAAAAAAAATTTGTTCAAGATAGAAGAAAACTTTTTTGTCTTGCGATCCATCCCAAAGAATTATGCTTTCGAGTTTGAGGCGGCTTCATACAAGTATGGATTATGGTAAAATGGGTTTAACAAGTGCTTTTATAGTAAAATCTTATTATTTAATATCTTGGTTAAATAGAAAACCGAAGGGTTATAACATTTTATTTATACTTATAAACAAATAAAATCATAAATTGCGATAGATGGGAATCGAAGCTTGTATTGAGTTGCTTTTTCACCTCGGTTATTTTAAAAACCGAAGGAATTGATGTTTTTTATTTTTTTTAAATAATAAAAAATAGCGGTACTTGGCTTTATACCTCCATTTTCTATTGTTCAAGGTGAAATTTTCGTCATGAAAAGTGTTATTTGTTGTAGTGTGAAGAAGGGGGGCTCAGAGAAGTAGGCATAATAATCTAGACCAACTTGGACCTAAAGCCTTGAGAGCCCAAGGAGAAAACGAGGAACTGACCTCTGCTCATATCCCTTATGATTCTCCCATTCTTCTTTCAACTCCAATAGAAAGTCTTAGCAAAGGAGAAGTGGAGAAAAAGACAGGTGAAGAAGATGTTAAATGGTCTACTATTAACAACCCAGAGATGGAATTTGTAGAGGAAACACAAATGGACCTCCAAGGGGCACCCATTAACAATTAGTTATGTTTATGAATCAAGACAAAATTAAGATTATGTTTTGGAATTATCGTGGAGCTAGTAACAAGGATTTATTTCGTGTTTACAATCATTACATTTGGGAGAATCTACCTACGATGCTCATGATCATGAAGAGTAGAATCGACCCTAGTACTCTTAGTAAGAAGTTTAGCTATTAGGGATTCA
Source organism: Lathyrus tuberosus (assembly GCA_022829125.1). Taxonomy (NCBI): domain Eukaryota; kingdom Viridiplantae; phylum Streptophyta; class Magnoliopsida; order Fabales; family Fabaceae; genus Lathyrus; species Lathyrus tuberosus. The sequence goes on along the minus strand of JALAZF010000727.1, from coordinate 547,198 downwards.
ATGGTTATAAATAAATGGAAAATAAAGGCTTTGCGGGGGGAATTGCGATGGGGTGGAAAAAAGATAAAATTCAGATTCAACTTCTTCAACTATACTTTCAGTTCCTATATGTTAGAGTCAAAATTGGGGAAGACGTTGAATGGAATTTGTCTACAGTCTATGCCAGTCCTGGTGAAGATGGAAAAACACAAATGTGGAAGGATCTCAAAAATTTAGTTGCTAAAGCTGAGTGTGGTTGGCTCTTGGGAGGAGATTTCAATGACATAAGGGAAGGGTCCAAAAAAAGTGAAGGACCTGCTCCCTATGACAAGAAATGTGCCTTATTCTAAGATAGGTTAAATTCCTGCAACTTATTGGAGCTTGGTGCCACATGCTATAAATTTACATGACGTGGTGCGATAGGTCATTGTAGGTTGCGTGTTTATGAAATATTGGGTAAGGATATTAGTAATGATGAGTGTGGGCTGCAATACCCTGATGTCCAAGTAAGAGTGTTGACGAGGCTTGACTATTCTGACCATCACCCTATCCTTGTTTCTCTTAGGGATAACACTAGAGATATGATTAAAGCATTCAAGTTTGAGTGTGCTTCGATCCTAGAAGAGTCTTATAAGTATATGATATTGTCTGCCTGGAATGATGATAAAGGATTTTTTTCATAATTTGGAGGATAACAGAGTTAGAGCGAAGAGTTGGAATATGCATACTGTTAAAAGTTTGCTCAAAGCAAAAAACTCTATAATGCAAGGACTTGAATGTATTCAAGGAAAAGCTCATGAAGGTTGCAGCCATAATAGGCTTAGGACGCTGGAATTCAATCTGTAAAAGGATCTTCAAAGGATTTTGTGTCAAGAAGAGCTCACTTGGTTTCAAAGAGCCAAAGACAATTGGTTAGTGGAAGGCAATAGAAATACGCGTTTATTTCATGTGAAAGTCATCCAAAGGAGAAGAAGGAAGCATGTTCCAACTATCAAGGATGCTCAATGGAACTGGATACATGACCCTATTGAAATTAATAATGATTTTAAGGAAAATCCCTCCAAAGCTTAGTCACATGCTTGGGCAAGCCACCTTAAGAGGACAATGAGTCCAACTATTCAGGGTCGGTTAATCAGAAATCTTCCATTCAAAGAACCGTCTAATCAGGGGAAGACCACAGCAAGATTTAAACAAAGGGCAAGTCCTCTCCAGACTTTCAAGTTGCTTAAGCAACTATTGAGTTCGAAACGAATGTCGCAAAATCATGCTAGAAATTACCTGCCAACAAACATCCCTTTTTCCTCGAAGAAGAAACCTTGCTACAAAGGAATCCTTTCATCCATTACCCACCACATGGGCACTTGTTAAAACATTCAAATCACTATCATGCATTAATCATGTTGCATTTACCTAACATTAAATCATTCATATTATCTCATTCATCTAGCGTATTCCCATAATATGAATCCTACATCTACAAAAGAAAAGCCCAATCTCATTTGGAATTTACCCAAAATCCCAACCTTGCTTGCCACCCAACACCTACATATCAAAAGCCCAATTTCTATTTGCATTTCAAACCCCAACATTGCTTAGTAATTCAAAGGCTAGTTCTCGTCTAGCAATTCTCATCTTCAAATTCCATTTCTCGCCTTGAAATCAAATCATTTTATGTCCAGTTCTTGCATGGCAATCAAATATTTCACATTTCCTGAATACATTCTATCGTACATCCAACTACAACAGTACCGAAAAAATTTCATACTGCACATTTATACAATTATTTTAATTTTAAGGAAAAACACCCTTTTTGGTCCTTTAACTTTACCTCGGGGTCCATTTTGGTCCCTCAATTTTTAAAAGTTCCAAATTGATCCTTTAATTGTTCAAACAACGCCACATTAGTCCTTTCTGTTTGCTCCGTTAGTCAAAGTCAACGGAGAAAACACTTGGCGCTGATGTGGCATATACCTTGCACTAATGTGGCGTATGCTATTTGTAATACCACAAAATTTGTCCTTTTATTTATACCCAATAAGGGGCTTATGCTTCCCATTTCATTTAGGGCATGAACATTGCATACATCATTGGTTTTCTCAAGGCATGATGTCAAGGGTGTCACCATCTTTATATTGTGCAAAGCAAGGAGAATGAGATACTAATTCATCAATCCACAAAGGTTTGTCATATCTCCAAGGCAATTCATATGGTCCTTCATGGCATTAAAAGTTTGAACAGGAGAACAATACCACCCCCAATCTATACCCCGCGTAATTAAAGCGATAACAAATAATCAGAGTAGAATTAAAACATTCATGGCATAGACGGAGCGTCACATCACGATGATGAAATAAAATAACCTGCTCAAATAGATATGCAACAATCAGGTAGCAACATAAACAGAGGAACTCAGTTCCTAACACCCACAATTCAGATACAGAATAAAAGCGGAAAATCCGCAACTGAAATCTCATATATATATATATATATACATAGAAGTTTGCATGTCATACACAGAGTCATACATGTAAAATCCAAAAAGATATATACATAAAGTCACATAACGATCTCCCCGACTACCCGGTGCTACATATCAGAGCCGACCGACAAAAGAATGAAGACATAAGCTTCACAAAAAGACCTCCAACATCTAATCTGCAATGCCTCGTAGAGCATTCAAAACAGCAGAAGGATGAGAAACACAATTATAATATAGTTGCATACAATTATGTAACAACACAAAATACACAATGTAAAACATTCTCACCGCAACTTACACCATAATTCAAATACAAAACAACACAATTCATATCTCATACATCCTTCACAAAGGCATAACAATCATGCTCAATACATTTATCACCAACATATATATCAACTCATCAATTCCATTCACAATTCTCCCACATAATCAATCCATTCATGACTTATGCAAATGCAAAGAGACCGACACAACGACTCTATGCAAATGCAATGCGGTACCGTTCCATCCGTCATTCTCATCATTAATTCACTCAGGAATTATTGGAATCATCGCTTGTTACTTAGTGTAACTCCCAGTCGGGAAAACGATGTTCCCCGTCGCTTTCGGTCCTCTTGGTATAAGGCTCACGACCTTTATGGATCTCTTTCGGTCCTCTTTGAATAAGGCTCACGATCCGATCGCTTTCGGTCCTCTTTGTATAAGGCTCCCGATCGTCTATAACGTCGCTTTCGGTCCTCTTTGTATAAGGCTCACGACCGTTATAGCAAATTCCCTCGGGAATCGTTTCGTCGCTCACACCCACTAGGGCACACGACATCACAAGAATGCATATCATGATGCTTGGCATACAATAACTCATGACAATCAAATGCATACACATATACAACCATGTGAACCATTTCAACATCCATAATCATGCATATACAATCAAACATAGCACAATGCATTTATTTGCCCTAACGCCACAAACCATCATCAAAACATTTCATCACATACCTTCACATCATATAACAACACACAAGCTATATGTTATATATCAAAAGCATATCGCATGATAACACATCAATCGCACACAATTACGACGATAAAAGTCGACAAAACGACACATTTTCAAATTCCTGACACAATTAAATTGGCCACCAATCTCCGAACCATTTTTATAAGAAAGAACATCTCATTAGCTTCCCAACGATACTAGGAACATCCCGATCCGAAGTAGGATCAAAAGTTATGCATTTTCAAAGAAAACAAAAGTATTGAAAAATCCCCAGGAGCGCTCGGTGGTACCTATTTTCGCCCGGCGGTGCTCCCTTTGCCTCTGCATCGCCCGGCGAAGCAGCGACGTAAAACCTCAACCAAAACTTAAAAGAGTCAGCAGCGTGACAAGCTGCGCCTCTTGGGTATCGCCCGGCAGAGCAGCGGCGCAACCCATGCGTCGCCCGGCGCTCAAAGCATCGGCCGGCGGTCTACACCAGAAATAGAAAAATTCTGTTGCATTTTACATAGTTCCAAACCGCAAAAATTAATCTTTCTCCACCCAAGACATTTCCAACCAACCAAAACAAATATCAATAATGTTCATACATATAATACGATTATTCAACACAGTTTATATCGAATTCCGACCGTGAAAACATCGATTTCGATTCATTTTTCTCATTTCAACCTAAAATGGAAAAACTAGGAAAGGCAAGAGAACATTCAAACACACACATACATATTCATACACAAGCATAGAATAATCGAGTTTCGCACCCTTACCCGATTAATCGCGCTTCGAAGTGTCGGTTGAATCGGTTTCTTACACTCCAAGTTTTCCTCTTTTTCTTCTTCTCACTCTCCTTTTCTCTTGTCTTCTTTTCTTTCTATTTTTCTCTCTAAGTTTCTATTTTAAATGAGTAACAATATCTAACCAAGCCAAAAAGACCAAAATACCCTTACACTCAATTTTCTCGCAAACGTTCCCAAAACACGATAAAACTTAATAACCAAGAATAAAATAATATAAAGACCAAAAATAATTAAATAGACTCGATTAAATAAATCTAACAAAAACTGGGGCGTTACAACTCTCCCCCACTTAGAAATTTTCGTCCTCGAAAATATTACCTGAGACGAACAACTCCGGATACGATTCCCGCATCCGACTCTCCAACTCCCAAGTCAAATTGCCCTCAGCAGCGCCTCTCCACGCTACTTTCACAAGCGAAATATTGTTGCCTGTTAACTGCTTCAACTCGCGATCCAAAACTCTCACCGGTAATGCCTCAACCATAAGGTTCTCCCTTACCTCAACCTCATCCATCGGAATCACATGCGACAGATCCGAAACATACTTCTGAAGCTGTGAAACATGGAACACATCATGCAAATTTGAAAGATTCGGTGGCAACGCCACCCGATAAGCCATAGCACCCACTCTCGCGGATATCTGATAAGGACCAATAAACCGAGAAGTAAGCCTCTTTGACTTCAATGCACGAACAACACCCATCACCGGTGTAACTCTCAAAAATACATGATCGCCTTCTTGAAACTCAAGATCTTTCCTCCTTCGATCATGATAACTCTTCTGCCTACTCTGAGAAGCCTTCATCTTCTCACGAATAAGTTTCACCTTTTCCGTAGTTTGTTGAATTAACTCTGGTCCAACCACCGAACTCTCACCAGATTCATGCCAACACAACGGCGTCCGACATCTTCTTCCATACAACGCTTCAAAAGGTGCCATTCCAATACTCGAATGGAAACTGTTGTTATACGTGAATTCCACCAACGAAAGATAACTATCCCAAGCACCACCTTGCTCAAGAACATAAACCCGCAACAAATCTTCCAACGACTGAATAGTTCTCTCGGTCTGACCATCCGTCTGAGGATGATAAGCAGAACTCAATCTCAACTTGGAACCTAACGCCTTTTGCAAACTTTCCCAAAATCTGGAAGTAAACCTCGGATCTCGATCTGAAACAATACACAATGGAACACCATGTAGCTTCACAATCACACGGATATAAATCTCAGCCAACCTCTCCAAAGAAAAACTGATGTCAATCGGAATGAAATGCGCCGATTTAGTCAGCCTATCCACAACCACCCAAATGGCATTATGTCCCCTCTGAGTATTCGGCAACCCTGTCATAAAATCCTTAGAAATGTTGTCCCATTTCCACTCGGGAATATCCAACGGTTGCAATAATCCACTAGGCTTCTAATGTTCTACCTTTGACTTCTGACACGTCAAACACATATAAACAAACTGAGCCACATCCCTCTTCAATCCGGACCACCAAAAGATCTTCAAATCTTGGTACATTTTATTAGCTCCCGGATGTATACTCAAACTACTCCGGTGTCCTTCCTCTAAAATCATCTTTTTCAATTCCGAATCATCGGGAATACAAATTCTACCACGGAATCTCAAAACACCCTTATCATCCACTTTAAAGTCGCCATTCACACCTTTAACTCCAACCTTCATCAAATCAACAAATTTCACATCCAGCCTCTGTTTCTCGCTAACGGTCAACAGAAACTCATTAGTGACCCTTAACATACCAAGCCTCACGCTGTCAGATGTCAACTCACACACCAAACTCAAATCTCTAAATGCTTCCATAAGTTCCCACTCTTTAACCATCAAAATGAACATATGCAAAGATTTCCGGCTTAACGCATCGGCTACCACATTAGCTTTACCAGGATGGTAATTCAAGCTAAAATCACAGTCCTTCAAAAATTCCAACCATCTCCGTTGCCTCATATTCAACTCTTTCTGATCAAACAAGTATCTTAAACTCTTATGATCACTAAAGACTTCGAATCTTGCACCATAGAGATAATGCCTCCAAATTTTCAACACGAAAACCACCGCCGCTAATTCTAAATCATGCGTAGGGTAATTCTTCTCATGATCCCTTAATTGCCTCGAAGCATAAGCCACCACCTTACCTTCTTGCATAAACACTCCACCTAACCCAATCAAAGACGCATCGCAATACACCACAAACGGTTCACTAGGATTCGGTAAGATCAAAATCGGAGCTGTAATCAATCTTCTCTTCAGCTCACTAAAACTTTCCTCACACTGAATATCCCAAATAAACGCTTTACCTTTACAAGTCAGTTGGGTCAAAGGAAGTGCTAACTTGGAAAAACCTTCAATGAATCTTCAATAATATCCAGCTAAACCCAAAAAGCTTCTAATTTTAGTAACAGATCTAGGAGCCTCCCATTGTAGAACTGCATCTACTTTGGATGGATCCACAACAATACCCTTACTTGAAATCACATGCCCAAGAAAACTCACTTCTGACAACCAGAACTCACACTTGGACAACTTGGCATAAAGTCTCTTTTCCTTCAAGATTTGCAATACAATACGCAAATGCTCCACATGCTCCTCCCGAGACTTAGAATAAATCAAGATGTCATCGATAAACACAACAACAAATTGATCTAAATGCTCATGGAAAATGTGATTCATATACTCCATACCTACTCCCGACGCATTAGAAACCCCGAGCGGCATCACGGAATATTCGTAATGTCCGTATCGTGTCCTAAAAGCCGTCTTCTGAATATCTTCCTCTTTCACTCTAATCTGATGATAACATGACCTCAAATAAATTTTACTAAACGCACGCGCACCTACCAACTGGTCCATCAAATCATCAATTCTCGGAAGAGGATACTTGTTCTTAATCGTTACCTTATTCAGCTGGCGATAATCAATACACAATCGCATACTTCCATCTTTCTTTTTCACCAATAAAACTGGAGCACCCCAAGGCGATACACTCGGCCTCACAAACCTCTTTTCTAACAATTCATTCAACTGCTTCTTCAACTCAACCAACTCAGATGCCGACATACGATAAGGTGCCATAGACACAGGTCTAGCACCAGGAACTAGATCTATAGAAAACTCCACCTCTCTCTCTAGCGGCACATCAGAAATATCCTCCGGAAACACCTCTGGAAAATCACACACGACTGGGAACACATCAATTACAACTTGACTATCCACAGTCAACTATGTAAACAACCCGAACAACTGAGCTTCATCCGCCAAAAGTTTCTTCAACTCTTTGGTAGATAAGAAACTCGATTCCTCGTCTTCTTCAAGAGAAAGAAATCTTACCAACTTATGATAACAATCGATATGAACTCGATTGAACTGCAACCAATTCATTCCCAGAACCACGTCTAAACCCTCCGACGGCAGACACACCAAATCCATATCAAAATCCTTACCATAAATGGTCAAAGGACAACTTAAACAAACCAAAGAAGTAGTTACTGACCCCATTGCTAGAGTAACGATAACCATCTCTCCATCCATCGAAGACAACAAAAGATTTAAACGCTGCGCACACTCAGACGAAATAAACGAATGAGTCGCTCTGGTATCAATAATAGCAACTAAAGGCGTACTATTAATAAAACAAGTACCTCTGATCAGACGATCTGCATTAGTAGTCTGAGTTCCTGCCAATGCAAATACTTTTCCTCTAGCTTGAGCTTGCTATGGTTTCGGATACTTCGTACTAATATGACCAGGTTCACCACAGTTGAAACACTTCACCACATTCCTCTTGCACTCAGCTGTTACATGTCCTATACCTCCACAATTGGAACACTTCCTTATATCCTTTCTACATTCAAACTGACGATGTCCTAAGTCACCACACCTATAACATCTCAGAGGATTGTACGTACCTCCCCCACTTGGCCTTTTATCAGAATGAGCCCTTTGCTTTCCCTTATCAGCTGGTGACACATAAGGACCACCACGAAATGGTTGCTTTCCTTTCCTTTCGGTCACACTCTTATAATGAGTAGAACGAGCTTTGCTATCCTCCTCATAAATTCTACAACAATCCACCAAATCCGAAAACCTCTTAATTCTTTGATAACCAATGGCCTGCTTAATCTCGGGACGCAACCCGTTCTCAAACTTCACACATTTGGAAAACTCCTCAGTTGCTTCAGCATAATGTGGATAAAACTGAACAAGCTCCGCAAACTTAGCAGTGTAATTAATAACAGACATATAACCCTGTTTCAACTCCAAGAACTCTATCTCTTTCTTTCCTCTCACATCTTCAGGAAAATACTTCCTCAAAAAATCACGGCTAAACAAAGCCCAAGTGACCTCTTCACCTGTAGCTTCCCACACATGACGCGCACTAACCCACCAATCATCATCCTCCTCCTGCAACATATGAGTACCCAATCTCACCTTATGTTCCTCAGCATAGTCCATCACTCGAAAGATTCTTTCAATATCCTTAAGCCAAATCTGAGCACCATCAGGATCATGCCTTCCCTTGAAGATAGGCGGTTTTTTCTTCCTGAACTCATCATTCCCACCAGCATTAGGTGCACCCCGCACGGCCTGAGGCATAGCTTGCATGGCAGCAGCAAGAGCAGTGTCATTCCAACCAGCCATATTCTGTTCATATCCAATAACAGTAACTATGGTTAAACAATCAGCTCACCAGAACACAACTGACGCACAACAAACAACTTGGTCAAAACGACCGACATGGACTGGCACGGACTGACACAAACTAGCTCTGATACCACTTAATGTAACACCCCCAATCTATACCCCGCGCAATTAAAGCGATAACAAATAATCAGAGTAGAATTAAAACATCCATGGCATAGACGGAGCGTCACATCACGATGATGAAATAAAATAACCTGCTCAAATAGATATGCAATAATCAGGTAGCAACATAAATAGAGGAACTCAGTTCCTAACACCCACAATTCAGATACAGAATAAAAGCGGAAAATCTGCAACTGAAATCTCATATATATATATATATATATATATATATATATATATATATATATATATATATATATATATATATATATATATATATACATAGAAGTTTGCATGTCTTACACAGAGTCATACATGTAAAATCCAAAAAGATATATACATAAAGTCACATAACGATCTCCCCGACTACCCGGTGCTACATATCAGAGCCGACCGACAAAAGATGAAGACATAAGCTTCACAAAAAGACCTCCAACATCTAATCTGCAATGCCTCGTAGAGCATTCAAAACAGCAGAAGGGTGAGAAACACAATTATAATATAGTTGCATACAATTATGTAACAACACAAAATACACAATGTAAAACATTCTCACCGCAACTTACACCATAATTCAAATACAAAACAACACAATTCATATCTCATGCATCCTTCACAAAGGCATAACAATCATGCTCAATACATTTATCACCAACATATATATATCAACTCATCAATTCCAATCACAATTCTCCCACATAATCAATCCATTCATGACTTATGCAAATGCAAAGATACCGACACAATTACTTTATGCAAATGGAATGCGGTACCATTCCATCCGTCATTCTCATCATTAATTCACTCAGGAATTATTGGAATCATCGCTTGTTATGTAGTGTAACTCCCCGTCGGGCAAACGTTCCCCGTCGCTTTCGGTCCTCTTGGTATAAGGCTCACGACGTTTATGGATCTCTTTCGGTCCTCTTTGTATAAGGCTCACGATCCGATCACTTTCGGTCCTCTTTGTATAAGGCTCACGATCGTCTATAACGTCACTTTCGGTCCTCTTGGTATAAGGCTCACGACCGTTATAACAGATTCCCTCGGGAATCATTTCGTCGCTCACACCCACTAGGGCACACGACATCACAAGAATGTATATCATGATGCTTGGCATACAATAACTCATGACAATCAAATGCATACACATATACAACCATGTGAACCATTTCAACATCCATAATCATGCATATACAATCAAACATAACACAATGCATTTATTTGCCCTAACGCCACAAACCATCATCAAAACATTTCATCACATACCTTCACATCATATAACAACACACAAGCTATACGTTATATATCAAAAGCATATCGTATGATAACACATCAATCGCACACAATTACGATGATAAAAGTCGACAAAATGACACATTTTCAAATTCCGCACACAATTAAATCGGCCACCAATCTCCAAACCATTTTTATAAGAAAGAACATCTCATTAGCTTCCCAATGATACTAGGAACGTCCCGATCCGAAGTACGGATCAAAAGTTATGCATTTTCAAAGAAAACAAAAGTATTGAAAAATCCCTAGGAGCGTCCGGCGGTACCTATTTTCGCCCAGCGGTGCTCCCTTCGCCTCTGCATAGCCCGGCGAAGCAGCGGCGTAAAACCCCAACCAAAACTTAAAAGAGTCAGCAGCGTGACAAGCTGCGCCTCTTGGGTATCGCCCGGCAGAGCAGCGGCGCAACCCATGTGTCGCCCGGCGCTCAAAGCATCGCCCGACGGTCTACACCAGAAACAGAAAAATTCTGCTGCATTTTACATAGTTCCAAACCCCAAAAATTCATCTTTCAACCTATAATGGAAAAACTAGGAAAGGTAAGAGAACATTCAAACACACGCATACATATTCATACACAAGCATAGAATAACCGAGTTTCGCACCCTTACCCGATTAATCGCGCTTCGAAGTGTCGGTTGAATCAGTTTCTTACACTCCAAGTTTTCCTCTTTTTCTTCTTCTCACTCTCCTTTTCTCTTCTCTTCTCTTCTTTCTATTTTTCTCTCTAAGTTTCTATTTTAAATGAAAAACAATATCTAACCAAGCCAAAAAGACCAAAATACCCCTACACCCAATTTTCTCGCAAACGTTCCCAAAATACGATAAAACATAATAACCAAGAATAAAATAATATAAAGACCAAAAATAATTAAATCGACTCGATTAAATAAATCTAACAAAAACCGGGTCGTTACAACTCTCCCCCACTTAGAAATTTTCGTCCTCGAAAATATTACCTGAGACGAACAACTCCGGATACGATTCCCGCATCCGACTCTCCAACTCCCAAGTTAAATTGCCCTCAGCAGCGCCTCCCCACGCTACTTTCACAAGCGCAATATCCTTGCCTCTTAACCGCATCAACTCGCGATCCAAAACTCTCACTGGTAATGCCTCAACCGTAAGGTTCTCCCTTACCTCAACCTCATCCATCGGAATCACATGCGACGGATCCGGAACATACTTCCGAAGCTGTGAAACATGGAACACATCATGCAAATTCGAAAGATTCTGTGGCAACGCCACACGATAAGCCACAGCACCCACTCTCGTGGATACCTGATAAGGACCAATAAACCGAGAAGTAAGCTTCTTGGACTTCAATGCACGACCAACACCCGTCACCGGTGTAACTCTCAAAAATACATGATCGGCTTCTTGAAACTCAAGATCTTTCCTCCTTCGATCATGATAACTCTTCTGCCTACTCTGAGAAGCCTTCATCTTCTCACGAATAAGTTTCACCTTTTTCGTAGTTTGTTGAATTAACTTCGGTCCAACCACCGAACTCTCACCAGATTCATGCCAACACAACGACGTTTGACATCTTCTTCCATACAACGCTTCAAAAGGTGTCATTCCAATACTCGAATGGAAACTGTTGTTATACTTGAAAGGTGCCATTTCAAACACACACATACATATTCATACACAAGCATAGAATAACCGAGTTTCGCACCATTACCCGATTAATCGCGCTTTAAAGTGTCGGTTGAATCGGTTTCTTACACTCCAAGTTTTCCTCTTTTTCTTCTTCTCACTCTCCTTTTCTTTTCTCTTCTTTTCTTTCTATTTTTCTCTCTAAGTTTCTATTTTAAATGAAAAACAATATCTAACCAATCCAAAAAGACCAAAATACCCCTACACTCAATTTTCTCGCAAACGTTCCCAAAACGCGATAAAACATAATAACCAAGAATAAAATAATATAAAGACCAAAAATAATTAAATCGACTCGATTAAATAAATCTAACAAAAACCGGGGCGTTACAAGAACAAAGATCATCTCAAATAAAGAATGGTATATCTCAGCATCATCTTGGAACATAGCTGAAAGATCCTCAGGCATATCACAAAGAATTAGGGTTTTGACCTCTGGTCAACCCTCCTCAATCAATTGGTCAAAATTAGGGTTTTGCCCAAGATCATGTTTATTTATGAGTCCTGGGCCAAAACTTGGTCTCATGGTGTTTCATATATCATCAAGTGTCCAAGGATGCAAGATTGGCCTTTGGTTGTGATCAGAAGGTTTGCAATTGGTCAATGCTTCAAAAATCAACTGTTTGAGAAAAAATCAACCAAAAGTCAACTCCTGACTTTTGAGGCCACAATGTCCCATGACATCCCCAAGGTGCTTATTTGATGAAACTTGATCATGGAATGATCAAATAATCAAGAATCAAGACTAGTTCTAGAAGTTTCCAAAATTGGAAAATGACTTATAATGTAAACTTTCCATTTTGGGAAAGTTTTTCATGGCATTTCTTCCAACTTTGGAGCTGATTTCAAGCAAGGGGGCTCATCTAAATGAAAATTGTAGAGGGTTTTTCAAGATTTCCAACCATATGTGGTTTATCTCCATTGGACCATTATTGAAGGAGTTATGATCATTTAAAGACGGGGTGCTCAAGTTGTTTAACATTGAAATAACTTAGAAAAAAATTCAGCATTTTTGGCAGCTTGTAGCATGGATTTTCATGGTCATTTCTCATGGTGTTTGAGGCCTCTAATCCAACTCTTTCCAACATGAAACTTGTTGTATCAAGACCCCTCTTTAAGTTGATACCATAATCTTGCCATTTCACTCACAAATTCCCAAGATGTGTCTCACTAAAGTCACTACTTTGAACTCTACCACAAGCCTCATAAAATGTGTTACCTCTTTTGGAAATTATACATAAGGAACTTGTTGTCCTGCCATCATCCCTTCCATACGCACCATACACCAGCATGCAAAACATTTTACCATATTAAGCCATGCAAAACTTACACCATATGCTTTCCCCCTTCTTACATTAACTCATACGGCCATGCACAAAGAAAACCAAAAATTTAAAAGACAAAATGCCAATTTTCTTGTGCCAGCATCATCATCATCCTATATGCATCATCATGTATCATCATCACACCATAACCACAAGGCACATGAACAAAATCTCTCCAACCCGTGCCAACATTACCCTCCTCTCATTTTTTTACACATTTTTGGTTAAGCTCTTAACTTGACATCTAACCACACTCTAACCCTGATTAATTCACTCTAACATCATATATAAACTTCTAACCACCTCTAACCAATACAGTTACACCATTTTTTTTACCAAAATCAGAAAATTCATCTTGGCACCCAGATCTTAGAAGCTTTGAGTCTCCCTGAATATTGAAGCTTTCTTCAAGCTTTCTTCAACCTTATCATCACTGCCACTCCCTCTATCTTCTGTTTACAAAAGGAATTCGTTTGGAGCATCCACAGTAACTTGCACCATTTCAGCTCAGTTCAAGTTTCTTACCTTTTCTTTAAGATTCGAAAGCCATAAAGCATTTATTTTGCTTCAGTTGTTGATTGGAACGTGTACAAGAAGTTGCTAAGGGTTTCTTGAAGGATTTGTAGTGAATTCCATTACGGTCAGTGAGATCTTCCTAATTTTTATTGTTTACAAAGATTCGTGTGATGAGAATGGTGGAGATGAGATGTATTGAAGTCATATGGAGTGTAGGCCATGTTTTCTGGTAGAAAATAGGTTGTATGTGCAGTTTTAGATTTTTAGATCTCGTTTGGTTTTGCTTCGTTTTCATAGTTAGAGCAAGAATAAAGAAAAATCAAGGATATTTTTAGAATCTACATGGAAAACTGCGTGGAGTGGTGCTTTTCTTTTCAAGTTCTGGGAATTTCACCACCACCCACGGTGGATCTCCCACCGAAGAAGACGATCGGAGCTGAGCTCCGGCGTCTAAACCCTAAACCCTAGCTGCTCAGGCCATGGCACGTTCTAATCATGGCCGTTTATTCCTCATCAATCCAACGTGTTGCAGCGTGCCAACACATTAAAATGCACCCTCTCCCTCACGTGACTCTTTTTCTTTGTTTCTTTTTTTCTTTTATTTTGTTTTATTATTTCTTTTATTTTCTGATTTAGTGAAATGCTAAAAAAAGAAATTTGGGTGGGCCATGCGTGGGTTTGCTATCCTCACCCCTGGTAACTTGGCCCAACGCCATATAAACTGAGAATTTACTATGTGTGCACCCCTTGTCTCAATTCTAGCATTTTTATTTCTTTTTTTCTACAGGATTCAAAAGTCAATTTTTAAAAATAGCCTTAAGTGCCTAAAAATTCCCAATTAATTCATGAGACTCTGTGGATGTGTCAAATAATTTATGACAATTTTTATTTTCACTTTTGATATATTTTGATATTTTTTCACTAATTTCCTTTTAAACATGTTCATTTGTCCATACCCTTTACTATATGCCTCATAAAATATTTTCTTCAACTTGTTTTAAAATGATTATTTGCACACAAATTGAAACTTAGGTTTGAAACATGTTAAGGGACTTTAACTAATTTTTTAGAATTTTTTAGGCGACTTTTGATTGTATCTTTGGTGCCATTTGTGAATGCATGTTAGGTGACTATAAGTGAATTGTTTGACTTAGTTTGAGAATGTTAAAATATAATTTTGGAGCCTATCTTTTGCCTATGCATAACCACTGACTTCATTGTTCTTTGATTAAAATTCCATAATTTCCTAAGGCATGTCACTATTTCTCATGGAATTTTGTTTGGTGACCTTGTTGATTGAGGATGCTTAGAATTAGGCTTGATTTTGTGCACCTTTAAGATACTTCTCTTGCCTATTTATTTTTGGAACTTGAAAGTTCAATATGGCATGTTATAGTTACTGAATTTTAGCACTCCTAACCTAACTCACTTGACCTTTAATTCCATTTCACATGTTTGAACTTGTTTTGGTTCTTAAATGTTGCAATAGGATTAAAACTTGCCTTTGCTTGTAGGGTTTCCAAGTATGCTTTGATATGCCAACTTTAACTCACTTCTAAGTGAATCCTAAATGCATTTTTCATATGTACATAACTTGCATAAGACTTTATAACTTCCTAATTGCACTCCATTACTCATATGATATGACTTTAACCAACAACTTCCAAATGCATCATTGTTTGCCTAACTTGTTTAGCTTCTTTAAGTTCGATCTTTCCCAACTCCTGTAGGCTTTAGACTTGACCTATTAGAGGTCATTAGGTACTGACCTAGCTCACTCAACATGTATATACACTCTTCACACTTCTCTTTTACTTGTGTCACAAGTAGCTAACTTTTAGGACTTACTTGAACATGGTTTTGTGTTTGCCTTGCTATAGCTTATAAAACTTGAAATGTTGTGAAACTTCTAGGTTGATTGAGAGTTGTTTTATGCATCCTTAAAATGACATCACTTCTGATTTTATACCATACCATAGCATGCATTCATCCTCACATGTCTTTTGCATAATCACAAATTGTATGTTGCATCCTAGTTGACTATACTTGTGCATAACTTGCTTAACCATTGTGAATGCTTAAATACATGACTTCCATGTTAACCCAATGACATTTACACACATCAATACACCTTATTCACTTCTGACTTTGAGGGATACTCATGCTTTAATCCACTTACATGATCCCTAAACATCTATTCTCATCTAGTTTGTAAACAATGTGCATTTGTGTGTTGTTTTGGTACATAGTTTGACCTAGTTTGACTTCTTGTGACATGTTAACATAAGTAGAAGTTAATTAGATATACTTACTTACCTATGCATGTTACTTCACTCTTAGAACTCATCTTGCATTGTTTATAGTTGTATGTTGTATCTAATACAAGTATAGGACACCTAGTCTTAGTTTAGGAACTTAATGCATAACTTTTCAATTAATCGGTAACTAGTGCTTGTGATTTACCTTCTTTTAACCAAGGTTGATTAGGTTGGCTTATAAGGTAAAATACTTGATTAAATGATTACTCAACTCTTCTTTCATCTCTTTCTATTTTACTTTCTCTTATTCTTTCATTTGTGGATTGTATGATATAATGCTTGTTTGTATAACTCTTTCACACCCCTTTGGGATCTTAGCTTAACCTTAATTTTTTATTAAGGTTAAGGTAGGATGAGCATTAGGAAATGTAATCCCTACTCGTCAACTTAGGTAGAAGTTCTTCCCTTCTTCTCTTAACTCAACCCCTAGGACCAACAAATGCATGCTAACATTAGGACTACAATTTGTCTCCCCTTAGATTTTACTTTAGAACTTGAGTCTCTTCTCTCATCTCAAACAAAATCAAAGACATGCAATAAAGACATAAAGTATTGTACACCATGAGCCTTAAGTCGTGGGAAATGAAAGGGGGAGGGTCTCTCTTCTCCTTTCTAGAATGTTTAGCATACGTCCTGTTGAGGACGACCATGCGACGCATTCGTTCCTAAATCATAGACTTTAGTGCAATATGAATTACAAACGATAAATCAAAACACTTCTTCTAAAAGACAATAAACAGACAAACGTCTTTCTCTTCTCATCTCAAACTCTCACTCGACGTAAGGCCATGCTTCTCCTTATTCTACTGCAAACCGGTAACACGAGCCTCGATTCAGCGAGTCGTAACACCTAAGCTAGAACATTAGAATTGCCCAGTTAAAAAACACAAACAAAGCAGAGGTCACCCTTAGTGAGGGGAATTACGTCGCTCTGATTCTTCATTGGTTAATGGAGATACGTAGGTAGGAGATCGTGCGAGATCTTTGCGAGCACAACCTTATTTATCAACCTCTTTGTTTCTCATTTCTTTGCTACCGATTCAGACAGGTAGTAGGAGCACCCTTCCTTTTGTTGTAATTCTGCCTTCGGACGGCGATCCTTTTGTCTCCCTTTAGCAACCCGTAGTGAGCCGAACTACGACGCTCTGATTCTCATTCTCGATGAGATACGTAGGCACAGGCGCGATGCCTAGCAAGCACAATTCGTAGTCCTCTGAACTACGTTGACTCTGACTTTCCCACTCCCGAGGGAATACGTAGGCCTAGGAAGGCAATGTCCTATCGAGTCACTTCTTTTCCTTTTCCCCCCATTTCTCGTTTCTCCCTTTTCCGTTCTAGTTTAGCAGTTGAGCTTCAGATAACCTACACCCTTTGATTGATAACAACAAGCATGGATCCCATCGAGTACGATGGACGCGAGGGGGTGCTAATACCTTCCTCTCGCGTAACCGACTCCCGAACCCAGGCTATGGTTGCGATGACCATTCCTTTCCCTTTTGTGAGGTTTTCTTCGATCGTTTCCTTTCCCTACGTCGGGATAAATAACGTTCGGTGGTGACTCTTCTGTTCTTTTCTGCCGGTTGATTTTCACAGATGCGACAGCTGGCGACTCTGCTGGGGACTCTGATTCCCGAAGCGAGTCAATCCTAGCGCCTATTTTTTTTTTCGATTTTAGGGTGTTTATCTATATGCTTTACTCGTTTTATTTATGGCATTCTTGCATGTTTACTGTTTTATTACATTTACTTGCTTTTCATTTCACTGTTGCCATATATTTTGTGATGGACTGTCTGTTTTCTTTGGTGGGATGGGTGTTCTGAGAGATAAGCCCACTACCCAGGCTTGAGTATACACATAGGATTTAGAGTGGATAGTCGTGTCGCTTGCGTGGTGGTGACCACGTGTAGTGTTCACGCGACCCATAGCCAGACGAGGTTCTTCTAGGAGATATCTGATACTGCATGTTGATGCAGGCCATTGGATATTTCCTTGATGAGCTGTCGACTCTGGTGACCATTCCCGAGGACTCAGTTGAGGCACTCCTCCCGAGAGGCGATAATGGCAGACCAGAAATGGCAAACCTATTACGCTTCTCGATCCGAGGACCAGAAGCTGAGAACTTGCCATAGGATGACCTTTTTTTAGGGGGAAACAGTGGAGGCACTCCTCGATTGGCGATAATACTGTACCCAGAAGGATGAATGTATTATTTGTGAGAGCAAGAATTGTCTCTACAAGTCAATTTATGTTTTGATGATAACAATACGTATTTGTGAAAGAACCATTTTATGTTCTAACGTGTGTTGTGTGCAGATCATATTCATAGAAGTTATCAGATCCAACAAGCACCAGCTAGATGCGCGTAATTGATAATATGCGAAGTTACTCTGTGTGACACAAGTCGCAAGAAGCAAGAATGCTTTTGTATCTGATTATGATCAGTCAGATCCAAGGATGCTAATATTGCTGTTGCAATGCTCTTGTGGATGCTCTCTGAAAGTGATCGAGATTCTGAAGATTGCGAAGCTTCTCAAGAAGAGAACCGAAGTGCTGAAGACTCTCATGGCTTGAAGTTATGAAGGCGGAAGGCTATGAAGACCAAGTGCAGAAAGACTCTGAAGACTTATGTGTTCTGAAGATTAAGGTTCTGAAGGTCAAGTGCTGAAGACTCTGAAGACGGATTTCTAATGGACAAGTTCTGAAGTTTCTGAAGACTTGAAGAAGTAAAGGATAATGTTCTTAAAGACAAGTGCTGAAGTTCTGAAGACTGATTCCTAATGGACTTCTTCAAATGACTGAGGACTTGACGTATCATATATCCTATTAAGAAGACTCTACTCATGCTTCAGCAATTTACCATCAGAAGCCTCTGATGTTTGGAAGTCACATGTTACCGTTGTGAGTGACTGTACACGGCGCCCAAGAAAGATATATCCTGTTACTTCTCCCACAGTAAAAAGGAGATGTGTCAGTACAGCTAGTTATTACGCAACGTGTCTTTTCCAACAGCCAACAATATTTCAAACGGCTATATTTCTACTGGGCTATTTAAAGGAAAGAGTATTCGCATCTAAATGAGGAAGTCCACCAATCAATTTACTCCCAAAAAGGATTAATTGATCAAGTCATTGTGTGAAGATAGCAACAACGATGAGTTCTTATTATAACACTTAGAATATCCAAAGCTATCACCATTTACACATGGCCATTGTTGTTGAAGCTTAAAGATCATCATTCAACACAACAACAATGAATTGGTATAGAAGTTGTTGATGAAGAAGACAACATTGTAAATCAGTCAAGTCAACAACCACCTTCTCGTCAGTGCTACATTGAAGATTTGAAGCAAGGAGTTATTGCTCAAAGCTTACTCACCCAAGAAGATGAAGAAGAAGAAGATCTACAAGATGTCAACAACTGTCAAATCATTTTACATCTCTGTAGTTTCTTAGAATAGGCAAGGAGTTGTTGCTCACATCTTGCTCGAACACTTGTGTGTTCTTTGTCCTTAAACTTAGGAGTAATCTGCTTGTTAAGAAGCATATTTGTAATCTCCTGTAAAACTAATTCTTGGTGAATTAGGATTCCTTGAGTGGTCAGTGTGACCGGAGACTCGAGAAGACAATCGCGAGATGTCATTGTGGGAAAATCCTGAAATAGGGTCAGTAGCATTATATTCATTGCGATGAATCTTGAACGTCTAGCTGTGAAAGCCCAGCAGTAGATCTTGCGAGATTGGAACCTGCGGGTCAATGTTCGTTATATTCATTAAGTTGAATCCCTGCACGGTTCATTGCATGTTAGTCACAGTGCGGCTGTGCAAGGGGTTAGTCACCGGCTGTTGCCCGTCATCTGTAATCGAGATTGATTATAGTGGATTAAGACCTTGTGTTCAAGGCGAAATCACCTGAGGAGGGTGGACTGGATTAGCCTTTGTGGTGAAACAGGATATATCGCGTGTCTTTTACTCTTATGCTTATTGTTCTTATTTATGTTTCTATATTAAGTATCAGAACCTTACATAAGCAGGTCAGAACCTTGCAACTCTGATAAGCTTCCGCTCTACAAGATCTGAATGATTCACATTGTGTTCAGACTCTTAAGAAGTTCTCACGTTTCAAGGATTATATAACTTTGCAAGTCAGAGTCTCTCATCGAACTCTGATGATATCTCGGCGTCTTAATGACAAGAAGCGAAAAGTTTTAGAAAGAGTAAATACACAATTCAAACCCCCTATTTCTTGTGTCTTTCTCACACCTTCATTATTGCTTCTTGACCTCAGTGCCAGAAACTGCAGATCCTTCGTTTTTAGTACCCACATGTGAGAATGGGCGGGTGTTTACAATTTTGCAGGTAATTGAAACCTCTAACCTACCTGGTATTTTGGTCTTCTTATCAGTGTGGACTTATCAGCCTGGTATTATGGTATTATGATTATTCGGATATTCTGGTATTCTGATTATTCGGATATTCTAGTATTCTGATTATTCCGGCATCTGACTATCCCGGTATTCTGATTAGGGCGGTATTCTGATTATGGTGATATTCTGGCATTCTGGTATTCCGATTATTCGGATATTCTGGTATTCTGGTATTTTCTTCAGAGTAGACCTATGAACTTATTCAGTCATCAGCACAGCACAATGATTATTCAGAATATATGGCAGCAGTGATCCCATGTCTTTGCATCATGACATCATATCATTTCAACATACATGCTCTATTATTCCCAAGGATATTAGTTTTGAAACTTGCTATTGAGCCTTCCAATTAGTCCTTGTGGTTCTTCGGTTTATTTTGTTTAAACATGAATCAAAGCAGAAATATTCCTTGGAAATGATTGAACATGGCATTTGCATACAGTCATGCATACATGCATTCATAACAGGTGCTCAGAGGCAGATTCCTCATTCTGATTTGGTCTTCTCTTCAGAATTGCCAACTTGAATTCTTCCCACTACTCAACTTCCAACAATCAGAGTTCAGCTATGGAATAACTCCGCGCAGAAGTGGCTGAAATGAAAATCCAGATGGGGCATTTTATGGTGGACGTGTAGGCATTATCTCAAGTTCAAACAACTATTGAGAGAGGAAGTCAATCAGATGAACACTCGAATGAGCCTGGTTATGGAAATCTTTAATGCGGTGTTAAGGAAGGAAAGCAATCATGCGCCCGTTTTCGTAACAGAAATTCTCACTCCTCCTATCTCTTTGGAATCTCCTTCAAATCATGAAGCACTTTGTGGATCTCTTCCACAACCTTACGGTTTCTGGAATTTCTTGTCAGCGGCTAGTTCCCATTCATCAAGTGAATTCAAGGGGTAACTCATGAATATCATTCACAACCTGTACTTCTAAGGGCTTCTTCTCAACAGTCATTGTTTGTTCCAGGTTGTAAGAAATAGATGATCAATCAAGAATTGGTATCATCCATATGCTCAGTCAGGTCATCAGAAGCATAGGAAACCAACAAGGGAGTTCGACACAGTTCATGTGCCTCATATCCAGTTGTTCCCTCAATTGCTCGAGCTTTCATTAGGGGAAGCCCATGCGATTAGTTCCGGTTATTTCTCCTTATCCTGTGGGGATTGATCCCGATGCCTATTGTGACTACCATTCTGGGGAACCTCGCCATTTAATTGAAGATTGTAAGTCATTTCAGAGACAAGGGTAAAGACAAAGTCCAGGATCTGATTGACTCCAAGACTATTGTGTTCACACCAGAAAAAGGTGGGAATCTGGCACCAACCCAATAACAGAATGAACATCCAGACTTCTGACTGCTGAAATTCCCCAAGATCAACAAGTCCAGATAGAACCAAGTCTCCTCAACAATGGCAATCATCGGGTTCTTTACTGCATCTTCATATGTAGCTTTCCTTTGTTTATTTAAACATTGTCTGCATGTAGAAACTTGTTTGTTTTTTGAATGACAATCATAATACCATAAGCATGTTTTTCTTGAACTAATCCATTCATGATCATTCTTATATGTTTATGTGCTTTGCAATACTGACTTTCTTGCTTAAACTCTTAAAGGGAGAATGATGAGTAAAAACGCAAAAATCTATGATCGTGTGCTTTTGAATAGGACCCTGTTGACGATGTATATGCATTGTTTCAAACCCCCAAACACTGGAGATATAAGGGAGATAGAACCTTGTTAACCCCTTTGATCCTTGAAGTAGGAGTTTCTTTTCGTATGAAAACACCCTCACATTTAATCCAGGGGCAGGGTAGGCGTCAGTTAATTTGACCGAGCGTTCAAATTTCGAAAGGAGTATGCATCTGAGGATCCATTACCTTTTATTCCACCATCAAGAGGTCAAGAGATGTGAAACCACAATGGTTATCCATCAACAATCAAGGAGTGAGGCAGCCACAACCCTTTCAAACAAGTCAGACAAAACCAGTGTCGCACGATTTGGTCAAAAAAAAGAATCAAAAGAAAAAGAAAAAAGCCTGCTAAGTCTAAACTTGAAAACAAGCAACTTAGGCAAAAGTTAGGGCATCCCGCTGGACTTCAAAATCTAAAGATTCAAAAGAATCAGTCCAGGTAAAAATTAGGGATTAAAAAGCAAAAGAATGAGAAAGTGAAAATCAAAAGGATTACAAAAGAAAATCCTCGAGCAAGAACAAAGTCGTGTGACTACGAACAAAAGACAAAAGGGGTGACTGTCACTCCAAAACCTCATTAGGTCTCAAACCATCAGTTGCATGGGTTCCTTAAAAATCATAACATCTTTTTGAGAGATGAGCGCTTGTGCCAGATTAGTTGAATGTAGGAATGGAGAACATCACGAAGAGTGGGTGGGCACCAATAAACTTCGAGCCATAAATCCTTTTTTCTCAAACCGTGAACCAGGTCACGATACAGCCCTCAAAAGACCTAATTGAAATAGGGTTTGTTTCGAGAGCGTACTCCGGTGGGATAGCGTTCCTGACTCCCATGAGTGATGCTAAAAGATCTTGTTTGTATTGCATGTGCATGCTTTCTTTCATTCAAAAATCAATGTCATATCATAAGCAGTGAATCGTTCACATGGCTTTGCGATATCTTTTCAATAAAGACTTTAAGATTAACATGTGTGTTGCATTTGAATAATCATTTTCAGAATAAATATTTTCTGCTTGCTTACATTTGTGTGACATCAAAGAAGCTTACATGATGAAAATCAGTCGAGGAGCTTAATCCTACCGAGTTGAGATGCTTGAGACTGCAGAGGACATGTTGCTGAAAGACTATGTGGGGCCAAGGCATTCCCAGCCAATTGTGTTGAGATGTAACCAATCTGGGACAATCGCATCGAGAAATGTCTTCGAGGTTCAGCCAATCTGGGACAATCACGTCGAGATTCGATAAATCTCTCCAAAAGCGGTCAATCAGGGGCAGTCACGCCGAGAAATATCTTCAAAGTGTAGCCAAGCTGGGGCAGTCAAGTTGAGAAAGTCTTTTCAGAGAGCGTTCAATCAGAGGCAGTCACGCCGAGAAATCTCTTCAAAGTTTAGCCACACTGGGGGCAACCACGTTGAGATCCGTTGAATCTCTCCAAAAGCGTTTAATATGGGGCAATCAGGTCGATTTAGAAAATCTCTCTAAGATCGGTTAGGGGCCAAGTTTCTTCAAGATTCGAGGCAGGCCACCTCAAGAGTACGAGAAGTTGTCCTTTCCAAACGATGACTAGTCAGAAGCACCCCTCAAAGAGTTTGAAGACATTGGGGCATTTTGAATGCTACGTCTTCTGTAAAATCCTCTCGAGGCGAAATTCTTTC
This sequence comes from Lathyrus tuberosus, assembly GCA_022829125.1. Lineage (NCBI taxonomy): Eukaryota > Viridiplantae > Streptophyta > Magnoliopsida > Fabales > Fabaceae > Lathyrus > Lathyrus tuberosus. The sequence continues at coordinate 523,227 of JALAZF010000727.1, read as the reverse complement.
ATAGACCTTGCAGTCTGGGGTAAATGGAGAATTAAATGAATCGTTGTTCACTCATGACAATCAATGGGCAGTTGATCAACTCAAAAGCTTGAAACAGAGGTCATTTCCAGCATGAGGTGTCTTTGATCTCTTTTCCCCAGCAGAATTCAATGGAGTTCCTCTCCCTAACAGAGTATCTGAATATCCCTTTTCCTAGCAAGACATCAAGAAGTTTGATTTCCCCAGTGGAGTCCATGGTCATGACTCTCCCCAAGCAAAATTGGGTCCCTCAGCAGAAGAGTTCTTCCTCGAGGTTGTCATCCCCAGCATTGTATAAGGATTCCTCATTCCCCATAGCGCAAAGTGATGGAATGTTCCCAAGCTGTTTTAAAAATGGTGGGAAGTCAGAGTGTTCTCCTTCTCTAGCATATCAGATCAGGGATGTTGCCTGCAATTAAAGTCTAATGGTTATTGACAATTCAGACCCATCAGTTGTTCATAGGTTATCCCTAGCAGGAGTTTTGGTTGATTTCAGTCCCCTAGCAAGTGCTTCTTTCCTCAACAGGAGTTGGGTTGATTTCAGTCCCCTAGCAAGTGTTTCTTCCTTTAGCAAGAAATGTGGTTGATCTCAGTCCCTCAGCAGGTTGTTCCTTCCTCAGCAAGAATTTATTTGATCTTAACTCCCCAGCAGCCAGGTCAAAAAGTTGTCATTTCCCCAGCAGAGTTCTATGGCTATAGTCCTTCCCCCATCAAATTTGATTCAGATGAGACCCCCAGTAAGGTCATCATTCCTTACAGTAACCCTCATCAAGTGTGGCAATTCAGAGCCCAGATTGTGTCAAGGTTATCCCCAGCTGAGTTAATATTTTCCCACAAAGAGTCGGAAGATCAGATCGGTGGCTATTTCCTCAGCAGAGTTGTTATTATCCCCCCAGCAGGGAATTCTCTTTGCATTTTGCATGTAGTGATCATTACATTGCATCCTTAAAAACGCGTAGCATTTCTGTAGAGATGGAGCATTACGCCATGGAAAAATTCAAACATATGCATACGAAGCATAAGCCAGTTTTGGTACCTTGTTCCTAAAAGAATGCCTCGTTCATTCCCCAACAGACATTCCAAGCAGTACCAGGGTTTCACCTCACCAGAGTCTCATCTTTCGGTTTGTAGATCTTTTGATCCTACATCTTAACCGTAGATCTTTAGGAACCATTCCATATAGGCTTCTTGTAGCTGTTCCCGACAGGCATTCTCTAAGTTTTAGACCTCAGTCATTCCCGGCAGAAGTATACGCTAAAACTTTCCTTTTAGGAACCATTCCCGATAGGTTTCCTATAGCCATTCCCGATAGGCACCTCCCTAAGTTTAGACCTTAGTCATTCCCGATAGACGATTAGGTTAGACTTCTCATAGGAACCATTCCCGATAGGTTTCCTTCAGCCGTTACCGACAGGCATCCTTTGAGTTTTAAACTTTAGCCGTTCCCGACAGACATCCTTTGAGTTTTAAACTTTAGTCGTTCCCGACAGGCATCCTTTGTGTTTTAAGCTTTAGCCGTTCCCGACAAACATCCTTTGAGTTTTAAACTTTAGCCGTTCCTGACAGGCATCCCTTAAGTTTTAAACTTTAGTCGTTCCCGACTGGCATACTTCAAGTTTTAAACTTTAGCCGTTCCCGATAGACATACTTCAAGTTTTAAACTTTAGCCGTTCCCGACAGGCATCCTTCAAGTTTTAAACTTTAGCCGTTCCCGACAGACATTCTTTAAGTTTTAAACCTTAGCCATTCCCGATAGGTGATTAGGTTAAACTTTCTTTAGGAACCATTCCCGATAGGATTCCTTCAGCCATTCCCGATAGGCGCCTTATAATTTTTGAACCTTAGTCATTCCTGATAGACGTTTAGGTTAAAACTTCTTTTAGGAACCATTCCAGATAGGTTTCTTGTAGTCGTTCCCGACAAGCATTCTTTAAGTTTTAGACCTCAGTCATTTCTGATAGACGATTAGGCTAAACTTTCTTTAGGAACCATTCCCGATAGGATTCCTTCAGCCATTCCTGATAGGCACCCTCTAAGTTTCGACCCTTAGTCATTCCTGATAGACGTATAAGTCAAGTTTGTTCCTTAGGAACCATTCCCGATAGAATTCCTTCAGCCATTCTCGATAGATAATTAGGTCAGATTGCTCCCATAGAAACCATTCCCGATAGGTTTCCTATAGTCATTCCCGATAGACGTTTAGGTCAGACGTTCCTTTAGAACCCATTCCCGGTAGGTTTACCTTAGCCATTCCTGATAGGCAGGTTGAGTCTTAATTACTCTTCCCCATCGAAACCATTCCTGATAGGTTTCCCTTAACCATTCCCGATAGGTTTCTTTTGGTCATAGACACCCTAGGTTCCCGACCTTACCTATATTCATTCCTGATAGACGTCATAGGTTCCCGACCTTCTTCTCCAAATATCTTTTCCAACAACTGCTTCGTTTGGCTCACACCCAGTAGAGTCATATAGCTATCTCTTTTACCCACATAGCACAAATTTTCTGGTTTTTCTGGTATGCAATCCCTATTTACCTTGAATGTCTGACAACCGCTGCTCTCATCCCTTCAGGTCCACAGTTGATTGAATATGGGCAGCTGTAATACCCCAAAATTTGCCCTCTTATTTATTCCCAATAAGGGGCTTATGCTTCCCATTTCAATTAGGGCATGAACATTGCATACATCATTGGTTTTCTCAAGGCATGATGTCAAGGGTGTTACCATCTTTATATTATGCAAAGCAAGGAGAATGAGATACTAATTCATCAATCCACAAAGGTTTTCCATATCTCCAAGGCAATTCATATGGTCCATCATGGCATTAAAAGTTTGAATTTGACAGGAGAATAAAGATCATCTCAAACAAAGAAGGGTATATCTCAGCATCATCTTGGAACATAGCCCAAAGATCCTCAGGCATATCACAAAGAATTAGGGTTTTGACCTCTGGTCAACCCTCCTCAATCAATTGGTCAAAATTAGGGTTTTGCCCAAGATCATGTTTATTTCTGAGTCCTGGGCCAAAACTTGGTCTCATGGTGTTTCATATATCATCAAGTGTCCAAGTATGCAAGATTGGCCTTTGGTTGTGATCAGAAGGTTTGCAATTGGTCAATGCTTCAAAAATCAACTATTTGAGAAAAAGTCAACCAAAAGTCAACTCCTGACTTTTGAGGCCATAATGTCTCATGACATCCCCAAGGTGCTTATTTGATGAAACTTGATCATGGAATGATCAAATAATCAATAATCAAGACTTGTTCTAGAAGTTTCCAAAATTGGTAAATGACTTATAATGTAAACTTTCCATTTTGGGAAAGTTTTTCATGGCATTTCTTCCAACTTTGGAGTTGATTTCAAGCAAGGGGGCTCATCCAAATGAAAAATATTTTCAAATTAAAATTATAGAGGGTTTTTCAAGCTTTCCAACCATATGTGTTTTATCTCCATTGGACCATTATTGAAGGAGTTATGATCATTTGAAGACGGGGTGCTCAAGTTGTTTAACATTGAAATAACTTAGAAAAAAATTCAGCATTTTTGGCAGCTTGTAGCATGGATTTTCATGGCCATTTCTCATGTTGTTTGAGGCCTCTAATCCAACTCTTTCCAACATGAAACTTGTTGTATCAAGACCCCCCTTTAAGTTGATACCAAAATCTTGCCATTTCACTCACAAATCCCAAGATGTGTCTCACTAAAGTCACAACTTTGAACTCTTCCACAAGCCTCATAAAATGTGTTACCTCTTTTGGAAATTATACATAAGGAACTTGTTGTCCTGCCATCATCCCTTCCATACGCACCATACACCAACATGCAAAACATTTTGCCATATTAAGCCATGCAAAACTTACACCATATGCTTCCCCCCTTCTTGCATTAACTCATACGACCATGCACAAAGAAAACCAAAAATTTAAAAGATAAAATTCCAATTTTGTTGTACCAGCATCATCATCATCCTATATGCATCATCATGTATCATCATCACACCATAACCACAGGGCACATGAACAAAATCTCTCCAACCTGTGCCAACATTACCCTCCTCTCATTTTTGTACACTTTTTTGGTTAAGCTCTTAACTTGACATCTAACCACACTCTAACCCTGATTAATTCACTCTAACAACATATATAAACTTCTAACCACCTCTAACCAATACAGTTACACCATTTTTTTCACCAAAATCAGAAAATTCATCTTGGCACCCAGATCTTAGAAGCTTCGAGTCTCCCTGAATATTAAAGCTTTCTTCAAGCTTTCTTCAACCTTATCATCACTGCCACTCCCTCTATATTCTGTTTGTAAAAGGAATTCGTTTAGAGCATCCATAGCAACCTGCACCATTTTAGCTCAGTTCAAGTTTCTTACCTTTTCTTCAAGACTCGAAGGCCATAAAGCATTTATTTTGCTTCAGTTGTTGATTGGAAGGTGTACAAGAAGTTGCTAAGGGTTTCTTGAAGGATTTGCAGGGAATTCCATTAAGGTCAGTGAGATCTTCCTAATTTTTATTGTTTACGTAGATTCGTGTGATGAGAATGGTGGAGATGAGATGTATTGAAGTTCTATGGAGTGTAGGCCATGTTTTCTGGTAGAAAATAGGTTGTATGTGCATTTTTAGATTTTCAGATCTCGTTTGGTTTTGCTTCGTTTTCATAGTTAGGGAAAGAATCAAGAAAAAGCAAGGATATTTTTAGAATCTACATGAAAAACTGCGTGGAGTGGTGCTTTTCTTTTCAAGTTCTAGGAATTTCACCACCACCCACGGTGGCTCTCCCACCGGAGAAGACGACCGGAACTGAGCTCCGGCGTCTAAACCCTAAACCCTAGCTGCTCAGGCCATGGCACGTTCTAATCCTAGTTGTTGATTCCTCATCAATCCAACGTGTTGTAGCGTGCCAGCACATTAAAATGCACCCTCTCCCTCACGTGACTCTTTTTCTTTGTTTCTTTTTTTCTTTTTTATTTTATTTTATTATTTCTTTTATTTTCTGATTTAGTGAAATGCTAAAAAAATAAATTTGGGTGGGCCATGCATGGGTTTGCTATCCTTACCCCTAGTAACTTGGCCCAACGCCATATAAACTGAGAATGTACTATGTGTGCACCCCTTGTCTCAATTCTAGCATTTTTATATCTTTTTTTCTACATGATTCAAAAGTCAATTTTTAAAAATAGGCTTGAGTGCCTAAAAATTTCCAATTAATTCATGAGACTCTATGTATGTGTCAAATAACTTTTGACATTTTTTATTTTCACTTTTGATATATGTTGATATTTTTTCACTAATTTCCTTTTAAACATGTTCATTTGTCCATACCCTTTACTATATGCCTCATAAAAGATTTTCTTCAACTTGTTTTAAAATGAATTTTTGCACACAAATTGAAACTTAGGTTTGACACATGTTAAGGGACTTTACCTAATTTTTTAGAATTTTTTAGGCCACTTTTGATTGTATCTTTGGTGCCATTTTGTGAATGCATGTTAGGTGACTATAAGTGAATTGTTTGATTTAGTTTGAGCATGTTAAAAGGTAAATTTGGAGCCTATCTTTTGGCTATGCATAACCACTGACTTCATTGTTCTTTGATTAAAATGTCATAATTTCCTCTCGCGTAACCGACTCCCGAACCTAGGCTATGGTTGTGACGACCATTCCTTTCCCTTTTGTGAGGTTTTCTTCGATCGTTTCATTTCCCTGCGTCGGGATAAATAACGTTCGGTGGTGACTTTTCTGTTCTTTTCCGCCGGTTGATTTTCGCAAATGCGACACTATTCACCAAAATGTTCAAAATTCAACAAAAATTTCCTTTGACTTGGATTCAAACCAGGGACTTGTAGATTACAAACAAGAAACTTTACCATTGGAACATTCTTTACTTTTCTCTATTAAGTTTTCAAATTAGATATATTAATTCTTTTTCTTTCATGGGTTTCTTTAAACCTCTTCAACCTAAGTTTTTTCAAACCTTTTTTTTTTTTAATTTACTATTCCTTTTCAGGAATCTACACACGAGAAGAGTCAAAAGTATAAGGAATGGAAGTTTGTTCTTGAAAGGTACTGTATTTACTTTTCATATTACGTGCTTAATATAAAAAGTTCTTAATTTACTTCTCAACGGAGTTTTACATCGATAGCAACAGAGTTTTTCAATCTTTCTGCTTCCGCTCTTTGATGGTAGATCCACTGCAGAAATCCCAGTAGTTCTGTAGCCATGAAAACGTCGGAAAAAAGAGAAATCAAGTAACCATGACGTCACCGACAACCATCTCCACTACTTTCAGATCTGGATTGATTTTGTTTGAGAATTTCCAGATTTGCAGATTTTATAAACATGATTGGGATTTTCAGATCTGGATCTTGTTTGAATTTTGTTTGTAATTTCATTTCAGATGTTAAATTATAAACGTGATTTCAAATTTGTTGATCTTGAGTGTGAAAGTTCCAGCGGGATGTTTAACTCATATGAATTTCAGATTAGTTGATGATTTTTTAATTTTCAGTTTGGGAAAAAGAAAAATAATTTGGAGAGATAAAGATTTAAGAAAAAAATAAAATTTAAATATATATTTTATTTGTAAGTTAAACTATCAAAAGGTGAAATGGTAGTGGTAAATCGTATTTGATAGAAAGCATTGGATCCTTGGTTTGAATCTTGGCTCAAGGAAATTTTTTGAAATTTTTATTGAAACTTTGATTTCTTTTAATGATGAATAGATGCCACATGTATATTCAGGTGCCATGTCAGATGCCACTAGTTCAAAAATAAATGTTGTTTATTAAAATTGGACGGAAAGGACTTAAATAACACTTTTTGAATAATTAAAGAATTAATTTGAAACTTTTAAAAATTAAGGGACCAAAATGGACTCCGAAATAAAATTAAAAGATCTTAAAAACTTTTTGCACAATTTTAATTACAAATATAATTTTAATATATCGACCAATTTTGAAAATTTTGATAAAACATTAACTACAACTATTAAAAAACTTAATAACACTCTTAAAAATATAAATTTTTTACACATTATTTTTAACATAACTACTTCGATCAAATTATATTTACTTATTTGTCTAAAAAATACATATACTTACTTAAATAAAAATATTACTTAATATATATATATATATATATATATATATATATATATATATATATATATATATATATATATATATATATATATATATATATATATATATATATTAAGTAATATTTTTATTTAAGTATATGTATTTTATATATATATATATATATATATATATATATATATATATATATATATATATATATATATATTAAGTAATATTTTTATTTAAGTAACTATATATATATATATATATATATATATATATATATATATATTAAGTAATATTTTTATTTAAGTAACTATATGTATTATATATATATATATATATATATATATATATATATATATATATATATATATATATATATATATATATATATATATATATATATATATTCACATACTTAATATAGAATACTTACTTAAAATATTTATTTAAAATATATATATATATATATATATATATATACTTATTTAATATATAATAATTAATTAATATGGCATATTTACTTAATTAATATTAGCGTTCAAACGGACACTCCCGTATCCTATAGTTCGCTTTTTTTATATACGAGCATAGACTAATATAAAAACAAATATTTTTTATACAAATTTTTTGATAAGCATTGTCTGTCTGTTTTTTTTACATACATATAAGAATTTATAAATTTTTGTGAGACTAAAGAGATTTAGAAAAGTTGATTTTTTTTAGTGATAGAGATGGAATTAAAGATGGTGATAAGAAGAGAGATGAAATGAATTTTTTTTAATTTTCTAACCTCTCAAAAACCATAAATAAAAATGGTTTACAATGAAAAGGGTCATCATTATGAAAATTTCTCTTGCATTTTACACACACACACACATATATATATATATATATATATATATATATATATATATATATATATATATATATATATATATATATAACCCTTTAGTCAAGTACTTTGAATTCCATTAAATGAATTAACCGTCATCATTCTGCACTTATGTCATACTGTTAAACTATTGCGATTTTTATAAAATAATTTGAAAAAATGTAGTACACACAGTGATATTTGTTGAACTACCCAAAATTACATTCAATTTGAAAAGAATTTAATTGAACAAAATATTACGTTCAATTGACATGGTACAATTTCAATTTAGGGAAGAGAGTAAAAGAGAAAAAATTACGTTCAATTTGGCAAAATATTACACAATTGAATCAATGGTAATTTATTTTGAAGCATATATTACGTAGTTTAAAAAAAATTAAAATTAGACATGAAATGCAATTGCTATTTTAAAAGTTCAAATGACCAAATGGGATTTCAAGTGAATGGTAAATAAGAAGTTTGATCGGACACAATTTTTTGACACAAACACAATATTAAATGAAAGTAGTATTTATAAATGAGTAAAATTGACATATGTATTAATTGAAGCGTAGCACTACCATTTCCAGAACAAACTCCAAAAATGAACCAATATTAAAAGAAAGTAATATTTAGTGATCTTTCAAAAAAAAAAATGAGAGAAAATAAAATACTTAAAAAATGAACATGAAGAATTTTTTATATGATCTGTTTTACCTATCTACCATTAATTTATACTTGTGTAATGCAATTAACTTTTCTATGTAGAAATAACGATTTTAAAAAAGAAAACGGCTATTCTCTTGAAAAAATTAATTGCACCTATTATTAGTATTTTTTAAATTAAATAAATTACATTTTAAAGGGTAAAATAGGAATGAAAAAAAAAGTCCAAAAACTCTTATCCCCTATATAGATACAACTCTTTTTAAATTATGAATGAGTATTAAAAAGAAATTTAAATAAATGAGTATTAAAAACAAAATTGAATCAAATTTTATTTGATGAGAGAGACATTAAAAATAAATTTATGAATGAGTATGGAAATCAAAATTGAAATTAAGAGTACAAACAAAAAATTCAATTTCCCTTTAAAAAAAATTGGTATGTCTTTCTTAAGAATTTGATAAAAGGGAAAATTCAGTTATACATAAACTCTAATTTCATGGGAAATTTTAAAATACCATACACACCCAAAGAACATATTCTTTATTAGTGTTTTTCTTTCACACGCTCAGACTGAAACACAGGTACATGTTATTTTTACAATATTAACTGATTAGTATATTTTGAATGACAAAATTGTGCTTCAATTTCTAACGTGTTGAAAAAACAGTAAAAGTGATTGATTAATATCATGTTGTACATTAATAAAAAAGGTTTACTATTTATCTATGGCGTTTAAATTTCTCTAAGCCTCCTTACTATCAATTGAAATAATAAATACATAACTGATAAATAAAAGAATACATAGAGATAAGGAAATGAGACAGTGAGAAAGAAAATAATAGAAGATTTTCTATGTACTGCAAATGTATAAAACCAAACTCATTCCTTTCTTTTGCCCCATGGATATGTGTTCCGATTCATTGGTTTTACTCTTCATTTCCCATCTTTCTTTTCCCCATATATAGGCATAGAAGAATATTATTGTAACCGCTTAACCTCTCATTATTATTTGTAACTTATGTTTTTCCCAATAAATAAATAAAAATAAGGGAAAAAAGGCCAGCCCATTTTCTTGTATTCCTTTTATCTATAGGTATAGATACAATAATTACTTAAAAATATATTATTATGTTTTAAAAAGATAACCATTCCATACTATTTTGATTTTAATAAACTTATATAATATGCGCTCCAGCAGATATCGAACACTGATGGTCGAATTGCATGCCAAACATCCTGAGAACTGTGAGATCTAATCAAACGGGCGCGTCACACGGTGATCGGCATATACGTCGTTACGGACGTCCTCAGCAACCATGCGATCTAGATATACTCTGGAAGGCTCCACCACCTGGTTCCCCCTGAGGGGGATAAAGGCACTAGCACGTGGCATATCCTCTGTGTAACCCCGCACACTCCCCCAGCTAGCGATCATCGGGAAGTGCTGGAATATCCAAGACTGAAATAAAAATAAATAACATTGGGGTCAAATATAATCACAAATATAGGATGAAAAGAAGTGAAAAAAAGTCGAAGGAAATAAGACTGTTACCACATATAGTGTACATCTGCCTGCAACAGTCCTGGCCTTCCACAGGCATCCATCTGACATCCTCGAATAAGTGTACGCGAGCGTAGCTGCCCTCCAGTTGTACTCATGGATCCGTGTGGGATCCAAAAAGTACCTGAGGTAAGCGACATCGGTGTACGAGGAGCTCGTGTCCACAAAATAGAAAGTAACACCTCAGCACATGCTGCCTGTGGATCTCAACCTCAGCTGGATCACCATCTATCTGTCGTGCAGCAGCGAGCTCCTCAGTAAATCTCTCTAACAGAAAGGAGAACCAGACATGTGCACCTCTGATCTTCTCCACCTCCTCAAGCGCCTTAGCTAGGTGAGCCCCAAGCTTCTCAATCAAAAACTCTCTCTCTCTCTTCCTCCTTCATCATCCCACCGTGACGAATGTAATACCCCGTAAATTATTTTACTCCGGATAATACTAGTTGTGATCAACTGAGTCCCAGTGTACTCTGATAAAATATCTGCAGAGATAATTAGGGTAACTGTTGGACTTAGAGTAAATCCAATTAATATTATCTGACTCTGAGATATTTAAATATTTGGACTTTAGAGACTTTTTGGACAATTAGTAGTGTTGGTAATTGATGATGTTTTACTATATCTTTTTCTTTTCCTTCATTTTCCTCTTTAGAACCAAAGAAAGGAAAAGATAGAAACAAAAGGGAGAGAAAGGAAAGGAAAGAAGAGGAAAAGCTCAAGAACACCAAATTCTCAACCATCATCCAATCTTCATCCAATCATCTTCAAATCTTCACCATCTTCATCTATTCAAGGTGGGTTCTAGATAGATGCTTTTGTTTTAGATTTTCTTGGATTCTAAGACTTAGGTTAGAGTTGTAAGAGAATTGGTTAAATTGGAAATCTTGGAAATTAACGGTTGAAATGTGTTAGAAACTGAGTAGTATGAGTTATATGCGTGTAGAATCGTTTATGTATGATTGTGGGATGTTTGGATATGTTTTGGTGGGGTTTTGGAGCCATGGGAGATCAGCTGTTACGCTGATAAACTTTCTGCATTTCCCAGATTCGCATTGCGAATCCCCCAGCGAGGGGGGGAAATCGTGTACTCGCTGGCAGCTCGCACTGCGAATGCGAAGACGAGCACTCGCCAGTGGTTCGCACTGCGAACCTTACGTTGTTTTTGCCACTGCCTTGGTTCGCCAGCATTCGCACTGCGAATGGTGCAGCGAACAAGTGTTGGCTAGGCGTTCGCTGGACGCTTCGCACTGCGAATGAAGTAGCGAGCATTCGCTGGCTTATTCGCAATGCGAACATAGCAGAACATCCATTTTGTTTCTTGCATAACTTTTGACTCGGTTATCCGTTTTGCGTATTCTTGGTATCGTTGTGAAGCTAAGAACATATCCTAGCTGATGGTAGTGAGAAATATCTATTTATTTCCCGATTAATGAATCGGAGGGAACCGTAAATTGGTATAAATTATGGTATGTTGAATTTTGGTGTTCCATTATGTGATTGACGATTACATGCCTATGTTATTATTGTGAAACATGTTGGAATATGTATGCATGTTAAAATATGAATAGGTAGAGTGAGAAACATTACCGTAATGATATCGAAAGTGTGTAAATGACATGGTGACAACGCTCATGCAAACGAGGCCGAGGCGTGTGTCTAGTAATCATAACCGGTTAATCTTGCGGTGTAGTTTCATGAGACTCGAGCACCTCCTCTGAAACGTATGCACAATTACTTGGCAGGTTTGATTCCCGCGTAGAGTACGATCGGAGCCTATGGGTAAAGAGACTTGTGACGGTGTACAGGCCGTGTAAAGTGACGGATCACGGTGTACGGGCCGATGATCCCGAATCCAATTCGTATGCCAAGTAAATACGAGGATCCATGACTCGGGTCGTCTTCTAGCCGTAGAAGCGGACGGGAATAGGGGATGCCTTGGTACGGTTATTGATTTGTGAGATTCTGGAGTAACAGGCTCAGAACTTACTTTGGTACTATAGTGAGTTAACAGGCTCACGAGTGTGAATGTATTTATATCGTGTGTGTACTCAAAGTCACTTCCCTTCCCTTTGACTTGAGTTAGGCTTATTAGATCCTTGTAAAGCTGAGAGGACTATAAGATAGCGAACTCACTGAGATTTGATGTATCTCACCCCACTGTTGTTGTTTACATCACAGGTTCTGCAGGTTCAGCGAAGGGTAAGGATAAGGTTATTTGACTTTCCTTACGGATCGTAGCTTTTGGTTGGCAGGCTTCCGTTGTGAAGATTTTTGAGATCATTATTTGATCTAGTTCTTAGTATTTGTCATTGGAACATCTTGTAGATATACTATGCCGTAGTTATTTGTATTTAGTCTTTTGGGCATGTATACCTATAATGTGTTTAATAGGAACTTATCGTATATTTCAGTACCAAACATATTATTCATGTATAATATATGCTTTGATGTATGTATGTATATGTGGGTGTTACAGTTGGTATCAGAGCAGGTCGTATCCTCGACCTAGCCATGAAATAGTATAAGTGTTTCTTTCCGTTTCATATGTGTTGTGCCGCCATTGGTCTTACGTGTTATATTTATGGTATTGAGCCTGATCAACTTAATCCTATCTGTATGACATTTAGGAACATGGCCGACCGACGCAGAAACAACCGTGGTAGACCGAGAACTACTCCAGCAGGGACAAATCCGCCAGGGGACGAAGGGAATGCCCCTCTGTATCAATTCATGCAGCAGATGCAGCAACAGCAGAATCAGTTTATGCAGCAAATGGTACAGCAAATGACTGGTGGTGTGCATCCTCCAGTGGTTGTTCTGGAAGCTGCAGGGGGAACCTTTAGGGATTTTATTCGTATGAATCCTCTGGAGTTTCTGGGAGGGTTAGATCCAGTAAAGGCTCATGAATGGATATCCGGTATGGAGTGGATTTTCTTGATCGTCCAGTGTAGTAAAGAAAATAAGGTTGCCTTCGCTTCTCACTTGTTAAAGGGTCCTGCCATGAGATGGTGGGAAAGCGCTTCAGTATTAATGACAATTCAAGAGGTACCGAAAGTGTGGGAGCAGTTTAAGATAATTTTTATGGAGAAGTATTTTCCAAGTTCCTTGAGGTCTCAGAAGGAATTCGAATTTCAGCAGCTGAGACAAGGTAACTTGACAGTGGCTTCTTATGCGGAAAAGTTTGAGGTTATGGCTGCTTATTCTAGACAAGCCATGTATGCTCCCGATGAAAGATGGAAGATTGACCAGTTTCTTTTTGGTTTAAGGGCTGAAATTTCACATAGTGTGTCTCAGAGAGAATTTACTAGTTATGCTGAATTGTTACGACAGTGTTATGTGGCGGAGCATAGTTTGAAGAAGGTACAAGCAGAAGGAGAGATAAGTAGGGTGAATCAAGATGATCGTGGGCGATCGAATCAACAATTTAGACCGAGACAACAACCTTTCAAAGGGAAACAAGTTCAGAGTTCTAAGTCTAGTGCGCCTCCGGTATGCCGCACATGTGGTTGGAATCATTTTGGGAGGTGCAATTGGGAAGGAATAAGATGTTATCAGTGTAACAAGGTGGGTCATTTATCGAGGGATTGTCCTCAGAAGAGGAATCCGATGCAAGAAAAGAATACTGGACGAGTGTATACCTTGGATGCAAGGAAGACAAAGGGTGATAACTCCTTGATTGCGGGTACGTGTTTTGTGAATGGAAATCCTTATTTTGTTTTATTTGATTGTGGGGCAACACATTCTTTTGTGTCCACGCGGTGCGTGAAGCGACTTGGGTTGCAAGCTGTTCCTTTGTCTCCACCCTGGTGGTTACTACTGCCATGGATGAAATTGTTGAAACACCGTGGATGTGTGAAAATTGTGTATTGTCAGTGAATGAAAGAGTCTTCCAGATTGATTTGATTTGCTTACCGCTTAAGAAAGTGGATGTTGTTCTAGGAATGGATTGGCTTTCAGCTAATTCGGTTTTTATCGGTTGTGAGGAGAAGTTAATCATTATTCCATCTACTGAAGCTACTCCGAAGGATGTGTTAACTACTATTTTAGAAGGTACGGTTGGAATGATTAATTTCTTGTTTAAGGAGGAAAAATCTGTTCTTTTGATTCTTACTAAGGAGGAGGGTAGTAACCGTCAAGTTGTGAGTATTCCGGTAGTTTGTGACTTTCCTGAAGTCTTCCCCGAGGATATCACTTCTCTTCCCCCAGAACGGGAAGTGGAATTCTCTATTGACCTGATATCAGGAACGGCTCCAATATTCGTTTCTCCGTATCGGATGGCACCACTTGAATTAAGAGAATTAAAGGACCAATTAGAAGAGTTATTGGCTAAACATTTTGTTCGACCAATTATTTCGCCCTGGGGAGCTCCAGTGTTGTTGGTAAAGAAGAAGGATGGTGGAATGCGGTTGTGTATTGATTACCATCAATTGAATAAGGTCACCATCAAGAACAAATACCCATTGCCAAGGATAGACGATCTGTTAGATCAATTGAAAGGAGCCTGTGAGTTCTCGAAGATTGATTTACGGTCGGGTTATCATCAGATTCAGGTGAAGAGTTCAGATGTACCAAAGACTGTATTTAGAACCCGTTATGGTCATTATGAATTTTTGGTGATGCCTTTCGGTGTGACGAATGCTCCGGAAGTTTTCATGGATTACATGAATCAGATATTTCAACCTTACTTGGACCAATTTGTGGTGATTTTCATTGATGATATTCTTATCTATTCTCGTGACCCTCAAGAGCACGGAGAACACCTAAGAATCGTTTTATCCATTTTGCAAGAGAGACAACTTTTTGCTAAGCTAAGTAAGTGTGAGTTTTGGATGTCGGAGGTTAATTTTCTTGGACATGTCATATCTCAGGGAGGTGTAGCGGTTGACCCATCTAAAGTGGAAGCAGTGATAAATCGGGAGAGACCGAAGAATGTGTCGGAAGTTAGAAGCTTTTTGGGACTAGCAGGTTATTATAGAAGGTTTATTAAAGGCTTTTCCCAACTGGCTTTACCGATGACGAGACTTACTCGGAAAGATTGTTCTTATGAATGGGATTCGGCTTGTGAGCAAAGTTTCATGAATTTGAAGGAAAGGTTGATGACCGCTCCTGTTTTGGTTATTCCTGATCCTAGCAAGTCATATGAGGTGTTTTGTGATGCCTCAAAGATGGGATTAAGAGGTGTGTTAATGTAAGATGGACATGTAGTGGTTTATGCTTCTAGACAGTTGAAAGTCCATGAAGAGAATTATCCAATGCATGACTTAGAATTGGCGGCGGTTGTATTTACCTTGAAGGTGTGGCGTCACTATTTGTATGGTGTACATTTTGAGATGTTTAGCGACCACAAGAGCTTAAAATACCTCTTTGATCAAAAGGAGTTGAACATGCGTCAAAGGAGGTGGATGGAATATTTGAAAGATTATGACTTGGAACTAAGATACCATCCGGGTAAAGCAAATAAAGTGGCGGACGCTTTAAGCAGGAAAGTGTTGCATAGTGCCGACTTGATGATGCTAGAGTATACTTTATTGGAGAAATTTCGAGATCTAAATCTTCAATTCAATTGGACTCCTAATTGTGTGATTATGGGAAATTTGAATATCACTTCTACTCTTCGGGAAGAAATCTAACAAGATCAAGGGTTAGATGAAAAGTTGCAAGAAGTGTTATTTCAACCGGGTTTTGTGCGAGATACCGACGGAGTTATTGTATATAACCGAAGGATTTGTGTTCCGGATAACACGGAGTTAAAAAGGAAGATTTTAGATGAAGCGCATAAGGGTGCTTTTACTATACATCCGGGATCTTCAAAGATGTACCAAGATCTAAAGAGGGACTATTGGTGGTCCGGGATGAAAAGAGATATTGCGGTGTATGTGTCGGAATGTGCGGTGTGTCAACAAGTGAAGATCGAGCACCAAAGACCGGGTGGCTTGTTGCAACCTCTAGAAATTCCGGTGTGGAAATGGGATAGTATTTCGATGGATTTCGCCGTGGGATTACCCCGTGCCCAAGGTGGCTATGATTCGATTTGGGTGATTGTGGATCGATTGACGAAGTCTGCTCATTTCTTGGCCGTAAAGACTACTTATAAGGCGAGTTATCTCGCAAGGTTGTTCATTTCGGAGATAGTGAGGTTGCATGGTATTCCTACTAGTATTGTTTCGGATAGAGATCCAAAATTTACCTCTAGATTTTAGAGAGCGTTTCAGCAAGCTATGGGGACGAAGTTGTGTATGAGCACGTCGAATCATCCGCAAACGGATGGTCAGACGGAACGAACAATACAGACCATGGAGGATATATTGAGAGCTTGTGTGTTGGAAAGTGGCAGAAATTAGATAGAGCTATTGCCATTGATTGAATTCTCTTATAATAACAGTTATCATGCAAGTATTGGTATGGCACCTTATGAAGCATTATATGGAAGGAAGTGTAAGACACCTCTGTGTTGGGCAGAAGTGGGTGAAGATAGTATGTTGGGACCCGAGATTATTCACAAAACTATGGAGAAAATTAAGTTGATCCGTCATAAGATCAAACAAGCCCAAGATCGTCAAAAGAGTTATGCGGATAACCGTAGAAGACCTTTGGAATTTGAAGAAGACGATCATGTGTTTTTGAAAGTTACTCCGAAATTGCGGTTGAAGGGACCGTTTCGATCGCGGAAGTTAAGTCCGAGATACGTATGACCGTATCAGATCTTGGAGAGAATTGGTGAAGTAGCTTACAGATTAGCCTTACCGCCTTCTCTGTCAGAGATGCACGATGTTTTTCATGTATCTTAACTTCGGAAATTTGTCCCAGATCCTCTTCAGCCAATTTTACCAGATACCATTGAGATAGAAGCAGATTTGACATTTGAGCCTCAACCGAGTCGTATCACTGGAAGAGAAACTAAAGTGTTAAGGAATAAAGAGATTTGTCTTGTTAAGGTCCAGTGGGATGAGACGCATCCGGGTGATGCAACTTGGGAATTGGAATCGGAGATGCGGGAGGTCTATCCTCATCTTTTCAGGTAATTGTTTTAAATTTGTGGGCGAATTTCTATTTAAGTGGGGGGAGGATGTAATACCCCGTAAATTATTTTACTCCGGATATTACTAGTTGTGATCAACTGAGTCCCAGTGTACTCTGATAAAATATCTGCAGAGATAATTAGGGTAACTGTTGGACTTAGAGTAAATCCAATTAATATTATCTGACTCTGAGATATTTAAATATTTGGACTTTAGAGACTTTTTGGACAATTAGTAGTGTTGGTAATTGATGATGTTTTACTATATCTTTTTCTTTTCCTTCATTTTCCTCTTTAGAACCAAAGAAAGGAAAAGATAGAAAGAAAAGGGAGAGAAAGGAAAGGAAAGAAGAGGAAAAGCTCAAGAACACCAAATCCTCAACCATCATCCAATCTTCATCCAATCATCTTCAAATCTTCACCATCTTCATCTATTCAAGGTGGGTTCTAGATAGATGCTTTTGTTTTAGATTTTCTTGGATTCTAAGACATAGGTTAGAGTTGTAAGAGAATTGGTTAAATTGGAAATCTTGGAAATTAACTGTTGAAATGTGTTAGACACTAAGTAGTATGAGTTATATGCGTGTAGAATCATTTATGTATGATTGTGGGATGTTTGGATATGTTTTGGAGCCATGGGAGATCAACTGTTACGCTGATAAACTTTATGCATTTCCCAGATTCGCACTGCGAATCCCCCAGCGAGGGGGGGGGGGGGGGAATCGTGCACTCGCTGGCAGCTCGCACTGCGAATGCGAAGGCGAGCACTCGCCAATGGTTCGCACTGCGAACCTTACGTTGTTTTTGCCACTGCCTTGGTTCGCCAGCGTTCGCACTGCGAATGGTGCAGCGAACAAGTGTTGGCTAGGCATTCGCTGGACGCTTTGTACTGCGAATGAAGTAGCGAGCATTCGCTGGCTTATTCGCAATGTGAACATAGCAGAACATCCATTTTGTTTCTTGCATAACTTTTGACTCGGTTATCCGTTTTGCGTATTCTTGGTATCGTTGTGAAGCTAAGAACATATCCTAGCTGATGGTAGTGAGAAATATCTATTTATTTCCCGATTAATGAATCGGAGGGAACCGTAAATTGGTATAAATTGTAGTATGTTGAATTTTGGTGTTCCATTATGTGATTGACGATTACATGCCTATGTTATTATTGTGAAACATGTTGGAATATGTATGCATGTTAAAATATGAATAGGTAGAGTGAGAAACATTACCGTAATGATATCGAAAGTGTGTAAATGACATGGTGACAACGCTCGTGCAAAAGAGGCCGAGGCGTGTGTCTAGTAATCATAACCGGTTGATCTTGCGGTGTAGTTTTATGAGACTCGTAGAGCACCTCCTCTGAAATGTATGCACAATTACTTGGCAGGTTTGATTCCCGCGTATAGTACGATTGGAGCCTACGGGTAAAGAGACTTGTGACAGTGTACGGGCCGTGTGAAGTGACGGATCACGGTGTACAGGCCGATGATCCTGAATCCAATTCGTATGCCAAGTAAATACGAGGATCCATGACTCGGGTCGTCTTCTAGACGTAGAAGCGGACGGGAATAGGGGATGCCTTGGTACGGTTATTGATTTGTGAGATTCTGGAGTAACAGGCTCAGAACTTACTTTGGTACTATAGTGAGTTAACAGGCTCACGAGTGTGAATGTATTTATATCGTGTGTGTACTCAAAGTCACTTCCCTTCCCTTTGACTTGAGTTAGGCTTATTAGAACCTTGTAAAGCCGAGAGGACTATAAGATAGCGAACTCACTGAGATTTGATGTATCTCACCCCACTGTTGTTGTTTACATCACAGGTTCTGCAGGTTCAGCGAAGGGTAAGGATAAGGTTATTAGACTTTCCTTACGGATCGTAGCTTTTGGTTGGCAGGCTTCCGTTGTGAAGATTTTTTAGATCATTATTTGATCTAGTTCTTAGTATTTGTCATTGGAACATCTTGTAGATATACTATGCCGTAGTTATTTGTATTTAGTCTTTTGGGCATGTATACCTATAATGTGTTTACTAGGAACTTATCGTATATTTCAGTATCAAACATATTATTCATGTATAATATATGCTTTGATGTATGTATGTATATGTGGGTGTTACAACGAAGAAGGGTACCCCTGATCGGTATATATAAATGACAAGAGATGTCGTCTAGTGTGATGGTGATCTCGTCATACGGTAGATGTAAGGAGGACGTCTCAGGGTACCATCTCTCTGCAAAAGTCATTAGCATACCGTTGTGGATATGGGCGTAACCAATCCTAGAAAGTTCCTTTAGACCAGAGGCATCAAGGGCAGTATAGAACCACTTATCCTCTGGCAGATCGGGAAGCATATCAATAATCTTCCCCCCATGGTTATAGAACTTTTGACCCTTGCGGAACTGAAAATTTCCAATGAAAACAATGTTAATAAGAAAACAATGAAAACAATGTTACAGATAATAAATTTACAATGAAAAATAAATAAATAATCTAAGTAAAGTTACAGTTACCTCTCCATCCCAGACATGTTTGGAAGTATGCCCAACGTACCCTAACAGCAAGGACATATCGGACGGACCCCCAAGGAAACCCTCCTACTCATCAACATCGTCGTCACCATGCTCATGTACTGGGTGATCACCATCTGGAACAACATCATCCTCAGGAGGCAGAATAGGATCAACCTCATCCGCAATAGGTGGAACAGGAGTCTCCCGACGAGGCTTGCAGGAGGACCTCCCCCTGATGTACCCTCAGCAGCATCCCGACGCCTCCGGGATGTAGAAATGGATGATATGGTGGTATACGAGCCCGAGGAAGTGGCCTGGGCATGTGATGTAGAGGGTTGTGACGTAGACTGTGCCTCAACTGGAACGGATGCACTGGAACCCTCACCAACTGTCTGCGTCCGCTCACGTCGGATGGATGCATGATGTGCAGTCCGTCCATGTATCAGTCGGTCCTCTCTGTCAGCCATAAAGTCTGCAAGGTATAACCAATAAATTAGAGTTAAACAAAAATAAATTAAAAAAACAATAAAGAAGAATTATTAAAAAAAATAATAATCATTTTCTACTTCCGGAACTGCATCTATGGAAAACTTCTGTAGATACAGATACGGAAGCACCCAGAATACACAATTTCTGGGTAGTTTCGGAGATGCATCTACGGAACATGTCCAACGTTTAAATTGTTCCGGAGATACAGCTCCGGAACGTTCTGCAGTTTCAAACAGTTATGGCAATGGCTTATCCTACCCTTAAAAATCGACATTTTTATCCCATGATCATCCGTTTAAGACAACAAATAATACCTACATTCTCTCTAAAGTATGTTTCTAAAACTATCTAATAATTTCTACACCTAAAACTCTATTCTAAATCGATTACGGAGAAATTTCAAAAATAACTCGGAAACTCAAAAACTCGAAAACTTGCCGATTATATTGAGCTACGGATGATTTGGATTGTGTTGATCGTTGTAGTTGATGTTCTGTGTCGAACTCGAGTGATAAAAATCAGGATTTATGAAAATGGAATTTTGAGAGTTTGAGAGAGATTATAAGAGTTTGGGAAGATGAAAAGTGAAGAATGAGGGAAGAGAAGGGTCTAGCGTGAATTATAGCATAAAATGTTTTGGAGATGCATATGTGAAAACATTCCGTAGATGTATCTCCGGAACAAATCAACGTTAAACAAAAAAAAAAGATGCGTCTGGATATATATCTCCGAAAGCAGAGGAGCATTTTTGTCAAAGTACAAGGTGCATAAGAACCCCAAAGGGTGAGGTTAGAAATTCTCAAAATATAAGATAGGGAGGGAGATGGAATGATGAATACAATTTTGTGGTGAAAAATAGGACACGTTATCTTTCACTTTAGTAATTGATGTAGAAATAGTGAAATTAAAATTCATTTTAATATTAGAGATAAAAATTATTTTTGTCTTTGTAATTTACATGGAAAATATAGTCATTTTAGTCTATTTTTAAAATTTTATTCAAATTCTTTATTAGCAACACTGAATATTAGTATTATGTGAAGAAACAAAAATTGTCAACCTCTTAAATAAACATATTGATTTTATATCTATATAGTCACTTTTAAATACTTTGTATAATTTATATTTTAAGCATGATAATGATATTTTAATTTAAATGTATTTAAATCACTACTAATATATGTACAAAAAATAATTTTTTAATCGAAAACACATTGCGATGTCTTACATAATTACATTTTTATTGTATTTACATAAATTAAGGATTGGAATAATTTTATTGAACCATGAATATTATAAAATAAAATAAGTCAATTTTATAATTCTCGGGATACTACCAGCAATCACAGGTAAAACACTTTGCCTTCTCAGACCGTCCTTTGAGAAGGCGGCGACATAAAAGCCACCTGAAGGGAGGTATCGCCTCGCCGTTAAGCTCATATTTCCCATGGATGGAAATAGAATGTGGGATAAGACGTGTCTTGGGGAAGGAAAAAGCCAGAGTCGTTGTTGATCCCCATCTCCCATGGAAATAGGGATTCAACTGTCCATCATTTGACCGAGCGGGCAGTGGTCTTTTCCAAGGTAACCCTGAGTCCCATAGACCTCTATAAATACATTACCTCTTCATGGGATAGATTGACGCTCAAGTCATACATATTCTCCATAAGTCAAAGAGCATCACACTCATAACCACCTTAACACACGATCAATCTAGCCACCCGCCTACAACCAAGCAGCATCGGCCGTCTACAGGATCCCACAACTCACATGTTTGGATCCCTTAAACAGCTTCAAAACCACCATACAAGGATTCTCACTGCTGTGAGCTAGCCCTCAGTACCCAAATTGTAATACACCTACTAAGGCCTCTGAGTCTCCATGCCCTTGTAGAGGGAACACACACACCTTGTACTTTTTGACCAGTACATATTGTCTGATTTATTTGAATGCTTTGATTATATAATTTCTATTCATTTGCTTTTATGTTTACTACTCTTTGGGAGTTGACGAATGCGCAAAGTGAATTTAGATTAGTAGGGATTATTGACCGAAAGTCTGCCGATCGAAAATAAAGCAATTCTACAACTTAGTAAATAACTAATAATAGGTAATTATAAGTTATGGCTAGAGAATTAATGCACTTAGATCATCTAATTTTATTTCTACTTTTCCTAAGGAATTAGGGAATTGTAGTCCAAATTAGTGAGTTGTACACCAAAGAATTGAGTTCAGTGGTATTGTTAATTCGCCGTATAGTTATAAGTCAAGTTGATTGAAATAATGCACAATCATAAACATGAAAAGATTAAGGGATTAGGACAAGATCTAATCGCTTTCTCTTTATCATACATTTTATCAATTTAATTTGTGTAATTACTTTTCACAAAATAAAATGAAATCCCTGTATTTTATCCATTCCATTCTGTTACCTTGTATTAGGTGTCAAGAAATGCTTACTTTTCTACTTGAAATTGATGCCTTTAAGCTCTTTTTATTGCTTTAATCAGAAAAATGACTTATTAATTAAGAAATTCTTGCATTGATGTGAATATTAGGTAGTTTGATATGTTTGGGCATTTTTGGAGTATTTTAGGACAAAAGATTGCAACTCGAATCGGAAGAAAACACAAAGAAACAAAGAACGCGCGTGTCTGCAAAGCTTTGGAAGATTCGCCCGGCGAATGAGCAGCGAGGGAAGGCTGCTTCGCCCGGCGAAGCAGCGGCGAAGGAAATGACGTTTTCAATCTCAAATTCCAGTAGCTCAGGTTTTGATTCGTTGGGGTGTTCGCCCGGCGAAGCAACATTGCTTCTCCCGGTGAAGCAGCGGCGAAGGAAATGAAGTTTTCAATCTCAAATTCCAGTAGCTCGGGTTTTGACTCGCTGAGGTGTTCGCCCGGCGAAGGGAGATATTTAAAAAGGGCCAGCTGGCACTGTAGCTGTCACGTGGCCTCACTTGTGGGCTTCGCCTGACAAATTTAGACGCTCGCCCGACGAATTTGCCTGGGAAGAAAGTTGTATTTAGGTTGTTTTAAAGATATTTTGTGGGATATCACTTTTAGAAACAATATTTGTAACCTAGAATCATTTGGTGAAGAGAAAAACTTCATTTTTTCTTATTTTGCTTGGAATCTAAAGCTTTTATGCTTCAATCCTTGATCCTTTGAAGATTGATGCAACAAAAGCTTTGTACTTTACTTGTTGAACAAGCCACCATGTCAATGGCTAGCTAAACACCTTTTATGTCAAGATTACAGGTAGATAATCCTCTCTTTTGTATGTATTGATCTTGATATTAGCTTGTGAACATGTTGATGATAAATATATGGTGAAAAACTTTGTTTTGTATGGTTTATACTTTGTTTTGGTTCATGATTGAGAAATATGTTCTAAGACTTTATCTAGGTTTTAAATCATCAAAAAATCAAAGGCTAGAGATAGTTTTGAGAGTTGATGTTCATAAATATTGAACCTTGAATGTTATCATATTGATAGTTAGAGTGAGAGATCATCTAAGGATCAATATGATAAATCTCACAACTTGTGTTAGAGATAAACATGTTGAGAGAATATGTGATTGTATTTATCGTTCAACAAGTTCACATGCTTTATCGATTAAATACGTCCAAAACAGATTGTCGAACCCTAATCTTGGCATACTTTTACCAACGCTTTAAAACCAATCTCATTTACCATCTTTATTAACTTTTCATGCAAACGATCCGTTACCAATCAAACAAACCCCTTGTTACTTTAAGTTTAAAACAATTCCAACTGTAGAACGGCGGTAATATCCAACCAATCCCTGCGGAAACAATAACAAAAACCCACGCTAACTATATTTCAACAAAATGGAGTCGTTGCCGGGGATTGTTGTTTGATATTGCAAGCATTGCAATAGTTGTTAAGTTTTAAGATTGTATAACTTTTTCTTGTACTTGTTAATTTGTTTGGTTAAGTTTGTGCAGACTTTGTTTATGCGAGGAAAGTTACCTGCAGATTAACTCCTTTTTGATCCTGAGATAGAGAGAACTGCACGTAAGTTGAATAGAAAAACTAGACGAAGGAGGCAACTTTCCAAGGAAAGACGAGAGCGAGGAGAAAGTTCTACTTCTACACCAACACCATAGTTCACGCCAATCATGGCAGATCCACCACCACCACCACCTCCTGCTTCAACACCATGTGTCAACAGTCTGCGACACAATGCCCAATTCGTGACTACAAATGCGAATCATGGAAGACAAGCGGAAATGAAGACAGGGATTCTCCAACTCCTGTATGGGAATCCTTTCACTGGAATGGATTATGAAGACCCTTTTGCTTTTCTCACTAAATTCTATGAGATAGCAGGAGCAGCTGGGGTAGATGCAGAATAAGAGTTGTCACTTTCAAGACACTATTTCCTCATGCCTTGTTAGGTAAAGGAAAGGAATAGTATCTTGACCAAACTCCTACCACTATGACTGACTGGAACGTTTTAGAAGAAATTTTTTTGGAGAGGTTCTTCCCTCACTATCGATTCATGGTTGCGAAGACATCAATTTCTGTGTTTTCTCAGGCTACTAATGAGTCTCTAAATGATGCATGGGAAAGGTTTAAATCCATGATCCGAAAGTGCAAAGGCCATGGGTTCGATGAATTAACGTAAATTCATATTTTCAGAAATAGACTCCAACCAACTTTCAAAACTCTATTGGATGCCACTTCAGATGGAGCTTTATTGTCAAAGAGTGCTGAAGAAGCCATTGATAACATCAATAGAATGCCTCTCAATGATTTGCAAGGCCAACACAACTGGGGTACGGTTCAAAAGAAACCTTGAATGCTTGAATTAGGGACTAATGATGTTATTCTTGCTTAGAACAAATTTTTAACTCAACAAGTGGAATTATTGACTAAGCAAATGTCAAAGCTTCCTCGACAACTAAAAGAGATGCAAGAAGTTCCGAGTCCAAATCAACAAGTCTCTATTTGTGAATTATGCAAAGGAGATCACCCCACAGGTTATTGTCCTCCGCCAAACAAAGTTAATTACATGGGAAATCAAAATCAATAACAAGGTTATCAAGGAAGACAACAACCTTATCAAAACAATGCTCAACAACTTTATCAAAACACTCAAGGATACCAACAAAGAGGGAACTATCAAAATCAAGGTTATAGGCAAGATGTCAGAACTTCAAATCGACGAAATCCGTAGCAACCTGCTCAAACTCAAGTTGGAAGCTCAAAGTTAGAAGACACTCTCACACAATTCATGCAAATGTCAATGGCCAAACAAAAGAGTAATGAAGCGGCAATCAAAAATCATGAAAACCAAGTTGGGCAACTTGCGAAACAACTAGTCGATCAACCACCGGGGCCACCTTTTTCCGCTAACACTCATGTCAACCCAAAGGAACATTGCAAAGAAATAATTACTAGAAGTGGAAAGGAGTTAGGGGGGAGAAGAAATTGACAAGAGGGTGGATGATGTGAGAAGTGATGAGATTGTTGAGGAAGAAATAATTGATGAGGGAGTAGTTGAAAAGAATGATGAAGAGAAGTTAGTTGAAAATGAGAGTCACGAGGGAGAAAAGATAGAAGAAAAAAAGATAAGAGTCAAAAATAGAAAGGAGAAAGTGAATCTTATTCCTATTCAAAATCTACCTTACCCTCATGTGCCCACCAAGAAAGACAATGCTAGGCATTACACTCGTTTCATGGATATATTCTGACAATTGCAAATCAACATTCCATTTTCTGAAGCACTTGAGCAAATGCCTAAGTACGCTAAGTTTATGAAAGATATTCTTACCAAGAGGCGGAAATATTAGGATCCAGAAACAATTATCCTTGATGCAAGTTGTAGTGCAATCATTCAAAGAACTCTACCGAGGAAAGAAGCCGATTTGGGGCGTGTTACTTTACCGATTACAATTGGTGATGTTTATGTTGGAAATGGCCTCATTGATTTGGGCTCAAGCATAAATCTAATTCCATTGTCTATTGTGAAAAGGCTTGGGAACATTGAGATGAAGGCCATTCAAATGACTTTACAATTGGCCAACAAATCTACAACTCATCCTCACGGGTTAGCTCAAGATGTGTTTGTAAAGGTGGATAAATTTTTCTTTTCAGTTGACTTTGTTGTGATTGTAAAGATGCTTCATTGATTCTTGGACTCCCTTTTATGAAGACCGCTCGAATGATGATTGATGTTGACGACGACCTTATGAAAGTAAGAGTTCAAAATGAAGAGGTGTGTTTTAATCTTTTTGAAGCAAAGAAGCATTCCAAAGATAAACGTGATAGTTTTCGTATTGATGCAACGGATGAAGCTATAATGGAAGTCTCAAAGCAAATTCACATAGCATCTCCCTTGGAAAAAGCTCTTGGTGACTCATTTGAAATACTTACCAAAGAGGAAGAAAGGCAACTTGAAGAATGGTTGAAGGAACTTGAATCCTTAAAAGAGATGCAACCTTGGGAAAGTGAAGTGGAAGTGTTGAAGAAAGAGGCTAATGATGAAAAATCTCAACTTGAATTGAAGGTGTTGCCTTCTAATTTGAAGTATGTGTTCCTTGATGAAGGTTGTAACAAACTGGTTATCATTAGTAACATGTTATCCAACAATGAGGAAGACCGTTTGATTCGAGTTTTGAAGAAAAATCAACAAGCTATTGGTTGGGTTCTTTCCGACTTAAAAGGAATTAGTCTGGCCTATTGCATGCACAAAATTTTAATGGAAGAGGATTTCAAGCCGGTAGCTCAACCTCAACGCCGCTTGAATCCTACTATGAAGGAAGTTGTTAGAAAAGAAGTTGTGACTATTGGATGCCGAAATGATCTATCCGGTTTTTGATAGTCCTTGGGTGAGTCCGATGCAAGTTGTGCCAAAGAAAGGTGGAATGACCGTTATAAGAAATGAAAAGAATGAGTTGATTCTAACAAGAACTGTAACGGGTTGGAGGATGTGTATTGATTATCGGAGGCTTAATACCGCTACTAGAAAAGATCACTTCCCACTACCGTTTATAGATCAAATGCTTGAGAGATTATCGGGTCAAGAATTCTATTTCTTTTTGGATGGTTATTCTGGGTATAAAAAAATCTCGGTTGATCCGGAAGACCATGAGAAGACGGCGTTCACTTGTCCCTTTGGAATTTTTGCATACCAGAAGATGCCTTTTGGCTTGTGCAATGCACCGACAACTTTTCAACGGTGTGTGCAAGCCATCTTTTTCGACCTTATTGAGAAGACAATGTAAGTGTTTATGGACGACTTCTCCGTGTTCGGGGCTTCCTTTGATTTGTGTTTGTAAATTTTGGGAACCGTTCTTGAGAGGTGCGTGGAGACAAACTTGGTGCTAAATTGGGAGAAATGTAACTTTATGGTAACAGAAGGGATTGTGCACGGCCATAAAGTCTCCTCCAAAGGCCTTGAAGTGGATCAAGCGAAGATTGAAGTGATCGAAAAGTTTCCACCACCAACCAATGTGAAGGGAATCCGGAGTTTTCTTGGCCATGCAGGGTTTTATCGGCGATTCATCAAAGACTTCTCCAAAGTAGGAAGACCTTTGAGCAATTTGCTCAACAAAGATAAGTCTTTTCTCTTTGATGATGATTGTATAAATTCTTTTCAAATTTTGAAAGAAAAATTGATCACCGTACCCATAATCATTGCCCCGAATTGGACACTCAATTTTGAATTAATGTGTGATGTAAGCGATTATGCGGTTGGTGTGGTGCTTGGTCAAAGGAAGACAAAAAAATTTCATGCCATATAGTTTTAAATGAAGCACAAGTGAATTATGCAACAATTGAGAAAGAATTACTCGCGATAGTGTATACTCTTGAGAAATTTCGATCTTACCTTATTGGTTCAAAAGTTGTTGAAAGATCCTGAGATTTGACTAAATTTTGGTTAAAACATAATGAAGAATGCTGCAGACAAAGATGTCAAATATAATGTCCTAACATTCTGACTCGACAAATATAGCAGGTTCTAAATCTGGTGCAAGAATCAAGGAATGATTATAGCAGTGGATCAAGGGATCAATAATCAAAAGATATGAAGCCCAACTCAGCAGAAGACTATAAAAGAAGACCAAGACCTAGGCAGAAAAGTGAGGGAGGACGACATAGACTTAGGAATCATATTTTGTAAAGTAGGGTTTAGGGTTTGAGAGTCGTAGGTTTCTTTTGTAAGTATCTCTCTGTATCAATTTGATGCAGTGTGGTAGACATAGGTACTTGTACAGATTCAGAAACCCATAGGTAATGAATCATGTATTGTTCTTGGATGAAGCTTTGAAGCAAATCCAAGTTAACTTGTTAGTCAAGGTTGTTTGACTAAACTTTGTATTGGAAGGGGTTTCTTTCAATAGGGATGATACAGTCTGGAGGTATTAACTGTTAGATAATCACATGTTGTAATTTAGGGAGTGAAATGGGTTTCTCTTATCATTTAGATGTGACTTCTAATGATAAAGTATTCATTGGGTAGTGATAGGTAAGCGTGGGTGTTTACTGTAAACCTGAGGTTGTTTACATAAAACTATACTACTGATAGTGAAGTCTTCTTCCTGGATTGGTATCCCCTAGATGTAGGTGAGTTGCACCAAACTGGGCCATCATATTCTATGTTGTTTATCATTATACTATTTTCTGTTCAGTCTTGATTAACATGTTGGATCAGATGTCGTAACATCTGTGATTTTGCAGTTTCTGATATTCAAGGTATCAGTCTGCTGTTATGCTTCTTTGTTTGAATGTTTATGCAGAACAATGTCTTGACATGTGTTAGGACATGTGCTGTCTGCATTGCCAGAATTTCAATTGGTATCAGAGCAGGCATCCTGTCTATTTCTGGATGAGATCTTTGGGAGATACTTTCTGGCGTTTAAACAAGGAGGAGTTTTGAAGATCAGATCAATCAACTCAGACATACTCAAGGGTATTAATGGATGGGATGGATGTTCTGAATCGATGGTAACAACCCAGAGGTTGTTTATGTGGCTGAGGAGGTTCTACAACAACTGCAGGAAAAGTGGCTAGTTATCTTGTTGGGGTTTCTTATAAGATGTTCTGACATTTTATTATGGCAAGTTGAATTTGTTCCTTAGTTGTTCTGCTGCATGTGTTTCTGATGGAAGAGCTCTAGAATTATGGGATTCTGGAGTTGTTGCTAAAGACAGATGGTGGAAGAGCTCAATCGTCGGCCTCTATATTTGAAGATATCTGCATCCTTTTATTCCAAAGTTAGGAGCAATGAAGTAGAAGAGAGTTGTTGGTAGGTGTCTGTTATAGTGACTTGGTACTTGGAAGCTTGGATCCATGGTGCAGTTTGAAGTCAGTTGAAGAGGAGAGGAGTTGAGTTTAGGTTTATCAAGTTCTTGCTCTAGGAGTTTGATAAATTATTGATCGGCTAAGTGTGGCAACGATACTTGAGAATTCTCTCAAGTCCACTCATAAAGGCATCTCAGTCGTGCATCTGGAGTCTTCTAGTTATTCTTCTGACTAGAAGGTGTTTCTGTGAAACATAAATTTGAAGAAAGTGGAGGTGATTTATCTTCATCATCCAAAAGTGCAAGGAAGGATTCGTCTCTCTTAACCCTAAGGGTGGATCCAATCTTAATAGAGTTTTCAGAACTGTTGAGGTGAATAAGGTTTGTTCTAAGAGAATCTTAGTTACTTGAGTCAAGGGTGGCAACCTTGGTATCTCAATAATTTGTTAGTTAAAGAAGATACTTGCGAAAGATTGAATGCTTGATAAGTGTTCATGAAGTGATCTGGTGGAGTTTTTATTCAATAGTGAAACATGATTATTGAACAAGGATTTAAGATCAATTGCTATTTGTGTTACTCACAAGTATTTAATTGATTATCCTTGATTGTGAAGTTCAAGAATGATGATGTTCAACATGATGTTGAAACATCTCTTCATCTGGGTTTGTGCAGAATCATGGGAGGGGTACTGCATAAGCTTCTGGTTCTATTTCTCTTAGGTGTAGACCTAAGAATCTGCTTCAGGTGGTGTAGCAGAAGCATCTGAACTCTGGGAAGTTCATGGCTAGAAACTGGTCTAGACAATGGTGATGTGAAAGATGAAGAAGAAGACATCATAATCTTGATGGTCAATTCTTGGATCAGTTTATTTCTGATCTAGGAATGTTGGAGTGCAGCAGGTGTGTTCAAGATGCATCTGATGTTTGGAGTGCTGGTGATGGCATAGCTTGGATCAGTTTATTTCTGATCTAGGTACTTAGGAGCATGTGACCTTTCTCATCCTGGAAGCCAAGGTTAAGTGGCAGTTTTCTCTGGCTTTCTACAGACTGTTCTACTAAGGAAAGTGGCATTCTTTGGTATGGCTATGGTGTAGTCTAGGACTACTTTCTCTTCTGAAGATTCGGACGTGGCAGGTGTGAATTTTTTAAAGTTTCAAAGCAGTTCTTCATCAAGGTGTGAGCTTGAAGGGAATATCTGTGATAAGCAGGATGGAGGTTGTCTACTCAAACTTGGTTGGTGAATCAAGTCTTTGAGAGCATGGAAATCTTGTTCTGTTAAAGGGATAAGGTTCTTCTAAGTGGCAGAAGGAGGAGCTGAATTCAGCAGCTGGATGTCGTATCAGAATGTTCTAACATCAAGCTTAACATCTGAGTCTCAACTGGTGATGTGGCACATCAGGTTAAGATAAGTTGATCTACAGGAGAATGAAAGTTACGGATGCTTCAAAAAAGGTCTATCTCATGCAGTTTGCGGGAGCTGTGGATGGAGAAGATGTTACATGTCTAGAGGCTAGGTGGATCCAAGATGTCTTGCTATGGAGCAAGTAGTTCATGTTACTTGAAGATCAAATTTCATTGGTGGATTAGTGTATCTTGTGGGAGTTCTGAAGAAGAATAAGATCAGTCAAAAAGTGGCATTTGGTTTATCTTTATTGTGCATTCAAGCAGGATGCTTGGAACTGATTGCTCTTGGGCAGAAGGGTGGCTAGTTGAAAACGTAAGGAGGTTCTAGTTCAGCTCTATCTTGGAGCTTATGGTAGAAGTTCTAAGTTGATGATGGAAGATTACCTTCTTTTGGTGGAAGAGAGTTTATTTCTCTCTTGGTTATCTGGAGTTCTTATTGATCAAGCTGGTGGCGCAGTGTTGTTTAAAGATCTTCAAGATGGATTACTATCCAGATAGTAAGTCCAGTGGTGGAGCATATCAAGAACCATGGTGTGTGGTGTCTACGATGTGTGAAGGATGTCCTAACTGATGTTAGAACATTTTCTGGGTTGGTTATCCTTGGATTAGGATACTAAGTTCTGAGTGTGGAACTTGACACTCACATCTAGTTTAAGAGGTATTTATTTTATCATACGGGAGAATGATGGGTAAAGGATTGTCTTGGAAGTCTGGTGTGAATGGGACATGCTAGAAGTGGATCAGTTTGGTGCTTGTGGAGCAAATGGGCTGAAGATTTCTGGAGCACGGGTTTGATGTCCTTCAAGTATAAAGAACATCTGGGTGAGCTAGCAAACTAAGGGGCCCTGTGCGTCACTTTGAGGAATGTGAAGCATTCAGATTCAATTGGGTTGTATCTCAGAGAACAAGGAGATCTATACATAGGAATTCAGGAGGAATTCGTGTGGTGTATGGATAGTTTCTGGAGGAGAGGGATCAATGTAGCTTTGGTCTCAATCCAAGAGTTTGTTAGTTATAGTACAAAGGATGCATTCCTGGTACTTTCTCTGCATGATCATGAAGTTGTCATGGGATATCATGTAGTGATTTTGGGTGTTTCTTGCTGAAGAAGCATCAGTTGAGAAAGATAGGGGAAAACTTATGTCTGTTTGATGTACTGGTGTGGTACATGGTTTGCTTGAGGGTCAAGCATTAGGTGAATGCGTTCAGCAGGTGTGTTGAACAGAGGGTGCGCTCTTGAAGACATAAAGATGCGTCTTATGTTTTCCATTCATTCAGGGTGTTATTTTGGCAAAAGAGCACTGGTTGTCTACGACATCGGGATTTAAACTTCTATTTTGGATGTGTGGCTGCATTGGTGCAGATTATTATCATGATTGTTTGTGGTTTCAAGCAATTTATGATAGATTGCCTCAGGTGAGGATGATATGTCAGACGAGATGTCGTGACATTGCTTTACTGGTATGAGTTCTGGGTGAACTTATTAGGTTGTTCTGATTCTGTCATTGGTGTCAATGGATTGAATTAGAAGTAGTACAAGTATCTTGAGAGTTGTTGCTGCTAACTAAAAGATGTTTAAAGAGATGTATTAACATCTTAGCCAGTTAATCTTGCTTTTCTGGTTAAATGGGATTAAATGGATGCTACAAGAGGGATTATACAAAGTCTGACAAGATGTCAGAACATTGGTTAGGATGTATGGTTGTACACTTAATTACTATGGACGGTGGAGAAGTTGTGTTTTAGGGAAAGTGTGTTAAACATGGGTTTCGGAAAATGCACATTCTTTGAACGGTCCTTGTTAAAAGGAAGAAATAATCAAATACGGTTTGGCCGGTGCACTTTTGTCTATGAAGATACACAGTTTCATTTAATGTTCACAATGAATGGACATGTGTTACTTCCAATGGTTCGTTAAATCCTAAGAGAAATGCCTTTGTATATAAAGGGTGTTTTAGTCGTCATCTTGTTACAGGTTGTCTTTTCTGTTGAGTTCTCATGGGTTTTGTTCGTTTTTGGGATTCCTCGGTTTGGGTATGGGTCTGTTTTGGACATGTTTGTCAATTTTTGGCAAAAAAGGGGGAGAGAAGTACAAGGGTTGAGTATGTCCTTGCAGTTGGTTTGCAAGGATGTTGGTCAGAATGTTATGACATTCAGACTGAGTTCAAAGTTCAACATGAATTCTGAGTCCTTCCTTCGTGTCTTGTGATCTGAGTTATGAACACAGTCGTGCCCTGTGTTCTGAGTTACCCAAGTTGGTGTTTGGTTGCTTCAGTTGCAAAATTCTTCCTTCCAGGTGAGGAAGTATAGATTCATGGGGAAAGGGAGAATGAATGTTATCCTCTCCCTCATGTACACAAACATGATTGGAGTCACATCAGTATTCCAATCATAACTGTCACTCAGGGTGAAGAGATGTAACGAGCACCCTGGGTTTATTGTCCAAATGAAGTTTTAGCCAAAATTTGTCAAAAGGGGAAGATTGAAAGCTCCTGAGGTTTGACTAAATTTTGGTTAAAACTTAATGAAGAATGCTGCAGACAAAGATGTCGAGTATAATGTCCTAACATTCTGACTCGACAAATATAGCAGGTTCTAAATCTGGTGCAAGAATCAAGGAATGATTATAGCAGTGGATCAAGGGATCAATAAACAAAAGATATGAAGCCCAACTCAGCAAAAGACTATAAAAGAAGACCAAGACCTAGGCAGAAAAGTGAGAGAGGACGACATAGACTTAGGAATCCTATTTTGTAAAGTAGGGTTTAGGGTTTGAGAGTCGTAGGTTTCTCTTGTAAGTCTCCCTCTGTATCGATTTGATGCAGTGTGGTAGACATAGGTACTTGTACAGATTCAGAAACCCATAGGTAATGAATCGTGTATTGTTCTTAGATGAAGCTTTAAAGAAAATCCAAGTTAACTTGTTAGTCAAGGTTGTTTGACTGAAATTTGTATTGGAAGGGGTGTCTTTCAATAGGGATGATACAGTTATGAGGTATAAACTGTTAGATAATTACAAGTTGTGATTTAGGGAGTGAGATGGGTTTCTCTTATCATTTAGTTGTGACTGTAGCGGGGAAATTTGTGAGTGTAAGCTATTGATTAACTTAACTCAAAAATAAGCAAGAGTCACAACCACACTTTTATTTTATCCACAAAGGGAAAGGAAATAGAGCGAACAAAACCTAAAGAGTTCTAAAACAACAAGAACAAACAGAAAATGGGTAAGGGGGTTGGGTACGCAATGGGAAGGTGTTAGCACCCAAAACGTCTATAGTACTCTATCGGAGCCCTTTGAAATATCTACCGCTTTTTGGTTTGAAAATGGTTTGCTTGTAAAGAGATTGAGGAGATGAGAGGAGAATTATTTTTTAAGATTTTTGTGTTTGGAGAGACTTATCGCCTCATGCCTACGTACCCACGATGTGCAATGTAGGATCAAAACCCCGTAGTTCGTGGTAAAAAGAACAACAAAATTTATTGGTTTCGATTGATTTTTAAGTGTAAAGACAAGTCGTCATTTCTAAGCGAATAATTTCGCTTAAAGAAATGAATCATGTCTAAACTTATGAAAAAGAGTTTAAAAGAAAAAAAAGGTGCATAAAAGCACAAAAGATTTGAGTGAGTTTCATATTTTTTATGTTTTCATGAAACGGTCAAAGTATGGTTAAGATAGATTGACATTTATTAAAGAAAGAAAATTTTAAAAGTCACTTGACAAAAGTCAAGGTTTTATTATGAAAGTGGTTTTAAGTTGAAAACAAGAAGGTTTTGAAAAAGGGAGAGGATTTTGAAATTTAAGAATGGGGAGGAGAAGAAGTGACTATCCTAATGCATAAAATAAAAGCTAGGGAAAAGAAGGATCTAACCAAAATGGAGCCACTTCACAGCAATATTAAAAGAATTCCATACTTAAGCAAATTGGCCAATGAAGGCAAGTCTTCAATCAATACTCCAAGCAAAGGGATAAGAAGTCCTAATTTTAGGTCCATAAGTCCAATATTACTTCAAAAGAGGTCCATAAAAAGATCACTCCGAAGCATAGGATAATAACCAATAGTCCAGGATGAAGAGAATTAAGTTTTTTATGGTTTAAGCCTTTATTAATGTTTTTGAGTCCAAATGGACAAAGTGGAAAAAAAGGCATAAGCATAAACATGTGTCCAACGGACAAAGGAAAAATTGCGGAAGCATAAACATGTGTCCAACGGACAAAGGAAAAATTGCAGAAGCATAAAAATGATATGAAATGAAGCATAAAAAAAAGAGATAAGGAGCGAGAAGGAAACATAAACAAAATTAATACAAAATATTATTAGTAAGTTAGTGATTAGTTGTTAGTATTAGTGATCAATAACAATTGAATAATTGCACTTAGGACAAGGTTGATGAAACTCATTAGAGGATTGAAAAGACCAAAGCCTCCTAACAACAAGTTTCATGAGTTTTGAACCATAAGACAAATAATCAACCATTCTTGATAGTTTTCCGATATGGGACGAATATTGCGCTATGTTAAGCAATCGCCGAGTAATTTACGGAGTAATTACCCTACAATGAGGCTGGTCAATAGCTCTTTGTGCTAATGTATGCTAGATGAACGATATATAGATCGTCATCCGAAAGCAATACCGCACGAAAAGAAAAGTGGTAACGATCTAGTCTTGATCGAAATTCAACAACGGAATTCCAAGATCTTTTAGACTTTCATCGATCAAAAGAAAAAAGAAATAGATGAAGAGAAAGCCAAATTAAACCACACAAATATGTGATCTAAGGCTAAGAACAAAGGAAAGGGAAGAAAAAGGAAAAGGAACCAAAACAGTCCCAAAACAGAGCCAAAATAGCATTCTGGACACTGGTTAATCGGTTAACCAGTGCAGATTTTGAATTTCTGTGCAAAACAGGGTGTTAACCGGTTAACCATTTTACACTGAATCTGGTTAATCGG
Organism: Lathyrus tuberosus; assembly: GCA_022829125.1. Classification (NCBI taxonomy): domain Eukaryota; kingdom Viridiplantae; phylum Streptophyta; class Magnoliopsida; order Fabales; family Fabaceae; genus Lathyrus; species Lathyrus tuberosus. The sequence continues at coordinate 487,367 of JALAZF010000727.1, read as the reverse complement.
TTAACACTGCACCAGAAGCAAAAAAAATGTGCAAAATTCAACATGATCTTCTTTCAAAACATTTTTCAAACACCTTATGATCATGAATTGAATTTGCACAAATTTTAAAGTAAAAATAGACAGAGAAACCTGCAATCAAACAACAAAATACGATCCAAAGGATCAACAACAAGCAACACCAAGGATCTACATCTTGAATGATGAATATGAAGCTTTAACAATGGTGGAAAGTGGATTACCACTCCAAATCAGAAAATCCTTCCAAATTGCAGCAAGATCTACACTCCAAAACCATGATCTACTATGATTGATGAACAAAAACAAGAATGGATGAAGGTTTAGCTCTAAATTAGTAAGAATCAATGTGAATTCTTACTAACTTATGAAAGAAGAAATTGAGCTTTTGGTGAATTTTGGTAGTTGGGGAGAGAAATTGCAAGGGATTTTTTGGCTATCAAAAGCTTATCAAATGAAGCCTCTATTTATAGAGTTTTGGCTTGGGAATTTGGTGCTTTGGAATTAGGTTTGGAAGATCAAAATTAGGATTGGAATTCAAATTTTGAAGGGAAATTAAAACAGTCGTGATTAGTGGAGGTATATGGTAGGAATTAATATTGATGATGTAGGGGATAAAAACTGATATGGAATATTCCAAAATGATGAAAATTGGTGCCAATTGCTGAAAATTTGAACTTGCTGCCATTTCTTCCAAAATTCGCACGCGTTAACCGATTAACCAAATATGTTAACCGGTTAACATAGTGAAAATTTGGAAATTTTGGCTTTTTGATGTGACGTCTTGATTCTTGCTCGATTTTTCTTGCTCGTCAAAGAAGGCATGGAAATAAACACATGAACCTTGGAGTTCCTTGAATAATAATCAATTAAACCTTGGAAACTCTTGATCAGATGAAATTTTGAATTGTTTGCCGATCAACTTTGACTTTATTCAGATGAAATCCAATCGAGCTGCGGGACTGATTTTTTTTGTTATTTTTAACCTGTTCTTCCCCTGAAAATGTTAGTGAAAGAAAACAAAATATTTTTGGATTTTGATTAATGGTTAGTAAACATAAACAATTAAACAAAAAATAACTAACAAACACACACAAACCCAAAGATCCCTGCAAGGCACAATCCTATAGAAGAGGGAACCAATGTGCGATCTTGTTTGTGGTATGAAATGCAAATGAAAAGCAAAGAATCTTAGGGGCAAAAATCAGGGTATTACAACTACCCCTATTTAAGTTTCTTCTATCCGGAGATACGAAGATGGGCATCTAAGAGACCACAAGATGATATGATCATGCAAATGATATGCAAACACAAGACCACTGTGGGGAGAAAATGCCACAGGAGATAAACAAAAGCTGGGGAGCAAAAGAAAAGAGAAAAGACTCCGCAGGGGAAAACACATCCTAACAAAGGGAGGAGACAAACTGGGGATAAGTGTATGTGGAAATAAACCACATCACAACAAGGATAAAACCCAACAGGGAAGTCTTAGCACAGCAAGGCTCCACTGGGAAAAACAAGACCTCAACAATGAACTGTCTCTAGCATATTGAAGAGACTAATAATCCATTAGAGTAGAAAACCTCAACAACGAACTGTCCCGTCAAACCGAAGAGACTTACCATTCATCGGAGTAATAAAATCTCAACAACAAACTGTCCCATCAAACTGAAGAGACTTACCATTCATCGGAGTAACAAATCTCAATAACGAACTGTCCCATCAAATCGAAGAGACTTACCATTCATCGGAGTAACAAATCTCAACAATGAACTATCCCATTAAACCGATGAGACTTACCATTCATCGGAGTCGCAAAATTTCAATAATGAACTGTCCCATCAAACCGAAGAGACTTACGATTCATCGGAGTAACAAATCTCAACAACGAACTGGCCCATCAAACCGAAGAGACTTATCATTCATCGGAGTAACAAATCTCAACAACAAACTGTCCCATCAAACCGAAGAGACTTACCATTCATCGGAGTCACAAAATCTCAACAATGAACTGTCCCATCATACCGAAGAGACTTACCATTCATCGGAGTAACAAAAGGTATTAACTGTATCGCCTCAGGCTTCTCAAATAAAGGAATGCCACGAAACAGTATTGAACCTTCCAAAAGGGGAATCATACGTAGATTTCAGCTGAAGGGCACAGAATCCTCAAAGGTGCAAAATAAATGCACTCTCAATCTAGGTTTCACAGCCTAGAGATCCAAACAAATATCGCAGGGGACCAAAGTTCAATCCAGGAACAAGCTGGAGAGAAATGGTCAAACAAGACTCGTCCCGAGGAGGAAATATCTCAACTGGGGACTAAATCCATCCAGATAATGCACTAGAGAGGAAACTGAATCAAAACCTTCCGCGAGAAATAAGCTCAGTGGGGAATTAACAAAGATAGGCATTTTTCTGCTTACGGGTCTACACTCTAAATGGAGAGAGGACACACACGCTCTACGGGGATGACAACACCAGAGAGCAAAGAAGCACCAACACAAATGCAAAATGCAAAATGTAACAACAATATGCTATGCACAACAAAAGAATGCGCATGCAATGCGTATGAGTATGAATATGCTGACAAAACAGACATAAAGGATAAACAGAGGGTGGAACAAACATCACAACACCACTGAATACTTGGCTAATCTCAACAAGATGGAGATATCATTATCAACTTTGCTAAGCATTTAGCTGAAGAAATCCTGCAAGAGATAAACAAAAGCCATCAAAGGAAAATAAATCCTACTACAAGGCTCAAATCTTGCTAGAGAAAAGAAAATACTCCTTGGGGAAAGACCCGAATATCAATCTTCTAACATCGATGATCCACAAAGAGGATAATAACATAAACTCTACTTTGAGGATGGCAGGAAACCTGTCGGGGAATCATAACAACCCAAATATTTCTGAAACTTCCTGGGGATAATAAAATTCACAGAAACTTCTATTTCAAAAGGATGAAGAGATCTGCTGCAGAAAAAATAATGAATCCGCTGGGGATTATAGACATATAAACATCTACGCAAAAATCCCCTGGAAAAGCAAGGCAGATTTGCTGGAGATACGAGAACACTCTCAGAGGATTAACCAATTCTGAGCAAAGTATCCTGAATTTTCTGGGAAAACAACAAAAGGTCAAACTGTGGGGGATTTTAGATCAATACTCATCATAAATGAGAGAAAACCCCACAAGTGACTAAAAGAGATATCATCAGCGACTTCACTGGGGAATAGCCGCAATAGTGATGCGCAATCTTCACTAGGAGGATAAATCTCTGGAAAAACAATCCGGAGAGAAGTACATCCTGGACTTGCCGGGGGAAATGAGAAATTAACATCACTGCTCTATGCTTGGAAATGATAGTGAACTGCCTCCGTTGGAGAATCATCAAGGATAAATCCCTGGGTAGAACAACCTGGAGAGAAAAACATCCACAAGACAAGATGAAACACGACAAGCGATCACCACGTCAATGCTTCTTTGAAGAAAATAACATTGCCCTCTGTTTGGTGACATCCAAAGCAATAATAACACGTCTAGAGGGTAAAAATCTGAGTGAAGCTTCCTCATATGATTTCGGCTGGGGACGGCAAAAATGAATCTCTGCGTGGGAACCACCATTAAGGAGAAGTGGACCTCAAAACTACTCAACTGCCTGACCATAACATAATCAGCTAGAGAGGATTCAGATCAAGACCTAGCTGGGGGAGAAACCAAACAGCATTGGACCTTATGAATTCAACACATCACAACAAGCCTATCACCTTGTCAACAACTAAACACATTCATAGGACCAAGCTCTGCCAAGGAAATATCAACAAACTCTACTGGGGAAATATCGACAAACTCTACCGGGGAGCTGTCAATGAATTCTGCCAAAGGAGCGAGAACGAACCCTGCTGAAGAAAACATTGATCCTACCATCCTTGGAATAACCATTGATGTTCCTTTTTATATTCATAAATCAAAGGAAAATGTTTTTATAATTTTCAAAAAATTTAAATCAATTATTTACATTTTGTTTCAAAAATCGACATAAAAAATAAATGAAATTTTGCAAACAGAAACAAAATAAGAATTGCAAACAAAGGGACACAGGCCCAAATTTTATTAATAGAATGGAAGTCCGCAAATGGCGTAACTCCATGGATCATTACAAAGTTTAAAAAATGGTAAATACATCGAAAGGGTTACATTGAAATAAAATGACCACTATTCTCCCTAACAACTTTGAATTCCGCTGTGCTCAAAACTTCAGCTGAGGGTGATTGAAGCAGAATCCTTGATAGAAAATGTTGTTTTCAAGGATCAAGACTGGCCAGATGCAGTTACTTGCCATAATCCCTAACTTTTACCTAGATTGCTCTTTCGGGTTTTCAACCTACCGGGATGATTATTTTTGTTTTTGTCTCTAATTTTTGCCTGGACCGCCCTTTCGGGTTTTCAACCCATCGAGACGCTCATTTTTGCCTAAGCCACCCTTTCAGGTTTTCAACTTAGCGAGCTAATCTTTTTATTATTATAATTTTTTTTAGGCGAAGTATTTCTTGACTGCATCGGCATTCACAGGACGAGTGAACTCTTCACCATCCATAGTTGTAAGAAGTAATGCACTGCCAGATAAGGCTCTCTTAACAACATATGGGCCTTCATAATTAGGAGTCCACTTGCCCCTAGAATCATTGGTAAAAGTCGAGATCTTTTTGAGCACGAGGTCGCCTTCTCTGAACACACGAGGTCGAACCTTCTTATCAAAATCTTTCTTCATTATCTGTTGATACAATTGGCCATGACACAAGGCCATCATTCTTTTCTCTTCAATCAGATTCAACTGGTCATATCTGCTTTGACACCATTTAGCCTCAGACAATTCAGCTTCCATCAAAACTCTCATAGAAGAGATTTCAACCTCCATCGGGAGCACTGCTTCCATACCATAAACAAGAGAGAAAGGGGTTGCCCCTGTTGAAGTGCGGACGGATGTACGATACTCATGCAAAGCAAAAGGGAGCATCTCATGCCAATCCTTGTAAGTAACAACCATCTTCTGAACAATCTTCTTAATATTCTTATTGGCAGCTTCAACAGCCCTATTCATCTTAGGTCTGTAAGGAGAAGAATTATGATGCTCAATCCTAAACTCATCACATAATTCTTTCATCATCTTGTTATTCAGGTTCGACCCATTATCAGTGATAATCTTGCTCGGAACACCATACCGACAGATGATTTGGTTCTTGATAAACCGGACCACTACTTGCTTGGTCACATTGGCTTATGATGTCGCCTCAACCCACTTGGTAAAATAGTCAATGGTCACCAATACGAAACGGTGTCCGTTCGACACTTTAGGCTCAATCATTCCAATCATATCAATGCCCCACATGGAGAAAGGCCATGGAGAAGAGATAACATTGAGAGGAGTTGGTGGTACGTGAATTTTGTCAGCATAAACCTGGCACTTATGGCACTTCTTCACGAATTTGCAACAGTCAGATTCCATTGTCAGCCAATAGTAACCTGCCCTCAACATCTTCTTAGCCATTGCATGCCCATTGGCATGGGTACCAAAAGATCCTTCATGAATTTCTTTCATCAACATGTCTGCTTCGTGTCTATCCACACATCTGAGCAAGACCATGTCATAATTTCTTTTATACAGCACATCATCATTCAAGAAGAAACTACCAGCCAATCTTCTCAAAGTCTTCTTATCTTTCTTGGATGCCCCAAGCGGGTACTCTTGATTTTGAAGAAAGCATTTAATATCATAATACCATGGTTTATCATCAACAACCTCTTCAACCGCAAATACATGAGCTGGCCTATCAAGCCGCATAACATCGATTTTGGGCACATTATTCCACCGATTCACCACAATCATGGAGGATATAGTGGCTAAAGCATCCGCCATTTGATTTGCTGCTCTGGGTACATGGTGAAACTCAACCTTATTGAAGAAAGTTAACAACCTTCTCGCATAATCTCGATAAGGAATCAAATTAGGTTGACGTGTCTCCCATTATCCTTTAATCTGATTAATCACCAGGGCTGAATCTCCGTATACATCAAGAATCTTGATTCTTAAATCAATGGCTTCTTCCAAGCCCATAATACATGCTTCATACTCAGCCGCATTATTTGTACAAGTGAACGTCAACCTTGCAGTGAAAGGGATATGAGAACCATGGGGAGTAACAATTATTGCCGCAACACCATTGCCATATTCATTAACAGCTCCATCAAAAATCAAACCCCAACGGGATCTAGGCTCAGGCCCTTCATCAGGTAATGGTTCTTCACAATCTTTAACCTTTAGGTACATCACATCCTCATCAGGAAAATCAAACCTGATAGGTTGATAATCATCAATTGGCTGATGTGCCAAATGGTCAGCCAAAACACTTCCTTTTATCGCCTTTTGAGTTCGGTACTCGATATCATATTCTGACAGCAACATTTGCCAACGAGCAATCCTCCCAGTTAAAGCAGGCTTTTCAAAGATATACTTGATTGGATCCATTTTGGATATCAACCAAGTTGTATGATTCAACATATATTGGCGGAGGCGTTTGGCAGCCCAAGCTAAAGTACAACATGTCTTTTCAAGCATTGAGTACCGAGACTCACAATCAGTGAACTTCTTGCTCAGATAATAAATGGAAAATACTTTTCGACCAAATTCATCTTGTTGACCCAGAACACAGCCCATAGACTCTTCTAGCACAGTCAAATACATGATCAAAGGTCTTCCTTCCACGGGAGGAGACAAAATCGGAGGTTCAAGCAGATACTCTTTAATCCTCTCAAAAGCTTTCTGACAATCCTCTGTCCAGACACAACCCTGATCTTTGTGAAGAAGCCTGAAGATCGGCGCACATATGGCAGTCATATTGGATATAAATCGGGAGATGTGATTCAAACGTCTCAAGAATCCTCTTACTTGTTTTTCTGTTTTGGGTGCAGGCATTTCCTGGATGGCTTTAACTTTACCAGGATCAACATCAATGCCTTTTTGTCTGACAATAAAGCCCAATAACTTTCCAGAACGGACACCAAAAGTGCATTTATTAGGATTCAAACGAAGCTTAAACTTTCTCAAACGTTGAAACAACTTCAATAAGTACTCAATATGATCTTCTTCAGTCTTCGACTTATAAATCATATCATCCACATAGACCTCAATTTCTTTATGCATCATATCATGGAACAAAGTGGTCATAGCTCTTTGGTACGTTGCACCAGCATTTTTCAAACCAAAAGGCATCACTCTGTAATAGAATGTTCCCCAGGGTGTAATGAATGTTGTTTTTTCCATATCCTCGGGTGCCATCTTTATCTGATTATAACCGGAAAATCCATCCATAAAAGAAAAGATACTGAATTTAGCAGTATTATCTACCAACATGTCAATGTGTGGCAGTGGAAAATCATCTTTTGGACTTGCTTCATTCAAATCTCTATAGTCAACGAACATTCGAACTTTTCCGTCTTTCTTTGGAACAGGCACAATATTGGCCACCCATTGAGGATACTCAGAAGTCATAAGAAAACCAGCATCAATTTGCTTTTGAACCTCCTCTTTGATCTTCACAGCCATGTCGAGATGAGTTCTTCTCAATTTCTGCTTCACCGGTGGACATTCAGGCTTCAACGGCAATCTATGCTCCACAATATCAGTATCAAGACCTGACATGTCTTAATAAGACCAAGCAAACACATTAACATATTCTCTAAGAAGCTCCATAATCCCCTTCTTAACATTTGACTGAAGTAGGGCCCCAATCTTGACTTCTTTTATATCATCATCTGAACCCAAATTAACTAATTCCAACGGCTCTTCATGAGACTGAATGGGTTTTTCCTCGTGCTCAAGCAACCGAGAAATTTCAACTGGAATCTCCTCAATATCCTCTTCTTCAGCTCCAAACACAGGGAACTCAAAGTTGGGAGGGGGCATAGGGTCATTGTTTTCAATGGGTTTATCAATCAATCTGCACAATGATTTATGTTTGATTTTAGAATATGAACAAGAAGTGCAAGTATTATGCAGATAAAAGTGATTATCACATTATTATTTTTGATTTTTTATGTTACCATTTTTTAGAAATAAAGCAAAAAGGGAAAACATAATATGGATAAACAAAATAACATTTTATTGATGATGATAAAATTTGAAACAAAGCCCTCACATAGTCACTTTCACCTTGGGCAGAGTGAAAGGATTTTTGAAAGAAACAAAAAAAAATTACTTTGAAATATGAAAAACAGTGGGAACATCAACAGCTATCCAATTCTGGAAGATTTGATCATGTGTCACGAAATTGGGAAGTTCTTCTTCTTCATCATCTTCAATGATGGAACTGACTTCATATTCAGGTTCCTTAAACTTCTTCCGAGGGGAATAAAAAGGCACATACGCATCCTCTGGGGACATATACCCGGGGTTTTCCAAATAAGGCTCCCAGTCTTCAACAGGAATGACGTCATCTTCAGAACCAAGCGGGATGTAGCCTACGGAGTCATCTTCAAGAATCGCAGCCGTAGAATGATCTTCACTAGGGCAATCTTGAACCATATTGACAGACGCCTTGCCATGATTAGGCATCAGATTTGATTGGACATTAGGGTTGGAATCTTTGAAAGACAAAATACCACTTCTAGCCAACCTTTGCACTTCCATCTTTAATGGATAACAGTTCTGAGTATCATGCCCAGCTCCTCCCTGATGAAAAGCACAATGAGCTTCAGGCTTATACCACCATGGTGAATCTTTTGGAACAGCAGGTGGTGGACGGGTCTGAACAAGATTCTTCTTAATTAAACAAGGAAGCAATTCCGTATATGTCATCGGAATCGGATCAAAATCCTTCTGAAAACGGCCTCGTTGATTGTTTGGCTGATTAGAACGTTGTTGTTGAGCAGGAGCTGCCTGAACAACAGGAGCTGAACTGATAACAGGAGTGATAGATGCAACATGTTGCTGACACTAATTGTTCCTATCATGAGGTCTTCTATACCTTTCTCGAGAAACGACATTGGCCTCTCCTTCTTTCTTTTTGGCAAATCCTCCATTATATTTTTTGGAACTTCCCGTAGAATTGCCATCTTTCGACAAACGTCCCTCACGGACACCCTCTTCCAATCTCATCCCCATATTAACCATCTCAGTAAAATCACTTAGGGCACTAGCAATCATACGCTCATAATAGAAAGGACTCAGAGTTTTCAGGAAATTCTTGGTCATCTCCTTCTCTTCCAAAGGAGGGATGATCTGAGCAGCAATCTTGCGCCACCTCTGTGCATATTCTTTGAATGTCCCCTTATCTTTCTGAGCCATTTCCCGAAGCTGGTCACGATCAGGAGCCATATCCACATTATACTTATATTGTTTCACAAATGCCTCACCCAAATCTTCGAAAGTGCAAACTCGAGTACTGTCGAGTCCCATATACCATTTCAAAGCTGCACCGAACAAACTATCTTGAAAGTAATGAATGAGAAGGTGATCATTATCCTTCTGAGCCAAAATCTTATTAGCATACATAGTCAAATGACTCATCAGACAAGAGTTACCCTTATACTTTTCAAAGTCAGGGACTTTGAACTTATGCGGGATCTTCACATTTGGAGCCAAGCATAACTCATGAGCATTCTTTCCAAACAACTCTTTACCCCTCAGAGCTTTGATTTCTTTCTGCATTTCAGCAAACTGGTCTTGAATCTCTTCCATTCTATCATAAGCACTGGCATTCTCACTTGAGGCAGTATGGAAAATCTGCTCTTCACCAAAAGGAACAGCATGAACCACAGGCGGTGGTACAGTTATCACAGGTTGAACTGTAGGAACAACTGAAATTTCAGGAGGTAGTGGTGATGGTTGATAACCCTCAGGAACAAAGTTATGAGGCATGCTCCAGGGGAAGCCAGAAGGCATGGAGTACTGAGGAACACTAGCAGGCGCCACGGAGATGGGAGTAGAGACAATCTCAGAAATGACTGTCCTTTGCACAGGAGTTGAAAGTGGAGGAGAATGAGGTGGTGGCTGATTCTGAGCAGCCACCAGAGCTTCCATCATAGTAATGAGTCTTTCCAAACCATCCTTCAGAGTTGATACTTCTTCACGAAGCTCACGGTTCTCTTGTTGCAATTGATCCATCTTTTCTTCAGATTAGCTCGAGTATTATACTGGTGCGACAGCTTGGCTGAATGAAGACCAAAGGAACCAATAAGACACCTGGAAAAGGAAAGAAACAACTCAGAAGATGATGCTTGATATGCAAGATGCAAATGCAAAGTTTCAAGGAATTATAAGGCATGTTGCAAACATTGTTATCTGAAATACCAAAATCTCATTCATTAATGATGGAAAAGATTACATCTCGGAAGCACAAATTCAAGAAGAATCCCAAAACAAAAGAGAATAAAGAAAACTAAATCTCTAGAGAATCCTATGAGAAGAAGTCCCAGCTCTATCTTCCAGCTTCTTGATGCGGGCTTGCATCTGAGTCTTCTCAATTAGTAACTTATCGACGATCAACTTCCAAGGAGATTCTGAACTCTTCAGAATACCGGAAACTGGCTGAATGCGAGAGGAAAATAAATCCTCTTGCGACTTTCTCTTCTTGTTGGCAACTTCATCTTCATTCTTCTTCTTGAAGTGCGCTTGAAGTCTTGCATTCTCTGACTCAACAATCTGATACTTGTTCTTCCATGCATCTCTCTCTTTTTACATCTCGGCCAAAGCGATCTGAAGCTTCTCTGTGTCCTCCATAAAGTAGAGAATAGGCTTCTTATCATTTAGAGATAAAGGCTCCTGATGCTTATAAGGCATCTTCAAAGTAATAGCTCTATTTTTAACCCACTGGAGGTAAGGTTCCGAAGAGACACAATTCGGATTTCCCAAACTTTCCTTTCCTTTTCTACGAATGTTGCACCAAGCTTCCACAATTTCTCTCTTGAGAGCAACCTGAGATTCTTCTTCCTTGAAAAAGAGACCGGCCAAATGAATGTTCTTCGGTACCTCTCGCAAAGGATATCCCAACTGCCGACGAACCAACACCAGATTGTAGCTGATTCCTCCCTTTGTACCAAGAAGAGGCATGTTCGGAAAATCACCACAACTATCAATAATCATCGCTCTAGAAGGAACACGGCTACACCAATCAATATCAGAATGAGTGAGAGACATGATTTTCTGAGACCAATATAAACCATCCTTGAGATTCCAGAAAGCTGCATACTTTGGCAAGTGAGAAATAAACCACTTGTAAAGCAAAGGTGCACAACAGATAATCATCCCTTCACCATGGAAATTCCTGAGGTGAATAGAATGGTAAGCATCGGCAAGCAAAGTGGGAATTGGATTCCCAATCAAAAAGATCTGAATAGCGTTGATGTCGACAAAGTTCTCAACATTCGGGAAGAGGAACAGTCCATAAATAAGTAGGGCAAGAATAGCCTCGAAAGCAACTGTGTTCTTCACACTAGCAAAGTGATGAGCTCTATCCATCAAGAACTTAGCGGGTAACCCAAAAATCTTTCCTTTGGTATCCATGCGAGCCTTAATCTTGGAATCCTTCAAGTGAGTAGGCTTCGCAATAACATCATGCTCGGGAGCGGGGTCCAAACCAAAGAAAATCCGACCATAAACAGGAAAACCAAGCAGGAGAGAATACTCCTCTAGCGTAGGTACCAACTGATAATCAGGAAAGGTGAAACAATGCAGCAAAGGGTCATAGAATTGAACCAAAGTAGCAAGCAATCCTTCAGCCATATCAACCTTCAAGAGAGACAAAAGCCTTCCATATCTGGACTCGAACTTCTTGGCATCAGCAACCAAAGAACCTAGCTCTCTCAGACCCTCTAACTTAGGACTCTTGAAAGTGTACTTCTTGGCACTTCTCCTTCCAAAGTCCATAACAAAAGTACCTACAATGTTTGCAATAACACCTTTAAGTTCCTTGAAACCTTCCAACAGAATGCTCATGAATGTATGAGTGCATGAATGCAACATCCACAAACAAGATCACACAAAGTACACGGGTCAAGGTTCAAGTCACGAGCATGAAGCCAAGGGTAAGAACCAATCCCACAAAGGTGTGTACTAAGGTTTTGTCTTCATTGTACCTGCAGAAAATAGTGGTTCTAACAAAGTGCCCAGGGTCCACAATCCACTATCAGACACACCAGCACACCGATTTGCTTGGAGGTTGGTAGTTATCCTCAAGAGAATCTAACCTGAGTGTAGTATCGCGTGACAGATAAGTCAGATTTGCATCTTTATAGCTTCTGCGCTACGATCCTAAAAAGGCTAAGATGGGTTAAGGGTTACCACGGTCCTCAGTGTTATAGGCTTCTATGGAAAAAGTAATGCCTTCTCGATCGCTCGATCGGCATCAGTAATTCCAAAGAGGCAACCACCGAGCGGATAGATTCTCAAGTTCTTCTTTTTCAGGATTTGACTCCTTCAAAGTTCCCTTGACTATACTATCCTCATATCTCAAAGTGCACTCTGGTCTGGGTATAGGACCTATCTCACACATAGAGGAACTCCCGAAAAGAACAAACAAGTAACTAGCAAATCAGACAAAAAGCTGTAAATAAATCAAAGTAGGCTAAACCCCTCAAGGGAGAGTAAGTCCCCAGCAGAGTCGCCACTTTTATGTAGCGGGGAAATTTGTGAGTGTAAGCTATTGATTAACTTAACTCAAAAATAAGCAAGAGTAGCCACCGAACTTTTATTTTATCCACAAAGGGAAAGGAAAAAGAGCGAACAAAACCTAAAGAGTTCTAAAACAACATGAACAAATAGAGAATGGGTAAGGGGGGTTGGTTACGCAATGGGAAGGTGTTAGCACCCAAAATGTCTATAGTACTCTATAGGAGCCCTTTGAAATATCTACCGCTTTTTGGTTTGAAAATGGCTTGCTTGTAAAGAGATTGAGGAGATGAGAGGAGAATTATTTTTTAAGATATTTGTGTTTGGAGAGACTTATCGCCTCATGCCTACGTACCCACGATGTGCAATGTAGGATCAAAACCCCGTAGTTCGTGGTACAAAGAACAACAAAATTTATTGGTTACGATTAATTTTTAAGTGTAAAGACAAGTCGTCATTTCTAAGCGAATAATTTCGCTTAAAGAAATGAATCATGTCTAAACTTATGAAAAAGAGTTTAAAAGAAAAAAAAAGGTGCATAAAAGCACAAAAGATTTGAGTGAGTTTCATACTTTTTATGTTTTCATGAAACGGTCAAAGTATGGTTAAGATAGATTGGCATTTATTAAAGAAAGAAAATTTTAAAAGTCACTTGACAAAAGTCAAGGTTTTATTATGAAAGCGGTTTTAAGTTGAAAACAAGAAGGTTTTGAAAAAGGGAGAGGATTTTGAAAATTTAAGAATGGGGAGGAGAAGAAGTGACTATCTTAGTGCATAAAATAAAAGCTAGGGAAAAGAAGGATCTAACAAAAATGGAGCCACTTCAAAGCAATATTAAAAGAATTTCATCCTTAAGCAAATTGGCCAATTAAGGCAAGTCTTCAATCAATACTCAAAGCAAAGGGATAAGAAGTCCTAATTTTAGGTCCATAAGTCCAATATTACTTCAAAAGACGTCCATAAAGAGATTACTCCAAAGCATAGGATAATAACCAATAGTCCAAGATGAAGAGAATTAGGTTTTTTATGGTTTAAGCCTTTATTAATGTTTTTGAGTCCAAATGGACAAAGTGGAAGAAAAGGCATAAGCATAAACATGTGTCCAAAGGACAAAGGAAAAATTGCGGAAGCATAAACATGTGTCCAACGGACAAAGGAAAAATTGCAGAAGCATAAACATGATATGAAATGAAGCATAAAAAAAAAGAGATAAGGAGCGAGAAGGAAACATAAACAAAATGAATACAAAATATTGTTAGTAAGTTAGTGATTAGTTGTTAGTATTAGTGATCAATAACAATTGAATAATTGCACCTAGGTCAAGGTTGATTAAACTCATTAGAGGATTGATAAGACCAAAGCCTCCTAACAACAAGTTTCATGAGTTTTGAACCATAAGACAAATAATCAACCATTCTTGATAGTTTTCCGATACGGGACGAATATTGCGCTATGTTAAGCAATCGCCGAGTAATTTACGGAGTAATTACCCTACAATGAGGCCGGTCAATAGCTCTTTGTGCTAATGTATGCTAGATGAACGATATATAGATCGTCATCCGAAAGCAATACCGCACGAAAAGAAAAGTGGTAACGATCTAGTCTTGATCGAAATTCAACAACGGAATTCCAAGATCTTTTAGACTTTCATCGATCAAAAGAAAAGAGAAATAGATGAAGAGAAAGCCAAATTAAATCACACAAATATGTGATCTAAGGCTAAGAACAAAGGAAAGGGAAGAAAAAGGAAAAGGAACCAAAACAGTCCCAAAATAGAGCCAAAATAGCATTCTGGACACTGGTTAATCGGTTAACACATTTGGTTAATCGGTTAACCAATGTAGATTTTGAATTTCTGTGCAAAACAGGGTGTTAACCAGTTAACCATTTTACACTGAATCTGGTTAATCGGTTAACACTGCACCAGAAGCAAAAAAAATGTGCAAAATTCAACATGATCTTCTTTCAAAACATTTTTCAAACACCTTATGATCATGAATTGAATTTGCACAAATTTTAAAGTGAAAATAGACAGAGAAACCTGCAATCAAACAACAAAATACGATCCAAAGGATCAACAACAAGCAACACCAAGGATCTACATCTTGAATGATGAACATGAAGCTTTAACAATGGTGGAAAGTGAATTACCACTCAAAATCAGAAAATCCTTCCAAATTGCAGCAAGATCTACACTCCAAAACCTTGATCTACTGTGATTGATGAACAAACACAATAATGGATGAAGGTTTAGCTCTAAATTTGTAAGAATCAATGTGAATTCTTACTAACTTATGAAAGAAGAAATTGAGCTTTTGGTGAATTTTGGTAGTTGGGGAGAGAAATTGCAAGGGATTTTTTGGCTACCAAAAACTTGTCAAATGAGTGAAATGAAGCCTCTATTTATAGAGTTTAGGCTTGGGAATTTGGTGGTTTGGAATTAGGGTTGGAAGATCAAAATTCGGATTGGAATTCAAATTTTGGAGGGAAATTAAGAGTGGTGATTAGTGGAGGTATATGGTAGGAATTAATATTGATGATGTAGGGGATAAAAACTGAGATGGAATATTCCAAAATGATGAAAATTGGTGCCAATTGCTGAACATTTGAACTTGCTGCCATTTCTTGCAAAATTCGCACGCGTTAACCGATTAACCAAATGTGTTAACCGGTTAGCACAGTGAAAATTTGGAAATTTTGGCTTTTTGATGTGCTGTCTTGATTCCTGCTCGATTTTTCTTGCTCGTCAAAGAAGGCATGGAAATAAACACATGAACCTGGAAGTTCCTTGAATAATAATCAATTAAACCTTGGAAACACTTGATCAGATGAAATTTTGAATTGTTTGCCAATCAACTTTGACTTTATTCAGATGAAATCCATTCGAGTTGCGGGACTGATATTTTTTTGGTATTTTTAACCCGTTCTTCCCCTGAAAATGTTAGTGAAAGAAAACAAAATATTTTTGGATTTTGATTAATGGTTAGTAAACATAAACAATTAAACAATAAAACAACTAACAAACACACACAAACCCAAAGATCCCTGCAAGGCACAATCCTATAGAAGAGGGAACCAATGTGCGATCTAGTTTGTGGTATGAAATGCAAATGAAAAGCAAAGAATCTTAGGGGCAAAAATTAGGGTATTACAGTGACTTCTAATGATAAAGTCTTCATTGGGTAGTGATAGGTAAGCGTGGGTGTTTACTGTAAACCTGAGGTTGTTTACATAAAACTATAGGCAAAAACCCTTTTTGGTCCTTTAACTTTATCTCGGGGTTCATTTTGGTCCCTTAACTTAAAAAAGTGTCACTTTGGTCCCTTAACTCTTTAAAACGTTGCATATTAGTCCTTTTGTCTTATTAGCGACTGATTTTTGAATTTTTCCGTCGCTAATAAGATGAAAAGGACTAATATGGAACGTTTTGAAGAGTTAAGGGACCAATATGACACTTTTTAAAGTTAAGGGACCAAAATGAACTTCGAGGTAAAGTTAAAGGACCAGAAAGGATATTTTGCCAAAACTATACTACTGATAGTGAAGTCTTCTTCCTGGATTGGTATCCCCCAGAATAGGTGAGTTGCACCGAACTGGGTCATCATATTCAGTGTTGTTTATCATTCTGCTATTTTCAGTTCAGTCTTAATTAACATGTTGGATCAGATGTCGTAACATCTATGATTTTGCAGTTTCTAATACTCAAGGTATTAGTCTGCTATTATACTTCTTTGTTTGAATGTTTATGCAGAACAATGTCTTGACATGTGTTAGGACATTTGCTGTCTGTATTGCCAGAATTTCAATTGGTATCAAAGCAGGCATCCTGTCTGTTTCTGGATGAGATCTTTGGGAGATACTTTCTGGCGTTTAAACAAGTAAGAGTTTTGAAGATCAGATCAATCAACTCAGACATACTCAAGGGTATTAATGGATGGGATGGATGTTCTGAATCGATGGTAACAACCTAGTGGTTGTTTATGTTGCTGGGGAGGTTCTACAACAACTACATGAGAAGTGGCTAGTTCTCTTGTTGGGGTATCTTATAAGATGTTCTGACATTTTATTAGGGCAAGTTGAATTTGTTCCTTTGTGGTTCCGCTGCATGTGTTTCTGATGGAATATTTGTGGGCGTCTCGCACCACTTACAAAGCTCCTATTGGTTTAACTCCATTTCAAATGGCTTATGGCCAAACGTGTCATTTACCAGTTGAAATGGAGCACAAAGCTCTTTGGGCGCTAAAATTGTTAAACTTTGATCCTAACTTGGCCGGAGAGAAAAGAAAGGTTCAATTGCACGAGTTGGAATAAATGAGGAATAACGCATATCATTCTTGCAAGCTCTATAAGGAAAAAGTCAAGGGGTATCATGACATAAAGTCCGTCAAAAATAATTTCGGGTCGGCCAAATGGTTCTTTTGTTCAATTCCCGTTTGAAGCTCTTTCCGGGAAAATTGAAGTCTAAGTGGTCCGGTCCGTTTTTGATTAAAAGACGTGAAGAACTATGGTGCTATTGTGATAGAAGACTTGCAAAAGAAGAAAAGTTGGACCGTGAATGGCCAAAGATTGAAAATCTATATTGGAGACGAGATTGATCACGAGAATTGCGCCGTGTTTCTAGATGACCGTTGAGGTCATCTTGGATCGTCGAGCTCAAACGACGTTAAACAAAGCGCTTGTTGGGAGGCATCCCAACATTGTAAGTATTTTAATGCTTTTGTGTAATTGTTGCTTTAAATATGTTTTGAATGTGTTGAGATGAGGAGTGAAAAATTTAGACAATAGCAGCCTTGCCATATCATATTTTTCTGCTATCTGGTGCAATTCGCCCAGTGAAGCTTGCTTTTTCCTAGGCCTTCACTTCTGCGTGGCCGGGCGAATCAATCTTTAAATGGAAAAATAAAAAGAATGTCAGCGTAATTTTAGTGGAAAGGGGGTATAAAGTACAAAAGTGGGATTTTGTGGCCCATGTTATGCCCCACTATATAAAGGGTTTGCAAGACAAACCAACACTTTTTCCTCATTTTGCTCTCAAACCCTAAAAGAAGAAAAATATCTCCCTTACTCTTTGTCTCTCTCAATATGTCACTCTCTCAACTCATTCAAGGTATTCTGAATTTTATTTTTGTTCTTCTTCTTCTTAGTTCATAGATAATAGTAGAGCATGTGGTTAGGGTTTGCTTTTGGAACATGTTGCAAGAATCACTAGCTTAGAGGATAGGCAAATCCTCTCAGAAATGAAATTTATTGTGAATCATCAACGGGATTACCGAAAGGTTCAAGCTATCTTCGAGGCTAAGAAGTGGGGAAAGTTGTTGAATCAGGTTGACCGTGTGAGCTATGAAGCCATAAGAGAATTCTATGCTAATGCATTGCAGCCTGAGAGAGAGCAGTACAGGTTCAAGACCTTTGTGAGGGGGAAGTAAATTTGCTTCAACCGAGATGAGATCAACAAATTGTTGGATAGCCCTAGTAGCTTAGGAATTCTTCAGACTGATGACTACACCAAGTTGTCCAGGAAGCCACTTTACCATGACTTGATTGAAAAATCTATTCTAAAACTGGGAAGGAAGGTAGAGTTGAACCATAGGAACGATCCCATCCGGTATAATAGGGAGGACATGACACCAGATGCTCAGGCCATCCTTCTCTTGATTTCCTATAATGTGAGGCCAAGGCTCCATAGGTCTTCTGTGCCTCTTGACACCGGGCTGTTGATGTATTGCATTCGAGAGGATTTGGAAGTAGACATTGCTCAGGTGATTGCTAATGAAATGAAAATTTTTGTGGAAAACACTAGGAGGCCAGGAGTGGACGATGCTGCCCCTATCATCTTTCCATGCATCGTTCAAGCTTTGTGCAATCAAAAGTTTGTTCTTGCACCAAATGTGGTGAATGAGAAAATCAAATGGGTGATTAATGATGACTATATTGATAGATATTGCAAGGAAAAGAAGAAGAAGGAGAAGAAGAAGGAAGCTGCGGGTGAGAGTTCTCAGGCTCAAGCAAGTGAGCCAACAGTTCTCAGGCTCAAGAAGAATGGTTATTTTGAAAAGAAAAATGCTCTTCATAAGTTTACCCTTTCTTGATTCAATGGTCGCGTACATATGTCCCTTGTTTTTAGCCCCAGCCAAGTTACAACCAATAAAAGTCCTTTAGTGATCTTTGTTTCCAGTATTTGTTATGACTTGTGAGATGAATGCATAATTATGTGTATGTTGCGTGTGAGTATATTAGGTGATTCGATTTGAGCATGATGGTACTTGATGTTGCATTGTTTAGTTTTTCGATTAGGATTTAATTCATATTTATGTTTGGATTCTATGAGGTGCTTAGTATTACCTTGTGCGTGCTCAATTGTCGAGTTTGAACCATGTGTGTTATCAGTCGGTTTGGTGTGTAAAAGCTTTTCTTGTGAATTTTTGAAAATTTCTTTGATTGAGGGCAAACAAAGATGCAAGTTGGGGAGAGTTTGTTAGGTGTCAAGAAATGCTTATTTTTCTATTTGAAATTGATGCCTTTAAGCTCTTTTTATTGCTTTAATCAAGAAATGACTTATTAATTAAGCAATTCTTGCATTGATGTGAATATTAGGTAGTTTGATGTGTTTGTGCATATTTGTAGTATTTTAGGACAAAAGATTGCAGCTCGAATCAGAAGAAAACACGAAGAAATAAAGAACGCGCGTGTCTGCAAAGCTTTGGAAGATTCGCCCGGTGAATGAGCGGCGAGGGAAGGCTGCTTCGCCCGACGAAGCAACGGCGAAGGAAATGAAGTTTTCAATCTCAAATTCCAGTAGCTCAGGTTTTGACTCGCTGGGGTGTTCGCCTGGCAAAGCAGCATTCGCCCGGTGAGAGAATCCTTCGCCCAGAGAAGGAAGATATTTAAGAAGGGCCAACTGGCACTGTAGCTGTCACGTGGCCTCACTTGTGGGCTTCGCCCGACGAATTTAGACACTCTCCCAGCGAATTTTCTTGGGCAGTGTCATACCCCAAATTTTGACCACTAAGATTTCCCATCATTGGGAAAATCATCATAACAATATGGATGAACCATCATGCCTCATCAGTCTCCCCAAAGATGGGTGAGCATTCACTACAATCCGAATTAGGGTTTCAAGCTCTCTCAAAGTTCTTAGACAAAGGATCAATCAAGGAATGACATGATCTTCAACTTGTCTAATCTCTCAAACACCCACAAAGGATCAAGAGGACTCCCACATCAAGAATCAAGCTTAAAGATGCAACATTTCAAGTGGATCAAGCCTCAAGTTCATCTAATACAATGTCAACTGACGCAGAAAGTCAAAGTTTGACTTTTGGTCAACTACGAGCTTCACAAGCCATTACTCAAGAAAATATGATGGATGATTGCATTTGATTAAATTTAAATCAAGAAATCATGCAAAATTGCAAAATTGATCAAATTGAAGGAGACTTAGAATTTTTTTAAAGTTAAAATCATGCTCAAGTGCACAACTTTTCAAGGTTGTAACTATTGATCGAAGCATCCATTGATTTTGCATAAGGGCTACTTTTAAATAGGGTATTTGATACTTCAACATTTTAGAAGGAATCAACTCAAAATATAATAAGGATTGAAAGATATAAGTGATCAAAGTTGGGAATTCTTAATGTCAGATGTTCCGACATTTCGTAGGACATCATTAATTATTTTCCAGCAAGAAAGTCCCAACTTTAAGGACGTTTTTCTCCATGATGCAAGTTGATTCAAGTCATGTCATGAACATAAAAGTTGAAGTACGTCATCTCACCTTTCCAGAAAGTCTTAGAAAGCCCATTTATCATTCTCGAGCAGAAAGTTATGATCTCTGCCAAAGGCATTGATAAAACCGAATTTTTAAGACAGCTTTTAAGACAGACTTGATCACACAAGTTCAAGGTCATTTTTGACAACTTTACAAGTCTTATCTTCACAAACCGTGAACATCAAATTTAAAGTACGTCATCTCAACTTTCCAGAAAGTTGTAGAACGTCCATTTATCATACTCGAGCAGGAAGTTTTGGACTTTACAGTAAGGCTTGCTGCAGCTGTTTTTTTTTAGGACAGATTTTGTGCACTTTTTCTTGTGCCACACAATTTTCAAGCTTTGTCACCATGCAAGACAAGCATCAAAGATGCTATTCACTTCAACTCAAAATATCATAATGGATTAAAAGATATAAGTGATTAAAGTTTGGAATATTAATGTTCAAAGTTGTCAAATTTTTCAACATTTCATAGGACATCATTAATATTTTTCCAGCAAGAATGTCCCAACTTCAAGGACGTTTTTCTCCATGATCCAAGTTGATTCAAGAAAAACCCTGAACATCAAAGTTGAAGTATGTCATCTCAGCTTTCCAGAAAGTCCTAGAACAGCCATTTATCATTCTTGAGCAAGAAGTTATGGGTTTTACAACAAGGCTTGCTGCAACTGATTTTTTAAGACAGGTTTTAGGACAAATTTGCACATTTCTTGTGCCACATGAATTTTTAAGCCTTGTCATCCTTTTGCACACCTGAGGAGGGGACAATCAAAGGACAAGCTCTGATTCCCAAGCCTCCCAAGTCCTTGGAACCAAAAGTATCATGCCAAACCTAGAAATGCCTAAAAGAGGGACAAGACTCCAATTTTGGTTTGGAGCATTTAATGGATGCACCAAGATGGCATGAACTGAGCCAAATTCCAACTGAATTTAGTCAAGACATATCCAAGAACTAGGGAACCAGCAGCCTGTGCTCTAACCTCTAGTCAATGGCTAGAGGAGACTTGGATTCCTATTGATCAACATTGGCCAAACCTCAGCTGTAGTTGCCATTCACTATTGCAGCCAAAACAAACTTGATCTACTATAAATAGAGTTCAATTGTGATCAGTTTGAGTACACCAAAGCCATCAAACTGATGCTTTCCTTAAATTCTCTCTTTCACTCCTAAAAACACCTTCTCTTGCAAGTTACTATTGGGTTTTGAGTTTGAGAGCAATTCCAACCAAACTAATCACACACACGCCTCATAAACATCATATGTGTGTGATCTAAACACTAACACAACATCTGGAACATCAAATTCATCAAATCACCAGCCAATTGCTCAAGTTCTTGATAGAATTAAAGTTGAGGTACCACAACCAGTTCTAGCTCATTTTAATCCACTCTAAGCATTCAAACACACTCCTAGAGGATCAAGGAAGCTCATAGAATCTTCCTCTTGCTGCTGTAATTACATTGAAGAGGCATTGGACCTTGCTCCAATCGGTAAGTGTTCTTACACTTTGAAACTCCATATACATGCATCATTATTGATCAATTCTTGAAGCAAAAATGTAGTCCTTCATGTGTTTGTTGTGATCTTCCTATTATTTTCACTTTAACATGTTTATATGTGGAGTTTATGTTGTTTTAAAATTAAGGTCCAATTCTGATTTTTTTTCCTTGTGCGTTCTGTACATTAAGTTTCAGTGTGCATGAGTGATACCATTGGATTCCTTGCGAAATATCGGTCAAGATAGGTTCTTACGGATTTTAATTTCGTTAAAAATTAAGAGAGTTATGAGTGTTGGAAGTTTGATAAAAAAGATGTTGAAAACTAAAGTTTCAGTTCTGGTTTTTGCCTCATAAGAGATGTCGAAGATGATGTTGTGACATCTTTCCTTTTTCTCTTATCTTCAAAACTCAACCAATTCTTTCACATAGCAAAAATCATCATTTTCCAATTCTGTTTTACACACTTCTTATTCATACTCCAAAATATTTTTTCCACAAAAAAATCAAATTTATATTATTTATTTAATATAGTTTGTATTTTTGTGAATAAATCCCTTTTTAATTGTTTTTAAACATTTTAAAAGTGAATTCTCATCATGAAAATCAAAACCAAATGAATTTTAATTCATCTTGTGATTAAAACATCATTTTTCAAACCTCAACCAAAAATCACAAGTTGTTTTCTCAAACTTATTTGGTATTTTATCATTTTTATTTGATTTTCTTTAAGAATTTACATTTAAAAATGATGAACTTAGGGTTTCTTTGATTTTCACCCAAACAAATCTTTTTCAAACACCTTGGGCCTCTAATAGAGTATAAGACTCAACCCTTTTTGAAAGCCAAAATGATTTGGGCCTCAGATGTTGTATAAGACCCACTGTGTTTTCAAAAACCTCGGCGCGATCGCCGTTTTCAAACAAATAACCATGGGCCTCTCCTTGAGTTGTAAGTCCCATATCTTGTACAAAAAAACTATTTGGGCCTCTAATAGATTGTAAGACCCAACCCCCCTTTGAAAACCAAACATTTTTGGGCCTCAGTCATTGTATAAGTCCCAACACATTTTTAAAAATCTCGGCGCGATCGCCAGTTTAAAATAAAACCAATTGGGCCTCTCCTTGAGTTGTAAGCCCCATTCTTTTTCTTTAAAACATCCATGGGCCTCTAATAGAGTGTAAGACCCAATCCTTTTTGAAACCAAAATAATTTGGGCCTCAGTTATTGTATAAGACCCACTGTGATTTCAAAAATCCCGACGCAATCGCCATTTCAAAACGAGAACCATCTGGGCTTACCCTCGTGTTGTAAGTCCCATTTCTTTTATTTAAAAACTTTTTTTGGGCCTCTAATAGAGTGTAAGTCCCAATCTTTTTGTAAATACACCACCTTTTGGGCCTTAGTCATTGTATAAGTCCCACTGTATTTTCAAAAACAACGGCGTGATCGTCGCCTTTTTAACAAAATCAATTGGGCCTCTCCTCGAGGTATAAGTCCCAATTCTTTTTCTTAAAACTCTTTGGGCCTCTAATAGAGTGTAAGACCCAACCCTTTTTTTAACCAAAACCTTTTGGGCCTCATATATTGTATAAGACCCTCTGTACAGTTTTCAAAACATCGATACAATCATCGTTAAAAACTTGGGCCTCTCTTTGAGCTGTAAGCCCCAACAATCTTTTCAAAGCACTTTCTCCTTTTATTTTGAATATAATATTGTTATCAAAGTTTTCTTTGTTGAACAACTAAGAAAACAGCATGGAAGCTCTATAACGGGTAAGTGTTTATCCGCTTTCATTTATCGCTTTCATATGTATATAACTGTATTGTGGGGCTGCTTCACTGTAAGTCTTTTTTCACATCCTTTTATATACTTGTCAAATATCAACAGTGTAATACTAGTATAGTTATTTAGAGTTTTCCCCGGCAACTACGTCTAGCACTAGGTAAAGCCTTGTTGGTCACTCTTAAATACAAACAAAACTAGATCCCCCGTAGGCTTCCAGATATAGTCTTCCCTTCATTGGGGTTAAACAATATGGAACAAAGAGAAATGAAGCATTCTCGGTGAACCCTTTCTCAGACTGTCACTATTAGAAACTGTCAAAGAGACTCTACTCCCCAGAGTTGATCTATTCTCCGTGAATAGCATCTCTTGAGTTTCTTCCAAATTCTCGAACTTTCCTGGAATGATCTCTTCTCTGTGAATTGCATTTCTTGAACTTATCTTGGTTTAGGGACCCAAAGGCTTCCTAAAAGCATCCCCGACCCCCCTCTTGGGCATTGTACAAGGACCCTTCGGCTTCTTAGAAGTTCTCATGCCTTCTCTTGGGCTTAATACAAGGACCCTGACGACCTCTTAAAGGTATAAGACAGAACTTAGTCATCCTTTACTAGAGCAGTCTTTCTAGTGTCAAGCCTCCGGCCATTTCTAAGGTTGATCCTCATCCCTTAATGCCCGTGCCTCCTCTTCGGCATTGTACAATAGATAAAACTCTAGACTGGGACAGTCTAAACCCCGTTGAGTCTCAAAGACATTCCCAAGTTCCTTTCAAACATAGGAAAAAACATTGATCACTCTGAAACCCGGTCTCTCTCATGAGAGTTACCCACCCTTGGACCTGCCTATGGATCTAATCCTCAGTAGTAAGACAACCTCCTCTTGGGCTTTGTACAATGATTCTCCCCAACGGAGCTACCCTTTTCAGATTCTCTTGTTGAGTATAAAAGACTCTCTTGTTGAGTCAATCTCCTTTTAGCCTCCATCTCGGGCTTCGTACGAGACACTAAAACACTCTTTTGTTGAGTATAAAAGACTCTCTTGTTGAGTCGATCTCCTTTTAGCTTCTATCTCGGGCTTCATACGAGACAACAAAACACTCTCTTATTGAGTATAAAAGACTCTCTTGTTGAGTCACTTCCCTTTTAGCCTCCTTCTCGGGCTTCGTACAAGACACTAAATCACTCTCTTGTTGAGTATAAAAGACTCTCTTATTGAGTCAAACCTTTTTAGCCTCCGTATTAGGCTTCATATAAGACAGATAAAAGATTCTCTTGTTGAGTCAAACCTTTTTAGCCTCCGTCTTGGGCTTCATACAAGACACATGAAATTCTGGTACTAGACGTGTGATGTTAAGGTGCGATGTCACAACAACACACTCTGCAATAATGGACAGAATAAGCAACAGGAAAACACAAGGAATTGTTCACCCAGTTCGGTCTAACTACCTACGTCTGGGGGCTACCAAGCCAGGGATGAAATTCACTACTTGTAGATATAATTTACAGACTCAACACACCAGTTGACAATCTCCTAAACTTATACTCTACTAGTGACTTTCTACCTAAGAAACCACTTAGATATGAGAACACTACTCAATCCCCTAAAACACTCAAAGAACAACCTCTTTGAGATCCCTTGATCTTGCTTCCTAGCTTCGATCAATCAACAAATCTCTATTGCTTCACAGCTTCTAGAGAGGACAGAAAATTCAACACCTATTCAACCTAGAATAGTGTGATTACAAGTACTCTAAACAAACCCTAGACTCTAAGCCTCCAGCTCTTGATCTTCAATCTGTTTTCTGTACCTTCTTCCTTGGTCTTGTGCGCTTTATATAGCTCCTTGAATTTGGATTGGATTTGTCACAATATTTGATCAGATTTGTTAATTAAAAACTGAATCTTTTAAAACAGATTTTATCCCCAAAATCTTTTTAAATCTTCCACCTTTTAATTCTCCAACAAACCTGCAATCAAATCTCCCATGTAACAGAAAATATCTAGCCCAAGATATTCTCATCCAACGAGTCAACACTCTCCACAATTCCAGCTAATACGCGACCCTAATAACAACATGCCCATGCTGTCATTAGCTTCAGTTCTGCAGGTCTGATGTTACAACATCACCTATGTGACATCAGACATCCACTTCAGCAACTAGCAACCTTAACACAGCCCAGTGTTAAGTGCAATGTTATGACATCAAGCCTATGGCATCAAACATAGTTAACCTTCACAACTTAGTACAGCCCAGTACTAAGACTCAATGCTGCAACATCAACACCATGACATCAGCATTGAACACCTTGTTGTTTTACCAAAATTCCAGCCAATCCAGGAACTTACAATCTCCCCCTTTGGCTAATTTTGGCTAAAATAATCTCTGCATCTTCAGAGACTTCAGCAGCGGAATATCTTCAATATTTTGAAACATTAACTTGCAGCAGTTTGACAATCTTCATATAGTCTTCATTACTTGATCTGCTGCAGCACCATCTTCATTATTGACAACAGCCAATTGGTGCTCCCCCTCAAAAACTTGAACCAGCATCACAGCTGTTCAGTAGCTCACAATGTGCAGCACATCTCCCCCTTGATGTCTGCTTTGCTGCACTCTGCACTCTTCAATGCTATGAATACTTCACTAGCAGCTCCACAACTATGCTGTCTATACTCCCCCTCCACAGCTGCATCATTACTTTTCAACTAAACACCTTTTATTTTTTACTACTCTTCTCTTTATGGCATTTATTAACTCTCCCCCTTTTTAGCCATAATTAGACAATTATCTCCTGGCAGTTGGCTACACACAAGCCCAGAACCTCCAACTGCCCACAACCCCTTTTGCAAATTTAGTCTTCATAAATGCAGATTCCCAATTTGCTTCTTAACCTTTCAAATTGGTTTGCATCTAAGGCTTTAGTGAATATGTCAGCCAGTTGATTCTCTGTGGCTACATGTTCCAAGGTAACGATTTTATCTTCAACCAGATCTCTTATGAAGTGATGTCTTATATCTATGTGCTTAGTCCTACTGTGTTGTATAGGATTTTTAGAGATGTTAATGGCACTCAAATTATCACAGTATAAAGTCATAACATCTTACTTGACATTGTATTCACTCAACATCTGCTTCATCCACACCAGTTGAGAGCAACTACTTCCTGTTGCTATATACTCAGCTTCTGCAGTTGAGAGAGACACACAGTTCTGTTTCTTGCTGAACCAGGAAATCAGATTATTCCCTAGAAAGAAACAGCCTCCTGAAGTGCTTTTCCTATCATCTGCACTTCCAGCCCAATCAGCATCACAGTATACTTTTAACTCAGTTCCAGTATTATGACTGTACAGCATCCCATAGTCACTTGTCCCATTCACATATTTCATAATCCTCTTTACTTGGTTTAAGTGACTTACCTTAGGATCAGACTGATATCTTGCACACACTCCAACAGCAAATGAAATGTCAGGACTGCTTGTTGTGAGGTATAGCAAACTCCCAATCATACTTCTGTACAAGCTTTGGTCCACACTCACTCCATTCTCATCTTTGGATAACTTCAAATGTGTAGGAGCAGGAGTTCTTTTGTGATTTGCTTTATCCAGGCCAAATTTCTTTATTGTACTCTTAGCATACTTGCTCTGAGAAATAAAGATAGAGTCCTCCATTTGTCTGACTTGTAGTCCAAGAAAGTAGCTGAGTTCTCCCACCAAACTCATTTCAAATTCAGATTGCATTTGTTGAACAAACTCTTTGACCATAGCTTCTGACATTCCCCCAAATACTATGTCATCCACATAGATTTGGGCTACCATCAACTTTCCGCCTTCTTCTTTGACAAACAGGGTTTTGTCTACCCCTCCCTTTCTATATCCACTAGCTGTTAAGAATTCTGTTAGCCTTTCATACCATGCCCTTGGAGCTTGTTTTAAGCCATATAGAGCTTTCCTCAGTTTGAACACATGATTGGGGAAGTTTGGATCAGTGAATCCTTTCGGTTGATCAACATAGATTTCTTCATTCAGATAGCCATTCAGAAAGGCACTCTTCACATCCATTTGGAACAGCTTGAATCTTAGGTTACAGGCCACACCTAAGAGAAGCCTGATGGATTCTAATCTAGCCACTGGAGCAAAAGTCTCATCAAAATCAACTCCCTCTACTTGAGTATAGCCCTGTGCAACAAGTCTGGCTTTGTTTCTTGTAACTACTCCAAGCTCGTCTGACTTGTTTTTGAAGATCCATTTTGTTCCAATAACATTCACCCCTTCTGGTCTTGGCACTAGATCCCAGACATCATTTCTTCTGAACTGCTCCAGTTCTTCTTGCATGACACTTATCCAAAATTCATCTGTCAAAGCTTCCTTGACATTCTTTGGCTCAATTTTGGAAACAAAGCATGAGCTAGCAATGACTTCTCTAGATCTAGTTCTTACTCCAGAATTTGGATCGCCTATAATTAGTTCCTTGGGATGGTCCTTCTGGATTCTGATTGAAGGATCTTTCTGAGGTTGTTCAGGCTCAGCATTAGTGACACTAGGAGAGGTATTTCTTTCTTCAACATCAAGCGATGCTTCACCAGCAGGTGTTTCAACATCTTCTATAACATCCTCAACTTCCTGCTTATCTTCATCATCTATCACAACATTGATAGACTCCATCATAACTTTGGTTCTGGAGTTGAAGACTCTATAAGCTCTGCTATTGGTAGAGTATCCCAAAAAGATTCCTTCATCACTCTTGGAATCTAGTTTTCTTCTTTGCTCCCTATCAGTCAGAATATAACATTTACTTCCAAATACATGAAAGTATTTGACATTTGGTTTCCTCCCCTTCCACAGCTCATACAGAGTAGATGAAGTCCCTCTTCTTAGGGTAACTCTGTTGTGAATATAGCAGGCAGTGTTCATGGCTTCTGCCCAGAAGTGATAAGGAAGTTTCTTGGCATGAATCATTGCTCTTGCTGATTCTTGTATAGTTCTGTTCTTCCTTTCAACAACTCCATTTTGCTGAGGTGTGATAGGTGATGAAAACTCATGCCTTATTCCTTCAGTTGAGCAAAATTCTTCAAACTTGCTATTCTCAAACTCTCTTCCATGATCACTTCTTATTCTGATGACCTTACTCTCCTTTTCCCTTTGGAGTCTTTGGCAGAGCTCTTTGAAGACATCAAACACTTCAGATTTGTCTTTGGTGAAATTTACCCAAGTGTATCTTGAGTAGTCATCCACGACAACATAAGCATATCTCTTTCCACCTAGACTTTCAACCTGCATGGGTCCCATTAGATCCATATGAAGAAGCTCCAACACCTTGGAGGTGGTGTCATGTTGAAGCTTCGGATGAGACATCTTTGTCTGCTTTCCTTTTTGACAGTCTCCACACACTTTTCCTTCCTCAATGCTCAGTTTAGGAATCCCTCTGACTGCCTCTGAGGAGATAATTCTTTTCATTCCCTTTAGGTGAAGATGTCCCAACTTCTAATGCCAGATTTTGACTTCATCTTCTTTAGCAAGCACACACGTGGATGACTCAGAGTTTTGAGGTGCCCACAGATAGCAATTGTCCTTTGACCTGTCTCCCTTCATGATTACTTCTCCTTTGTCATCTTTGACCACACATTCAGACTTAGTGAAGTCTACTTTGAATCCTTGATCACATAGTTGACTGATACTAATCAAATTTGCTGCTAGTCCTTTAACAAGTAGGACATTCTCCAGTCTGGGAGCATTGGCACAATTTAGTTTGCCAATCCCCTTTATCTCCCCTTTGACTCCATCACCGAATGTCACGTAGCTAGAAGTCTGAGGTTTCACATCAACGAGCAGATTCTTTACTCGAGTCATGTGTCT
The DNA here is from genome assembly GCA_022829125.1 of Lathyrus tuberosus. Lineage (NCBI taxonomy): Eukaryota > Viridiplantae > Streptophyta > Magnoliopsida > Fabales > Fabaceae > Lathyrus > Lathyrus tuberosus. The sequence goes on along the minus strand of JALAZF010000727.1, from coordinate 457,777 downwards.
TGAACACCCACTGTCAAAATACCAGTCATCTTTGGTAGAAACCCTTAAGGAGGTGTGAGCTATCAAGCTGATAACTTTAGGTATCCATTTCTTCACCACTTTAGTTCTTACCTCTTTGGGTTGAGGAGCAGGATTAGGATAACCATGTAGCTTGAAGCATGAGGACTGGATATGCTCGATCCTACCACAGTAGAAGCATCTTCTTCTGCTTTGATAGGGCTGTGACTGCCACTCATACTTTTGTCTTCTTATACCATAGTTGAGATGCTGTCTCTTAGGCTGTCTACTATGGTGATGTGGCTTCCTTCTTCCATAGCAATGAGGAACAGCTTTGTTGAATTTGTTTCCATTCCGGTTCTTATGATGATGAACCCTGTTCTGATTGCACCCAGCAGTCTCCAAGTTCTTGTGAAATTGGGGAGGCGTATGCTGACTAACTCCTTGAGACTGAGGACTATTCTTCTTTGAGGTAGGATTCTGTCTCTTGGGTTGATGTTGAGACACAGGTTGAGACATCTCTCTTGTTGTTCCTGAAGTGCTGGCCACATATCCTATTCCTGATTTATCTCCAGCTGCTTTCTCAGACTGAAGAATTTTATCCAGATTAGTAGTACCACTGTTCATCATCCTAACAAATTTTGTCATCTGCTCCAATTGAGACTTAACAAGTACAACTTCGTTCTCTCGATCAGCTTTTTCACTTTCAAGCTGAGCAATCTGTTGTTTGTGACACTTGTTTTCTTGACAAATTTCAGCACTTTTCAAACACAGCTCTCGATAAGTAGATGCTAGTTCCTCATAGGTTATTTCTTCATCACTGTCATCATCTGACACAACTGTTCCTGTTAAGGCTCTAGAATGCCTTGCTGACTCATCTTCATTTTCACTATCAGATTCAGACCAGGAGACTGACATCCCCTTCTTCAGTTTCTTCAAGAATGTGGGACATTCTTTCTTAATATGTCCATACCCTTCACATTCCACGCATTGAACACCTTTATCCTGGGCAGGCTTCTTTTCATCTTTCTCTTTAGGCTTACTGATGTCAGAAGAACTGTTCTTGACCCTAGGCTTGTAGTTATTGTTCCACCTTTTTAACACTTTGTTCAATTGTCTTCCCAACATTGCTATGGCCTGAGATAAGTCATCCTGGGATTCAGAACTCTTCCCTTCTTCCTCTTGATCATTTGACACCAGAGCTATATTCTTTGGCTTCTTTTCTGGTTTTTCCTCATTCAACCCAAGCTCAAAGGTTTGAAGAGATCCAATGAGCTCATCTACTCTCATCTTGCTGATGTCTTGTGACTCTTCAATAGCAGTAACCTTCATCTTGTATTTTTTGGGGAGGGATCTAAGAATCTTCCTCACCAGCTTTTCATCAGACATTTTCTCACCTAGAGCACTGGAAGCATTTGCCAGCTCTAGAACATTCATGTGGAAGTCATGAATGGTCTCCTCATCCTTCATCTTCAGACTTTCAAATTTGGATGTTAAAATTTGAAGTCTTGACATCTTGACTCTCGATGTTCCTTCATGTGTTGCCTGCAAAATACCCCAAGCTTCCTTAGCAACTTCACAGGTATTGATCAACCTGAAGATATTTTTATCCACTCCATTGAATATCGCATTTAGAGCTTTGGAATTTACAAGGGCAAGCTCATCTTCCTCCTTGGTCCACTCTTCTTCAGGTTTTGGCTTTGAGGTGCCTTCTTTATCCTTGCCAGCCTCATCTTTCTCACATACCTCTGGAGCTTTCCACTCTTTAATGACAGCCTTCCAAGCTCTGCTGTCTAATGACTTTAAAAAAGTAGTCATTCTAGGCTTCCAATACTCATAGTTTGAGCCATCCAAGATAGGGGGTCTGTTGACGAATCCTCCAACCTCTTTGTCCATCTTTCACCAGAAAGTAACTTCCCTAGATCTCACCCAGAGACAGACAGGATGCCTGCTCTGATACCAATTGAAATTCTGGTACCAGACGTGTGATGTTAAGGTGCGATGTCACAACAACACACTCTGTAATAATGAACAGAATAAGCAACAGGAAAACACAAGGAATTGTTCACCCAGTTCGGTCTAACTACCTACGTCTGGGGGCTACCAAGCCAGGGATGAAATTCACTACTTGTAGATATAATTTACAGACTCAACACACCAGTTGACAATCTCCTAAACTTATACTCTACTAGTGACTTTCTACCTAAGAAACCACTTAGATATGAGAACACTGCTCAATCCCCTAAAACACTCAAAGAACAACCTCTTTGAGATCCCTTGATCTTGCTTCCTAGCTTCGATCAATCAACAACTCTCTATTGCTTCACAGCTTCTAGAGAGGACAGAAAATTCAACACCTATTCAACCTAGAATAGTGTGATTACAAGTACTCTAAACAAACCCTAGACTCTAAGCCTCCAGCTCTTGATCTTCAATCTGTTTTCTGTACCTTCTTCCTTGGTCTTGTGCGCTTTATATAGCTCCTTGAATTTGGATTGGATTTGTCACAATATTTGATCAGATTTGTTAATTAAAAACTGAATCTTTTAAAACAGATTTTATCCCCAAAATCTTTTTAAATCTTCCACCTTTTAATTCTCCAACAAACCTGCAATCAAATCTCCCATGTAACAGAAAATATCTAGCCCAAGATATTCTCATCCAACGAGTCAACACTCTCCACAATTCCAGCTAATACGCGACCCTAATAACAATAAGCCCATGCTGTCATTAGCTTCAGTTCTGCAGATCTGATGTTACAACATCACCTATGTGACATCAAACATCCACTTCAGCAACTAGCAACCTTAACACAACCCAGTGTTAAGTGCAATGTTATGACATCAAGCCCATGACATCAAACATAGTTAATCTTCACAACTTAGTACAACCCAGTACTAAGACTCAATGCTGCAACATCAAAACCATGACATCAACATTGAACACCTTGTTGTTTTACCAAAATTCCAGCCAATCCAGGAACTTACAACACATATAAAACACTCTCTTGTTGAGTATAAAGGACTCTCTTGTTGAGTCAATCTCCTTTTAGCCTCCATCTCGGGCTTCGTACGAGACACTAAATCACTCTCTTGTTGAGTATAAAAGACTCTCTTGTTGAGTCAAACCTTTTTCCTCTTTCTCCTCTTCTCTCTTTCTTTCTTATCCTTTTCTTTCTCTTCTTTTCCTTTCCCTTTCTTTTCTCTCTTTTTCTCTCCACTTTCTATTTATTAAAAATATCTAATTTTTCTAAAATATCTAACCTCTCAAAATGACCATTTTACCCCTCAGCTCAAATGTCTCACAAACGCTCTCAAAATGCGATAAAACATAATAACGATGAAAAATAATATATTTTCAAATAAAAGTCGAGAATAAATTAATATAATAACAAAAATAATTAAATCGACTCGATTAAATAAATAAGAAAAAATGGGGCGTTACAATTCTCCCCCACTTAGACATTTTCGTCCTCGAAAATATAACTGATACGAACAACCCCGGATACGACTCTCGCACCCGACTAACAAACTATCATGCCAACAAAAGGCACACCACGAATAACACAAACTGACAAACCACCTCGCTAACAACGACTACAACAACGACACGACAACGACGACGACTACAACGACAAGATGCAATGCCCATACAATGCACTTGACGACCAACTCACAACTCGAAGAAAACCATGTTACCAACACCCAGGTAACACTCCCCTAATCTCCCACACAGGAATTAGCTACTCGCACTCGAACCATCACGATGGAAACGAGGCAACAACACAAACAAGAACATAAAGTCCCACGACACAACATCGTTTCAACAACCTCTACATAACCACAATACCAACATCCTTGTCACACAACAATATTGCAACAATGCTACGATTCCCCAATCGAACATATAACCAAAACATCCATCCACATAGTAGCCCATGAATAATATTTAAACCTTTCACCTAACACTTCCATTCTGAAACGTCCAATGGTCTCATCATTCCTACATGTTTACAATGTTCAACCTATAAACTCTTACAAGTCACACACGCATATACGAATTGTGCCACATCACACTTCCGATGCGCACTCTGATTACTCGAAACCATCAAAACTATCAATCTCACGTCCAAAGTCTAACTCTTTCTCATATTCACCAAAAACCACTGTTCACTTTTAATATACCCAACTTCACACTCTGCTGTGTTATCTCACACACCAGACACAAGTCTCTGAACTGCTCAAATAATTTTAATTCCCTGACCATCAAAACAACCATATGCAAAGACTATCGACCTAACTCTTCAGGCACAACATTTGCTTTTCCAGATGATAATCCAAGCCAAATTCATAACTCGTCACGAATTCTAACCATCCTCGTTGTCTCACACTCTATTCCTTCAGACCAAACAAGTACTCTAAACTTCTTGTGATTACTAAACACTTCGAACCTAGAACCATAAAGATAATACCTCAAAATATTCCAACGCAATACAACCGCAACCAATTCTAAATCCGGAATAGTATAGATCCTTTTATAAATCCTCAATTGCAGTAAAGCATAAGAAATGACTTTACCCTCTCGCGTTAGCACACAGACTAAACTCATCAAAGACACATCAGAATACCTCACAAACGGTTCATCAGGATCACGCAGTATCAAAACTGGAGCCATAGACAACTTCTACTTTAGCTCTCTGAAACTTTCCTTATAACGAACATCCAAAACAAATGACTCACCCTTTGCAAGTCAACTAAGATAACAGAAACACTAACTTAGCAAAGTCCTCCATAACCTGCAGTAACAACCAACTAAGTCCAAAAGTTTCTAATCTCCTTAACCAACTTCAGAGCCTTTCATTGTAGAACTGTATCTACTTCCGATGGATCCATAACCATACTCTCATCTAAAATAACATATCCAAGAAAATTAACCTTTTTCAACCAAAATTCTCACTCGAATAACTTAGCATAGAACTTCGTCTCTTTTCAACACTTGTAATTCAATTCTCAAACACTCTACCTGTTCTTTCTCTGAGTTTATAACAGATCCAAATATCCTCAATCAAAACCACTACGAACTTATCCAAATAAATATGGAAGATACGATTCATATACTCCACAAACATTACAGACGCATTACTAACACCAAATAACATCACTGTACGTTGTAATGCCCAACCAAATTCCAAAAGATATTAATTCTTAAAGCTTTTGCAAAACTTTTCACTGGGTAACTGGTTACTCACATACAAGCTTAACCAAGTAAATAACAGCCAATCCAGATGATAACAAACATAACCAGTCACATTAAATCAATCAAAGCCTCAACTCACACAATTCACCACTCTTATCAAACATTCCAAACAATTGTAATTTCACTCAAACTCAACCAAACCATTCCAGTCATCTATTCATGAACGTGGACACTTGTTCTCAATCATTACCTTATTCAACTGTTAGTAATCCATACACAATTTCTTCTCTTGACAGTCCAAATTCCATAAATCCCCACATGTAGCAACCACCAACCAAAAAGAACTCTCAAATATTACATCCACACCTAAGGGTTTTCTCAAAATTTCCATTAATGCCCTAAAACTTTAAAAACTCCAAAACTCACCAAAACTCTAAGTTTTGCTTTCCATAGTCTCAATACCATCATACACATCATGCTTGTTATTCCGTTCAATCATCCTTCCTTTTTGTTACTAACAACACTGGAGCTCTCCTAGGCGACACACTTGGTCTCACAAATCCCCTTTCTAGTAAATCTTCCCACTGCTTTTTCAGTCCGGGTACTTCTAATGCTAACATCCAATATTCCATCCGGGAACACATATGGAAATCACGCACAACTGGCATCCCTTCACTGTGGCCTTTCTGCCAATTTCAGAACACTATCATCACAAATATAACAAACATCTTAGTCTCATCCCCTGAGAGTTTTCTACTTACTTAGCAGATATAAACCTCAACTATTCACCTTCGTCAAATTTGAGTTCACACTCTACTCTCTGAGAACAACCATTACCGATACCTAATCGTTCTCTCTCAATGACTTCCCAACTGAACCAACATACCAAAACCTCTAGTCCGCCTCATCTTCCGATATTAGAATCTTCATCAACTCAACAAAATAATTCGTAATCATTTCCTTAATTCCAAACAATTCATTGCACACACTATCAAAGTAGGGAAGACACGTCTATTCCATCCAACATAATTCCGTCTACTATCAACAAGAGATTAAGGGTGATCAGTTCCTCAATTTGTCAATAGACAGCCGACAATCATGACAGGGCATAAACCATCTTTACCAAACTATAATAGCATTTCATGCATCTTGTGCACACCACTACCTAAGGCACAAATCCTTAGTCAACATAAACCTTACCTCCGCATTCCCTCTGGAATCGGGAACAACACTGTCCAAATAACACTTACAATCTTGCAACCAATGCTCCCCAACTGAAGCAACTTGGAGAAGCACCAGCTTCTCCCCCACTTATCTCATTCTAAATCCTGCAGACAAAGGGTTAGAAGAACCAGAAAGTACTGACAGTGTTTCACACACATATCACATACTAAGGGACAAACAACATCGACAGTATTCAACTGTCACACCAACTGACTCAACAACTTGGCCGGACGGACTGACCTGCTCTGATACCACTATTGTAACACCCCGATTCCCATCGCGAATAAATAATACATAAATAAATCAGAGTAAATAAAAATTTATTATTCTTAGACAGAAATAAGGATGCCACATTTAAATAAAGAAAACACAATCCCTGCTCATACATTTAATACATAACACAAAATGGAATAATCATAAAAGGGAAACTTTTTCCAACAAAGGGAAAGTTCAATTATGGAATAAAGCGGAAAGATCCATAACTGACTTGTTTTACAAAATAAATTATTTTATAACATCAAAATATTCATACAAAGGTGATATAAAATATATCCAACAAATGTATACATATATAACAAAAGCGTTCCTCGACTCCCGTGTTACATATCAGAGCAGACAGACCGACAAAAAAATGGAGAACTAATCTTCACAAAAGCCTCCAAGACTACTAATCTGCAATTGCCTCATAGAGCAACAAACCATAGCAGAAGGGTGAGAAATAACAACTAAATCAAGATTGCATAATAATATGCAAACACATATAAATTCACATGCATAATTATTCTCACCACAAGCATCATATACTAATACATATAGCATGCCACAGATACATAACATATTTCTAATAATCCAACCACATAGCATATATCACTTATACCAACATAATCACATATTCACATATAAGGCATACCAAGGTTATGACATATGGAAACACACCACCACATCACGTATATTCATATATAGCATGCCATAGAGAATTAATACAATCATTGTAATGTACAACATCCCCACAAAACATAGCATATGTCTATACATAAAACATATCATCCATAACCAATGCATTTATCACAAATGCATATCAAATCACCAATGCTATCACAAGCTCAACACATAATCAATCAATTCACAATTCTCCACACATAATCAATCCATTCATGATTTTCCACACATAATCAATCCATTCATGATTTATACAAATGCAAAGAGACCGACACAACGACTCTATGCAAATGCAATGCGGTACCAATCCATCCATCATTCTCATCATCAGTTCACTCAGGAACTATTGGCATCATCGCTTGTTACTTAGTGTAACTCCCTGTCGGGCAAACTGTGTTCCCCGTTGCTCACACCTCTTTGTATAAGGCACACGACGTTTATGGATCGCCCACACCTCTTTGTATAAGGCACACGACCCAATCGCTCACACCTCTTTGTATAAGGCACACGATCGTCTATAATCATCGCTCACACCTCTTTGTATAAGGCACATGATGTTATAGCGGATTCCCTCTGGAACCGTTTCGTCGCTCACACCCACTAGGGCACACGACATCACAAGAATGCATATCATGATGCTTGGCATACAATGACTCATGACAATCAAATGCATCTTCATAAATCAACAATATGGATTATCTCATCGTCATTATTCATGCATTAGAAAACAATTCAAACAATGCATTTCAAACCATAAAAGGCCACCAAACAACATATATTGAATTTCACATAAACAATACATTTCATCATAAACCACAAACCACAACAATCATTATCACATGCATCAACATCGTATAGATAGCACAAAAGCCCCATATTTATAGGACGATAGCATATCGCATCGAACACCAACAAACACAACAAAACCTACAAACCACAAATCATCCTGTACCAACTATTCTTAGTTAACACATGATATCACATAACCAATTACTAGCACGTTCGATTCTTTTTCCAAGGCTTCAAGTCCCATATCAATCGGATTCCCGATTCGTGAATTTTGGTGGAAACGGGGACTGCCGTATTCACACATACATCACTTTTCCATATTTCTTATCAATCCATGGCATAAACATATGTTCCTATTCCACTATCAAAAAGAGCATTGAAATAGCTTTCCAACGCATCCGACCGTGCCTCAATCCGAGTTACGGATCAAAAGTTATGAAGGAAACAAAATGGGAAAATCTGTCACATTCGCTTTCCTATTCGCAATGCGAACTCCAGCGAACCGTGGCAGAGAAAAAACAGCATAAAGTTCGCAATGCGAACTTCTGGGCGAACCTTCGCTTTCCCCTTCGCTGGGGTTCGCAAAGCGAACCTGCGAACCCAGAAATTCACAACAGCGTCAATATAGGTCATATGGGACCAAAATTCATCATTTCTTCCACCCAAACACTTCCAAATCACAATATATCAACCAAAACATGTTCCAACATAATTGACAAGTATTCTACGCAGTTTATATCGAAATTCATCCGTGAAAACATCGATTTCTATCAATTTATCAATGAGAAAAAGTTGTGAAACAACCAAAACAATTACAACAAACAACACATATACATACACAACCAAGATATAATCGAAACTTCTCACCCTTACCCGATTAATCGCGATTGAAACGGAGGTTTCCTCGATTTTCCTCTTTCTCCTCTTCTCTCTTTCTTTCTCTTCTTTTCCTTTCCCTTTCTTTCCTCTCTTTTTCTCTCCACTTTCTATTTATTAAAAATATCTAATTTTTCTAAAATATCTAACCTCTCAAAATGACCATTTTACCCCTCAGCTCAAATGTCTCGCAAACGCTCTCAAAATGCGATAAAACATAATAACGATGAAAAATAATATATTGTCAAATAAAAGTCAAGAATAAAATAATATAAAAACAAAAATAATTAAATCGAGTCGATTAAATAAATAAGACACAATGGGGCGTTACAAACTACGATCGCTCTCATTTCCCTGTTTCGTTAAACGTGAATACGTAGGCATAAGATTGCAAAAAATCTTAGCGAGCATACTAATAAAAAACCCAAAATCCAGTATCTCCTTCACATATCAATCAAAAGCATCAAATCTAAACACCTTACCAAAAACCTCAAAAATAGTCCAAACACTGTGTTCTTGACAAAACAAACCGAAGAAGGGCCCACGTCTTAATAGCATCTGTAAACCAACAGTTTTGACTTTTTAACCTCAGTATGCGAGCAGGGTTAATTGGAGACATCTATTTCCCTTCCTTAATCAGCTTAACAGGATAAAAAATGAATCGAACTGTAGTACCCGAGCGATAGTGCTTCAAGACCACAAAAATCACGCTACAGAAAAAATGGCGCCCACCGTGGGGCCCGATTCTCTTTCTTACAATCTTCGGTAGAAACCTTAAGTTCACAATCTTAGGTAGAAAACCATGAGTTCACAAAGTATCACAGAAATGGCGACTCTGCTGGGGAGTCATTGTCTGTATAGGATCATAAGACTAGAGGTCTAGGATGATTATGACAAATATATATACTACTTTTCCTAATTGATATCTGTGTTTATTTTTCTGCTAATGGGAATGCGTGTGATGCCGCATGTGGAAAGATTGAGTATACACCTAAGATAGGTGATGGCAATACGGGTAATCTTACAGGGAGTGAATCCCAGTTAAGAGTCCTCGGTCGACCATCAAACTCAGTGGAGACTCCCTTTGCAGATACATTGCCTATACGACTTTGGTTGTTGAAAGTAGTGTGGTCGACTGGGTTATCTGAGAAGCTGAGGTTTTTAGTAGACAAAAACCATTTTGTAGTGTGGAAGCTATCGGGAATAGTTGTCACGCGATACTACCCTCATCTGAGATCACTCTAAGATACATCAGCTCGCTGGCGACCCGCTTGCTATTGTTATGCCAAGAGGAATCAATGATTTTGCGGACTGGTACAAAAAATCACCAGTATAAACCTTTGGGGGGGGGGTAGAGCCTTGACTTCATGACACCGACCTTTTGGCCCCATGTTTTTTCTATGTTTTTGTGTGTTGCATTCATACATTCATTTAAAAAACATTAAAAACAAAAAAAAAATCTTCTCTTCTAGTCTCTCTTTTTCAAATCAAACTAAGACAATGATTGCAAATGTCAGATAAAGAGATTGCGTTATGGATTTTGGTAGAAAGAAAACTCACAAGTACACCTTCAAGGTTCCAAAGTTAGAGGATTTGAGAGGGTTGGCGAGGATGATCACCAACCCTTAGGCTTTCAGAGCCAAGTATGGAGGACTGTTGTCTCTATTAAGGGTCCATGTAATTGAGGGAATCATGTCCACACTAATCCAGTTCTACGATCCGGTTTATCACTGTTTCACATTCCCGGATTATCAGCTAGCACCAACACTAGAGGAGTATTCTCACCTGTCTGATTTACATATCACTGATCAAGCTCCCTTTTCTGGACTGGAAGAAATTCCAAAAGATCAAACCATTGCAAGAGCAATTTATTTGGACGAGTCAGAAGTCAGAACTCACATGACCACTAAGGGTGGCATCTAGGGTTTTCCAGCCCAGTTCTTGATAAAGAAAGCCCTGTACTTTGCTAGTATAGGGAACGTGGCCGCTTTCGAGAGCATCTTTGTTTTGCTCACCTACGGGTTATTTTTGTTTCCCAACATCGATAACTTTGTAGATATCAATGCCATTAAGATATGTCTGATTGGAAATCCCGTACCAGCCTTACTCGCAGATGCGTATCATTCGGTACATTTAAGGAATTTATACAGCGGAGGAATGATCACGTGCTGTGTACCCTTGCTTTACAAATGTTTCATTTCCCATTTGCCCAAGTCTGCTGCATTTTGGGATCAAAAGAATACTTTACGTTGGTCGTAGAGAATCATGTCTCTTACCAACTCTGACATCGATTGGTACAATCGAATCTATGACGGGATCAGAATCATTGACCGTTGTGGAAATTTCCCAAATGTACCCCTTATAAGAACTAAGGGAGGAATCAACTATCATCCGGTGTTAGTTCGTCATCAATTTGGATACCCAATGAGGCATGTCCCACGGAGTGCTCATCTGGAAGGTCTTTTCTTCAAGGAAGGAGAAAATGACAGGGCACTAAAGACAGAAATAGTGCATGCCTGGAAACACGTTCATAGGAAAGGAAGAGAGTCTCTAGGAAAACCAGATTGTGTCTCGGTGGAGCCTTATCTCCATTGGGTACAAACTAGAGCTCTCAAGCTGAGGATGCCTTACCCTCGTCAGGAAGTTCTTCCATTAAGGGACTCTGTCCTTTACTTTATGTCTGATATGGAAAAACTTCAAGTTACTCTCAACAAAGTTCAACAGGAGAAGAGGTCTTGGAGGAACAAGTACCGCATCTCAATGTGGAGTGTAAGAAAATACAGCAGCTATTGAAAGATAAAGATGCTCTGATTGAGATTTTAGAGCAACATGCTGTAGAAAATCAGGAAGACCAAAGGAATTTGCTCGCTCCTTTCACTTGGCAAAGGAATGACAACCCGACAACGGCTCAAGAGCCCCGGTCAAAGAAAAGGAAAGCACCAGAACCAGCACTTGAGCTCTCCTCAGAGAGGACTCAGGATCCATTAGTTTAGATTTCCTTTTACAACACTTTGTAATCTACTATATTTCCATTTCCGCAATCTTTGAATTTAATAAAACGGGGTTTCCCCACTGTATGATATTTGCAATCCAAATTGTTGATGTTTCTTTTGATTAAACAAAAAAATAATTAATAAAATCATTGCATATCATTCATCATTCTCACATAAACGCATTCTTTTTCCCTGTGAATCTCACGTTTGTGTCTCGATTCTAGAGTCAAACTGTCTCATTTGTACAATACTCGGGCCAATAGTCAGAAAAAGATGGATGATCTCGAGGAAGAGAACAGAGAGTTGAGAGAAGAGATCGACGCTCTCAAAGAGGATCTAAGAAAGCTTCATAATGACATGCAAGCTCTGGCAGCAACTCAGATACAACAACAAAGGACTGTGATCTCAGAGATCACATCAACGCCCATAGTGGAGAAATTTGATCCTAGGTACAAAATGCCAAAAGATCGTCCTTGGGGCATGCCACTCAACTATATCCCGGAAGGATATATTTTGCCGATCATGGAAGATCCAGAAAATGCAGCAGGAACCGCTGGGCCTGAAGGTTACAAACTTCGGGAAAGCGAAGATGTCAAGGGCATGACAACAACTCCTGAAGGTTACAAACTTCGAGAGACACCAAGAGTCTCTGCCATGATGACTATACCACCACCCGTGGTACACACTGTCCCAGAAGGACATATTCCACAGATACCTTCTGGTGGAAACGAAAGTATGTTTGACAGAATGAATGAGTTCCAGGAATAGTTCCTGGAAATGCAGAAAGAACTGCAAGCCATTCGCGGCCAGGATCTATTTGGAAAGGACGCCGCAGACCTTTGTTTGGTCCTCAATGTGAAAGTTCCGCACAAGTTCAAAGTGCCTGAATTTGAAAAGTACAAGGGCAACTCTTGCCCTCAAAGCCATTTGGTGATGTACGCTCGGTGAATGTCAACTCAGACAAAGAACCAGGAGCTACTGATTCACTACTTTCAGGACAGTTTAACCGGTGCCGCACTCAAATGGTACATGGGTTTAAACCGCACTAAGATCGCTACTTTCAGAGATCTTGGCGCTGCCTTCGTTCAGTAGTATAAGTATAACCTGGACATGGCACCAGACAGAGATCAACTCAGATCGATGTCACAAAAGGACAAGGAAACCTTTAAGGAGTATGCTCAGAGATGGCGTGAAATCGCCACCCAGATTTGTCCACCTCTTGAGGAAAAAGAGATGACAAAGATCTTCTTGAAAACCTTAAGTTCATTTTACTATGACCGAATGGTCGCCAGTGCGCCCAGTGATTTCACCGAGATGGTGGGCATGGGAGTTCGTCTTGAGGAAGCCGTCCGAGAAGGACGTTTAGTTAAAGACGCTGGATCATCAAGTAGTACAAAACGATACGGTAGTGCTCTCCCTAAGAAAAAAGAGCAGGATATTGGGAATATCTCTCTCAGAAAACAAAGGCGACGTTACCAACCAGTAGCAGCTGTAACTCCTGTTATTAAACCAGCGCCTGCTCCTACGTATCAACCTCAGGTTGCGCAGAGCCAACCTAATCAACAGCAATATCAACAAAGGACACAACAGCCTCTTTAGCAGGCTCGTCCTCAGTAAAATAACAACTGTACAATGCGACCACCAGGGTTTGACCCTATACCGATGTTGTACGCAGAACTATACCCACTACTACTGGCCAAGGGGCACGTCCAAACCAAGTCTCCTCTTACAGTACTGGAAAATCTGCCTTTTTGGTTCAAGGCGGATCATACTTGTCCTTACCATCAAGGAGGACTAGGGCATAACATAGAAAGTTGTCTCATTTTCAAATCCGACGTACAAAAGCTTGTTAGGAGCGGGGTCTTATCTTTCAAATATATGAATCCCAATGTTCTCACGAACCCGTTGCCTCAACACGAGAAAGTTGCGGTCAATTTGATAGAGGGAGAGTCTAACGACAGCTATCAAATTCATGATGTACTCTTCTTGAGGACCAATCTGGTCAAGATGCATCGCAGATAGAGCAGGTATGGCCATATACCACCTCATAACTATCACCAGTGTGATATCTGCTCTAAAGACAATCAAGGATGTTCTGTGGTGCAATCAGCTCTACAGGAACAACTGGATCTCGGATGGATCCAAGAGCACCGAATTCGTGGGGTCAACATGACTTATACGGATTCCAACATCATTCAGAGCCATGACATCCGTGCGATGAATGTCAACCTAGTGGCAATGCACTCAAGGCAAAGCCAACATCATGATCTGCCACGACACGATAATGATTCCTGTCTGATTTGCTCGGTAAACAATCATGGATGCTCTTTTGTACAAGAGGCCCTCCAGCATCAGATGGATCTTGGGTGGATCTAGGACTACCATGATAAAAATCTTTATCAGATCAACATAATTCAGATCTTTGATATTTTCTTGATGAATACCAGCTTGGTAGAATTACACGCTAAGCAAGTCCAGCTCGGTTTTCTGACTTCGCATAATTATCAGAACTGTAAAGGATGTTGCGAGACTGACCAGGGATGTGCTCTCGTTCAAAGAACTTTACAACACTTGTTAAACCACTGGTGGCTTCCGATCTATATGGACGAAGACACGCAACAAGTCAGTATGATCGACGAGAACCCTACGAGGCATCAAAGTCAGGATGCTCGATCAATGGAAACAGACCTAGTGAGGTTACACTGAATTCAAAGCGGATGTGGCTAGGTGCCACCACATAACTATGAACGCTGTAGAGTTTTCTCGGAAGATAACCAAGGATGTTACCTCGTGCGAGCAGCCCTTCAGAGTCAGTTAGACCGCAAAGAGATTCAACCATGTCCAGTTTTAGGGTCCATCAACTTGATGCCCGACTACTTCGCTGATCAGATCAAAGATGTCGTTGTAATCTCTGATCGTGAGAGGACCAAAGATGTTTGTGCCATCATCCCTCTACTGGACGAATCAAAGGTTCTTAGCCAATAACTGATTGAAGTTACCTACGACAGTCAAAAAAATCAGAAGGCTCCTGTAGTTATCTATCTATCAGGACCATTACCGTATGAATCAGCTAAGGCGATCCCTTACAAATACGGTGCAACAATAATTGAGAATGGAAAGGAAATTCCATTACCCTCCATCATGAATATTGCAGACATCAGTCAAGTAACACGGAGCGGTCGAATCTTCAACCCAGGAGTTGGAGAACCTAACAAAGAAAAGGAACTTCAGACAGATGCTCCCAATCCACCAGTCGGTCAGTCAAGTGATCCCGACCTTACAAAAAACAATGATGAGATGCTGAAGCTCATCCAAAGGAGTGAATACAACATTGTTGATCAACTGGTACAAACTCCTGCAAAGATCTCTGTGCTATCACTTTTACCCAGTTCCGAAGCCCCCAGAGAGGCTCTGCAGAAAGTCTTAGAGCAAGCCTTTGTGGAACAGGATGTGTCAATACGACAATTTCATAGCATCGTTTCTAACATCACTTCCTGCAACAACTTGGGATTTAGTAACGAGGAATTGCCAGAGGAAAGAAAAAACTACAACTTGGCTCTAAATATTACAGTCAACTGCCATGACAATGCTTTAGCCAGCGTACTGGTAGACACCGGATCGGCCATCAACGTTATGCCAAAGTCCACTTTAATGCGACTATCATTCAAGGGATCCCCGATGAGGGGCAGTGAGGTCATCGTCAAAGCATTTGACGGGTCTCAAAAAGCAGTTATTGGCGAAGTCGACCTTTCCATAACTATCGGTCCTCACACTTTCCTAATCACTTTCCAGGTCATGGACATCCGAGCAACATACATCTGTTTATTAGGAAGACCTTGGATACACCAGGCTGGGGCAGTCACTTCGACGCTGCACCAGAAATTGAAGTTCGTCAAGAACGATCAACTCGTCACGGTCTGTGGAGAACAAGGCTTGATCGTGAGTAACCTGTCATTATCTACTTGTATAGAACCCGAGGAGGTTATTGGGACTCAATTCCAAGCACTTTCAGTGGGCAATAAGAATCAATCAGAGAAAGGAACCTCTATTTCCTCATACAGAGATGCTCTCGAAGTGATCAAAAGTAACAATGTAAAAGGATGGGACAGCTTGTCATTCCTACTGATAATAAAACAAAGAAGGGTCTTGGTTTTTCTGCAACCTGCACCCAGACAGCTGCTAACGATGAAAGTCTTCATCCCATTCAGGATTTCTTCCATAGTGGAGGTTTCCTTCACCCAGTGTCTCAAGAAGTCCATACCATCAACAAGGGAGATTCCTCCGATACAGATGAAGAGTGGAAGTCCTATATTAACGAGGACGGTTATATATCTCAGGAAGAGGTGCCTATGCAATTTTTCTATCCTGCACAGAGTCTGAGATTTATACCCAGGTCAGATGTCAGAACAATATACAGAGATTGTGATCCGGAAGGATGCCGTGCTCCACCAAATTCATTAGAGGAGGACACTCTAATGAAAGACAACTTTGACCACGACTATTATGGCCCAATGGATGGTCTGCCTATCTGGCAGCCATACCCTGGAGACCTGGGGCAATAAAATCAGTCGAACAATGAAAATCAACTGAGCATCATTAAACAGAATACCTGCGTCCCCGCCATGTCATGGGATCAACACTCAGGTCATTCAGAAAATATCCCGTACGATGATGAATTCGCAAAGTTTACAGGACTTGAATTCAGTAACTATGCTTTTCCAGAGGTCAACGTCATCGAAAGAGAAGACTCCTCCAGTTCCAAAGAAGTATGGGACACCTTAGGACAACCAAGTGGAAAATTCGACTACTTGGTCAAGTACACTGCTCCTGAGAGCTCTCGTATCAGGCTCGAAGACATCCAGCCAACTGGATGGGGAGATTTACCTGAGAGCACAAAAACTATGCAAAATACAACAAAGGAATCCTCCTACGACAACTCTGCCTGGTAGACAGATTCCGATGATCCTGCTCCACCAGAAATCAGCGTTATTTCTGAAGACAAATCAAGGAAGGTACTAGACTTTGTGATTCACTGAGGAGTTCGCCGCCAATGGGTTGCTGTCGATGTTTCGAAGATTGTTCATCAGTCAAAGTAATTACCGTCTTTAACCTTTCACCTTGCCCAGGTGAAACAGATGTTTTAATAGGGCTCACTTTCTGTAAATTTCCCTCTCCACTCTGTCCAAAGTGACAGAGTTTTGTGTTATAGGGCTGTAGTTTCAAGAATCGACTTGTTCATAAATAAAATAACGTCATTCTGTATTTTCCGCATTTATTGCTGTTTTCTCTTTTCACTTTTTCAGAAAATGGTAATCCTAAAAAACAACTCAATAATAAAAACAAGCAGTTTTCAGAAAAACACTGCACACACTCTTGCATTCTCTTTATCTCTTCTAAAAAACAATCATCACGTCATGCAGATTGCTTGTTTTAAACCCCGTTGAAACATACGATCCAATGCCTTCTCCCAACTTTGAATTCCCGGTATTTGGGGCTGAAGAAGAAGTTGACGACGAAATTCCAGAAGAGATCTCCCGACTACTCAAACAAGAGGAAAGGTCCATTGAACCTTACAAAGATCTGTTGGAAACAGTAAACTTGGGTTCGGAAAAAGAGATAAAATAAGTCAGGATTGGGGCACTGCTCAGTCCAACTGCCAAAGAGAGTTTAACAAAGCTTCTCAAAGAATTTCCCGATCTGTTCGCTTGGTCCTATCGGGACATGCCATGGTTGGATCCCAGCATCGTGGAACACCATCTACCGTTAAGATCGGAATGTTCGCCAATAAAACAGAGGTTGAGACGGACTCACCCGGACATGGCCATCAAAATCAAAGAGGAGGCACAGAAACAGATTGACGTGGGTTTCCTCGCCACGTCAGAATATCCTCAATGGTTAGCCAACATCGTACCAGTTCCAAAAAAGGATGGGAAGGTCAGAATGTGTGTAGATTATAGAGATCTAAACAAGGCTAGTCCAAAGGACGACTTTCCCTTACCACACATTGACATGCTGGTAGACAGTACAGCAAAGTTTAAAGTTTTCTCCTTCATGGATGGATTCTCGGGCTATAATCAGATAAAAATGGTGCCGAAAGAAATGGAGAAAACTTCATTCATTACCCCAGGGGGTACCTTTTGTTTCAAGGTAATGCCGTTCGGTTTGAAGAATGCCGGGGCAACCTATCAAAGGGCCATGACTACTCAGTTTCATGACATGATACACAAGGAAATCGAGGTATATGTCGATGATATGATTGCAAAATCTAAGACAGAAGAGAAGCATGTGACCCACCTGTCAAAACTATTCGAGCGGTTGAGAAAGTACAAACTCCGCTTGAATCCTAATAAATGCACATTCGGTGTCCATTCAGGGAAACTCTTAGGGTTCATCGTCAGCCTGAAAAGAATTGTGGTTGATCCTGACAAGGTCAAGGCCATTCAAGAAATGCCTTCTTCAAAAACTGAAAAATAAGTCAGAGGATTCCTGGGACGTTTGAACTACATTTCCAGATTTATATTCCTCATGACCACGACATGTGCGCCGATTTTCAAATTACTCAAAAAGAACCAGGACTGCATTTGGACAGAAGATTGCCAAACCGCCTTCGACAGTATTAAGGAATACCTGTTGAACCCACCGATTCTATCACCTCCAGTGGAAGGAAGACCACTGATCATCTACCTCACAGTCTTGGAAGACTCAATGGGTTGTGTACTTGGCTAACAAGACGAAACCAAAAGGAAGGAGTCTGCCATCTACTATCTAAGCAAGAAATTCATCGACTACGAGACTCGGTACACTATGCTTGAGAAAACTTGTTGTGCTCTGGCTTGGACAGCCAAACGTCTTCTCCATTACATGATTCGTCACACTACTTGGTTGGTCTCCGAAATGGATCCAATCAAGTATGCATTTGAAAAACCTGCTCTCACGGGAAGGATTTCCCGTTGGCAGATGTTGTTATCAGAATACGACATTGAGTACCATGCTCAGAAAGTCGTTAAAGGGAGTATTTTAGCCGATCATTTGTCTCATCAACCGATTGATAATCAGGAATTAATCGGGTTTGACTTCCCAGATGAAGATGTCATGTATTTGAAAATTAAAGATTGCGATGAACCGCTACCCAGTGAAGGGCCAGAACCAGGTTCCCAATGGGGACTTATCTTTGACGGAGCTGTCAATCATTACGGAAACGGAATTGGGGCAATCATCATAACACCTCAGGGTACCCACATTCCTTTCACCGCCAGACTTACGTTCAAGTGCATAAACAACGAGGCTGAATACGAAGCTTGTATCATGGGTCTCGAGGAAGCGATCGATTTGAGGATCAAGAACTTGGATGTATATGGCGATTCAACCCTGGTTATCAATCAAATCAAAGAAGATTGGAACACATACCAATCAGGACTGATTCCTTACAAAGACTACGCAAGAAGGTTGTTAACTTTCTTTAATAGAATCGAGTTTCATCATATCCCTCATGAAGAGAATCATATAGCTGATGCATTAGCCACCCTCTCTTCCATGATTAGTGTAGGTCAATGGAATGACATACCTAAGATCGACATAATACGCCTTGAACGGCCCGCTTACATCTTCGCGATTGAAGCAGTCATAGATGACAAATCTTGGTATCACGATATCAAATGCTTCCTTCAGAAACAAGAGTACCCACCTGGGGCATCCAGAAAGGACAGAAGGACCCTCAAAAGGCTGGCTGGAAGCTTCTTCATGAGCGGTGATACACTCTATAAGAGAAACTTTGACATGGTCTTGCTCCGATGCGTAGACAGACCAGAAACAAACATGCTGATAAAAGAAATTCACGAAGGATCCTTTGGCACTCATGCCAACAGACACACAATGGCGAGAAAAATTCTAAGAGCAGGGTACTACTGGTTGACCATGGAATCCGACTACTACAAGTACATGAGGAAGTGTCACAAGTGTCAGATATAGTCAGGCAAAATCCATGTACCGCCAACACATCTCAATGTTCTTTCTTCCCCATGGCCTTTTTCCATATGGGGAATCGACATGATCGAACCTAAGGCTTCAAACGGACATCGGTTCATCCTGGTAGCCATTGATTACTTCACCAAGTGGGTCGAAGCAGCGTCATACGCCAATGTAACCTGACAAGTGGTGGTCTGATTCGTCAAAAACAATATCATCTATCGTTATGGTGTTCCAAGCCAGATCATTACTGATAATGGATCCAACTTGAATAACAAGATAATGAAAGAGTTATGCGCTGATTTCAAGATCGAACACCATAACTCATCTCCCTACCGACCCAAGATGAACGGAGCGGTAGAAGCGGCTCACAAGAACATCAAGAAGATTGTTAAAAAGATGGTTGTAACCTATAAAGATTGGCACGAGATGCTACCCTTTGCTCTTCACGGTTATCGTACATCTTTCTGCACTTCAACAAGGGCAACCCCTTTCTCTGTAGTATATGGCATGGAGGCAGTGCTCCCCGTAGAAGTAGAGATCCCATCAATCCGGATATTGATGGAAGTTAAGCTAACAGAAGCTGAATGGTGTCAAAGTCGACACGATGAACTGAATCTGATCGAAGAAAAATGAATAACTGCACTATGCCATGGTCAGTTGTATCAACAGAGAATGAAGAAGGTGTTTGATAAAAAGATCCGACCTCGCGTCTTCAGGAAATGAGACCTCGTGCTCAAAAAGATACAATCATTCCACACTGATTCGCGGGGAAAATGGACTACGAATTATGACGGCCCCTATGTGGTCAAGAAAGCTTTCTCAGGCGGCGCCTTGAGACTCGCAACCATGGATGGAGAGGAGTTTGTCTACCCCACGAATGTTGATGTAGTCAAGAAATACTTCGCCTAAAATAAAAAAAAAAGAATAATAATAAAACGTCTCGGTGGATTGAAAACCCGAAAGGGAGGTCCAGGCAAAAATTAGAGACACAATAAAAAATCATCCCGGTGGATTGGAAATCTCAAAGTACAATCCAGGCAAAAATTAGGGATTAATGGCAAGTAACTATGTCTGATCAGTTCAACTCCTCAGCAGTCATGCCATCCATCAGGAAAACTCCAGTCAAGGTCATCTTCGACAGAAGCTCAGGATGTCCAGAATTTAAAGTTGGTAGAAGGATAACGGTCGTTATGTTTTAATGTAGCCCTTTTCCCTTAAATTACCATTTTCTAAACTTTGTAAATACTCCATGGAATCACGCGCTTGGCTTATTTCCATCCTATCAATAAAATTTGAGCCCTTGTGCTTTTGTTTGCAGTTCTTATTTATTTTAGCTTTACAGAACGACATTTTAACATGATTAACGATTCTTGAAATAAAAAAAAATGAATTTACTTGTCAAACTTTTTCTGCTTTTAAAATAAAGATGGCAATTTCTTTTGATTGTTGAACATCGAAAGAACATCGATCGTTTCTCCAGAAGTAATCGAGCTTCAAAGTGCAGAATCAAAGTACTCATTCTAAGCCAGTACACCTAAATGAAGGATCAACTGTGTCAGGGACCAGGTTTCGTCTGACACCCTCGACAGAGTTCTCATCTCCTAAGCCTGACCAACGTAGCTCCCAAAAGGGACTATCCCTCCTAAGCAAGGCATTGCTATTTTCTGAACCAACGATACTTTTCATCTCCCGCTGTGGCCGAGTATCTAGTCGTGTTCATCCACTAGTCTGTATGTCGTGTCAGTTTTGTCAGCATACACATACATACATTATGCATTATTGATTTACATTCATATTCATATTGCATCACTATCACTCTAGTCGGTCTTGTTCCCTAGTGATAAGCATATTTTCAACCGAGTTGTCAGTTCTTTCCTCTTCGGGAAAGGTGGCGTCTGACCAACTGCTCCTCCACTTTGCTGTTGAATTGAAGTGCGTCCCTTGACCACTTTGATAACTTGAACCTCTGAAAGGCCAGAGAACCTTCAGCCAACGTCACTCTTCGCCATTGAAGATGATGTCTTCGTTTTCCCGGATTAAGGAAAATCCCCAGAGAAAGCCTCTTAATCAGAGATTCAGCAATGCAACCATTTTTCTATGAAAAATTTCGCTGACGAAATGGTCATTAGCACCTCAAAATTGGATCACATCATATGGCATTTCTCCGAGAAGATCCTGAGAAAAGTATGATGTAGTAACCCCAAGCGAAAGCAGTCTCTCAAGAGACTCGTTTCCCCCCAGTAGAGTCGATAAATGGCGTCTCCCACGGAGAAGTTTGCGCACCTCTACAGCTCAGACGAATGGGTTCTCCAGCAAGTCTGACGTTAAAAGTTTTCATATCAAATGGCATCTCCCCGGGAAAATTCGGCCACAAGTTTGAGGAAAACCGCTATAAATAACGTCCCTTGTCAAGAAAGTTTATTGACAAAAGAAACTTAGACCAGTTCTTTGGTAGGAAACCAGGATCGAGGGGAAGTTTACGTCAGAAACTTAGACCAGTTCCTTCGTAGGAAACCAGGATTGAGGGGAAGTTTACATTAGAAACTTAGACCAGTTCCTTGGCTGAAGGCCAGGATCGAGGGGAAGTTTATATCAAAAATGCAGACCAGTTCCTTGGCTGAAGACCAGGATCGAGGGGAAGTTCATTTCAGCAACTGAGACCAGTTCCTTGGTAGGAAACCAGGATCGAGGGGAAGTTCATTTCAACAACTGAGACCAGTTCCTTGGTAGGAAACCAAGATCAAGGGGAAGTTTATTTCAGCAACTAAGACCAGTTCCTCGGTAGGAAACCAGGATCGAGGGGAAGTTTCTACCTTTTCTAAGCATCATTGCTTAGCAAAAGAAGAGGAATATGTAAAATACCATTCATAACGACCATCAAAATTTTGGGTATTCCGATATTTAATCATATTGCACCCCGAATGCCCGAATACCTTCGCCATTTACACCTTCGGGTCCAAGAAGATTAAATAGAGGCATCTGTCATACCCCAAATTTTGACCACTAAGATTTCCCATCATTGGGAAAATCATCATCACAATATGGATGAACCATCATGCCTCATCAGTATCCCCAAAGATGGGTGAGCATTCACTACAATCAGAATTAGGGTTTCAAGCCCTCTCAGAGTTCTTAGACAAAGGATCAATCAAGGAATGACATAATCTTCAACTTGTCTAATCTCTCAAACATCCACAAAGGATCAAGAGGACTCCCACATCAAGAATCAAGCATAAAGATGCAACATTTCTAGTGGATCAAGCCTCAAGTTCATCTAATACAAAGTCAACTAACGCAGAAAGTCAAAGTTTGACTTTTGGTCAACTACGAGCTTCATAAACCATTACTCAAGAAAATATGATGGATGATTGCACTTGATTAAATTTAAATCAATAAATCATGCAAAATTGCAAAATTGATTAAATTGAAGGAGACTTAGAAATTTTTTCTAAGTTAAAATCATGCTCAAGTGCACAACTTTTCAAGGTTGTAACTATTGATCCAAGCATCCATTGATTTTGCGTAAGGGCTAATTTTAAAGAGGGTATTTGATACTTCAATATTTTAGAAGGAATCAACTCAAAATATCATAAAGATTGAAAGATATAAGTGATCAAAGTTGGGAATTCTTAATGTCAGATGTTCCGACATTTCGTAGGACATCATTAATTATTTTTCCAGCAAGAAAGTCCCAACTTTAAGGACGTTTTTCTCCATGATCCAAGTTGATTCAAGCCATGTCATGAACATGAAAGTTGAAGTACGTCATCTCACCTTTCCAGAAAGTCATAGAAAGGCCATTTATCATTCTCGAGCAGAAAGTTATGATCTCTGCAAAAGGCATTGATAAAACAGAATTTTTAAGACAGCTTTTAGGACAGACTTGATCACACAAGTTCATGGTCATTTTTGACAACTTTACAAGTCTTATCTTCACAAACCTTGAACATCAAAGTTGAAGTACGTCATCTCAGCTTTCCATAAAGTTGTAGAATGTCCATTTATCATACTCGAGCAGGAAGTTATGGACTTTACAGTAAGGCTTGCTGCAGCTGTTTTTTTTAGGACAGATTTTGTGCACTTTTTCTTGTGCCACACAATTTTCAAGCTTTGTCACCATGCAAGACAAGCATCAATGATGCAATTCACTTCAACTTAAAATATCATAATGGATTAAAAGATATAAGTGATTAAAGTTTGGAATTATTAATGTTCAAAGTTGTCAAATGTTTCAACATTTTATAGGACATCATTAATATTTTTCCAGCAAGAGTGTCCCAACTTCAAGGACGTTTTTCTCCACGGTCCAAGTTGATTCAAGAAAAACCCTGAACATCAAAGTTGAAGTATGTCATCTCAGCTTTCCAGAAAGTCCTGGAACAACCATTTATCATTCTTGAGCAAGAAGTTATGGATTTTACAACAAGGATTGTTGCAGCTGATTTTTTAAGATAGGTTTCAGGACAGATTTGCACATTTCTTCTGTCACACGAATTTTTAAGCCTTGTCATCATTATACACACCTGAGGAGGGGAGAATCAAAGGACAAGCTCTGATTCCCAAGACTCCAATTTTGGTTAGGAGCATTTAATGGATGCACCAAGGTGGCATGAACTGAGCCAAATTCTAACTGAATTTAGTCAAGACATATCCAAGAACTAGGGAACCAGCAACCTGTTCTCTAACCTCTAGTCAATGGCTAGAGGAAACTTGGATTCCTATTGATCAACATTGGCCAAACCTCTGCTGCAGTTGCCATTCACTATTTCAGCAAAAACAAACTTGCTCTACTATAAATAGAGCTCAATTGTGATCAGTTTGAGTACACCAAAGCCATCAAACTGATGCTTTCCTCAAATTCTCTCTTTCACTCCTAAAAACACCTTCTCTTGCAAGTTACTATCGGGTTTTGAGTTTGAGAGCAATTCCAACCAAACCAATCACACACACACCTCATAAACATCATATGTGTGTGATCTAAACACTCACACAACATCTGGAACATCAAATTCATCAAATCACCAGCCAATTGCTCAAGTTCTTGATAGAATTGCAGTTGAGGTACCACAACCAGTTCCAGCTCATTTCAATCCACTCTAAGCATTCAAACACACTCCTGGAGGATCAAGGAAGCTCATAGAATCTTCCTCTTGCTGCTGTAATTACATTGAAGAGGCATTGGACCTTGCTCCAATCGGTAAGTGTTCTTACACTTTGAAACTCCATATACATGCATCATTATTGATCAATTCTTGAAGCAAAAATGTAGTCGTTTATGTGTTTGTTGTGATCATCCTAGTGTTTGCACTTTAACATGTTTATATGTGGAGTTTATGTTGTTTTAAAATTAAGGTCCCGTTCTGGTTTTTTGCCTTGTGTGTTCTGTATATTAAGTTTCAGTGTGCATGAGTGATACCATTGGATTCCTTGCGAAAAATCGGTCAAGATAGGTTCTTACGGATTTTAATTTTGTTAAAAATTGAGAGAGTTATGAGTGTTGGAAGTTTGATAAAAAAGATGTTGAAAACTAAAGTTTCAGTTCTGGTTTTTGCCTCATAAGAGATGTCGAAGATGATGTTGTGACATCTTTCCTTTTTCTCTTATCTTCAAAACTCAACCAATTCTTTCAGATAGCAAAAATCATCATTTTTCAATTCTGTTTTACACACTTCTTATTCTTACTCCAAAATATTTTATTCCACAAAAAAAATCAAATTTATATTATTTATTTAATATAGTTGGTATTTTTGTGAATAAATCCCTTTTTAATTGTTTTTAAACATTTTAAAAGTGAATTCTCATCATGAAAATCAAAACCAAATGAATTTTAATTCATCTTGTGATTAAAACATCATTTTTGAAACCTCAACCAAAAATCACAAGTTGTTTATTCAAACTTATTTGGTATTTTATCATTTTTATTTTATTTTCTTTAAGAATTTACTTTTAAAAATGATGCAATTAGGGTTTCTTTGATTTTCACCCAAACAAATCTTTTTCAAACACTTTGGGCCTCTAATAGAGTGTAAGACCCAACCTTTTTGAAAGCCAAAATGATTTGGGCCTCAGATGTTGTATAAGACCCACTGTGTTTTCAAAAACCTCGGCGCGATCGCCGTTTTCAAACAAATAACCTTAGGCCTCTCCTTGAGTTGTAAGTCCCATCTCTTGTACAAAAAAAACTCTTTGGGCCTCTAATAGAGTGTAATACCCAACCCCCCTTTGAAAACCAAACATTTTTGGGCCTCAGTCATTGTATAAGTCCCAACACATTTTCAAAAATCTCGGCGCGATCGCCAGTTTAAAATAAAACCAATTGGGCCTCTCCTTGAGTTGTAAGCCCAATTATTTTTATTTAAAACATCCATGGACCTCTAATAGAGTGTACGACCCAATTCTTTTTGAAACCAAAATAATTTGGGCCTCAGTTATTGTATAAGACCCACTTCGATTTCAAAAATTCCGGCGCAATCGCCATTTCAAAACGAGAACCATCTGGGCCTACCCTCGTTTTGTAAGTCCCATTTCTTTTATTTAAAAACTTTTTTTGGGCCTCTAATAGAGTGTAAGTCCCAATCATTTTGTAAATACACCACCTTTTGGGCCTCAGTCATTGTATAAGTCCCACTGTATTTTCAAAAACAACGGCATGATCGTCGCCTTTTTAACAAAATCAACTGGGCCTCTCCTCGAGCTATAAGTCCCAATTCTTTTTCTTAAAACTCTTTGGGCCTCTAATAGAGTGTAAGACCCAAACCTTTTTTTAAACCAAAACCTTTTGGGCCTCATATATTGTATAAGTCCCTCTGTACAGTTTTCAAAACAGCGGTGCAATCATCGTTAAAAACTTGGGCCTCTCCTTGAGCTGTAAGCCCCAACAATCTTTTCAAAGCACTTTCTCCTTTGATTTTGAATATAATATTGTTATCAACGTTTTCTTTGTTGAACCACTAAGAAAACAGCATGGAAGCTCTACAACGGGTAAGTGTTTATCCGCTTTCATATGTATATAACTGTATTGTGGGGTTGCTTCACTGTAAGTCATCTTTCACATCCTTTTATATACTTGTCAAATATCAACTGTGTAATACTAGTATAGTTATTTAGAGCTTTCCCCGGTAACTACGTCTACACTAGGTAAAGCCTTGTTGGTCACTCTTAAATACAAACAAAACTAGATCCCCCGTAGGATTCCAGATACAGTCTTCCCTTCTCTTGGGGTTAAACAATATGGAACAAAGAGAAAGGCAGCATTCTCGGTGAACCCTTTCTTAGACTGTCACTATTAGAAATTGTCAAAGAGACTCTACTCCCCAGAGTTGATCTATTCTCCGTGAATAGCATCTCTTGAGTTTCTTCCTAATTCTCGAACTTTCCTGGAATGATCTCTTCTCTGTGAATTGCATTTCTTGAACTTCTCTTGGTTTGGGGACCCACAGGCTTCCTAAAAGCATCCCTGCCTCCTCTTGGGCATTGTACAAGGACCCTTCGGCTTCTTAGAAGTTCTCATGCCTTCTCTTGGGTTAAATACAAGGACCCTGACGACCTCTTAAAGGTATAAGACATAACTTAGTCATCCTTTGCTAGAGCAGTCTTTCCAGTGTCAAACCTCCGACCATTTCTAGGGTTGATACTCATCTCTTAATGCCCGTGCCTCCTCTTGGGCATTGTACAATAGATAAAACTCTAGACTTGGACAGTTTAAACCCCCTTGAGTCTCAACTACATTCTCAAGTTCCTTTCAAACATAGTAAAAAACATTGATCACTCTGAAACCCGGTCTCTCTCATGAGAGTTACTCACCGTTGGACCTGTCTATGGATCTAATCCTCAGCAGTAAGACAACCTCTTCTTGGGCTTTGTACAATGATTCTCCCCAACGGAGCTAACCTTTTTAGACTCTCATGTTGAGTATAAAAGACTCTCTTGTTGAGTCAATCTCCTTTTAGCCTCCATCTAGGGCTTCGTACGAGACACTAAAACACTCTTTTGTTGAGTATAAAAGACTCTCTTGTTGAGTCGATCTCCTTTTAGCCTCTATCTCGGGCTTCGTACGAGATAGCAAAACACTCTCTTGTTGAGTATAAAAGACTCTCTTGTTGAGTCACTTCCCTTTTAGCCTCCATCTCGGGCTTCGTACGAGACACTAAATCACTCTCTTGTTGAGTATAAAAGACTCTCTTATTGAGTCAAACCTCTTTAGCCTCCGTCTTAGGCTTCATATATGACAGATAAAAGATTCTCTTGTTGAGTCAAACATTTTTAGCCTCCGTCTTGGGCTTCATACAAGACACATATAAAACACTCTCTTGTTGAGTATAAAGGACTCTCTTGTTGAGTCAATCTCCTTTTAGCCTCCATCTCGGGCTTCGTACGAGACACTAAATCACTCTCTTGTTGAGTATAAAAGACTCTCTTGTTGAGTCAAACCTTTTTAGCCTCCGTCTTAGGCTTCATATAAGATAGATAAAAGATTCTCTTGTTGAGTCAAACTTTTTTAGCCTCCGTCTTGGGCTTCATACAAGACACATATAAAACACTCTCTTGTTGAGTATAAAGGACTCTCTTGTTGAGTCAATATCCTTTTAGCCTCCAACTCGGGCTTCGTACGAGACACTAAATCACTCTCTTGTTGAGTATAAAAGACTCTCTTGTTGAGTCAAACCTTTTTAGCCTCCGTCTTAGGCTTCATATAAGACAGATAAAAGATTCTCTTGTTGAGTCAAACCTTTTAGCCTCCATCTTGGGCTTCGTACAAAACACATAAAAGCACTCTTTTGTTGAGTCAGTCACTTGTTAGCACCCTCTTGTTGGGTCAATAGCCTCCTCTTAGGCTTTGTATAAAGAAAACCCCGGTTGAGTCAATCAACCTTTTAGCATCAAAGTCATGCCTTGCTCACAGCATACAAACATCAACAACTCCTCTTTTGAGATGACAAGTTCTCTCTCATCCAAAACCCTTTTAGCTTCACATCTTGGGCTTTGAACAAGATATAAATCACCTTTAGCTTCACATCTTGGGCTTTGAACAAGATACAACACCGAAACAACTTTTTTTCTCCCATAGAATAGGAGGAACTGCGATCGCTCTGATTTCCCAGTTTCGTTAAACGGGAATACGTAGGCATAAGATTGCAAACAATCTTAGCGAGCATACTAATCAAAAACCCAAAATCCAGTATCTCCTTCACATATCAATCAAAAGCATCAAATCTAAACACCTTATCAAAAACCTCACAAATAGTCCAAACACTGTGTTCTTGACAAAATAAACCGAAGAAGCGCCCACGTCTTAATAGCATCTGTAAACCAACAGTTTTGACTGTTTAACCTCAGTATGCAAGCAGGGTTAATTGGAGACATCTATTTCCCTTCCTTAATCAGCTTAACAGGATACAAAATGAATCGAACTGTAGTACCCGAGCGATAGTGCTTCAAGACCACAAAAATCGCGCTACAGGCAGAAAGTTGTATTTAGGTGGTTTTGAAGATATTTTGTGGGATGTCACTTTTAGAAACAATCTTTGTAACCTAGAATCATTTGGTGAAGAGAAAAACTTCGTATTTTCTTATTTTTCTTGGAATCGAAAGCTTTTATGCTTCAATCCTTGATCCTTTGAAGATTGATGCAACAAAAGCTTTATACTTTACTTGTTGAACAAGCTACCATGTCAATAGGTAGCTAAACACCTTTTGTGTCAAGATTAGAGGTAGATAATCATCTCTTTTGTATGTGTTGATCTTGATATTAGCTTATGAACATGTTGATGATAAATATATGGTGAAAAACTTTGTTTTGTATGGTTTATACTTTGTTTTGGTTCATGATTGAGAAATATGTTCTAAGACTTTATCTAGGTTTTAATCCATCAAAAAATCAAAGGCTAGAGATAGTTTTGAGAGTTAATGTTCATAAATATTGAACCTTGAATGTTATCATATTTATAGTTAAAGTGAGATATCATATAAGGATCAATATGATAAATCTCACAACTTGTGTTAGAGATAAACATGTTGAGAGATATGTGATTGTATTTATCGTTAAACAAGTTCACATGCTTTATCAAGTAAATACGTCCGAAACGGATTTTCGAACCCTAATCTTGGCATTCTTTTACCAACGCTTTAAAACTAATCCCTTTTACCGTCTTTATTAACTTTTCATGCAAACGATCAGTTACCAATCAAACAAACCCCTTGTTACTTTAAGTTTAAAATGATTCCAACTGTAGAACGATGGTAATATCCATCCAATCCCTGCGGAAACGATAACAAAAACCCACGCTAACTATATTTCAACACCTTGGAATCCCTAGTAAGAAGCTGGTTGTGCATGACTATATGGTTTTAATGGAAAAGATAGTTGGTAGAATGACCCATTGGAGCACTAGATTTCTCAGCTACGTCGGCAGAATTCAACTGTTAAAGAGCATTACCTTTGCTGTCACGAACTATTGGATGCATCCGCTGCCTTTTCTGAAGGCTGTGATCCAGAAAATTAAATATATGTGTCGTACCTTCTTGTGGACAAGCGGCACGAAGAAGAGCCCGAAAGCCCCCATTTCTTGGAAAACCATTTGCAGCCCGAAGATTCATGGGGGCCTGAACATGATTCACCTCATGGTTTGGAATCAGGCCAATATTTTTAAGCTGCTGTGGAAAATCAGTGGGAAGTCCGATAGTTTTTGGGTGAAATGGGTTCACGCCTATTATCCGAAGAATCAACCTTTGATGAAGGCTCGTGTGCACGAGAACTTCTCTTGGATTATGAAAGCTATTATGAATCAAAGAGATTGCACACAAAAACTTCGAGCTTAGGACGACATGCAACAGATGTCTAAATTCAACATGAAAGCTATATATCGGGCGTTGCATCATAGTACTCAAAAGGTGGGGTGGAGGAAAATGTTATACGAAAATCTAGCGCGACTGAGAGCCATGGTTACGTTAGGCTTTCTTGTCATGAGAGGCTTGCAAAGAAGGCAAGATTGAACCATTGGGGGCTTGTGGATGATATGAAGTGCTGCTTCTGTGAAGAGGTGGAAAGCCAACAACACCTCATATTTGAATGCAAGGCTATGAAGGAGATTTGGGAGAAAGTCTTGAATTGGATTCACATGTCAAATCAACCTAAAAGTTAGAACCAGGAATTTCTGGGGATTGTCCAGAATAGTATGGAAAAAGGTAATAGGGCTACTATCTTGAAATTGGCTGTTACAGAGTGCATCTACGAGATATGACGGTATAGAAATGACATTTTTTTTGGAAAAAAAATTAACAGTTAAAATTTTATGACAGGGTCATAGATATGATCGTGTATAGAGGGTGAAACAATAGGAAATTACGGGATTATTTGGCTAAGCTAATGCTTAACTAGTTTTCTTGTGTCAGGGTTTTTTGTAGGATATGACCCTTTTTGGGGCTGGATCCCTGCGATCGCCGTGTATAGTTGTTTCTTTTTTATTAATCAAAGGTATTTTTTGATTAAAAAAAATACAAATACAATCTTGTTTAAAATTCGAAATTACTGCAGAGACAATTTTTATTTTATTACTTCGACTTAATTAATACACTTGCTAAAAAAGTCTTATCATTCATTAAATTTAATTTATAATTAATAATATATTGAGATGAGACTTCATTACCCGTAAGAAGACTTTGTCAAACTAATTCACATGGATTTATTTGTAGAACTCAACTTATCTACTTCACCATGGCTTGCCACCAATCAAACCTTCTATTTAGTCAATATCATATAATGACCAGTGGAATGGAGACTTGAAGGGTATGGTTGAAAACAAGTTTAGTTAAGTTTTTATGACAGAGATGAGAAAGTGAGAGAAATTGAATGAGAATAAATTTGTGATGAAAAATAGTCTTCTAATTTTAGTTATCTACTATCTACCAAATACAAAGAAGTTCCTTGCACTGACAATTTTGCCCTTCCCACAAAAATAAATTGCCCTAAAAAAGGTTAAATTCGTAACTAGCAAAATCATCAAAAATCAATGCTTCCTTTTCACAAGAGAGTGCCATGTGCTTACTTCCCATTGGTCCGGAAATAAAATATTACTATTCCCTCCAAACATAGTTTACTCATCTTCCAAAAGTACCACACTAAAAACCCTTCCCCTTTCATTCTCTCTCATCCTCTGGTTCAAATTCAAATTCAAAAAACCCTTCCCCTTTCATTCTCTCTCATAAGCGGGAAATAATCTCCAATGGGTTTCAGAAAACCCTTCCTCTCTGGCTCACTCTCTCAGTCTCTCATTAACATAAGGTTCAATACCTCTCATTCTCAAAGCACATATGTATCGATTTCATCCTTTTTCTTTCCCTCTCTTCCGTTTTCTCTCACTCTCCATTTTTCTCTATTTTCCTCCACAAACCCTAAATCTTCCGCCGTCGCCGCCCTTTCTTCGTTTTCTTTGTGTTTTCGTTTACCTATATCCTTGTGTTGCAGCAAATGTAAACTGATTCCATCATGTTTCTCAGTGAAAATGTTTTTCAACCATTTTATTCGTGACACACTTTTGTTGGTATCTGATTTACATTCTATTTTGCCTTCTTCTTCTTCCCCTGTTCTACTAAGCATTTCTATGTTGACTGTTTTGATTTCGAATTCTTTTACATCTATGGTTAGTTGACGAAAATTTTAATGGTTTTTTGTTTGTTTTGTGTATATATGTTTTCCAAGGATTATCAGAGTGACAACAAATTCACTATCAACACTTATTCACCTATTTGCCAAAGATCCTATTTGCCAACATGGCCAGGTAAGCAATACTAGGAATTAATCCATAAACTGGGTAAACTTGACATTTTAGATATTATTTTGAAAGTGTTTGATGAAAGATTCAAAGATCATGGTGAGAACGGGACACTTTCCTGCAAGTGCTAGCAGACTTAATTAAAAAGAAAACATTTTTGTACCATACAATTTGTCTTACATGTTGATTTGAATTCAAATCTTAGAGATTAGTCTGTTGAGTTTTTGGCTGTTCTTTTTGTTAATATCTTGTATGAAAGGTGAAACAACTGTTTCGAGTTCCAGATCTTTGTTTGTATGTTCCTCTATTTTCTGCATTTCTCTCCTAAAACATGTTTTTCATATATTTATTTTACCACTTTAAGTATATCTGAGTTCAAAATCCCTTTTCTCAGTGTATCTTTTCCAGTAAATCTTTGTCTAAGATATATTTAAGATGTATTTGTGATGTCAATGTTGGTTTCTTGCTAACTATTTTGATGTGTTATTGTGTTTCTATTTTGTTTTTATTGGTTTTGTTTTCTTATTGATGTTGTGTGGCTAACATTTAGGGTAGCATCAACTATAGATGCCGTTTTACTTTCACTAATTTTATTCGATTGCTTTTCTTTGTCTGGTTTCATCTCCATTATAGTGTTATTAAATTAACAATATTTTTTTTGTTTGTTTTTGCAGATTTTGCAACAAAATTAAAATTGGTGTTGAAATAACTACTTTTCTGTTTAGGGTTTACTTTTATGACCTAGGTAGTTGATTGAATTGAAGCTGAAAAAAATCTTCCTGATATACTTTGCTTATGGTGGTGATGATGGCAACATCGGGTGTAGCACCTGCTTCTGGATTAAGAAAGGTAACTGCAAGTTCAGTAATTGCTGCTGATAGGTTACCTGAGGAGATTCTTTGCATGAGAATTAAGGATGATAAGGTGAATATAAATCATAAAAAAGTCTATTTCTGTGGCAAACATTCAGTAATTCCATTCTGGTTTGTTTTTTCGGTGTCCTCGTCTGTAAGCATGAGAATTCTGGTTTGATTTGTTCACTCTAAATGATATTGATTCTGCTTTCCAAAGTGTAACAAGGCTAACATACTCTCATAATCATCACCTCTCTGGTAAGCATTTAAATGTGTTAGTTTTGCTTATTATTGGCTGACCGAGTTTGTTTGGGCAAACTATGTAGTTTTGTATCAGTGTTTAATGAACTACTACTCTATTTCAAAGTTGGTTGTAGTCATGTTGAAGTTATGTTGTTAGTTGGCAACAACTGGACAGGGGCAATTGGTTACATTCACTTTTATTTTGTGAAGTTTTGCATACCTTGGTAGAAATAGACCAATAGTTCCTATAAATGACATTTTTGTGAGCCTTAAAAGTTTTTACAATGTAAATTTTGGGATCATGTTTCCAATGCAAATTTTGCTGATTACAAGTTATATTATGCCCACCAATGATTTTGGGTCTGTTGCTAACGTTAGAACTATTAAATATATGCATCCTCCATCTCAAAAAATTCTGGTACTTTCAGTGTTTTTTAGGAGCCAGTTAGATATTAAAAAACCTTATTTATGTGTCAAAAGTTTTAATGTTTAGTATTAATATGTCAAAAGTTTGAAGGCCACTAGCCATTTCTAAGAGTCTACAAAATTTGTAGCTGCTAATATTAATATTGCAACACAGTTTGTTGTCGTTGTTTCACGGGACACTTTCATCGTATGCCATGTGCTGCAAATTCAATTCGTATCGACGAAGTTTACAGGTAAGCTTTAGTTATGTTTATACCTCTTATGTATATACCTCTTAGATTATTATGATATTGTTTTTGAATGTTGGTTGGATCTCATGTTATTTGATGGAAAAATAGTTGGCGAGGTAATGTTTAAAGGGAAAACCAGTCCGTCGACAAGTTAGGAGTATTTTCCTCGCTTTCCAAATCAAGTATGTAGTTTTTTGATGGAGAATTGATGAAGATTGAAGATTTGCCTTTGGAGTTCTTTTAGTTTATGGTTAGGATTCTGTTAGAGAAAATTCCTTTCTGTTATGTTAGTTTTGATTGAAAAAACTGTTATGAGTTTGAACTGCTGTTGTCAATTGCTCTTTCTGCTATTTTTCCTGATATGTATTTTTATTTCCACTGAATTTTCTGTTGAGGATTTTTATTGAAGTGAAAATAAAATTCTGTTATGGACTTCTGTTTTTGTTATTTCTGTTGAATTGGATCAGTGAAGTATTTCTGTTATAATGAAATCTCTTTACTGATATCAAGTCTCTTTTTTGTGACACTGCTATAGCTTCTTTTTCACCTGCTAAAACTCCTGCTATGTATTTTTATTTTGGGCCACCTAATGGGCAAGCTTTGTTTAACATCTCCACAACTCTGTCCAACTTTTGATATTTTCCATAGACACTTATCATAGTATTATATGTTTGAATTGATGGAGTGATGCCATTGGTACACTTGAGCTCAAAAATACTAGATGCAAAATGCAATTTTCCTGCTTCAAGCATGGGTTTGATAAACGCATTGTAAGCAACAATATCAAGTTTTACGTTTCCTTCAAGGCTCTGAGAGATAAAATTCTCGGCTTCCCGATGTTTTCCTTGATTTGTCAAAGCATTTATAGCAATGCTAATAACAACAGCACCTAAATCATGTCCTTCTTCTATTGCTTGCTCATATAACAAATATGCTTTGTCTTGTATCACTTGTCTTGGACATTTGAAAAAATATGGCTTTTACTTGGATAATGAAAATAAATAAATATTACTCTCAATATTTATATTATAATTTTTTATGATACATTCTCCATTTAAAATAAATGTGTTTTTTACTTATAAATTTCAAAATATTATTTTTACAATATCAAAAAAATTTACCCGTGCGGAAGCACAGGTATTTTACTAGTTAACATAGATAATAATGAAATTGAAAGTTTATAATATTTGCATTGATTTAAGCAATGAAATGATAAGTCAACATTATATAAAGACATGATAAGAAATATTTAAAATTAATAATAAAATATATCTTAAATGTTTATAATTTAGACACATAATGAAAATTTTAGTCTATTTATAAATATTTATAAACCAAAACAGTCTGAACTTTGATTAAATATGAACAAAAACATTGTCTTTCTAAACATTTTTCACGGAATAACTCAGAATTGAATGCTTAGTAGGACTAAAAGAAAAATTATATATTGTATTTATATTAATTTTAATATTAATCAGTTTTACATAATTTAAAATAAAATTACTAAAATATGATTCATCTTTTGACGTGATATATATAGTGGAGATTATGTGTCAGTTTTTTTTTTCTCTCCTCCATCATTTATTTTAATAATGAAGAAGAGAGAAAAATAAAAACCACACATAATCTCCACCATTTATTTTAAAATCTAATGATTCAGATTCATTTTCATATTCTTATGTAAAAATAACATTCTCATATGATATGAGCCCATATATATATATATATATATATTGATAACTAAAAAGTCATTTAATAACATTCAATTTTATTATATTTAATTATTTATTAAATAATAAATATAGTTGTTTTAATTTTTTGTAATTTGTAAATAAGAATTCACCACTTTTGATTTTGTGTCAATATCAAAACTTTCTTAAGAGGGGTGTATTAAATGCTCCATGACCACCTATATTGTTTTAGGTTTATGCCAATGTTTCATTTTCATATTGATGTTATAGTTAAAAGAAATGTCATGTTAAATTAATTTTGTTGGTATTTATGTGGAGAAAATTTTACGTCATACCCTGCATTTATTCTCATACTCCTATGAATTAAAATATTGGACCAAAATATCCTTATATAAATATCTAAAATTTCAAAATTTTCATTTTTTTCGCATTTCATTTCAGATACCGTGAAAAAAATTTACATTGTCGTTTGACTTCCGGAAAACACGAGACTGAGACTTCCGGTTCAATATTTTTCAACACCGGAGAACTAAAGTGTAAGTTATCTGGTTTGATATTTTTGCTCGCGATATGATTTTTGCAACTTATGTAAAATGTATATCCCACACATAAAAAACCGTTGCCTAGTATTTTAGGCAACGTTTTATTTATTTTACAGCCACATTTTTTTCAACTTATAAAAAATTGTATATCTCACATGTAACGCCCCGGTTTTTTTTTGTTAGATTTATTTAATCAAGTCGATTTAATTATTTTTTGTCTTTATATTATTTTATTCTTGGTTATTATGTTTTATCGCGTTTTGGGAACGTTTGCGAGAAAATTGAGTGTAGGGGTATTTTGGTCTTTTTGGCTTGGGTAGATATTGTTTTTCATTTATAATAGAACATAGAAAGAAGAGAGAGAGAAAAATAGAAAGAAAAAGAAGAGAAGAGAAAAGGAGAGTGAGAAGAAGAAAAAGAGGAAAAACTTGGAGTGTAAGAAACCGATTCAACCGACACTTTGAAGCACGATTAATCGGGTAAGGGTGTGAAACTCGGTTATGCTATGTTTGTGTATGATTATGTATGTGTTTGTTGATTTTTCCTAGCTTTTCAATTCTAGGTCGAATGAGAGCAAACGATAGGAATCGATGTTTTCGCGGTTGAAATTCGGTATAAATGTGGTAGAATACTTGTTGTTATGATTGGAATATGTTCTGATTGTTATGTTTTGGTTTGGATGTGTTTTGGTGGGGAAATGGCAATTTAGGATGAGTAACGGCGCTGCTGCGAATCCCAGAATTCGCAGGTTCGCAGTGCGAACAGCAGCGAAGAGGAAAGCGAAGGCTCGCCAGAGCTTCGCAGTGTGAATGGGTGGGCGAATGCTCGCCAGCAGTTCGCAAAGCGAACTTTATGCTGTTTTTTCTCTGCCACGGTTCGCTGGAGCTTCGAACGGCGAATGAGGAAAGCGAATGCTCGCTAGGAGCTTCGCATAGCGAACATGACAAATTGTTCCGTTTTGTTTTCTTCATAACTTTTGATCTGTAACTCGGATTGAGGCGCGGTTGGGTGCGTTGGGAAGCTAATGAGATGTTCTTTCTTATAGGAATGGTTTTGAGATTGGTTGGCCGATTTAATTGTGTCGTGAATTTAGAAATGTGTCATTTTGTCGACTTTTACCATCTTAATTGTGTGTATTTGACGTGTTATCATGCGATACGCTTTTGATATATAACGTATAGCTTGTGTGCTGTTATATGATGTGAGTGCATGTGATGAAATGTGGTGATGATGGTTTGTGGCCTAAGGGCAAGTAAATGCATTGTGTTATATTTGAGTGTATATGCATGATTATGGATGTTGGAATGGTTTACATGGTTGTTTATGTGTATGCATTTGATTGTCATGAGTCATTGTATTCCAAGCATCATGATATGCATTATTGTGATGTCGTGTGCCCTAGTGGGTGTGAGCGACGAAACGATTCCCCAGGGGATCTGCTGTAACGGTCGTGTGCCTTATACAAAGAGGACCAAAAATGACGTTATGGACGATCGTGTGCCTTATACAAAGAGGACCGAAAGCGATCGGATCGTGTGCCTTATACAAAGAGGACCAAAAGCGATCCATAAACGTCGTGTGCCTTATACAAAGAGGACCGAAAGCAACGGGGAACATCGTTTGCCCGACGGGGAGTTACACTAAGTAACAAGCGATGATTCCAATAATTCCTGGGTGAATTAATGATGAGATGATGGATGGAACGGTACCCCATTGCATTGCATAGAGTCGTTGTGTCGGTCTCTGTGCATTTGAATAAATCATGAATGGATTGATTATGTGTGGGATTTGTGAATGAAATTGATGAGTTGATATATACACATGTTAGTGATAAATGTATTGAGCATGATTGATATGCCTTTGTGGTGGATGTATGAGATAAGAATTATGTTGTTTTGTGTTTGAATTATGGTATATGTTGTGGTGAGAATGTTGTTGTGTGCGTATTTCCTGTTATTACATAATTGTATGCAACTATATTATAATTGTGTTTCTCACCCTTCTGCTGTTTTGAATGCTCTATGAGGCATTGCAGATTAGATGCTAGAGGTCTTTTTGTGAAGATTAGGTCTTCATTCTTTTGTCGGTCGGCTCTGATATATAGCACCGGGTAGTCGGGGAGATCGTTATGTGACATTATGTATATATATATCTTTTTGGATTTGACATGTATGACTCTGTATAAGACAGATAAACTTCTATGTTTATATATATATATGAGATTTTAGTTGCAGATTTTCCGCTTTTATTCTGTATCTGAATTGTGGGTGTTAGGAACTGAGTTCCTCTGTTTATGTTTGCTACCTGATTGTTGCATATCTATTTGAGCAGGTTATTGTATTTCATCATTTTGATGTGACGCTCCCGTCTATGCCATGAATGTTTTTAATTATACTCTGATTATCTGTTATCGCTTTAATTAATTGGGGGTATAGATTGGGGGTGTTACATCACACATGAAAAATCGTTGCCTAGTACTTTAGGAAACGATTTTATTTACTATAGGCCACGGTTTTTTCTTGTTGTGTAAACTTAAGTTATTCGATGAAGAAAAGTTACATATCGGAAAACTTGATTGCAAGTTATCCGGTGAATAAAAATTACACACCGAAAAACTTGATGGCAAGTTATTTGGTGAAGAAAAAATACACTCCGAAAAACTTGATTGCAAGTTATTCGGTGAAGAAAAATTATACTCCGGAAAACTTGATTACAAGTTATTTGGTGAAGAAAAAATACACTATGGAAAACTTGATTGCAAGTTATCCGGTGAAGAAAAATTACACTCTGGAAAACTCGATTACAAGTTATTTGGTGTAGAAAAAATAGACTTCGGAAAACTTGATTGCAAGTTATCCGGTGAAGAAAAATTATACTCCAGAAAACTTGATTATAAATTATTTGTTGAAGGAAAAATACATTTCAAAAAAAAAAAAAAATTATTTAATAAATAAAAAGGGTAGAATTGGAATACTTTAAAAAATGTAGGGATAGAGGGATAATTTTATGAGTATGAGGTAAAATTTTCAAAATCTAGTTGTTAATTGAAGTATACTGAAGTTGAAGAGTAATTATCGTAAGCACAATAAACAAAGGATAGTGGTTGTTTTGATGATGATGAGAACATAGGAGATGAAGAAATGGAGGAGACAAAGAGAATTAAGAAAAGAAGAAGAAGAGAGGGTGTGTATATTGTATGAATTGGGTGCACTTTTCTGGGATTAGATACTTGGATAGTGAAACAATACATTATACAATGAAAAAAAAAATGATTCACTTATGAATCTTGTAATACCCCGTATTATCTAAATGCTCAATTGGATATCAGATGAGATCAGATAAATATCTATGTGCTTTATCTTTGATTAATTGGAATAACGGAGTATCCTAAGTGCTCTAAGTATAGTCAATTGGGATCAATAGAGCAACTTGAGAACTCTAAAGAGATCAATTATTTTATTAAAGAGATGGATTAATATTTAGTAGTTCAAGAAAGTATTTTAAGGTAACACTAATAATTGATCAATTGGCGTTAGAAGACAAAATATCAATTGGAGATAGTTACCCTATTGGATTTATATTATATAATAAGTATTATATATATATTTATAAGAAGAAGAAGAAGTTAGTAAAGAAGAGAGAAAGAAGAGAAAGAAGGGGAAGAAGAAGAAAAGCTTGGATCATCATCATCAAAGCCTTGTTTCATCATCAATCTTCTCCTACAAGGTGAGTTCCATTAGTTAGAAACTTTGGGGTAGAAATTGGTGGAAAACAAATTGGGGTTTTAGGGTTTGATGTGAAATAACATGCTATATGTGTTAAATCGATGAAATGCATGTCTAAATGTGTTAATCTATGTGTAATTGAGTTATTGGATGCATTAGGATCATATGGGTTGAGGTATTTGGCCATTTTTAGGTCCCAAACACGTTTTGGAGAAATTCTGGTTCGTCCAGATTCGCCAGGCGAGTAGGTGGCGAGTCTGTTTCGCCAGGGATTCGCCAGGGGAATTTGCCTGGAGGCAGCAAAATGCTGTTTTCGTGTTTTCGTCGTAACTTGAGAACCGTAACTCCGATTGACGCACGGTCAGAAGCGTTGGAAAGCTAATTTTATGCTCTTTGTGATGGTGAGGTAGAAACATGGCTATATGCTATGTATTGATAAGATAAACATAGAAATGTAGTGTATGTACTTTTGTTTCCACCGAAAACTCAAGGATCGGGAATCCGATTGATACGAGTCCAAAGCGATTGGAAAGATAATCCCATAGGGGATTGAATGGTGTGTTAGACCATGAGTTAACCAAGGATGCTTGGTAGAGAATATTAATGGCTTGTATGCCTTGAAATGTTTGTGAATTACTATATTGATTATGTTTAACAGGTTATGCTTATATATTGATTATGGCTTGCTAAATGGCTTGAGGTGATCACTTGTTATGTCTTCCTTGTATATGTGTTGGATATAATGCATTATGTTGATAAATGCTATGATGTGATCATTGCCGTGCTTGTTCCCGTTCGTTCCGGTTGAACGTTCGGATGTGCTGTGATGGGATGTGATATGATTGTGATGTATGCTTGAATCGGAGTAGGCCTAAGCTACTAGGTGGTGTTTCACCTGAGTTCCGGACTTGGTCCGATGGATACCGGACTTGTTCCGAAGAATACCGTTGCGATGAGTTTGTGGGGGTCTTATAGGGCGTTTACCCACTTGCCGTTAACTCATCTGCGTGCTCGGTATACACCTTAGCTACCGTTGCGATGTGCTTATGAAGGTCCACTAGGACGTATTCCTCACTTGCCGTTAACACATCGGCGTGATCGGTATGGTGGGGTTGTGATGCCATGAAGGCAATATCGCTCCGTTACTCACCTCTAGTGGTGTCATGTAGGCAATACCACTAGGCTTTCTCCCGGTGGGCTTGTGCAGTCATGTAGGCGTTCTTGCACTTGCTGATACACACATGCGTATTGATGATGGATGGATGGGCTCCGCGGCCACTTAGGCGTGTATCACTTCGGACTCATCTGACTCATCGTGCTATGTGCTTGTGCTAGTCTCTTGACGTAGGCACTTGGTTACTCATCGAGGGTGTGTTATACTGTGGCCTATGTAGACAGGTTGATACTACTTCTGGATTCCTCGTACATGAGTACGGGTCTGCATGTTTGGTTGTTTGTGTACTTGTTGTTATTTCATTGGTCAGTCAAGGGACTGCCAATGAGGATATTACCCATTGTTGTGTATTTGCCCCAGACCGTGAGTAAACCCCGGATCCACGGTGGATCCGTTTGATTGCATGTACCCTGTAGAGCCGAGGGAACCCATAAGATAGGGGAACTCACTAAGATTATTATCTCACCCCAATATTGTTGTTATTTTTCAGGTGTGATTTGCAGGTTTGTTTTACAAGTGGAGAAATGCCTGGATGTTTCAAGAGAAGCTCAGTATTAGTTTTTCCGCTGTGTATTTTATTGTTCTTATACAATGAGGAATATTGTATAATGTTCTTAGTTTTTATTATTTTTGGCTAGTTTCCATGACTTGTGCCATGTGTTGTATTCATGTTTTAGAAATGGACAAGTATGTGAACTATGCCATTAGGCACTTTTGATGTGTCAGTACCAAATAGAATGCGTGTATTGTATTATTCTAGATATATATTATACAGGGCATTACAGTTGGTATCAGAGCAGGTCGTGTCCTCGACCTAGCCTTGAAACATCATAAGTAAATCTATTCCTGCCTCTTAAGTGTGTCTTGCCATCATGAAACTTAACATCATACTATGTAGTGTTGGCCTGATCAACCTAATGCTATATATGTGATAGGTAGAATCATGTTTGAGCGACCACGAGGACTCCGAAGTTGTGTCGAAACTTGTACTGTGAGAATAGGCTCAAGCCAAGAGTAAGTGGTATGGAGTTTTGATCAGCTCAGTTGAGGTCTTAGTAGAAGTTGTGCTTTGGGTAGCATGGAATTTAAGAGTGTTGTGCTGTTCAAGAAATCCTTTGGAATTTATGGAGTCTGAAAGTTAAGAATCTCTAGCGGATGATTGCTTTAAGTATTGTGGAATATGTAAAGTCGCTCATAGATCTGGATTGACTACTGGTATAGTTAAAGGTTTCAAGTAATCTCATTCCGAGGAAAAGAAAAGTTGTTTGGTGAAACGAGTGACGTAAGTTCCGGAAGTGAGGTAAGTATTGGCGCTACAGTTTCTAAGGTCACTATGGTATCTTGAATGGGCGAGAGTACCTTAAGGAATGTTTTCGGAATAATTTCTTCCAATTGGTTTAAGATTTGAAGGTTAAGGACGTTCGGCTTTTATGCAAACCCAAAGTAGTAGAGAAGTGTGAGAAGGAACACGATGATGTGTTTGCATGCTTCAAGTGAAATAAGGATGTGTCGGATGAAGACTGTGTGATGAATTGAGTATATTCAGTGATGTAGAGAGATTAAGTTCGAGATATTTCATCGGGATTTTTCTGTATTCGATAAGAGACCAAGTTGGAAATTGAAGATGTTTGGTTTGGAAAAGTTGGATTTTTGAGGCTGGGGAACCATGAGAAACGCAGCAGAAAATTCTGCTTCTGGTGTAATTCGCCAGGCGAATCAGGAAATCGCCAGGCGAATGGGGTCTCGCCGCAGGTTCGCCAGGCGAAGAGCTGGCGAAGAGGAATTCGCCAGGCGAATTACTTAGTCGCCAGGCGAAAATGTAGAAACATAACTTGTGTAGCTACTGGAACTTTTGGGATTTTATGGAATGAGGATTCGCCGCATGTTCGCCAGGCGAAGTGCTGGCGAAGGGGGATTCGCCAGGAGAAATTCTTAACCGCCAGGCGAATCTGTCAGTTTTTGAATAATTTTTCCTTCCTTCAAAACTTCATATCTTTTGGCTCGGGTGTCCGATTTAAGCGTTCTTTATATCGATATGAAGCTACGAAAGTGTTCTACACCGTGGAAAATGAAATATTGTTTATGAGGTGGATTTTATCCGGTTATGTGGAATGAACAGGAGAAAGTTACACCTTGGTCTTAAGAACAAGCGTAGTAGTGGCATCGTGGTTGCAATTGTACATAATGGATTCTCATTCTTGAGACAAAGGTGATGAGATGTACTCTGTGGGACAGTGAATGTGTGTTTTAAGAAGCAAGTTTATGGTAAAATACGAGAAGCGAATTAGGAATTATTACGGACTAAGTGTAAATCATGGAACAGTTTACACCGGAGAAGTTTTGTGGATAGTTGATGAGAATTGTCGGTTGCGAATCTTGCGTTAGGTAATATGGTGCCAGTGGGATCTTCAATGGATAGTGAAGGGTAAGGAATTCCCGGTTAATGTGTTCGAAGTGATGGAAAGGTTCTACAAGAGGATGCATTACCCCGATCTACTTTCAAGTATAGAGAAACTTCTGTATTTGTGAATAATCGGAATTTACGGAATCTACTTTTTTTTGGACTAAGAACGTTGTTGTTTTA
This sequence comes from Lathyrus tuberosus, assembly GCA_022829125.1. Lineage (NCBI taxonomy): Eukaryota > Viridiplantae > Streptophyta > Magnoliopsida > Fabales > Fabaceae > Lathyrus > Lathyrus tuberosus. Next base: position 413,556 of record JALAZF010000727.1, on the reverse strand, counting down.
ATTCTCACCAAGGAATTCAAGTGAGAGAACAAGGTTATATGTTTGATATGAGATGTCCATCGCTTTGTGGTACCGTATAATGGTTGTGTGTTGGATTTTGCTTATGGACGAATCAATTATGAGTGTGATGACTTTTGAATTATAAGAAATTAGTTTTCAACTTCTGCAGTAGTGTTAACCGACTAACGTAATGGAGTTAACCGTTTAACCTCAGACGGATTTGCGTTTTGAAATTGGAATTTCTGGAAGGGTGTTGTGTAATGGACCGTTGGTTCAAACGACGAAAGAGTTGGACTTTTTGGAAAAGTAATCTTGTGAATTGGTGAGTAGTACGGAAACTCAAAATTACGTTTTGGATGGTTTAAGTTTTATAATGGTGACTCGCGAATGTTTTAAGTTCTGTAATGGTGCTACATTGTCATTAGTTGAGATTTTGTGGCGACAGAAACCTTGAGTAAGTCGGAAGACCATAAGAATACTCTATTTGTAATGTGGTAACCAGAACCGGGGGTTGTTAAACTATTTTGGTTATATTGGTTCAAGTTTAGAATGAATTTGGAATGGTTTATGTTGTGATAGTAACAGTGTAACTCCTGCACCTTTATCGTCTAGAGAGTGTTGGACAGATGTTAAGATATTGTGTGTTGGCGGGGGAATAGTTCTACCAGGGGACGTCAGTAAATTTTTGATGTCGTTGGTTAGTAAGGATCCCAGTGGGTAAATGTGTTTCTCCGTGAACTGTTGGCTACTTGGTAGTGCTTCAGAATTGGTGGTATTCCATTATTAGAATTGGAGTTGCGCAGTGGAAGTGACCGATTAAAGAGTTAAATCAGAATAATGGGAATTTGGAAGATTGTTACTTATACGTATGGAAATAAGAAGAACTTATCCTAAGCATGTTATCTTGGTGTAATGAGTACAAGTGAGACTGGTAAGAAGTCGTTCGACTGTCTATGAAGTGGTTTGAAACGTTGAAGGATTTATAAAGGATAGTGTCGGTAATTACATAGAGGAAAGGATTCACCAATTGCCTCATGAGAATTTGATGAGTGTTTGTTATCCTGAATCAAGATAAGGTGTTACGGTCTTGTTGTGACTCAGTAGAGGAATGTAGAATGGTACATTTTTTCCGAAGTAAGATGCGACAAGGTGTTTGGATGGAACAACAGATGAGTTTTAGAAAACGCAAAGTTCGAAATTAACCCAATATTGGAATAAGAGTATAACTAAGGAAACGAAGTTTGATAATTCGTGAAAGTAAGGATTTTGGTCTATGAAGTCAAGTTAGAATTGGATTGCGTTAGATTTTGAACGGAAGTAAAGATGAAGCATGGATCTAAGACAAAGATGCAAGTTATAGTTTTGTCAAGTAGAGGAAATTCGGGGGCGAATTTCAATTTAAGGGGGGGAGAATGTAATACCTCGTATTATCTAAATGCTCAATTGGATATCAGATGAGATCAGATAAATATCTATGTGCTTTATCTTTGATTAATTGGAATAACGGAGTATCCTAAGTGCTCTAAGTATAGTCAATTGGGATCAATAGAGCAACTTGAGAACTCTAAAGAGATCAATTATTTTATTAAAGAGATGGATTAATATTTAGTAGTTCAAGAAAGTATTTTAAGGTAACACTAATAATTGATCAATTGGCGTTAGAAGACAAAATATCAATTGGAGATAGTTACCCTATTGGATTTATATTATATAATAAGTATTATATATATATTTATAAGAAGAAGAAGAAGTTAGTAAAGAAGAGAGAAAGAAGAGAAAGAAGGGGAAGAAGAAGAAAAGCTTGGATCATCATCATCAAAGCCTTGTTTCATCATCAATCTTCTCCTACAAGGTGAGTTCCATTAGTTAGAAACTTTGGGGTAGAAATTGGTGGAAAACAAATTGGGGTTTTAGGGTTTGATGTGAAATAACATGCTATATGTGTTAAATCGATGAAATGCATGTCTAAATGTGTTAATCTATGTGTAATTGAGTTATTGGATGCATTAGGATCATATGGGTTGAGGTATTTGGCCATTTTTAGGTCCCAAACACGTTTTGGAGAAATTCTGGTTCATCCAGATTCGCCAGGCGAGTAGGTGGCGAGTCTGTTTCGCCAGGGATTCGCCAGGCGAATTTGCCTGGAGGCAGCAAAATGCTGTTTTTGTGTTTTCGTCGTAACTTGGGAACCGTAACTCCGATTGACGCACGGTCGGAAGCGTTGGAAAGCTAATTTTATGCTCTTTGTGATGGTGAGGTAGAAACATGGCTATATGCTATGGATTGATAAGATAAACATAGAAATGTAGTGTATGTACTTTTGTTTCCACCGAAAACTCAAGGATCGGGAATCCGATTGATACGAGTCCAAAGCGATTGGAAAGATAATCCCATAGGGGATTGAATGGTGTGTTAGACCATGAGTTAACCAAGGATGCTTGGTAGAGAATATTAATGGCTTGTATGCCTTGAAATGTTTGTGAATTACTATATTGATTATGTTTAACAGGTTATGCTTATATATTGATTATGGCTTGCTAAATGGCTTGAGGTGATCACTTGTTATGTCTTCCTTGTATATGTGTTGGATATAATGCATTATGTTGATAAATGCTATGATGTGATCATTGCCGTGCTTGTTCCCGTTCGTTCCGGTTGAACGTTCGGATGTGCTGTGATGGGATGTGATATGATTGTGATGTATGCTTGAATCGGAGTAGGCCTAAGCTACTAGGTGGTGTTTCACCTGAGTTCCGGACTTGGTCCGATGGATACCAGATTTGTTCCGAAGAATACCGTTGCGATGAGCTTGTGGGGGTCTTATAGGGCGTTTACCCACTTGCCGTTAACTCATCTGCGTGCTCGGTATACACCTTCGCTACCGTTGCGATGTGCTTGTGAGGGTCCACTAGGACGTATTCCTCACTTGCCGTTAACACATCGGCGTGATCGGTATGGTGGGGTTGTGATGCCATGAAGGCAATATCGCTCCGTTACTCACCTCTAGTGGTGTCATGTAGGCAATACCACTAGGCTTTCTCCCGGTGGGCTTGTACAGTCATGTAGGCATTCTTGCACTTACCGATACACACATGCGTATTGATGATGGATGGATGGGCTCCGCGGCCACTTAGGCGTGTATCACTTCTGACTCATCTGACTCATCGTGCTGTGTGCTTGTGCTAGTCTCTTGACGTAGGCACTTGGTTACTCATCGAGGGTGTGTTATATTGTGGCCTATGTAGACAGGTTGATACTACTTCTGGATTCCTCGTACATGAGTACGGGTCTGCATGTTTGGTTGTTTGTGTACTTGTTGTTATTTCATTGGTCAGTCAAGGGACTGCCAATGAGGATATTACCCATTGTTGTGTATTTGCCCCAGACCGTGAGTAAACCCCGGATCCACGGTGGATCCGTTTGATTGCATGTACCCTGTAGAGCCGAGGGAACCCATAAGATAGGGGAACTCACTGAGATTATTATCTCACCCCAATATTGTTGTTATTTTTCAGGTGTGATTTGCAGGTTTGTTTTACAAGTGGAGAAATGCCTGGATGTTTCAAGAGAAGCTCAGTATTAGTTTTTCCGCTGTGTATTTTATTGTTCTTATACAATGAGGAATATTGTATAATGTTCTTAGTTTTTATTATTTTTGGCTAGTTTCCATGACTTGTGCCATGTGTTGTATTCATGTTTTAGAAATGGACAAGTATGTGAACTATGCCATTAGGCACTTTTGATGTGTCAGTACCAAATAGAATGCGTGTATTGTATTATTCTAGATATATATTATACAGGGCATTACAGTTGGTATCAGAGCAGGTCGTGTCCTCGACCTAGCCTTGAAACATCATAAGTAAATCTATTCCTGCCTCTTAAGTGTGTCTTGCCATCATGAAACTTAACATCATACTATGTAGTGTTGGCCTGATCAACCTAATGCTATATATGTGATAGGTAGAATCATGTTTGAGCGACCACGAGGACTCCGAAGTTGTGTCGAAACTTGTACTGTGAGAATAGGCTCAAGCCAAGAGTAAGTGGTATGGAGTTTTGATCAGCTCAGTTGAGGTCTTAGTAGAAGTTGTGTTTTGGGTAGCATGGAATTTAAGAGTGTTGTGCTGTTCAAGAAATCCTTTGGAATTTATGGAGTCTGAAAGTTAAGAATCTCTAGCGGATGATTGCTTTAAGTATTGTGGAATATGTAAAGTCGCTCGTAGATCTGGATTGACTACTGGTATAGTTAAAGGTTTCAAGTAATCTCATTCCGAGGAAAAGAAAAGTTGTTTGGTGAAACGTGTGACGTAAGTTCCGGAAGTGAGGTAAGTATTGGCGCTACAGTTTCTAAGGTCACTATGGTATCTTGAATGGGCGAGAGTACCTTAAGGAATGTTTTCGGAATAATTTCTTCCAATTGGTTTAAGATTTGAAGGTTAAGGACGTTCGACTTTATGCAAACCCAAAGTAGTAGAGAAGTGTGAGAAGGAACACGATGATGTGTTTGCATGCTTCAAGTGAAATAAGGATGTGTCGGACGAAGACTGTGTGATGAATTGAGTATATTCAGTGATGTAGAGAGATTAAGTTCGAGATATTTCATCGGGATTTTTCTGTATTCGATAAGAGACCAAGTTGGAAATTGAAGATGTTTGGTTTGGAAAAGTTGGATTTTTGAGGCTGGGGAACCATGAGAAACGCAGCAGAAAATTCTGCTTCTGGTGTGATTCGCCAGGCGAATCAGGAAATCGCCAGGCGAATGGGGTCTCGCCGCAGGTTCACCAGGCGAAGAGCTGGCGAAGAGGAATTCGCCAGGCGAATTACTTAGTCGCCAGGCGAAAATGTAGAAACATAACTTGTGTAGCTACTGGAACTTTTGGGATTTTATGGAATGAGGATTCGCCGCATGTTCGCCGGGCGAAGTGCTGGCGAAGGGGGATTCGCCATGCGAAATTCTTAACCGCCAGGCGAATCTGTCAGTTTTTGAATAATTTTTCCTTCCTTCAAAACTTCATATCTTTTGGCTCGGGTGTCCGATTTAAGCGTTCTTTATATCGATATGAAGCTACGAAAGTGTTCTACGCCGTGGAAAATGAAATATTGTTTATGAGATGGATTTTATCCGGTTATGTGGAATGAACAGGAGAAAGTTACACCTTGGTCTTAAGAACAAGCGTAGTAGTGGCATCGTGGTTGCAATTGTACATAATGGATTCTCATTCTTGAGACAAGGGTGATGAGATGTACTCTGTGGGACAGTGAATGTGTGTTTTAAGAAGCAAGTTTATGGTAAAATACGAGAAGCGAATTAGGAATTATTACGGACTAAGTGTAAATCATGGAACAGTTTACACCGGAGAAGTTTTGTGGATAGTTGATGTGAATTGTCGGTTGCGAATCTTGCGTTAGGTAATATGGTGCCAGTGGGATCTTCAATGGATAGTGAAGGGTAAGGAATTCCCGGTTAATGTGTTCGAAGTGATGGAAAGGTTCTACAAGAGGATGCATTACCCCGATCTACTTTCAAGTATAGAGAAACTTCTGTATTTGTGAATAATCGGAATTTACGGAATCTACTTTTTTTTGGACTAAGAACATTGTTGTTTTAATTCTCACCAAGGAATTCAAGTGAGAGAACAAGGTTATATGTTTGATATGAGATGCCCATCGCTTTGTGGTACCGTATAATGGTTGTGTGTTGGATTTTGCTTATGGACGAATCAATTATGAGTGTGATGACTTTTGAATTATAAGAAATTAGTTTTCAACTTCTGCAGTAGTGTTAACCGACTAACGTAATGGAGTTAACCGTTTAACCTCATACGGATTTGCGTTTTGAAATTGGAATTTCTGGAAGGGTGTTGTGTAATGGACCGTTGGTTCAAACGACGAAAGAGTTGGACTTTTTGGAAAAGTAATCTTGTGAATTGGTGAGTAGTACGGAAACTCAAAATTACGTTTTGGATGGTTTAAGTTTTATAATGGTGACTCGCGAATGTTTTAAGTTCTGTAATGGTGCTACATTGTCATTAGTTGAGATTTTGTGGCGACAGAAACCTTGAGTAAGTCGGAAGACCATAAGAATACTCTATTTGTAATGTGGTAACCAGAACCGGGGGTTGTTAAACTATTTTGGTTATATTGGTTCAAGTTTAGAATGAATTTGGAATGGTTTATGTTGTGATAGTAACAGTGTAACTCCTGCACCTTTATCGTCTAGAGAGTGTTGGACAGATGTTAAGATATTGTGTGTTGGCGGGGGAATAGTTCTACCAAGGGACGTCAGTAAATTTTTGATGTCGTTGGTTAGTAAGGATCCCAGTGGGTAAATGTGTTTCTCCGTGAACTGTTGGCTACTTGGTAGTCCTTCAGAATTGGTGGTTTTCCATTATTAGAATTGGAGTTGCGCAGTGGAAGTGACCGATTAAAGAGTTAAATCAGAATAATGGGAATTTGGAAGATTGTTACTTATACGTATGGAAATAAGAAGAACTTATCCTAAGCATGTTATCTTGGTGTAATGAGTACAAGTGAGACTGGTAAGAAGTCGTTCGACTGTCTATGAAGTGGTTTGAAACGTTGAAGGATTTATAAAGGATAGTGTCGGTAATTACATAGAGGAAAGGATTCACCAATTGCCTCATGAGAATTTGATGAGTGTTTGTTATCCTGAATCAAGATAAGGTGTTACGGTCTTGTTGTGACTCAGTAGAGGAATGTAGAATGGTACATTTTTTCCGAAGTAAGATGCGACAAGTTGTTTGGATGGAACAACAGATGAGTTTTAGAAAACGCAAAGTTCGAAATTAACCCAATATTGGAATAAGAGTATAACTAAGGAAACGAAGTTTGATAATTCGTGAAAGTAAGGATTTTGGTCTGTGAAGTCAAGTTAGAATTGGATTGCGTTAGATTTTGAACGGAAGTAAAGATGAAGCATGGATCTAAGACAAAGATGCAAGTTATAGTTTTGTCAAGTAGAGGAAATTCGGGGGCGAATTTCAATTTAAGGGGGGGAGAATGTAATACCCCGTATTATCTAAATGCTCAATTGGATATCAGATGAGATCAGATAAATATCTATGTGCTTTATCTTTGATTAATTGGAATAACGGAGTATCCTAAGTGCTCTAAGTATAGTCAATTGGGATCAATAGAGCAACTTGAGAACTCTAAAGAGATCAATTATTTTATTAAAGAGATGGATTAATATTTAGTAGTTCAAGAAAGTATTTTAAGGTAACACTAATAATTGATCAATTGGCGTTAGAAGACAAAATATCAATTGGAGATAGTTACCCTATTGGATTTATATTATATAATAAGTATTATATATATATTTATAAGAAGAAGAAGAAGTTAGTAAAGAAGAGAGAAAGAAGAGAAAGAAGGGGAAGAAGAAGAAAAGCTTGGATCATCATCATCAAAGCCTTGTTTCATCATCAATCTTCTCCTACAAGGTGAGTTCCATTAGTTAGAAACTTTGGGGTAGAAATTGGTGGAAAACAAATTGGGGTTTTAGGGTTTGATGTGAAATAACATGCTATATGTGTTAAATCGATGAAATGCATGTCTAAATGTGTTAATCTATGTGTAATTGTGTTATTGGATGCATTAGGATCATATGGGTTGAGGTATTTGGCCATTTTTAGGTCCCAAACACGTTTTGGAGAAATTCTGGTTCGTCCAGATTCGCCAGGCGAGTAGGTGGCGAGTCTGTTTCGCCAGGGATTCGCCAGGCGAATTTGCCTGGAGGCAGCAAAATGATGTTTTCGTGTTTTCGTCGTAACTTGAGAACCGTAACTCCGATTGACGCACGGTCGGAAGCGTTGGAAAGCTAATTTTATGCTATTTGTGATGGTGAGGTAGAAACATGGCTATATGCTATGGATTGATAAGATAAACATAGAAATGTAGTGTATGTACTTTTGTTTCCACCGAAAACTCAAGGATCGGGAATCCGATTGATACGAGTCCAAAGCGATTGAAAAGATAATCCCATAGGGGATTGAATGGTGTGTTAGACCATGAGTTAACCAAGGATGCTTGGTAGAGAATATTAATGGCTTGTATGCCTTGAAATGTTTGTGAATTACTATATTGATTATGTTTAACAGGTTATGCTTATATATTGATTATGGCTTGCTAAATGGCTTGAGGTGATCACTTGTTATGTCTTCCTTGTATATGTGTTGGATATAATGCATTATGTTGATAAATGCTATGATGTGATCATTGCCGTGCTTGTTCCCGTTCGTTCCGGTTGAACGTTCGGATGTGCTGTGATGGGATGTGATATGATTGTGATGTATGCTTGAATCGGAGTAGGCCTAAGCTACTAGGTGGTGTTTCACCTGAGTTCCGGACTTGGTCCGATGGATACCGAACTTGTTTCGAAGAATACCGTTGCGATGAGCTTGTGGGGGTCTTATAGGGCGTTTACCCACTTGCCGTTAACTCATCTGCGTGCTCGGTATACACCTTCGCTACCGTTGCGATGTGCTTGTGAGGGTCCACTAGGACGTATTCCTCACTTGCCGTTAACACATCGGCGTGATCGGTATGGTGGGGTTGTGATGCCATGAAGGCAATATCGCTCCGTTACTCACCTCTAGTGGTGTCATGTAGGCAATACCACTAGGCTTTCTCCCGGTGGGCTTGTACAGTCATGTAGGCATTCTTGCACTTGCCGATACACACATGCGTATTGATGATGGATGGATGGGCTCCGCGGCGACTTAGGCGTGTATCACTTCGGACTCATCTGACTCATCGTGCTGTGTGCTTGTGCTAGTCTCTTGACGTAGGCACTTGGTTACTCATCGAGGGTGTGTTATATTGTGGCCTATGTAGACAGGTTGATACTACTTCTGGATTCCTCGTACATGAGTACGGGTCTGCATGTTTGGTTGTTTGTGTACTTGTTGTTATTTCATTGGTCAGTCAAGGGACTGCCAATGAGGATATTACCCATTGTTGTGTATTTGCCCCAGACCGTGAGTAAACCCCGGATCCACGGTGGATCCGTTTGATTGCATGTACCCTGTAGAGCCGAGGGAACCCATAAGATAGGGGAACTCACTGAGATTATTATCTCACCCCAATATTGTTGTTATTTTTCAGGTGTGATTTGCAGGTTTGTTTTACAAGTGGAGAAATGCCTGGATGTTTCAAGAGAAGCTCAGTATTAGTTTTTCCGCTGTGTATTTTATTGTTCTTATACAATGAGGAATATTGTATAATGTTCTTAGTTTTTATTATTTTTGGCTAGTTTCCATGACTTGTGCCATGTGTTGTATTCATGTTTTAGAAATGGACAAGTATGTGAACTATGCCATTAGGCACTTTTGATGTGTCAGTACCAAATAGAATGCGTGTATTGTATTATTCTAGATATATATTATACAGGGCATTACAGTTGGTATCAGAGCAGGTCGTGTCCTCGACCTAGCCTTGAAACATCATAAGTAAATCTATTCCTGCCTCTTAAGTGTGTCTTGCCATCATGAAACTTAACATCATACTATGTAGTGTTGGCCTGATCAACCTAATGCTATATATGTGATAGGTAGAATCATGTTTGAGCGACCACGAGGACTCCGAAGTTGTGTCGAAACTTGTACTGTGAGAATAGGCTCAAGCCAAGAGTAAGTGGTATGGAGTTTTGATCAGCTCAGTTGAGGTCTTAGTAGAAGTTGTGCTTTGGGTAGCATGGAATTTAAGAGTGTTGTGCTGTTCAAGAAATCCTTTGGAATTTATGGAGTCTGAAAGTTAAGAATCTCTAGCGGATGATTGCTTTAAGTATTGTGGAATATGTAAAGTCGCTCGTAGATCTGGATTGACTACTGGTATAGTTAAAGGTTTCAAGTAATCTCATTCCGAGGAAAAGAAAAGTTGTTTGGTGAAAGGTGTGACGTAAGTTCCGGAAGTGAGGTAAGTATTGGCGCTACAGTTTCTAAGGTCACTATGGTATCTTGAATGGGCGAGAGTACCTTAAGGAATGTTTTCGGAATAATTTCTTCCAATTGGTTTAAGATTTGAAGGTTAAGGACGTTCGGCTTTTATGCAAACCCAAAGTAGTAGAGAAGTGTGAGAAGGAACACGATGATGTGTTTGCATGCTTCAAGTGAAATAAGGATGTGTCGGACGAAGACTGTGTGATGAATTGAGTATATACAGTTTATATAATTATATATTATATAATATATTATATATAAAAGTTATATAGTATGGTCGGGGTCGGGGAATCTGCGGGGCGGAGGGTACTTCTCCGATCCCCGCCCCAAAGTGTCCTCGGGGGAACTTTGCCCTCCATTCTCATCCCTGCGGGGGAAAAAATCCCCGACTTCAGAGCCTCAAACAGATAATCCCCACAGAGATCTTCGTTAACGGATGCAAATTGGCATCCCTAGTATGCACAGGTTTATTATTAGTTTTTCATGAAAAATCTAAGTCTTAACCTTAAATGCCACTTTAATATAATTTATTATAATGTATATGTTATTAAGAAATTAATTTTGGATTGACTTTATAATCATATAATTTGGTATTTTGAAATAAAATTATAATTTAATTCATATTCAAAATTTCCTTATATAATGAATTCAAAAATATATAAATTATTTAAATATTATATTTAATAATTTATAATAATTTTTTATTATTAAATTATATGTTACCTAATAATTTATCTTTTCATTGGTAAAATATTATAATTATCTTAATGATAATTTAAATTGTATTTTCTTTAAATAATGGTGATTTATAAAAAATCTTATAGTATGATATAACGATTTACTTTTTTATCATTGTTGACCTGAGATTTTTTGCCTAGTAAGAAAATCAAGTCAATGTTGCATTTGGTGAAATACTAAGTGTAACAAGTTATGGACAAGAGTCGACAGTGATGACACGTCGACTAGAGGCTCTCGTCTGACATCTTGAGATGTTAGTTTGGGAAAATCTCAATGAGATATTTTGAGAAATTGGTTGAAGAAGTCTCAGGAGAAGACTTAGCTGATTACTCGACACTATGTCGAAGGATGACTGCTAATAGACTTTGGATACTTAGAAGATTAAGGAACCAAGGATAAAGAGGTTGTATGCGCTGTAATTGTTTTCGACGAGCAAGCAGCTACTAGCCTCTAAGTCGTTAGAGAACTTGGGATATTGGCTTCAGTAGTTTCAAAGACTTAGCAACGTCGCAAGACACGAAGTCAGGAGTTACATGCATTCGAATGACGTGTCAATTTCTGAAGATTAAAGTTGTCAAAGACAACTATTCCTAGTTTATATTTATAGCAGACTCATGTGATGTAATAATGGTTCGTAAGTTTTTACATACATTCTCTATAGAACTAGAGTACCCAAGTCGCAGAGCGAAATAGTTTGTAAGAAATTATGTGAGTCTGCGTCCTTCTTTTCTTTTGTACTTATATGTTTCCTTAATTTAAACACCTTTATTTTCTCTTTTTTTTACTGCATTTCATTTAATGTTGTCTACTGCAAGCTCTTTTTACTTCAATTTAAACTTTATTGTCTTTGAAGTTTATTCACGCACCGTCTGTAAACGGACATTGGTAGTCTTGCACTACACTTACGTCACAATAGCAATTTTTACACAAAACCGGTCCCGATATATTTTTGAGTTAATCTCAAAGACTTTCAAACTCGTGATTGTTTGCTAAAAACACTTGCGAATAAATTAGCACGCCCAGTGGGACACACTGTTTGTTGATAAATAAATGAAGTGTGAAAATTAACTTGGTATAAATTCAGGTGGATCTTATGCATGAGTATATGATTAGTGTTGGCTTGGTTTCTTATAGGTCGCACCATCAAAGTGTGATTATTGATTACAAGGCCTGCTTTCTTGGAGGATTACATTTAATTTTTGGATGATACGACACACCTGGACACAAAGTGGGTGATAGCCCCTCTGTAATATGGCCTGAAAAGGACTATTACGATCCAAGATAATTCTTTTTTCCTATTTGAATAATGAAAAATTAATAGTTTTTCAATATAGTTCACTATCCATTAAGAAACTGTCATAGTTTTCCTATGTGAAAATTTGAATTTTTTTTTAAAATGTCATAGTTTTTCTCCTTTGTTTTCATTTTCAATGTTCATTAATGTATGCGTTTGAGGAGTGAGAAGATTTTTAATGTCCGGGGTCAAACTCATTTAAGGAGTGGTAGGATTTTAGCAACAATTGTTGACCCAAAAAACACATCTCTATTTCGAAATGATGCTCCCGACCTAGAACAAGTTACCACAATCGTTAGTACGATAGGGACGATGAATACTATCGGAGTTACATGCCATATTTTAAAGCCGGTTTCGACTCCAGTGTCGATTCTAGGGATGGTGGTTAGTTTTTCACAGGTAACAAGCGTACCAATATCCCCTAGGCCAACTGCGGTAGTTATTGGGGATAATAACCCCCCGTATTTCCCATATTTTATTATGCCTTTAGTTACTAGGGATTATCTTTATGACATGTGACGCGCCGCAAAAAATATAGAGTCACCACCGAACTTTATTTATTCTAAAGGAAAGGGAAAATATTGATAAAACTCTAAAGTAAATATGAAAGGTATGGTCACCGCAACCAAGAGCAGATTCAGAAGTCGGTTATGCAAGGGAAAGGTATTAGCACTCCTCACATCTAATGTACTAAATGGGAACCATTTTGATTGTTTTACGTGGATGGGTGTTATAATCTAAAGGTTAATTGCGATTGATTTTAATTAAGGGAAAACATAAGTTTTTAACTAATGTGCTTGCCAAGATTTCGACTTCATGTGCCAATGTATCCCCATTGTGCAATGAGAAAATCAGGGATCAGTAGTTCATGGTAGAAAATAAGTGTTTATTGGTTGATTTTATTGAACGATGTTAACGTTCACATTCTAGCAGTTAAATGTTGCTTGTATTCTCGCGTATGAGATACTTAAGTGTTTGTTTATATTCCGGTAGAATGGATGCGCTTGGATCACATTCTAGCAGTTAAACATAGCGTGTATGCTCATGTATGGGAGGTTTAAGCGTTGTTTGTATTACAGTAGAACGAAAATAACATGTCCTTTAGTGAAATTTTTTTGAATGACCTAAGGTGAAAAATGAATTTGATTGGTTGTGATTGATTTTAAATCTGATAAAAAATTGTCTTGATTTGAATTGCACTAAAGTCTATGAATGGAGGTGAATACTTTGAATAACTAGGGCCTACGTCCTGTATTCAAAGGTATTCAGAACAAGGGTAAGAATGATCCCTCTCATTCTTCTCCATTTCTTAAGGCTTGTGGCGCACAATTCTCATCATATTTTTAAAGTGTTTTTTAATTTATTTGTAAAAAGGTTTTAGTCTTACATGAATAAGGGAAAGGAAGTGAACGTATCAATGGGATATGGTGCCAAAATAGGGTAAAGCACAATGTTGCCATGGATTGGTTCTCTTTTATTTTATAGGGCCCTATCGTCAAACTTGGGTCGTACTAAAAGGTAATCACGACCATTTAAGATAATCCAACAAATTGATGATGTTACATTTAAGCTGGAGTTACCTGCTGCCAGTCGCATCCACCCTGTTTCTGTTGACAGTCGTCATTACGTGATTTTTAGGAAGAAATTCGGGTAAATTCAGACAAAGAATGATCAAAAACCATGTTAAAGTGTAAAGAATTGAGCAAAAAGGCAATACAAGGAATATATATAGACTTAGTGAAAATTGTGAAGAAAACGAGAAAAAAATGTGTGTTTCCTTACTGGTAATCTCGCACGTGATACATCCCATTGCGATGAGAATATTGATTGTCGGGGACGCAGTGGTATTTTTTCACATGACACACTTTTTTCTATTTATAAATCTTTTGGCCACTTTTTTTAGGGTTCTAAATCAGAGAGAGGAAATGATGGCTAAGGTCATTCAAGGAGCAATTTTGGAGCACATTGGAGAGCAATTCTTCCATGGACTTTGATGATGAACACTTCTCCACTCATGGTATTTGTTATCTTATCAATAAGTAGCTAAGTTCCTCTAGATTAGGGCCTTTTGAGATGAACCTGATTTTTACTCTGTTGGATCATATGTTTGTTTGAGATTTGTTGAGTACTTTTATTGTTATTATCTTATTTAAATTGTTCTTGTGTTTAATGTTTTTTATCGTTTACAGACGTACGAATCGATCTAGATAATTAGGGATTTATGACTGTGAGTCTAATTATCAGAAATTAGGCAATTTATTCAACTTTGTAATGATCTGGGAATAGGAATTTAGAAGTTATTGCTAATGTATTAACACGCATAGAACACTTAATTTAACTTTGAATTGACCTAAGAAATTAGGAAATTATCGTATAAATTAGTGAGTTACACACTGTAATACCCCGTATTATTTAAATGCTCAATTGGATATCAGATGAGATCAGATGGGTACCTATGTGCTCTATTTTTGGTAACTTGGATTAATGGAATATTCTAAGTTTTTTAAGTATTATTAATTGAGATCAATAGAGCAACTGGTGAACTCTAAAGAGATCAATTATTTTATTAAAGAGACGGATTTATATTTATTAATCCGAGAAAGTAATTTTATGGTAATTCTAATAATTGATCAATTGGGTTGAGACGACAAATATCAATTGGAGATATTTTAACCTGTTGGATTTATATTATATATTAATGATTATGTATATATATATATAGAAGAAAAGGAGAAAGAAAGAAATGGAAAGGAAGAAGGAAGAAGAGAAAGAAGAAGAACTTGGGAAGAAGAAGTTCATAGGCCATCATTTCATCATCTTCTCCAAACTCCTCTTCGATTACCAGGTGGGTTCTAGTTAGACACTCTAAGTCTAGAAATATAAGAATTGAACTTAAGTTAGATTGAGAGAAAATGAATTCTAATGGATGAAATTCGATATAAATTGCATAAAATACCTGTTAATTGTGTTGGAACATATTTGGATTGATATATTGGGATTTGGAAGTGGTTAGATGAGAATTGGAGATGTTTTGGGGAGGAATTCGTAACGGGATCAATGCGGGAAAAATTCTGGGTTTCGCTGCCCATACGCGTATGGGACAGGGCAATACGGGTATTGGGTTGGGCAATACGCGTATGAAAAGGAAGGATTACAGGCAATACGCGTATGGGAGTGGGCAATACGCGTATGGAGTGAGGCAATACGCGTATTGGTCTGTTAGTGGAATTTTTGGGGAGTTTTGGTCTCTGCCCATACGCGTATCACTTTGGGCAATACGCGTATGGATAGGCGAGTGAGCAAGGCAATACGCCTACGGCCAGGAGGGTGCAGAATTGTGTTTTTTTTCGCGATACCATTTCTCGTTATGTCCATAACTTTTGACTCGGTTATTCGTTTTTAACATTCTTGATATCGTCGGAAAGCTAATAAAATGTACTTTCTTATTAAAATGGTTTTAATATCATTGGCCGATTTAATTATGTCAGGATTTTGGAATAGTGTCGTTTTGTCGACTTTTATCGTTTAATGGTGGGTAATTGTTGTTGAATTATGTGTTTCCATTATGCGATTGATGATTATTTTTCCTATGCTCTTATTGTTAAACATGTTTGTATATATATGCATGTAAAAATATGAATTTGGAAGAGTGAGGAAACTTTACCCCAAAACAAAATAATATGATTCTAGGTTGTGATTATGATTGATAAATAATCTAGATGGCGATGCTCGTGCATTCGATGTAGATGTGCATCCTTGCCGAGTAATGACCTAGAGGAGAGTGAGACACTAGTATGGAACATGTGTGTGAACCTTTGTGTTCTTTGTGAAAAGGCGTTTGTGGCCTTAAGGCATTGTGGCCTTAAGGCATTGTGGCCTTGTGATTGTCGAATACAATCACGTTTGTGTGTACGATCACGTAATCGTAACCGGTTATCTTGTGAGTGTGTTTCATGGGTCTCGAGCTCCTCTGAAACATGTGCACAACTACTTGGCAGGTTTGATTCCCGCGTGCAGTACGAATGGCGCTCTAGGAGCGTATGCTTGTGACGGTTAATGGCCCGTGTGAAGTGACGGTTCATAACGGTTAATGTCTCGTAGAACCCGAATCCATTCGTATGTCAAGTAGGTTACCAGGATCCATGACTCGGGTCGACTTCTAGACGTAGAAGCAGACGGGAAAAGGGGATGCCTTGGTGTGGTTACCGATTAGTGATATTTTGAGTTGAGGAACTCATGACATGTTTCCATATAGTGTGAGATTGTGAGATCGTGTACTCAAGGTCTTTTCCCTTCCCCTTGACTTGAGTTAGGATTGATATAACCCTGTAAAGCCGAGAGAACCTATAGGATAGGGAACTTACTGAGATTTGAGGTATCTCACCCCACTATAGTTGCTTTATTTTAGGTACAGGTGTGGTTACAAGTGGAGCGATGCTCGGATGTTTCAAGAGAAGCTTAGTTAAGCTTATTCCGCTGTGTATTATCTTGTTGTATACAATTGAGGATATTGTATATTATTCGTAGTTTTTATTATTTTGGCTAGTTTCCATGACTTGTGCCATGTAGTGTATTTATGCTTTAGAAATGGACAAGTATGTGAACTATGCCATTAGGCGCTTTTGATGTGTCAGTACCAAATAAAGTGCTTGTAATGTATTATTCTAGATATATATTATACAGGGCATTACAGTTGGCATCAGAGCAGGTCGTATTCTTGACCTAGCCTTGAAACATCATAAATAAATCTATTCCTGCCTCTTAAGTGTTTCTTGCCATCATGAAACTTAATATCATACTCTGTAGTGTTGGGCTTGATCAACCTAATGCTATGTATGTGATAGGTAGAATCATGGTTGAGCGACCACGAGGACTCCGAAGTGTTGTCGGAACTTGTGTTGTGAGGGAAGGCTTAAGCCAAGAATTAGTAGTGAAGAGTTTTGGTCAGCTCAGTGAGTTTTTAAGAGACGTTGTGCTTGAGAAGCGTGGAAAAGAAAGAGCAGTGAGTTGTTAAGCAATCCTTTGGAATTGATGAAGTCCGAAAGTTAAGGATCTCTATTGGACAATTGGATAAGGATTTCAAGTAATATCATTCCGTGGAAAAGGAGAGTTGTGTTTTGGAATGGTTGACGTAAGGTCCGGGAGTGAGATAAGTATTGGTGTTTCAGTTTCTAAGATTGTTATGGAATCTTGGGTGGATGGGAGTACCTCGAAGAGTGTGTTCGGAGTAATCTCTTCCGACTGGTTAAAAGTTGAGAATTAAGGGAGTTCAGCTTTCATGGGAATCTAAAGTGGTAGAGAAGCGTGAGAAGGGACACTGGGATGTGTTTACATGATTCAAGTGTAATAAGTATGTGTCGGACGAAGGGTAAGAGATAAATTGCGTGACTTCAGATATGAAGAGAGATTAAGTTCGAGGTATTAAATCAAGATTTCTGTATTCAGTAAGAGACCAGTTTGGAAATGTTAAACTATCCACGAAACAATATAAGGTATTGTGGGGAAGAAAGGATGAGCTTTATTAAGTAACAGAAAGTGTAGTGGTACGAACCGGAACAAGTTGTATTAAGAAATAGAGTAAGTACCTTGGATTTAAGGGAATCGTAGTAAGAGGGTTTTATATTTGGACCTAAGAGGATTACAAAGGAAAGCGGAGTAAACGTGGTGTGGAAAGCGGTATCGATGGTATGTAAGAGGAAGCAACAAGGGAATGTATTTTGGACGAGTGTGCGATGGAAATTTAAGGTGTTGATGAACCTATAGTTAAGGAAGTGTATTTACGGGTGGTTCACCTAAGAGGAACTCAAATAGTATGACGTGGAAAGAGAAGAGTTACACCTTGGTATTAAGAACAAGCGTAGAAGTAGCACCGTAATCACCAATGTACGTAAGGGATTCTTATTCTTGAGACAAGTGTGAAGAGACGTACTTTGTGGAACAGTGAGTATTGTATTTTAAGAAACAAGATTGTGGTAAAACAAGGAAAAGAAAATCAGGACTTATTACGGACTAAGTGTAAATCATGGAGCGATTTATACCGGAAGGGTTGGGTAAGTAGTTGTTGAGAGTTGTCGGTTGCGAATTTTCCATTAAGTAATTTGGTGTAAGTGGGATGTGTAATGGATAGTGAAGGGAAAGAAATCCCAGTTAATGTGTACGGAGTGAGAGAATAAGGTGGTATGCTTGATATGACATGTCCACCAATTTTGTGGTACCGTATGATGATTGTGTGTTGGATTTTGCTTATGGACGAATCAAGCATGAGTTGTGGCTAAAACCCTATAATGTCGTCATTTTGGCTTTCATCTAGTGTAGTTGTTGAGCAGAAAAAATGAACTATTCCGCTAAAGTTTGTAGTGTGGCCGCCTCAGAATTTGGAAGTTTGCATGTCACTTGGTTAGAGTGTGTTGTCTGCATGCTTTGACCTTGTCGGTTTTACCTGAGTGGGTCATGGTTAGTGAATGTTATACAAGTTAAGAAGCCACGAGTTGTGAACGATATTTCAAGTAGGATGAATCGAATTAATGGTTTGAGTAAGAATGGCTTTGAATTAAGAAGAAACTGGTTTTGTTTCTGCAGCAGTGTTACACGACTAATGCAAGGGGGGTTAACCAATTAACACGTGCAAGGAAGGTGTTACGTGGGATTGGGAGAAGTTAACCGATTAGCCTAAAGGGTCAATTGATGAACGCATGGGTAAGCCATGGAATCTCCTGAAAACCATCATCTGTGTTTAGTTACCTTATGTTGCTCTGAGGGGAGAGTATTGTGTGAATGGAAAATGGGTTGGTGAGTAAATGAAAGGTGGATTGCGTTTTGGAATCGTAACTCTTGGAAAGGTGTTGCCTAGTTAACTGTCTGTTTAGATGAAAAGGGAATTGTCTTCGAGGAAGTAATCTAGTAAACGATGTTGAGTATGAGAAGGTCTTGGGTGTTTTGCCGTTGTAAGCCTTAGGGACGAAGTTAAAGAATACCCACGTAGTATTGATCTTGCAAGGAACATTTCGGTGTGTAATCATGGTATTAGTAAGCTATGAACGGTTGGTCAGAATTAGTAAAGTGCTATCAGCCGTGGGTTTACGGTATTGGATTTAGACTCCGTGAGAGTGGTACCAGTTGTGTGCAGTTGTGTTTTACCAAGAGAGTGAAATTTGGAAGTTATCTTTCCAAGTACGAGTGAGAATTTGATGTTCCAAAGTTAAGCATGTCACTTGGAATCGTTTAGGGAACATAACGATTGAGAAAAACGGATTCAACTGAGAGGCGTGGTATGGACTTCGAAAGTGGGTATGTATGTGGATTGTGGTATGTGAGTGGGTGAGTAATATGGAAACTCACAATCGTGCTTTGGATGAGTTAAGTTTTGATAAGTGGTGACTTGCATATGTTTGAAGCTTCGTGATGGTGCTATGTAATGTTAGTTGAGAACTCGTACCAACAACAAACCTTGAGCAAGTCGGAGACCTGTAAGAAGACTTAATGGGGAATGTGGTAACTAGAAAAGAAAGTTGTTAATCTACTTTGGATGAATTATTCCAAATTTGGAATGGATTGGGAGTTGTGTACGTTATGGCTGTAGCAGTGTAACTCCTGTGTTTTATCGTCTGGAGAGTGTCGGACAGATGTTATAATGTTGTGTGTTGGCAAAGAAATTGTTCTACCATAGGACGCCAGTAAGTTTCTTGTATCATTAGTTAGTAAGGACCCCAATGGATGAGTGTGTTCTCCATGGACCGTTAACTACTTGGTAGTGCTTAAGAGTTTGTGGTGTTCCACTGCTAGAATTGGAGTTGCACGATGGAAGGTGACAAATGAAAGCGGCTCAGTCGGATTTATAAGAATCAGAGGAGAAATTGATTGTAAGATTGGAAATAAGAAGATTTTGTTCTAAGTGGGTTACCTTTTGGTGTGATACGAAAGGAAAGAAATATTGGATTTAGTGAGTACAACGTACAGCGTCAGACCAGATGGAACTGGTAGAAAAATCGTTTAAATAATAATGAAGTGGTTTTGGACGTTGAAGTTATGGAAATATAAATCGTCGTGGATTGCATGAAGTTGAGAAATCATTGAATTACCTCACGAGGAGGTGATGAGTGTTTGTTATCCTAGACCAAGATAAGGTGTTACGGTTTTGTTGTGTGACTCAGTAGAGGAATATGGAAGGGTACCTTCTTGCCAGAAGTAATATGCGACCAAGTGTTTTGTATAGAACAAGAGATGAACTATGGGAAAAAGTTAAGTTCGAAGTTAACCCAATATTGGAATAAGAGTATGACTAAGGAACCGAAGTTTGATAATTCGTGAAAATAAGGATTTTGGTCCGTGAAGTGTTGGAATTGGAATACGTCAAGGAGTTGAACGGAAGTAAAGTTAAGTGTGAATCTAAGACCAGGATACAAGTTGTGGTTATTGCCGAGTAGAGGAAATTCGGGGGCGAATTTCAATTTAAGGGGGGGAGAGTGTAATACACCGTATTATTTAAATGCTAATTGGATATCATATGAGATCAGATGGGTACCTATGTGCTCTATTTTTGGTAAATTGGATTAATGGAATATTCTAAGTATTTTAAGTATTATTAATTGGGATCAATAGAGCAACTGGCGAACTCTAAAGAGATCAATTATTTTATTAAAGAGACGGATTTATATTTATTAATACGAGAAAGTAATTTTATGGTAATTCTAATAATTGATCAATTGGGTTGAGACGACAAATATCAATTGGAGATATTTTACCCTGTTGGATTTATATTATATATTAATGATTATGTATATATATAGAAGAAAAGGAGAAAGAAAGAAATTGAAAGGAAGAAGGAAGAAGAGAAAGAAGAAGAACTCGGGAAGAAGAAGTTCATAGGCCATCATTTCATCATCTTCTCCAAACTCCTCTTCGATTACCAGGTGGGTTCTAGTTAGACACTCCAAGTCTAGAAATATAAGAATTGAACTTAAGTTAGATTGAGAGAAAATGAATTCTAACGGATGAAATTCGATATAAATTCCATAAAATGCATGTTAATTGTGTTGGAACGTATTTGGATTGATATATTGGGATTTGGAAGTGGTTAGATGAGAATTGGAGAGGTTTTGGGGAGGAATTCGTAACAGGTTCAATGCAGGAAAAATTCTGGGTTTCGCTGCCCATACGCGTATGGGACAGGGCAATACGCATATTGGGTTGGGCAATACGCGTATGGAAAGGAAGGATTACAGGCAATACGCGTATGGGAGTGGGCAATACGCGTATGGAGTGAGGTAATACGCGTATTGGTCTGTTAGTGGAATTTTTAGGGAGTTTTGGTCTCTGCCCATACGCGTATCACTTTGGGCAATATGCGTATGGATGGGCGAGTGAGCAAGGCAATACGCGTATGGCACAAGGCAATACGCGTACGGCCAGGAGGGTGCAGAATTGTGTTTTTTTCGCGATACAATTTCTCGTTATGTCCATAACTTTTGACTCGGTTATCCGTTTTTAACATTCTTGATATCGTTGGAAAGCTAATAAAATGTTTTTTCTTATTAAAAAGGTTTTAAGATCGTTGGACGATTTAATTATGTCAAGATTTTGGAATAGTGTCGTTTTGTCGACTTTTATCGTTTAATGGTGGGTGATTGTTGTTGAATTATGTGTTTCCATTATGCGATTGATGATTATTTTGCCTATGCTCTTATTGTTAAACATGTTTGTATATATATGCATGTAAAAATATGAATTTGAAAGAGTGAGGAAACTTTACCCCAAAACAAAATGATATGATTCTAGGTTGTGATTATGATTGATAAATAATCTAGATGGCGATGCTCGTGCATTCGATGTAGATGTGCATCCTTGCCGAGTAATGACCTAGAGGAGAGTGAGACACTAGTATGGAACATGTGTGTGAACCTTTGTGTTCTTTGTGAAAAGGCGTTTGTGGCCTTAAGGCATTGTGGCCTTGTGATTGTCGAATACAATCACGTTTGTGTGTGCGATCACGTAATCGTAACCGGTTATCTTGTGAGTGTGTTTCATGGGTCTCGAGCTCCTCTGAAACATGTGCACAACTACTTGGCAGGTTTGATTTCCGCGTGCAGTACGAATGGCGCTCTGGGAGCGTATGCTTGTGATGGTTAATGGCCCGTGTGAAGTGACGGTTCATAACGGTTAATGGCCCGTAGAACCCGAATTCATTCGTATGTCAAGTAGGTTACCAGGATCTATGACTCGGGTCGACTTCTAGACGTAGAAGCAGACGGGAAAAGGGGATGCCTTGGTGTGGTTACCGATTAGTGATATTTTGAGTTGAGGAACTCATGACATGTTTCCATATAGTGTGAGATTGTGAGATCGTGTACTCAAGGTTTTTTCCCTTCCCCTTGACTTGAGTTAGGATTGATTGAACCCTGTAAAGCCGAGAGAACCTATAGGATAGGGAACTCACTGAGATTTGATGTATCTCACCCCACTATAGTTGCTTTATTTCAGGTACAGGTGTGGTTACAAGTGGAGCGATGCTCGGATGTTTCAAGAGAAGCTTAGTTAAGCTTATTCCGCTGTGTATTATCTTGTTGTATACAATTGAGGATATTGTATATTATTCGTAGTTTTTATTATTTTGGCTAGTTTCCATGACTTGTGCCATATAGTGTATTTATGCTTTAGAAATTGACAAGTATGTGAACTATGCCATTAGGCGTTTTTGATGTGTCAGTACCAAATAAAGTGCTTGTATTGTATTATTCTAGATATATATTATACAGGGCATTACACACACCAAAGAATTGAGTGTAGTGGTTAGGTTAATTTGCAGTAGAATAATAATATTGATTGACACTCAACATGTATTTAATTCACCAACAAGTAAAAATAAGGGGATTCGATAAATAGTCTTAATCGCCTATGGCAATCTTCAATCCCTTCTTTTTAATTCTCGTTTAGAACTGCTTTTTGAACCAAAACTCCCCCTTTTTATCACTAAATTTCGCAATTAATTTTATTGTTAAAATCCAAATCTCGTGGAGACGAATATTTTATTATTATTTCGACGTTATCAGTACACTTGTTGATCCAAGACATGATAGTATTTGTACTGCATAAATCAGTATAAACAATTAATCAAAACCTCCAAGATATTTTACACTGTCAATCAAATACAAGCGTCCGGTCATAACAAATTATTGTAATTTGTTGACAGTGTAAAACATTTTACACTAACATTGTATACAAATTAAACTTTTAAGATTTTCATCATGACTTTAAACTTTTAAGGAAACGTCGTTTCTGAGTAATTTTCACCTAGAATTTCCATTTTTCTCCCTGCTCCTGTAAAAAAAATCCAGAACCATTAATTATTGAATTGGTTTCTTATTATATCTATTTCTATAAGATTTTTCATTTTGAAATAAGGCTTAATTGTATAAGAAAATACCTTTAGATTTGTTGACAGTGTTGTAACATTCATGTTTTGTTTCACTTTGATTGCGACAGCTTGTATTCCACTCAATTCAATAATAAGAAACCAATTCAATAATTAATAGTTATAATAATGTTAGTGAATTGTTTTTTTGAATGTCAACCACATTTTTTTAAGGGTATATGTCAACCATCTTAATTAACATTCTGTGTACATAACATACCTCACTGACTATGAAAGCAAGACTTTAATATTCATGAAATAAATAGTATATAGGAAAATAAAGTCAAGGTGGTGAGGTTGTTTAAGGTGTTTTACAATATTGAAATATAACTGTGTCAAAAGAATAAGATTGAAAAACAATAAAAAAAGTTATTGAGTGGAACAATTTTATTAAATTATCTTAGCATCTATTTAGAATCCATATTGGACTTCGTATTCTTGTTACTGAACTAAAAGCTTTTTCTCTAACAGCATCCACATCCATTACACTTATTTGAGTTGTTTAAATAGATATCACTTAATTTTTTTATATTATTATACACTTTTAATTAATTAAACAACTCATCTATATTTTATAAATATTTATACAACTCTTCAAAAAATTTAAAATAGATCCCACAAAACCTTACATTACACATTTACACTACATAATTAAACGGTCCACAAAAAAAAAGAAGAAAGAAAAAAGTTAGTAGGAGATTGGGCCCAATCCCTGTAGCTGGTGGGCTGGATTCTGAAGATCCTATTGAGGAATTTTCGGGTTGCCAAGCCCAGGTTCTAAAAGAGGTGGAACGGCAAGAGGTAGGAAGAGAAAATATCAACTCGTCTTTTTCCATTGACTCAGTAAATTTCTCAGCAGGAGAGATATTGTGCTGCGAGTCTTTATCAGATGGAGATGTCAGAGTGGGAAATTCTAGGTTCTGGGAGCAGATGGATTCAAATGTGGGAGATAAAGTGTGGAAAGGGGCGATGGAATTAGGAGTGCAAAAGCTAGGTGATAATTCTGATATTGTGAAGAGAATTGGTGCGATGGAGGCAAAAGATAAAGAGAGTCTTAGAAGTCTGAAGGTGAACATTATGAATACTCAATGATTATTGGGTCCCTAAATATCAGAGGAGGGGGGAAATTATCCAAGAGAAGAATAATTCAAAAGGTAATTTCTTCTGGTAAAGCGGATGTTTTCTTCATTCAAGAGTCTAAGTTATCTAAGGTAGACAGTAATGTTATTGGTAGTTTATGGAAGGAGAGTGACATTGGCTGGTCGTTCAATAAATCATAGGGAGCCTCTGGGGGGTTGATTACTGTTTGGAAAGAAAAATGTGTTAAGCCCATTCTTTCGTTCGCTGGCAAAGGGTATCTTGGTACTAAGGTGACTTGGAATGCTGAGATTTTCTATTTGGTTAATGTGTATTCTCCGTGTGATTTTGTGTCGAAGAAGCGTTTATGGAAGAAGATTATTTATCTTAAGAAGATGTTTAGCGATGGAAAGTGGATTCTGGGGGGGGATTTTAATGCTATATCCAAGATGTCTGAAAGGAAGAGCAGGACTATGTTTGCTAGAAGCACAGAGATGAGGGATTTTGGATCTTTTATTGAAGAGGTGGGGATGGTTGACTTACCAGTTAATGGGAAAAAGTTTTTGTGGTACAGTGGAGATGGTCGTAGTATGAGCAGAATAGACAGATTTCTGGTGGATGTTTCAGTGGTGGACAAATGGGGTTTATTTGGTCAAACGATAGGGTTGAGGGATGTATCGGATCACTGTGTGCTTTGGCTCCATATTAAGTATACTAATTGGGGGGCCAAACCCTTTAAATCGTTTGATGGTTGGTTTGAACATAAAGATTTCTACGAGTTTGTGAAGAAGAAGTGGCAGGAATTCAAATTCGAAGGAAGAGGTGACTTTGTTATTAAGGAAAAGTTTAAGGCTCTGAAGAAATGTATAAAGGAGTGGAGTATCAAAGAGTTTGGTTGGTACGACTTGAAGGCGGAAGAAGGTTTTAAGGCTGCTAATGATATAGATGAGACTTTGGAATCTTGTGATTTGTCTGAAGTGAGTCAGTTAGTGGCTGATCGTGCTGAGGCGTTTAAGAAGGCTTGGTTGCACTTGCGGATTAAAGACAACTTGTTGTTTCAGAAAGCGAGAAACAGATGGTTAATGTATGAGGACACTAATTCTAAGGTTTTTCACAGGTATATTAAAGGCAGGCAAAAACAAAACTTCATTGGAGCAGTTGAAACTGATAAGGGTAGAGTAGAAACTGAGGAGGAAATCAAAGATTACATTTGGAGATTTTTTAAAGATAAATATGCGGAAGATTGGAAGGAGAGACCGGGTTTGCCTGATAGCTTCTTTAATCGCTTGTCTAAGGAAGATGCTGACTTTCTTGAGAGGGAGTTTGAAGAGGAAGAAGTCAAACAGTCTGTGTGGAGTTGTGATAGCTCGAAAAGTCCGGGTCTGGACGGTTTCAATTTCTTCTTTTTTAAGAAATGTTGGGATTTCTTAAAGGGAGATATTTTGAGGTTTTTGAAAGATTTTCATAAGAGGCCTGTCCTGTCTAAGTCTATCGTGTCTGCTTTCATTACTTTGATCCCTAAGGTGGAGATCCCTCTGCATCTTGGTGAATATCGTCCAATATGTTTGGTGGGCGGTTTGTACAAAATTTTATCTAAGTTGTTGGCCAATAGGCTGAAGCAAGTAATTGGGAAGTTGGTTGATCAGTGTCAAACTGCTTTTATACCAGGTCGGCAAATGTTGGAGGGAGTTGTTATAGCTAATGAGGTAATTGACGTAGCTACTAGAGAGGACAGGGAGTGTTTGATGTTTAAGGTGGATTTCGAGAAGGCTTATGATTGTGTAAATTGGAACTTCTTGAGAAATATGTTCTTGGTCATGGGTTTTGGCGTTAAATGGAGGGGTTGGATGGAAGTTTGTCTTTTTAACTGTTTTCTTTCTGTTCTAGTTAATGGGAGTCCTTCTAAGGATTTTGAGGTCGAAAAGGGCCTTCGACAAGGAGATCCTTTATCCCCTTTTGTGTTCGTGCTGGTTATAGAGGGATTGACGCAACTAATGAAAAGAGCCTCTGCTATCAATGCGTTTTCAGGCTTTAGAGTTGGTTCTAAAGTAACGGTGGATTTAATTCAATTTGCGGACGACACTCTGATTTTTAGAGAATGTAGTTGGAAGAACTTATAGACCATCAAGACGGTGTTACGTAGTTTTGAGATTGTGTCTGGTTGAAGGGTTAACTTTAACAAAAGTAGGGTGATGGGAGTCAATGTGAACCAGCACTTTTTATGTGCAGCTTCTAATTTTCTGGCCTGCAGAGTTGATTCGACCAACTTCCGTTTCTTGGGAATTCCGGTTGGATCAAATCCTAGAAGGGTGTCTTCGTGGGACTTTTTAATCGATATGTTTAAGAAGAGGTTGGCTTCTTGGAAGGGAAAAGGACTATCTATGGCAGGAAGGCTTTCTCTGATTAACTCTACCTTAACAAGTTTACCTATTTTTTGGTTCTCTTTCTATCGTATTCCTGTTTCGGTTATAAATAAAATTGATATCATTAGGAGGAAGTTCTTGTGGGGAGGGAGTGACAGTCAGAAGAAGATTTATTGGATGGAGTGGAAGGTGTGTTGTAGTCCTAAAAGTGAAGGGGGTTTGGGGATTATCAACTTGGGAACTTTTAATGTTGCTTTATTGTTAAAGTTGAATTGGAAAATCATTAAAACCATGAAAGCTCTGTGGAAGGATGTATTGGAGGACAGATATGGTTTCTTAGAAGGAGCGATTATGGCGAAATCTCTTCCTTCGCAAAGACCTCCTGCATCAACTTGGTGGAAGGATTTAGTGAAGTTAGGGCCTAGACTTTCTAATGTTAATTTCTCCTTTGCAGGTAATATAATGTTTACCATTGGTAACGGGAATCGTATTCCTTTCTGGTATGCGAACTGGACGGGTCAGGGAGTGTTGGGGAATAAGTTCAACAATTTGTTCTTGAGAAGCAGTTTGAAGTTTGCAGAGGTTAGTGCGATGGGTGGTGTTGTAGAAAACAGGTGGGAGTGGAACAATCTGGGCTTAGGGGATTCTCTTTTGGCAGAAGAGCAAGATGATTTGGTTACTTTGAAGGCCTTGCTGTAGCAGTATTGCCCAAAACCGGAAGAAGTTGATGAGGCAAGGTGGAAGTTGGGGGATGGTGGTGATTATGTCGTCAAGCAGGTGTACAATGTTTTGAAGGTGGGTTTCGAGCACCCCTTAACTTCCCAAAATCAACTGTTGTCCTTAAAGAAAGTGTGGGGTCTAAAAATTCAGCATAAGTTTAAAGTTTTTGCGTGGAGGTTGTTTTGGAATCGATTGCCAACGAAGGATAATCTCATTAGGAGAAATCTGATTTTGCAAGACCGGTTATGCTGCTTCTGTAGAGAGGAAATGGAGGACTTATTTCATCTCTTATTCTACCGTCCTTTTGCGTTTTCTGTGTGGAATACAATGGGTTTATGGCTTGGCTGTGAAAAGGTGTTTGAGGGAAGTAGTTGGGATTACTTTTTAGCGTGGTATCAGTATGGTTGGAATAACATTGTGGCTAGCAAGTTAGGAGCAGGGTGGGTTATTGTTTCTTGGAATTTGTGGAAGGCAAGGAACAATTATATATTCAAGAATGAATATATAAACTTTAACAATTTATGTTGGGAAATTAAACTTCAAGTTTGGAAGGTTTTTGAGATGGGTAATATTCCCTCTCCCAACTCTAGTTTTTTAGCTTTTTCCTTGAATCCATTAGGGGGTTAGGGTGGAGTTGGAGGAATATTACGTTTTGTCGTCACTTGTCAATGGGTGAATACCCCTTGTATTCATTTTATTATTGATCTCTTGCCTTTCAAAAAAAATTTATTTACTATTTTTTAGTCTAATATAAATAAAAGGAACGTTGTTTTCTGCCGAAAAGTTTTCAAAGCAAAGCACGGTAATGCTTCTACAAATATCCATCACATTCTGACACAAAGACTTCGGTAAATGTGTAAAAACGAAGAAAAGACACCGATAATGGTGCTCTAAGATAAGACTTGTTTATTTGCAGATCATTGTTGTCAAAAAGCGAAACTTGTATCATACAAAATTGTACTGTTGTTTTATTCGTCCTCCATGCCATATGTACATGTTCAAATTAAAAATGAGGTTTTTTTAAGGCATCCCATATGTTTCTTAGAAAACGTGCAAAATTTAAAAAAAAAATTAATTTTTAGAGATATATCTCCGAACACACCTTTATACACATATTTCATTCGTTTTTTAGTGAAATACAAATTTTATTAATGAATTTATTCTGAAAATATACTTCCGAATAAATTTTGGAAATATATATTCGAAAACAGTTATGTTACCTTTTTATATGCCACTTGCATCACCTCTTTAACTCTAAATATTTTATTAATTAAGTTACTTAATAAAATATTATTAATGTTACTTATTAATTTTATTAATTAAATAGTAATTATTTTGTTTAAAATGTTATTAATTTTATTAATTAAATAGTTAATAAAAATGGAAGAAAGAGAAGAGAGATAATTAAATAGTTATGTTACATTTTACTGAACTAGCATATTTAGAAATATATTTCCGGAATTTTTTCAGAGATATATTTCCGGAATAAATTTATTCATATAATTGGGGGTCTGATTCAAAAACGAATAAAATGCATGTATTGGATGCGTCCGAAGATATATCTTCGAAAATTTAAGAAATTTTTGAAATTTCAGTTATGCCTAAGAAACACGTGGGGTGCCTTAAGAAATCCTCTTAAAAATTAGGTTGGTTATATTAGATGCATAGGGGTATTACAGTATTGGGCTTGGTTATGTAGTCAGTGTTGAGAAATCTACCTGCCACCCTCTTACATATACCAGATATCCTCAATTATGGCGAAATTCTATTTTTTCCCTTCAAAATTTTTTGAAAATTATGAAATTTTTAGGGGTATATCGAAAATTTCATGATATATATCGAAAATTTTGAAAAATCATTTTTTTTATTGGAAATTTCGAAATTTTCGATAAAAAAATATTAAAAAAAAATTTACACTACCACCAATTTTGAAATTGGTGGTACTGTACCACTAATTTCAAAATTGATGGTAGTGTAAAAAAAATTAATTTTGAAATTTGTTCACTATCGGAAATTTTCACACATTATCGGAAATTTTCAAAATTGATGGTATTGTACCACTATTTTCAAAATTTCCTGTAGTGAAAATTTTTTCACTTGTTTCAAATTTTTTCAACGGCAGTTTTGGGATTATGAAAGTTTGGGGGTTGTCAGGTATGAAATGGGGGGTGGCAGGTAGAATCCTCTTCAGTGTTGTATATTTTTTAGACCCAAATATCTATATAAAACACTTGGTTATCTCTTTGTATGGTAACTGGAATAATAATTAGATTCAGGTTTTAGGCCAATGAGCTTTTCTCATTTCATTCCCTTATTATGGTATCAGTTGTAACAACTTTAGCCTTTCATATCGTTTTTCCTCATCTATTCACATCGAGGGTTTCATCCCTTCATCATCATTCCCAAATCTCTCACTAAGCACCATGGCTTCCGATGGCAATTCTGATCATGAGGATCTCACCAACAAAGATTCAACCACCAAAACCCCCACCAACAACCACGATTCTCAAGATTCAGTCTTAGAACTCTAGAAGCCCCTTCTACCTTTATCCCAGTGAAAACCCCAGTGTCGTTCTTGTCACGCCACCGTTGGATGATAACAACTACCAAAATTGGAGCAAATCCATGTGTCGCCCTCTAACATCTAAGAACAAGATCGGCTTAATTAATGGGACGCTTTCGAAACCACATCCGTCTCACCAAGATTTCGAGCTATGGGAACGAGCTAGCATCATGGTGCTCTCTTGGATCAACCGATCGCTTTCACCACACATCGCTCAAAGTTCTATCTGCTTTGATTCAACGTTCGATTTATGGGACAATCTTCGCGAAAGATTCACCAAAGGCAACCACTTTCGCTTCTCTGATCTTCTGTGAGACCTTCACTCCATCAAACAAGGTGATCATTCTCTTTCGCAGTATTTCACGGATCTGAAGATTCTTTGGGATGAGCTTGAGGATCTTCGCCCAACACCTTCTTATTCTTGCATCGTCCCCTACACATGAGTTTTAGCCAAAGATGTTCGCAGTTACAAGCACATGGAATACGTTTCATGTTTTCTCAAGGGTTTGAACGATAACTATCAGAATATCCGCACTTAAATCCTCCTTCTTGATATTCTTCCAATCACCAGTCGCGCCTATTCCCTGATTTCCCAACAAGATTTTGCCTAGCCTTTTCCCTTCACCACTACTCCCACAGTTCTTTACGCTAACAATCCTCCTAACACTGGTTGTGGAAGAGGGAAGGCACCAAATAAAGGATCGGTATTGTGCACCCACTGTAACAAAACCAACCGCACGATGGAAACATGTCACTTCAAACATGGATTTCCCCTGGATATCGCACCAAGAACAATGTACCTTCCTCATATTCCAAGCCATTTAACAATGCAAAAAAAGATGGAGTAATCTTGAAAGAAGACTATCAACAACTACTTCTTCTTCTGCAACAAACAAAGAAGAATGCTTAGAACTCCACTAACGACAAGGGTCCTAGTTCTCTCACTATCTCAGATATCTTCAATAAAGGTACTTATTTAATAATATCTTCTATGTGGATTCTTGATTCATGGGCATCTGACCATGTATGCCCCTACATCAATTGCTTTTCTGACATAAAATTCATTGACCCTATACAAATTCAGCTCCCCAATGGGAACAACATCATTGCCAATTTTTCAGGCACCATCACTCTTGATCCTTATTTAATATTACATGACGTTTTCTTTATTCCTGAGTTTAGGTTCGGCCTTATTTCCATTTTGTTTACACTGAAA
Organism: Lathyrus tuberosus; assembly: GCA_022829125.1. Classification (NCBI taxonomy): domain Eukaryota; kingdom Viridiplantae; phylum Streptophyta; class Magnoliopsida; order Fabales; family Fabaceae; genus Lathyrus; species Lathyrus tuberosus. The sequence goes on along the minus strand of JALAZF010000727.1, from coordinate 382,222 downwards.
AATGGTAAACAACCGCTGGTCTCCAAATTAAGGGTTACTTGCAGGATCAACCAGTGAATCCTAGGACATGGTGCCAAATAACTTCTTTGTTATTAATTTCTTTATGTTTAAAGTAACTGCTTTCGACTTGGTCAAAATATGGTTTCAAGTAATAAAGTACGGAAACTTTGACTACTTTAGAAATGTGTACGAGAAGTAATAAAGACTGGAAATGTTGAATGAAAAGGGCTTGAAAGAAGTTGAAAGTAAAGAACGTAAATTAAGTGTAAATGGAACAAACTAGAAACTTTGCATTGAAAGCAAAATATGGTGATTCATTTGCTCTTACATTCTCTCAGTCATTCCCTTGTTTCTCTTAACACTGATACTTTGAGTTTTCAGTGAGATTTTTGTAATACAATGAACACCTCCTAATTCAACATAATGAACTCTTATATATACAAGTGTAAAATAACTACCCTTAACGTTTCTCTCCTCATACTCCACCACGTGAAGCTCTGCATGCAACTTATCTTCATACTCCTTCCATGTGTCTCTTTAGAAGGAAAATTTTAGACGGTTATTGATATTTGAACGTGATACTGTGCGCCCAAATAACCGCCTCTACGACCAAACTTTTGTTGTCGTTAGCCTTGCATGGTCAAAGTATGCTTGCGTCGAGATGCTTCTTGCAACATCCAAAAATTCTCTAAGTCCAGAATCTTGGTCGAACCAAAACTCCTTTTTCTTTGCCCTTGTTTGTTGGGGTTTTCCCTTAGTTGAAAATCCTTGCTAACAAATTTCCCCCAAAATGGCCTCTTTCGATGATTCTAGGAGATAGGGACATTTTTAACCTTTTCTCACCACTATTCACCTAGTGGGCTGACGTCACTCTCATCGTGACGTCTCTTTCAACCGTCACCTCAAAAGCATGCTCTTACCACTCCCCCATACTTTTACTCATAATGGCGCCAAATTCATAGGGTAGGACAGCTACTTGTAGCAAAACGCCCCAACTTCTTCTTCTAGGGAAGTGTCGCGTCACACCTATTTCGCACACACCACTCAGTTAAAGGACTGAAGAGTATCACCTCCTCCCATTATAAATAGTTCATCTTTATCTTTTCAAACACTTTTCCATCATTTTTCCCAAATCTTCATTGCAGAGAAACTCTTCGCCAAATTCCTTTCAAAGAACTTCAGTTTCTCTACTATGGCACCTCCCAACAAGAACACCAAGGCTATAAAAGAACCTTTCCCTCAAGCTCACATGCTGAACAACGCCACTGTAATAGGGAATAGGGAATATGTCTCGGAACCTCCAAATCTTGAAGAAAAACTCCACATCTACAAGTCTCAGGTACTCATCCCTTTAACCATTTCTGGAACTGAGCATGCTCTTATGGGTCCTACTCCTGACCCTGAAGAGAATCCTTCTAAGCTTAACGACTTCTTTCCTGCTTATCATAGGACTAAACCCATTGTTAGCATTAAGGAACCCATGGATTTAGAGTACCAAACTGCCAATCCGTGAATTTTTCGCTCTGCTCCCTAACCAAAAAACATAATGACTATATCTCTTGGCTAGATAAATAGAAGGCAAAATGAGCGATATCTGGAAGAAAATGCACATCTTCAACTTGATCCAACTGTCGAGGAATGGTTTAGCATATTTCCAAAACCTATTTGTTGTAACGCCCCGTTTTGCCTGATTTATTTAATCGAGTCGATTTAATTATTTTCGTTTTTATATTATTTTATTCTTGACTTTTATTTGACAATATATTATTTTTCATCGTTATCATATTTTATCGCGTTTTAAGAGCATTTGCGAGATATTTGAGCTGAGGGGTAAAATAGTCTTTTTAGGGGTTTAGATATTTGTTATTATAAGAAAGAAAGAAAAGAGAGTTTAGAGAGAAAATAGAGAGAAAGAAAAAGAGAAGAGAGAAAGGAAGAGAAGGGAAAAGAAGAGGAAAACTTGGGATAGAAGAGATCATCTGTTCAAGCGCGATTAATTGGGTAAGGGTGAGAAGTTTCGATTATATCTTGCTTGTGTATGTATATGTGTTGTTTGTTGTAATTGTTTTGGTTGTTTCACAACTTTTTCTCATTGATAAATTGATGAACAATTGATAGAAATCCATGTTTTCACGGGTGAAGCTTGATATAAACTGCGTAGAATACTTGTTGTTATGATTGGAACATGTTTTGGTTGATATATTATGGTTTGGAAATGATTTGGTGTGGAAAGGGTGAGTTTTGGACCCTTGGGAACCATGGAACGCAGCAGAAAATTCTGCTTCTGATGCGTACCGCCGCGCGGCGCTTTGAGCGTCGGGCGACGTGAAACTTACGACCCTGCAACGCCGGGCGAAAGTCAAGAGGCGTTGATGGTTTTGCTTCTGTAACTTTTGGATTTTTGACATGGGATTTACGCCGCTGTTTCGCTGGGCGAAGCACAGGCAAAGGGGGCACCGCCGGGCAAAAATTTGTACCGCCGGGCGCTCCTGGGAATTTTCAATAATTATGTTTTCTTTAAAAATTCGGAACTTCTGATCCGTAACTCGGATCGAGACGTTCTTGGTATCATTGGAAAGCTAATGAGATGTTCTTTCTTATAAAAATGGTGTTGAGATTAGTGGCCAAATTAATTGTGTCAGGAATTTGGAAACGTGTCGTTTTGTCGACCTTTACCGTCGTAATTGTGTGAGATTGATGTGTTATCATGTGACATGCTTTTGATATATATAACGTATAGCTTGTGTGCTGTTATATGATGTGAATGCATGTGATGAAATGTTGTGATGATGGTTTGTGGCCTTACGGCAAATAAATGCATTGTTTTGGGTTTGATTCCAATGCATGATTATTGATGTTGAGATGGTTCACATGGTTCGTGAGCCTTATACAAAGAGGACCTAAAGCGATCGGATCGTGAGCCTTATACAAAGAGGACCTAAAGCGATCCATAAACGTCGTGAGCCTTATACCAAGAGGACCTAAAGTGACGGGAAACATTGTTTGCCCAACGGGGAGTTACACTAAGTAACAAGCGATGATTCCAATAATTCCTGAGTGAATTAATGATGATGAGAATGATGGATGGATTGGTACCGCATTGCATTGCATAGAGTCGTTGTGTCAGTCTTTGTGCATTTGCATAAATCATGAATGGATTGATTATGTGTGGGGAATTGTGAATTGATTGATTATGTGTTGAGCTCGTGATAGCATTGGTGATTTGATATGCATTTGTGATAAATGCATTGGTTATGGATGATATGTTTTATGTATAGACATATGCTATGTTTTGTGGAGACGTTATACATTACAAAGATTGTTTGGATTATCGTTGATATGCTATATATGAATATATGTGATGTGGTGGTGTGTTTCCATAGGTCATAACCTTGGTATACCTTATGTGTGAATATGTGATTATGTTGGTATAATTGATATATGCTATGTTGTTGGATTATTAGAAATATGTTATGTATCTGTGGCATGCTATATGTATTAGTATGTGATGCTTGTGGTGAGAATAATTATGCATGTGAATTTATATGTGTTTGCATATTATTATGCAATCTTGATTTAGTTGTTATTTCTCACCCTTCTGTTGTGGTTTGTTGCTCTATGAGGCATTTGCAGATTAGTATCTTGGAGGCTTTTGGGAAGATTAGTTCTCCACCCTTTTGTCGGTCTGTCTGCTCTGATACGTAACACGGGAGTCAGGGAACGTTTTTGTTATATATATATACATTTGTTGGATCTATTTTGTATTACCTTTGTATGAATATTTTGATGTTATAAAACAATTTATTTTGTAAAACAAGTCAGTTATGGATCTTTCAGCTTTATTCCATAATTGAACTTTCCTTTTGTTGGAAAAAGTTTCCCTTTTTTGTTCATTCCATATTGTGTTATGTATCAAATTTATGAGTAGGGATTGTGTTTTCTTTCTTTAAATGTGGCATCCTTGTTTCTGTCTAAGAGTAAAATTTTATTCACTCTGATTTATTTATGTATTATTTATTCGCGATGGGAATTGGGGTGTTACATTAGTGGTATCAGAGCAGGTCGGTCCGTCTGGCCAAGTTGTTGAGTCAGTGGGTGTGACAGTTGAATACTGTCGATGTTGTTTGTTCCTTAGTATGTGATATGTGTGTGAAACACTGTCAGTACTTTCTGGTTTTCTAATCCTTTGTTTGCAGGATTTAGAATGAGATAAGTGGGGGAGGAGCTTGTGCTTCTCCAAGTTGCTTCAGTTGTGGAGCGTTGATTGCAAGAGTGTAAGTGTTGTTTGGACAGTGTTGTTCCCGATTCTGGAGGGAATGCGGAGGTAAGGTTTATGTCGACTAAGGATTTGTGCCTTAGGTAGTTGTGTGCACAAGATGCAAGAAATGCTATTATAGTTTGGTAAAGATGGTTTATGCCCCATCATGATTGTCGGCTGTCTATTGACAAATTGAGGAACTGATCACCCTTAATCTCTTGTTAATAGTAGACGAAATTATGTTGGATGGAATAACCGTGTCTTTCCGGCCTTGATAGTGTGTGCAATGAATTGTTTGGAATTAAGAAAATGATTACTAATTGTTTTGTTGAGTCGATTAAGATTCTAATATTGGAAGATGAGACGGATTAGAGGTTTTGGTATGTTGGTCCAGTTGGGAAGTCATTGAGAGAGAACGATTGGGTATCGTTAATGGTTGTTCTCAGAGAGTAGAGTGTGAACTCAAATTTGACGAAGGTGAAGATTTGAGGTTTAGATCTGCTAAGTAAGTAGAAGAACTTTTAGGAAGTGAAACTCAGATGTTCGTCTTGTTTGTGATAATAGTGTTATGGAAATTGGCAGGAAGCCACAATGATGGGCCGTCAATTGTGCATGGTTTTCAGATGTGTTTTTGGATGAAACATTAGTGTGTCGACTTGAAGAGGTCCAACATGGTTGGTAAGGAAAAGGATGATAGCATGAGGTTGTGTGTTAATCAGTGAGTAGTATGGAAACTTTCGGTTGTGTTCTGGATAGCTTGAGTTTCGAATTGTGACGAATTGCGAACGATTTGAAGTTCCTTGATGGTATTACTTTTGTTATGGGTTGAGATCTCGTGTCAGCAGAAACCTTGAGTGAGTTGGAACCCTGTAAGAAGAATTGATATGGAATGTGGTAACCAGAGATGGTTAAGCTATTTTGGATAAATTGTTTCGAGCTCAGAATGAATTTTGAAGGTGGTATATGTCATGGTTGTGGAGTATATGAATCGTATCTTCCATACTTGTTTGGATAAGTTTATAGTGATGTTTATTGGATGATATTCAGATTTATTTCTAAATCAAAGGATGAGTATGTAGAGTATTTGAGGATTTAGTTGCAAGGGTTGAAAGAGATGGAGCTTTCTACTAAATTATCGAAGTGAGAATTTTGATTGAAAGAGGTTAGTTTTCTTGGTTATGTTATTTCTGATGATGGTATTGTTGTGGATCCATCGGCAGTAGATACAGTTCTACATTGAGAGACTCCGAAGTTGGTTAAGGAGATTAGAAACTTTTGGGCTTAGTTGGTTGTTACTGCAGGTTATGGAGGACTTTGTTAAGTTAGTGCTTCTGTTATCTCAGTTGACTTGCAAAGGGTGAGTCGTTTGTTTTGGATGTTCGTTGTGAGTAAGTTTTGGTGAGCTGAAGTAGAGATTGACTACGGCTCCAATTTTGATTCTGCCTGATCCTAATAAACTGTTTTTGGAATATTGGGATGCGTCCTTGATGAGTGTAGTTAGTGTGCTAATGCGAGAGGGTAAAGTCATTTCTTATGCTTTACGATAATTGAGGATTCATGATATCAGGATGGCTGCGGTTACTTTTGTGTTGAGAATCTGGAGGAATTATTTTGAGGGTTTTAGGTTTAAGGTGTTTGGTAATCACAAGGGTTTTGAGTACTTGTTTGGTCAGAAGGAATCAAGTAGGAGACAACGAGGATGGTTGGAATTCCTGATTAGTTATGACCTTGGCTCGAATTATCCTATTGGTAAAGTTAATGTCGTGCCTGATGAGTTAAGTCAAAAATCTTCGCATATGTCTGTTTTGATGGTTAAAGAGTGGGAAATTTTGGAAGAATTTAGGGATTTGAGTTTGGTGTGTGAATTGACATCTGATAGCGTGAGGTTTGGTATGTTAAAGGTCACTAATGATTTTTTCTGTTGACCGTTAGCGAGAAGCAGAGGCTAGATGTGAAATTTGTTGAATTAATGACGGTTGGAGATAAAGGTGTGAATGGTGACTTTAAAGTGGATGATCAGGGTGTTTTGAGATTCCATCGTAGAATTTGTATTCCTGACAGTTCGGAATTGAAACAGATGATTTTAGAGGAAGGACACCGGAGTAGTTTGAGTATACATTCGGGAGCTAATAAAATGTATCAAGATTTGAAGAAGATCTTTTGATGGTCAGAGAATTAGAGTTGGTTGAGCAGTTCAGAGACTTGTGTCTGGTGTGTAAGCTAACACATCAGAGTGTGAGGGTCGGTATATTAAAAGTGAACTATGATTTTTCTGGTGAATATTAGAGAGGGTCAGAAGTTAGATATGAAATTGGTGGATTTGATGGTTACGAGTCATCAGAGTGCGCAACGGAAGCGTGATGCGGCACAATTCGTATATGCGTGTGTGATTGGTAAGAGTTCATAGGTTGAACATTATGAACATGTAGGAATGATGAGACCATTGGACGTTTCAGAATGGAAGTGTAAGGTGAAAGGTTTAAATATTATTCATGGGCTACTATGTAGATGGATGTTTTGGTTATATGTTCGATTGGTGAATCGTAGCATTGTTGTAATATTGTTGGGTGACAAGGATGTTGGTATTGTGGTTATGTAGAGGTTGTTGAAACGATGTTGGGTCGTGGAACTTTATGTTCTTGTTTGTGTTGTTGCCTCATTTCCATTGTGATGGTTCGAGTGCGAGTAGCTAATCCCTTTGTGGGAGATTAGGGGAGTGTTACCTGGGTGTTGGTAACATGGTTTTCCTTGAGTCGTGAGTTAGTTGTCAAGGGCATTGTATTGGCTTTGCATCTTGTCGTTGTAGTTGTCGTCGTTGTCGTGTCGTTGTAGTAGTTGTTGTTAGCAAGGTGGTTTGTCAGTTTGTGTTATTCGTGGTGTGCCTTTTGTTGGCATGATGGTTTGTTAGTCGGATGCGAGAGTCATATCCGGAGTTGTTCGTATCAGTTATATTATCGAGGACGAAAATGTCTAAGTGGGGGAGAATTGTAACTCCCCGTTTTGTCCGATTTATTTAATCGAGTCGATTTAATTATTTTCGTTTTTATATTATTTTATTCTTGACTTTTATTTGACAATATATTATTTCTCATCGTTATCATGTTTTATCGCGTTTTGAGAGCGTTTGCGAGATATTTGAGCTGAAGGGTAAAATAGTCATTTTAGGGGTTTACATATTTGTTATTATAAGAAAGAAAGAAAAGAGAGTTTAGAGAGAAAATAGAGAGAAAGAAAAAGAGAAGAGAGAAAGGAAGAGAAGGGAAAAGAAGAGGAAAACTTGGGATAGAAGAGATCATCCGTTCAAGCGCGATTAATCGGGTAAGGGTGAGAAGTTTCGATTATATCTTGCTTGTGTATGTATATGTGTTGTTTGTTGTAATTGTTTTGGTTGTTTCACAACTTTTTCCTATTGATAAATTGATGAACAATTGATAGAAATCGATGTTTTCACGGGTGAAACTTGATATAAACTGCGTAGAATACTTGTTGTTATGATTGGAACATGTTTTGGTTGATATATTATGGTTTGGAAATGATTTGGTGTGGAAAGGGTGAGTTTTGGACCCTTGGGAACCATGGAACGCAGCAGAAAATTCTGCTTCTGATGCGTACCGCCGGGCGGCGCTTTGAGCGTCGGGCGACGTGAAACTTACGGCCCTGCAACGCCGGGCGAAAGTCAAGAGGCGTTGATGGTTTTGCTTCTGTAACTTTTGGGTTTTTGACATGGGATTTACGCTGCTGTTTCCCCGGGTGAAGCACAGGCAAAGGGGGCACCGTCGGGCGAAAATTTGTACCGCCGGGCGCTCTTGGGAATTTTCAATAATTCTGTTTTCTTTAAAAATCCATAACTTTTGATCCGTAACTCGGATCGAGGCGTTCTTGGTGTCATTGGAAAGCTAATGAGATGTTCTTTCTTATAAAAATGGTGTTGAGATTAGTGGCCGATTTAATTGTGTCGGGAATTTGGAAACGTGTCGTTTTGTCGACCTTTACCGTCGTAATTGTGTGTGATTGATGTGTTATCATGTGATATGCTTTTGATATATATAACGTATAGCTCGTGTGCTGTTATATGATGTGAATGCATGTGATGAAATGTTGTGATGATGGTTTGTGGCCTTACGGAAAATAAATGCATTGTTTTGGGTTTGATTGCAATGCATGATTATTGATGTTGAGATGGTTCACATGGTTATATATGTATATGCATTTGATTGTCATAAGTCATTTGTATGCCAAGCATCATGATATGCATCTTGTGATGTCGTGTGCCCTTATGGGGTGTGACCGACGAAATAATTCCAGAGGGAATCTGCTGTAACGGTCGTGAGCCTTATACAAAGAGGACCTAAAGCGACGTTATAGACAATCGTGAGCCTTATACAAAGAGGACCTAAAGCGATCGAATCGTGAGCCTTATAGAAAGAGGACCTAAAGCGATCCATAAATGTCGTGAGCCTTATACCAAGAGGACCTAAAGCGACAGGGAACATCGTTTTCCCGACAAGGAGTTACACTAAGTAATAAGCGATGATTTTAATAATTCCTGAGGAATTAATGATGATGAGAATGACGGATGGATTGGTACCGCATTGCATTGCATAGAGTCGTTGTGTTGGTCTCTGTGCATTTGCATAAATCATGAATGAATTGATTATGTGTGGGGAATTGTGAATTGATTGATTATGTGTTGAGCTCTTGATAGCATTGGTGATTTTGATATGCATTTGTGATAAATGCATTGGTTATGGATGATATGTTTTATGTATAGACATATGCTATGTTTTGTGGAGACGTTATACATTACAAAGATTGTTTGGATTATCGTTGATATGCTATATATGAATATATGTGATGTGGTGGTGTGTTTCTATAGGTCATAACCTTGGTATGCCTTATGTGTGAATATGTGATTATGTTGGTATAATTGATATATGCTATGTTGTTGGATTATTAGAAATATGTTATGTATCTGTGGCATGCTATATGTATTAGTATGTGATGCTTGTGGTGAGAATAATTATGCATGTGAATTTATATGTGTTTGCATATTATTATGCAATCTTGATTTAGTTGTTATTTCTCACCCTTTTGCTGTGGTTTGTTGCTCTATGAGGCAATTGCAGATTAGTATCTTGGAGGCTTTTGTGAAGATTAGTTCTCCACCCTTTTGTCGGTCTGTCTACTCTGATACGTAACACGAGAGTCGGGGAACCCTTTTGTTATATATGTATACATTTGTTGGATCTATTTTGTATTACCTTTGTATGAATATTTTGATGTTATAAAACAATTTATTTTGTAAAGCAAGTCAGTTATGGATCTTTCCACTTTATTCCATAATTGAACTTTCCTTTTGTTGGAAAAAGTTTCCCTTTTTTGTTCATTCCATTTTGTGTTATGTATCAAATTTATGAGCAAGGATTGTGTTTTCTTTCTTTAAATGTGGCATCATTGTTTCTGTCTAAGAGTAAAATTTCATTCACTCTGATTTATTTATGTATTATTTATTCGCGATGGGAATTGGGGTGTTACATTTTTCGCCTCCCTTTACTATTGGGAGAGCACGACTAACACTTTCCAGCTTCCTTGTGGAATGCTGATACCCACGCTTTTCGACGTGGCGGCCACTACTAGCCTTCACCCTGATGATGGTAATTTCGACTCCACTAAACAAGACAATGATAACATTGAGTTCAACAGCAATCATGCTGGTTACACTAGGTTCATCATATACTATCACGTCAGTGACGATCCTGAGGTCACTGCTGAAGAACACATCGCCTTCTTGGCTTTATGGCTATCCAAATGTGTTTTCTGCTGCAAATCCCTGAACTCTTCCATGTCGAAACCCTCGGTAATTTCGACCATATTGATAGGCACAGGCTCTACATTGTTGGCGTTCCCAACTTACAGTGGGTCAGTGTCGATCATCATTGGAGTTTTACCTTTGGCAAACTTCAATCTTCCTTCGTTCAATGCATTCTAGACAAGATCCCTGAAAAGAAAACAATGTTAGGTCTTATGCCCTAAAAAGTTATGATATTTACAGAAACCTCGTTTCTTTTTATGTCTAATGGTGGCACTTTCGCGCCTGGTGGCACAAGCACTTGACCATCTGTATCCAACAAATCAAAATTTTCATTGCATTTGGTCACGTCGAAGGTGTAGGTTTTCTTAGGAAATTTATCATTTTTCTCTGGCTCTGAAGGGTTCTTCCCATTTGCAGGCGTAAGAAATTTACACACATATGGGGGACCTGGCTTTAATTCATCCACGTCGAAATCAATTTCTTCGACATGGTTTAGGACTGACAATGAACCGAACCAACTCGAAAATAGTTAGGAATTCGGTTCGACAATTAAATCGTTGAACTAGGTTCATGAACCAAATGAGATGAATATGAGCGAAAATAATAAGTTCATTAACTAAATGAGCTGAATTTGAACTATACATAGTTAGACTCATTAGGTTCATGAGTCAACTCGATTATATATGTGAAGGATTGTATTATTTTTAAGAGTAGGTTTGAATATTTACTACAAAACTTAACTCTATATTGTCTCTTCCATACTAGTTATGGTAGTAAAGCTGACAATTGCATTTAGAGTCATCCTTGTTGGAGGCATTATGGAATTTGCGAAAATAACATGTGTAATGAAGGTTGCAAGTGGTGTAATCATTCTATGATGGAAATGTATCAATTTTTAGTAATTTTTGGTGTTCTATTTCATTAAATTTATAACGTTACCACATATTTAGATGAAGTTGTGGATTTTTGAGACAAACTTAAACTCATTTTGAGTAGTTTTTGAATTATAATTTCAAATGTATCTCTTGAAAGTTATTTAGTTTTTGAATTAGTAGAGTTTTGAGACAAAGTTAAATTCCAATCTGATAATTTTTGTTTTATTTCAGTTCTTTCTTTTTTAAAAAATATTAATTTAAAATGTCAAATTATATATAAAAAATAGACTTAAAAAATGACTTTTAAGTCAGTGAAGAAAGTGATATGAACCTAATGAGATGAACCTAACGAATTGAATTGTTCGTGAACTTATAACATGTCGAGTTTGAGCTTAAAAAAATTCGTGTCAAACTCGAACCAAGATTTGAGCTGAACCAATTTTTCATGAGCCAAGTTGAGATGAGGTGAGTTCGAATCGACTCGACTCATTTCCAGCTCAAACATGGTTGTATTCGGCATCTGACACTATGTCATTGTCTTCCATATCGACGTAGGACACACGCTCCTTCTAACCTTTGTTCACTCTGGCCTTCTCAGCCTCCAGTCTCTCGACCTGTCAAACTCGATCCGCTAGTTGGGACATATCTCCTAGATATTGTGTATCAAATTTCTTTCTGATAGAATAATCTAACCCGCCAGCAGCCATTTCGACCAGTTCATGTTCTGGCGCCTGAGTGAAACACCTCATTTTCAATAATCGGAATCGATTTAAGTAGTCATCGATCAATTCAACAAACTTTCGCTTCATACTCGATAATTCCTTCAAAATGATCTTAGACTACCCCATGTAAAACTTCTCATGGAACAACCTCTCCAATCAGGCCCAATCATTGATGGAATGAGCAGGGAGAGTAGTAAACCACGTAAAGACATTTTTTGTGAGAGAACTAGGAAAGTATCTCATTCTTAGGTTTTCATTATTTTCTATGTCTCCCGCCTCAGTCAAATACCGGGCAATATGCTCGACAGTAGACTCGTTAGCATCACCAACAAATTTGGTGAACTTAGGGACTTTCCTTCCCCTTGGCAATTCAGTCTGCAACACATAGTCTGATAGATGGGATGTGTAATTTGGCCTTTGCAGACCCATGCTCACGCCATTCTGTGCTATTATCCTTCCAAGAATGGTTGCAAGGTTATTCTCTCATAGCAAGTTTCCTTGTCAAACTTGCTAAACAACTTGATTAGCGTCATGGTTTCAATTAACCATTATAACCGGTGGACACACTTCTCCCCTTGGCACCTCTTGTTTGAATACCTGGGGCACAAATTGTTTCCCCTGGTTCACTGTATTTTCCTCGAAGACTACTCCTTCATTTCAAACTTGCTTAGCGACTTGGGGTTGTACGATGGGTTAAACTTACGCTGGTGGAGCGCCAAAAAAATCAGTAATTTGATTCATTTGAGTCGCCAACTGTTGGTAACTCTGATTCGTGTTTTTGAATCAATGGGTTAAATATAGTACCCATTTATTGGGTAATAAAATTAACCATATCATGGTTACTCTCGTCCATTTGTTGTCTCATATCCAATACAGAATTTGTCGTAAACGTCGGCATTGCTTGGGAACCAAATCCCATCCCTAACTGGGGTCGCATAGTTTGATCCTAGTTACCTATGGTCGAGCCAGATACCAAGATTGATGGATATGTATTTATACCGTTTTCAGCAAATCTCAGCGGATTACTATGCAGGTTTTCCATCATTGAAGTTGGCATCCCAAAAGATTGTTCACGCCCTGACATGGGCATTGTAAAACTTGTGGTGAAAGGCCTAAATTCTGGCGTCATAATTGGCCTAGGAGTCACTGGGTGACTCTGGGTTACTGAAGGGGGAAAAACCATCCCTTCTGGTATAGTTGATTGCACAACCGCCGTAGACGGTATATCCATCATGCTAGAGATTGAAGGGATTGGCTCAGTCGACGTCTCAGTGATCATGTCTACCCTAGTGCTATTAGAAGGTTGTTCTTCATTGTTGTTCATGGGAATTTCCATTCACCTGACGTGTTTCTTCACAGGTTTCCTAACTTCTCTCTTTGTTATCTTACCACTCCTTAGTCACATGCACACTCACACAATGAGAAGTTAATGAAATGAAGAACTTTATAATATAATTTTCAAAGTAGCAAGTAAAATTTCACATAAAAAAGGGTCCTAGTGGATGTGCCAATTTGTTTACTTGGAAATTTGGTAAACAAAACAAGTTTATATTTATACTTAAGGGATTAAACTCGAAAATATTTTGGAACATATTTGTGTGAATTATAACTTCTGAACATCATGTTATTGCTAAAATCGAAATACAATGTTGAAAAGATATTTGTTTTAAAAAACTGACTAAAGTTGAAATGTAAAAGGTTTTGAAAACAAGTAACTAAAATTGAAATGTAAATTGAAAGTGAAATAACAAGAATCGAAATATAACTAAAAATGCAGAAAAGACTTAAATATAAAATGCTTGAGATTTATAAATATGGAACGCATACGTACATTTTTCACTCGTTTCTTAATCATATAAATACTTTGAGTATGTATAAATTTGAGTACAATTGTGGACCCTTACAACATAAGCAAGCGTCCCTAAGAGATATTGGATCGAACTGTAGTATGATCGAAGGTAGCTTCTTGGTTCAACTGATTCGACAGAGGTTTAGCATGCACTCGAAGTTCGTTCACATGTTGTTGTCAAAGTAGTGTATGTTGTAGTCGAAGTAGGGTCAAGCATGCAGTTGTCGGAAATGCTAGGTTTGTTAGCATGACGAATTGGGCCTGTTTGTTATGTCCAATTATTTAAGTTAGCTTGTACCCTAAGTTAGCTTGAAATGGGTAACTGTTAAAAAGCCCATTAGTTTAGTATATTATGTTTTATGATAAATAACATACTAGTCTCTCATCATAAGTGTGACAAATCCTAATTAGGGTGAGAGAGTTATTTGTTATTCTTTAGTACTTGTAATTTGATTCATAGAGAAAGTAAAGAATATCAGTTATAACTAAATCTTGTTGTTCTTCTTCTTTTTCCGGATAACCCTAACCCTTGTGTGTTTCTTGATCATAAAGAAATAATTTATACTTTGTCTACAAGGCATCAGTTTTCACAATAAATTAGTGCGGTGAGCGTGGATCAAGATGTCTTAAAAAAAGTATGAGATTGAAAAGTTCACCGGAGTGAACGATTTCGCTCTATGGCGCTTGAAGAAGAAAGCCCTACTGGTTCAGCAAGATTGTTTGGAAGCATTGAAGGGAGTGACAACCATGAACGTTGAGTTAATAGAAACAAAAAAGACGACCATCATAGAGAAATCCCACATCGCAATATTGTTGAGCCTTAGTGGTAAGGTTCTCCGACAGGTATCAAAGGAGACTACGACATTGGGGTTATGGTTGAAACTTGAAAGTTTGTACATGACGAAATCACTGGTGAATCGACTCTACCGGAAGCAAGCTTTGTATTCATTCAATATGAGTGAAGACAAATTGTTCGCTGAGTAGTTGGATATGTTCAACTAGCTGATTCTTGATCTTGAAAATATTGATGTAAAGATCGATGATGAAGATCAAGCACTATTGTTGTTGTGCGCTTTGTCCATAACACATGCTCACTTCAAGGAAACTCTCTTTTATGGAAGAGATTCGTTGACCTTTGAAGATGTTCAATCTGCCTTGTACTCTAAGGATTTGAACGAACGAAAGGAGCATAAGCCATCTTCTGTTAGTGAAGGTTTGTCCGTTAAGGGGAAATTCTTGAAGAAAGATGGTAGGTTTGAGAAGAAGAAGGGTAAAGCGCTACAGAAGTCTTATAGTGGTGAGGCATTGTTAAGTGCCAAATTGGAGTTATATTTCATACTATTTTTATGGCACTTTACAAAGCTTTCTTGTTTAAATCGATTGTTTAACCGTTGCTTTTAGTGTAAATACGTAATTTACCGCTTTTGCTTTCCATTACTCATATTATGATGTTTTCTTGCTTTTTTGTAGGTTTTTATGCTTAGATGGATGCCTAAGGCCCAGGGAGGAAGAAAGAGATCTAGAAAGAGCAGTTTCATGGAGATTGGGAAGTACTAGCACGCTCAGCGCACCTCTAGCGCACTTTCAGTGTGCTCAAGGCGGAAGCTACTACATTTTTGGCGCTTGGACCTCGCTACAACCGCACTCAGGGCTCTAGGACTATTTGCCGCCCTTGGACTGGTGGCGCTAAGCGCGCTCTGCAGCCGCTTAGCGCCCTGCCACTTAGAGGCAGATTTTAGGGCACTTATAAATATCTTCTTTAGATATTTTCTTGTTTTGTACCTTCATTTTTCCACTTTTAGAGATTGAGAGATCATTTCTAGGGTTTGAGAGGGGATTATTTCTTGAAGCATCAAAGATCAAAGTTTTACCGCATCAACTCTCGATTATTCGACTTTTGATGCAAGTGCAATTTTGATGCAAGTGCAACTTTCTTCCTTTCTTGCAACACAAGCTACCATGGAAATGGTTGGCTAAGTTCTCTCTTGTGTCAAGATTAGAGGTAGTTAACCTTTCTATTATGCATTTCTTTTAATCTTTTATATGTGAACAAGGTTATTATCAATATATGATGAAGTAATTTGTGTTTCTTGGATTTGTATGGTTTAGTTTGAGCTAATTGTGAAACTAAACCTTGATCTAGTTGCTTCATCTATTAATGATCAAGTCTAAGATTTGACTTGAGAATAAATATTCACTTTGTATTGAACTTCACGATTATTATATTGATTGGTATGTGTTGTACCCGAAATTTTACACCTTAGATGTCATAACATCTTGCATTTGCATTTAGATTCGATCATCTATGCATTGTTAACTAACCACTATATCTTGCTAGTTTTTTCTTTTATGTGAAAGTTAGGGTTTGCACAAGAAGGAGGGCAAAATCAAAAAGCCAAACACTCACATGCTTCAAGACATTTTTTGGCTCCATACAATCACCACAAGTGTTCACCAGTTTGAGTGAGATTGGTACGAGAAGTCATTTGTTCAAGAAAGACAATTGAAGCTCCACAGTTCAATCATTTAGCCTTGGAGGTTAATCATGAAGTGCTCTAGTCATATGCCATGGTCTCATAAGATGGGTTCAAGAGGAGTCAAGAAGAAACTATCATATCCAAGCTACTTTCCACATGAATATTGTTCTATCAAACGCCTACTTTTCAAAGAGCCAAAGAACTCACAAATTGGAGCGTTGATCATTAAGAATTGTGCATCAAAGTGGTCATGGTACAAATGTTACACACACTTGGAGAATTCAGACTTTAATCATTTTGCTACATCAATTTTTTTTGTACGATTCTTGTATGTTTCTAGGCATAATTTCAACTTGCCTCCAACATGGAACTCACTCTATTAAATGATCTCTTTCCAAAGCCTCAAAAAAGCATGTCATTTGGCCTATTGGTTGAAAAATCATCATGTGATCAAGAGAGGTCCTTGGTTTAGTTTCATTACATAAACCATGTTTCCTTTTGAATCTACCATCAGAACCAAACCCTTTCCCACGGTTTTGTAACATCCAATGCACTAGTCAAGGGGTCAAAAAACCTGTCATTTTGTTGGTCTCAAAACCTACCCAAAATGAACCTTATTGTAACACCCTTCTACCCCACATACAATTTTAGGAAAACACTTAATATTATCAGAGTGAAAATCAGCAAGAAAGGTGCCACATATATTCAAACGACATTCAAAATCATTGTCCTGTCCCGTAACACGGGTTATTCATTCATCATTAACATAAATTGACAGTTATGCAGCGGAATCAAACTTTTTAGTTCAGGCCAATAAAATACTTCATGAATAAAAATATCTGATTCAAAATGGCATCAAGAATATAAAATAAATTCCAACATAAAACCAAAAAGAAAACACGAGGTTCACAACGAATCCCAACCCGATGTTACATGACACAGAGCAGGACACCACTTAAAACACGACTAAAATGAAAAAAGAAACGCTCCAAGACTCAATCCTCCAGCATCGCAAGTCTACTCTTGGTTATCTGCAAGTTACCCACATAAGAGGCAACATTTTCAAGCAGGCAGGGTGAGAAATCACAATTCATTATAGTAATATAAGGACATGGAAATTAAACAGAATAAGCAACAACAACATCATAGCATCATCAACATAATCTTCACAACACGATCACCATTACATCATTAATATGCAATGTCAACTATAATGAAATGCAAAGGATGCATGTGGTACCGATTCAACATGGATGGACACTGGCCATCAACCATCCAAAAGGAGCACAACATAATCAACATATCACTTCAATCCGCACAATGGGATTGAAGCTACCAATGGACCGAAGCCCCAACATAAAATGTTATGGAATGCAATGATGCTAATTCTCCTCAATTCATCAAATATCAACGTGTGCATCATTCATTTCATATTCAACGAGTATTTATCATACAATCATGTTTTATCATCTTACATCAACAACAACTCAACAACAAAAGATCAGCACGAGAAAACGTCAAGAAACCTCAAGAAAAACAACAAAAATAGCAAAACAGTTGTCTGACACGGCCACCCGTGTCCTGTGACACGGTCCGCGTCAGGAAACCTGCACTCAAAACACAAAACAGACAAAATACAGCAAATACAGTGATCTGACACGGCCGCCCGTGTCCGAAGCTCTGTAGCAAAAATCCAAACCAAAAGGAAATGCAGCAGGAACAGTAGTCTGACACGGCCGCCCGTGTAATGTGACACGGCCCGTGTCAGGATACGAAATCTCAGAATTTTTCAAAATAATTTTCTGCTGCGTTTTGACTTCAAATATCCCAAAAATTCAGTTTTTTCCAATACGAAAATTTGTCCAAAAGACTCACACAGTACACATACATTAACACATAACATTCTATCTCATTATATTTCATCGAATCATTCATCCCTAACTCATTCTACATCATTAAACACCACAATTTCTCAAAATCCACAAATACCTAATCTATCCATAACCAAACCTATAGAACTATAATAAACCATGAAAACTCCCCATACCTTAGAGAAATTCAGTAGCTTTCCTCTTTCTCTAAGATTCTTTAGCAACCTTCAAGTCTTAGGGTTCTTCTCCTCTTCTCTTCTTCAGCGTTCTTCACAAAAACACGATCAGTTAGAAAAGTGATCGATCTTTTCCTCTTTAGACAAAATATCCCAGTTTATGAACTTCCAACTCCACCCTTACTCTTTTTCCTTTAAGACCACCTTGCCCTTTTCTTATTATTTTTAATAATAATAATAATAGTATAAATAATACATTAATTATTCATTCTATTAAATTATTTAAAAATACTCTTTTGATCCAAAATTCTCCAAAATTACCAAAACTTCTTAATTCCTTCTAAATTAAATAAATAAATAAATAAATGATTAATTTAGATTTTCGGGGCGTTACAACTCTCCCCTACTTTAAGAATTTTCGTCCTCGAAAATTTACCTGATTCGAATAACTCGGGATAGGATTCCTTCATCTTGCTTTCCAGCTCCCAAGTCATGCTTTCTCCGACAGCTCCTAACCAGACAACTTTCACCAACACAATCTCCTTTCCTCTTAAAATCTTTATCTCACATTCCGCAATTCGTACAGGCATCGTTTCCACAGTAAGATGATCCCGTACTTGCACATCATCCATATGAATCACATGAGACGGATCTGGAACATACTTCCGGAGTTGTGACACATGAAACACATCATGTAAATTCGACAGATTAGGCGGCAAAGCCACTCTATAAGCAACATTTCCAACTCTGTCTGAAATCTGATACAGACCAATAAAACGAGGAGTAAGCTTCTTAGACTTTAACGCACGCCCAACACCTGTCACCGGTGTAACTCTTAAAAACACATGGTCACCTGCTTGGAATTCTAAATCCTTTCTTCAATTGTCATGATAACTCTTCTGCCTACTTTGGGAAGATTTCATCTTTTCTCGGATCAACTTCACCTTCTCAGTAGTCTCTCGGACGATTTCAGGTCCCAGCACTACACTTTCTTCAGATTCATCCCAACATAAAGGAGTCATACATCTCCGACCATACAATGCTTCAAAAGGTGTCATTCCAATACTAGAATGATAACTGTTATTATAGGTGAACTCGATTAATGGTAGATAAGTATCCCATGAACCTCCTTGCTCAAGAACACATGCTCTCAACAAATCTTCCAACGACTGAATATTCCTCTCAGTCTGACCATCCGTCTGAGGATGATACGCTGAAGTCAACCTCAACTTAGAACCCAACGCCTCTTGCAAACTCTTCCAAAAATCAGAAGTAAACCTCAGATCTCTATCCGACACAATACATAGAGGAACACCATGCAGCTTCACAATTACGTTAGTATAAACCTCCGCCAACTTCGATACTGGAAAACTGATGTTAATAGGAATAAAATGAGCCGACTTCGTAAGCCTATCAACAATCACCCAAATAGAATCATGTCCTCTTGAAGTATTAGGTAATCCCATCACAAAGTCCATTGAAATGCTATCCCATTTCCATTCTGGAACTTCTAACGGTTGCATCAACCCAACAGGCTTCTGATGTTCAACTTTCGACTTCTGACAAGTTAAACATGCATACACAAATCGAGCTACATCAAGCTTCATACCAGGCCACCAAAACAGTTTCTTCAAGTCTTGGTACATTTTTGTAGCCCCCGGATGAATACTCAATTTACTTCTATGACTTTCCTCCAGAATTGCTTTCTTCATCTCTGCATCATCAGGAATACAAATTCGATTTCAGAATCTCAACACACCCTGCGCATCTAACTTGAAGTCACTATTACCAAACTGATCGATTCCAACCATCGAATATACCAGTTTCACATCTAACTGCTGAGCTTCCTAGATATTATCCAGAAAATCATTGTTAATCTTCAGCATTCCCAACATCACACTCTGCGGTGTCACTTCGCAAACTAAGCTCATATCTTTGAACTGCTTAATCAATTCTAATTCTTTAACCATCATTGCCGACATATGCAAAGTCTTTCGACTCAGAGCATCGACCACAACATTAGCTTTACCTGGATGATAGTTCAAACCGAAATCATAATATTTTAATAATTCCAACCATCTTCGTTGTCTCATATTCAGTTCCTTTTGATCAAATAAATATTTTAAACTCTTATGGTCACTAAACACTTCAAATCTAGAACCATAAAGATAATGTCTCCAAATCTTCAGCACAAAAACAACTGCAGCAAGTTCTAAATCATGTGTAGGATAGTTCTTTTCATGAGTCCTCAACTGTCTTGACGCATAAGCAACTACCTTACCATTCTGCATAAGCACACCACCTAAACCCATCTTAGAAGCATCACAATATACCACAAAAGGTTCTTCTGGATTAGGTAATGTCAAAACCGGAGCCGACGTCAATCTCTTCTTCAATTCTGCAAAATTTTCTTCACACTGAATGTCCCACACAAAAGCTTTACCTTTACAAGTCAACTTAGTCAACGGAAGTGCTAACTTAGAAAATCCTCCGATAAATCTTCGGTAATAATCGGCTAGTCCCAAAAAGCTTCTAATCTCGGTAGCCGACTTTGGAGTTTCCCATTGCAACACAGCATCTACTTTAGATGGATCCACCGTAATGCCACTACCTGAAATGACATGACCAAGAAAACTAACCTCCGATAACCAAAATTCACATTTAGACAACTTTGCATATAACTTCTTCTCTTTCAAAACTTGCAATACTAGTCTTAAGTGTTCTTCATGTTCTGTTTCCGATTTAGAGTAAATTAATATATCATCAATAAACACCACCACAAACCGATCCAAATAAGTATGAAAGATACGGTTCATGTACTCCATGAATACTCCCGGTGCGTTAGTAACACCGAAAGGCATCACCTAATACTCATAATGTCCATAACGCGTTCTGAAGGCCGTCTTCTGAATATCTTCGTCTTTCACTTTAATCTGATGATAGCCCGACCTCAAATCAATCTTGCTAAACACGCGAGCACCTACGAACTGATCCATCAAGTCATCTATTCTCGGAAGCGGATACTTGTTCTTAATCGTCACTTTATTTAGTTGCCTATAATTAACACAGAGCCTCATACTTCCATCTTTCTTCTTTACTAACAACACTGGAGCTCCCCGCGGCGATACACTTGGCCTCACAAACTTCTTTTCAAGTAAGTCCTCCAATTGCTTCTTTAATTCCGACAATTCAGATGCAGACATCCTGTATGGTGCCATAGAAACAGGTCTGGTACCAAGTACAAGGTCAATTGCAAATTCCACTTCTCTTTCTGGAGGCATATCAGGAATTTCATCAGGGAAAACTTCAAGAAATTCACGCACCACTTGCAACTCCTCAATTACAGCTCGGCTCTCAACGGATAACGATGCCATCAATGAGAACATCTGAGCTCCTTCTTGCATCAACTGCTGTAACTCCCTAAAAGACAACAAACTAGCTTCTTCCTCTTCAGGAGTAGAAAATCGCACAGACTTGTTATAACAATTTATATGAACATAGTTATATTCTAACCAATTCATTCCCAAGATTACATCCATTCCAGATAACGGCAAACACACCAAATCAACAGTAAAGTCTCTGTCGAAGATCGTCAAAGGACACTTTAAACACACAAGAGAAGTGGTCACCGATCCCTTAGCCGGAACCTCGACGACCATTTCTCCATTCATAGAAGACAACACAAGACCCAATCTTTCAACACATTCAGCAGCAATAAAGCAATTAGTAGCACCAGTGTCAATCATAGTAATTAAAGGAGTACTATTAATGAAACAAGTACCTCGGATGAGTCTGTCCTCATTAGTTGTCTGAGTCCCAGCCAAAGCGAACACTTTCCCACCGGTCTGCGCCTTCTTTGGTTTCTGACACTGACTACTAATGTGTCCTTCTTCGCCACAGTTGAAACAAATCATCTCTTTATGCTTGCACTTCGATATGGCATGCCCAGTCTTACCACAACGGAAACACCTCTTCACCTCAGCAGTACACACATTACTCTTATGACCAGATTTTCCACATTTGAAACAAGTTATGCTAGCAGGAGCATCTCCCCCACTAGTCCTCTTGCCATCAACCACTTTCTGTTTACCTTTTCCAGCTGGAGCATCATAAGGTTTGCCACGATTCTGTTGGTGCTTGCTCTTCGTCTCATTAATGATCTTATAATGAGCATTGTTATCCTCTTCAAAAATTCTGTAACTATCAATCAAATCAGCAAAAATACGAATCTTTTGATATCCAACTGCCTTCTTGATCTCTGGGCGCAACCCACTTTCAAACTTGATGCATTTTGAAAACTCAGCATCATCATCGTTATAGTGCGGATAAAACTTAGCCAATTCAACAAACTTTGCAGCATAATCAGTAACCGACATGTTTCCTTGCTTCAGCTCAAGAAACTCGATTTACTTCTTACCACGAACATCCTATGGATAATACTTCCTCAGGAACTCTCTTCAGAACACATCCCAAGTGATACCTTCACCTGCAGTTTCTAACCTCCAACGAGTCTTTAGCCACCAGTCATCAGCCTCGAATGTTAGCATATGAGTCCCATATCGAACCTTCTGCGCTGGAGTGCAGTCCATCACACGGAAGATTCTCTCCATTTCTTTCAACCAATCCAACGCTCCATCAGGATCATACTTTCCATTGAAGGTAGGAGGATTCTCCCTCTTAAAAGTTGCCAAACTGTGAGATCCAGCATTCTCGTCAGCGTTCGACTGATTCTGCAAAGCCTGATTCACTGCTTCCAACGCATCAGCAATTGCAGCATTGTTCCTTCCAGCCATCTCAACTGGTCACTTCAACATAAACAAAAGTTAGAACTAGTTAACAATACTTGATTGTTAAACAAACTACGACTCGACAACTTGGCCGGACGGACCGACCTACTCTGATACCACTAATGTAACACCCTTCTACCCAACATACAATTTTAGGAAAACACTTAATATTATCAGAGTGAAAATCAGCAAGAAAGGTGCCACATATATTCAAACGACATTCAAAATCATTGTCCTATCCCGTAACACGGGTTATTCATTCATCATTAACATAAATTGACAGCTACGCAACAGAATCAAACTTTTTAGTTCAGGCCAATAAAATACATCATGAATAAAAATATCCGATTCAAAATGGCATCAACAATATAAAAGAAATTCCAACATAAAACCAAAAAGAAAACACGAGGTTCACAACTAATCCCAACCCAATGTTACATGACACAGAGCAGGACACCACTTAAAACACAACTAAAACGACAAAATAAACGCTCCAAGACTCAATCCTCCAGCACCACAAGTCTACTCTTGGTTATCTGCAAGTTACCCACATAAGAGGCAACATTTTCAAGCAGGCAGGGTGAGAAATCACAATTCATTATAGTAATATAAGGACATGGAAATTAAACAGAATAAGCAACAACAACATCATAACATCATTGTCATACCCCAAATTTTGACCACTAAGATTTCCCATCATTGTGCAAATCATCATCACAATATGGAGGAACCATCATACTTCATCAGTCTCCCCAAAGATGGGTGAGCATCCACTACAATCAAAATTAGGGTTTCAAGCCCTCAGAGCCTTAGACAAAGGATCAATCAAGGAATGACATGATCTTCAACTTGTCTATCCTCTCAAACATTCACAATGGATCAAAAGGACTCCCACTTCAAGGATTGAGCACAAGGATGCTCCCTTCTAGGTGGATCAAGCCTCAAGATCGCCAGTGTCACCAAATTAGGGTTTTGGTCGACCAGAGCCTCCAAATGGAAATTTTTCATCTGGGCACAAGCCAATGATCCAAAACATAATTTAATATACTCCATGGAACCTCATGGACCCAATCATCAAGTCAATTTTGCCTCAGGGGGTGCATACAGCAAAAATCAGGAATTAGGGTTTCTTGACCTAATTCACCCCTAAGTTGACTTTTAGGGAAAATCATGAGCCAAGACCTCAAGAGAGGGTTTGAGGGTCTCTAATGAACTATATTGATCCATTTGGAACCATGGATTAATCCAAGAAGCTTGAGCAACAA
The DNA here is from genome assembly GCA_022829125.1 of Lathyrus tuberosus. Lineage (NCBI taxonomy): Eukaryota > Viridiplantae > Streptophyta > Magnoliopsida > Fabales > Fabaceae > Lathyrus > Lathyrus tuberosus. Next base: position 358,130 of record JALAZF010000727.1, on the reverse strand, counting down.
GTCTCAATTTCATCTGCACCACAATTATGGTTTCACGAGGAAAGTCAACTGTAACTTTGACTTTTGACCTGGACATGCTCCCAAGCCCTAGGACATGAATCAATATACCCTATGACACCCATGGAACATGTCCATCAAGTTTGATTTAGGTCAAGGACATGATTTCCTGAAGAATTGCACAAATTGGAATTCATCTGCTAAAAAGTCAACTGTGCACAAAAGTCAACTTTGACTTTTTGAGATTTTTCACCAAAATGGATTTTTAACCCTAAAATGACGTTAATGTATGATTTGAATCATCATTCATCAAGAAAAATCAAGAAAAGTGGGATAACTTGTAAAAGGGGTAACCATAAAACTTAGAAATTTTTCTAAGTCATGAAAAAGTGCCACTAATGCACCAACTTTGGAGGACCATAACTCCTAAACCACAAGGCCATTGTGCCCCATTCAAAGCTTGATTTGTAGATCTCATTGCCCTCTACAAAAGCTTCATACTGACCTATGTCCAAATTCCTCATGGATTTTGAGTTATGGGGTGATCAAAATCAAGAGAAAACACTTTGTTCCAACACTTGGTGAAAATTTCACTAAGTCAGATTTTGCCTTACTTTTTGCCAAATGTAGGGGGATTTTTCACTTGGATTCAAAAGAGATCAAAACCAAACATGTTCAAACAGTTGTTGTATCATGTAAGGGCTTTCCAAAATGGTCAAGAACATTACCAAATTCAACTTACACCATGAGATATGACATTGGCAAGTTGCCTTGCTGAAATCTGTCAAAGGCAAGGCAGAATTTGCAATTTTGCTCGATTTGCCAAAATCAGCCAAATTCAAATGCTCCTATCCACTTGGACACATCTGAGGATTGAATCTAAAGGGGACAATCACTGAGTCAAGCCTCCAAAGTCCATGGTACAAGAAATAGCATGTTGAACCTAGAATGGCCAAAATAGGGACAATACTCCAAATTTGGATTGAAGCATTCAATGGAAGCATCAAGGTGGCATGGACTGAGCCATTCTCATCTGAAATCAGTCAAGACTTATCCAAGACCAAAGGAACCAAAGCTCTGTGCCCTAACCTCTAGTCAATGGCTAGAGGAGACTTGGATTTTCATTTGCCAACATTGGCCAAACCTACTTAGCAGTTGCCATTCACTATTCCTTGCAAAACAAACTTGCTCCACTATAAATGGAGCTCAATTGTGTTCAGTTTAAGTACACCAAAGGCCTACAACACTTGCCTTTCTCAAAATCTTTCTCTTGGCAAAAATGCCTTTCTTAGCAAGGTAACTATCGGGTTTTGAGCTAGAGGGCAATTCCACTCAAACCAATCACTCACACACCTCATATACATCACATATGAGCTGATCAAACACTTAAACAACAACAGGAACATTGATTTCTCAGAATCACCAGTTAATTGCTCAAGGTTTTAACCAAAGTGCAGTTGAGATGCCATGAAGTGATCCAGCCAATTTCCATCAAGTCCAAGCATTCAAACACACTCCATAGCACCAAGGGAAGCTGTTCAGATCATCACAACACAACTGTAACACCTCCTACACAAATCACGATCACCAACTGCAAGTGGTAAGCATGAGCTCTTCTAACTCTATGATCCATGCAATTTTTGCTGCACAATAATTTGGCCATATGTTCATAATCATGCATGGAATGTTTTCCCTCAATTAATTGCTTTGTTTGAATCGTGTATCAAAAATCCTAGCCTTCATGCAGAAATTAGGGTTCTTGAGGTTTCTTCGTGATTTCATGTTTTATGTTTAATTTAAATGAAATTAAGTGTTATAGACATGATCGTGAGGTTGAAACGAGTTGATTGGTATGTGGATTGCATGATATGGTTAAGTATTCAGTGAGATTGGATGGAAAACGCAAATCTGGGAAACTCAGAACACGCGCGTGTTCTTGGTGTGTTCTTGGCGCCATTTTCAGAAATTGGAATATTTGAATTTTGTGATTTTTGTTTAATTGATTCAAAAATTAATTTCTCTCTGAGTTTTAATGATTTTGAGTTGATTCTTTTTTTAATAATTCACAAAAATGTTAAAATATTTTATTTTATCAAAAAATCCCAAAAATATTATTTATTTCATATAATTGATATTTTTGCAAAGAATTAATATTTTAATTGTTTTTGACATTTTAAATATTTTTTCCACATTGATTTTGCAACTTTTAATGCTTTCTAATTATTTTGTAGGTCAATACTTAATTTTTGAAGCATTAATCCAAGATCACAATTTGTTTTTCATATGTTAAACAATTTTGATCATTTTAATTGAATTTTTATTCAATTAAATACATTTTTGAAAATAAATTAGGGTTTTTGGATTAATTCAACCATCATAAATCATTTTCAAAACATTTTGGGTCTTACACTCCTTTTTTAACCAAATCATTTTTGGGCCTCAGTGTATTGTACAGGTCCCGATACCGTCAAAAACAAATGGCGCGATCGTCGCCCTTTTGAAAAATAACCTTTTGGGCCTCTCCTTGAGCTATAAGACCTATTTAAAATTTTATGGGCCTCTAATAGAGTGTAAGATCCAACCCCCTTTTAACCAAAAAACTTTGGGCCTCACTTATTGTATAAGTCCCTTCGTGTTAAAAGAAAACCTCGGCGCGATCGCCATTTCAAACGGAAAAATCAAATGGGCCTACCCTCGTGTTATAAGCCCCACTCTTTTTCTTTAATACTTTTTGGGCCTCTATTAGAGTGTAAGACCCAACATCCTTGTACAGAAACCTTTTTGGGCCTCAGTCACTTATATAAGTCCCTCTGTACAAATTAACACAGTGCAATCACTGATAAAACCCTGGGCCTCTTCTTGAGTTGTAAGCCCCAAATCTTCCTTTTTCAAAGCACTTTCTCCTTTGATTTTGAATATACTGTTGTTTTCAATCTTTCTTTGTTGAACAACTAACCAAACAACATGGAAGCTCTACAATCGAGTAAGTGTTTATACGCTTTCATTTACCGCTTTCATATACATATAACTGTATTGTGGGGCTGTTTCACTGTAAGTCTTCTTTCATAAACTCATATCAATTGTGTAATAATAGTATAGATACTTCAAGTTTCCCCGGCAACTACGTCTAGAACTAGGTGACGCCGTTTCGTTTATTCGTAGAAATAGACAACTAGATCCCCAATAGGATCACCAGATACAGTCTTCTCTTCGGCTGTACTCATTAGGAATTGTCAAGAAACTCTATTCCCAAAGATGAATGTATTCTCCGTGAATGGCATCTTTGAGTTTCTTCCAAATTCTCGAACTTTCCTGACTTGATCTATTCCTTGTGAATAGCTTGCCTTGAATTTCTCGGGGTTTGGGGACCCACGGGCTTCTTAAAAGCATCGGCCTCCTCTTGGGCATCGTACAAGGACCCGCAGGCTTCCTAAAAGCAACCCCGCCTTCTCTTGGGCATCGTACAAGGACCCTACGGCTTCTTAGAAGTATTTCCAACCTCCTCTTAGGCTTCGTATAATGATCTCTTCCCCCGGGAATGATAGCCTCCTCTTAGGCTTTGTACAAGGACCCGTCGGCTTCTTAAAAGTTTCCAGCCTCCTCTTGGGCTTCGTACAAATTGTCCCGACGACCTCTTAGAGGTATAGGAACAGAACTTAGTCATCTGCATAGAACAGTCCTTTCATAGAGTCTACTACTGTTTCTCAAAGCATAGTACAAAAGATAAAACTCTAGACTTGGACAGTCTAATCTCCTTGAGTCTCAGAGACATTCTCGAGTGACCCCTTCGTTAAAATAGGAAGGAAACCCATAGACTCGGACAGTCTCAATACCCTTTGGATTTCCCACTTCCTTAAAAAACAGGAATAACCCGGATCCTTGAATCAAATCCATGAGTATAGTGTTGCTCATATAAGAACTGATTTTCTCTTTAAAATCAGTATACTGGACCTGTCACTTAACTGAAACAGTAACCACCGTCTCCTCTTGGGCTTTGTACAAATGATTCTCCCCAGCGGAGTCGAACAACGTTTAGCCTCTCTCTCGGGCTTGGTACGAGACACATAAGAGACTCCCTCGTTGAGTCAATCACCCCTTTTGCCTCCATCTCGGGCTTTATACGAGATACAAAAAGGTTCATATTGAGCCAAACAAATGTTAGCCTCCACCTCGGGCTTCGTACGAGATACAAAAACTCCCTCGTTGAGTCAATAACCCCTTTAGCCTCCATCTCGGGCTTTATACGAGATACCAAAAGATTCCCTCGTTGATTCAAAACCTTTTAGCCTCTCTCTCGGGCTTTGTACGAGACACATACTAGCCTCATCTTAGGCTTTGTATAAGAAAACCACTGGTTGATCCAATCAACCTTTTAGCATCAAAACTGTGCCTCGTTCACATGATATAAACATCAACAACTCCTTTCATCTAATCGCTGTAAGTGGCAAGCCTCTGGATCATCTACATCTATGCCACTGTCCCTCTTTTAGCATGAGAAATTCCTAAGGAAAGATTGCATTGCTCTACACTGAGTTAAAGTCTTCCCCTTCAGGTTAAAATCCCCTTTAAAGGAAATTATGGCATTGCCGGATTCACACATCCCGGTTAAAGTAATCCTCCTTTACAGTCAGTCACCCAACAGTTGTGACAAACAGACCCTCTTTAGAGATGACAAATTCTCTCTAAAGTCAACACCCTTTCAGCTTCACATCTTGGGCTTTGAACAAGATACAAACTACCTTTCGCTTCATGTCTTGGGCTTTGAACAAGACACCAAAACAACCATTTCCTCCCATAGAATAGGAGGAACTACGAACGCTCTGATTTCCCTATTTCGGTAAACGGGAATACGTAGGCATAAGATTGAAAGAAAAATCTTAGCGAGCACACTAAACAAAAACCCAAAATCCCATACTCTCATGTATCTATCAATAGCATCAGTCCTAACTTCCTAATCCTCGTTCCCCGCCAGAAAATCCTAGAAAGAGAGAAAACCGTATTGGCGAAAATACAAATAACCAGTACAAAGGCCCCCCCCCCCCCACATTGATAGCATTCGTAACCTAACAGACCGCTGTTTAAACTCAGTATGCAAAACAGGGTTAATTGGAGACATCTATTTCCCATCCTTCATCAGCTTTAATAGGATAAAAAATGAACCGACCTGTAGTAAACTCAACAGCAGAGAGCGACCAGCGCTTAAGAACCGCGTCCAAAAACCGCTCGCCACAATCATCAACATAATCTTCACAACACGATCACCATTACATCATTAATATGCAATGTCAACTATAGTGAAATGCAAAGGATGCATGTGGTACCGATTCAACGTGGATGGACACTGGCCATCAACCCTCCAAAAGGAGCACAACATAATCAACATATCACTTCAATCCGCACAATGGGATTGAAGCTACCAATGGACCGAAGCCCCAACATAAAATGCTATGGAATGCAATGATGCTAATTCTCCTTAATTCATCAAACATCAACGTATGCATCATTCATTTCATATTCAACGAGTATTTATCATACAATCATGCTTTATCATCTTACATCAACAACAACTCGACAACAAAAGATCAGCAGGAGAAAACGTCAAGAAACCTCAAGAAAAACAACAAAAACAGCAAAACAGTTCTCTGACACGGCCACCTGTGTCCGGTGACACGGCCCGTGTCAGGAAACCTGCACTCAAAACACAAAACAGACAAAATACAGCAAATACAGTGGTCTGACATGGCCGCCCGTGTCCCGTGACATGGCCCGTGTCCGAAGCTCTGTAGCAAAAATCCAAACCAAAAGGAAATGCAACAGGAACAGTAGTCTGACACGGCCGCCCGTGTCCTGTGACACGGCCTGTGTCAGGATACGAAATCTCGGAATTTTTCAAAATAATTTGCTGCTGCGTTTTGATTTCAAATATCCTAAAAATTCAGTTTTTTCCAATACGAAAATTTTCCCAAAAGACTCACACAATACACATACATCAACACATAACATTCTATCTCATTATATTTCATCGAATCATTCATCCCTAACTCATTCTACATCATCAAACACCACAATTTCTCAAAATCCACAAATACCTAATCTATCCATAACCAAACCTATAGAACTATAATAAACCATGAAAACTCCCCATACTTAAGAGAAATTCAGTAGCTTTCCTCCTTCTCTAAGATTCTTTAGCAACCTTCAAGTCTTAGGGTTCTTCTCCTCTTCTCTTATTCAGCGTTCTTCACAAAAACACGATCAGTTAGAAAAGTGATCGGTCTTTTCCTCTTTAGACAAAATATCCCAGTTTATGAACTTCCAACTCCACCCTTACTCTTTTTCCTTTAAGACCACCTTTCCCTTTTCTTATTATTTTTAATAATAATAATAATAGTATAAATAATACATTAATTATTCATTCTATTAAATTATTTAAAAATACTCTGTTGATCCAAAATTCTCCAAAATTACCAAAACTTCTTAATTCCTTCTAAATTAATTAAATAAATAAATAAATGATTAATTTAGATTTTCAGGGCGTTACACTTATCCTTTTACATACAAAAAGAGAGTAGCAGCCCATTCATGAAAAGGTGAAAGTGACCAGATTTGTGCAGCATTGCTTCCCAAACGGCTCACCATCACCCATGCTGCTATGCTGAACACAAACCAATAAGTTTTGCGTCTCCCTAACATCTGCCATTAGCCAACTCAAGGATATGTCACAATCATACCTCTTTCTCCTCTAGACAAAACCATTATCCTCTGTGCTCTCAAGGGAAGGACCAAACTTCTCAGGCTATAAAAGGAGGGCACTTCTTCTTTGTTCATCACCAAGAAAACACACAGAAAATACACCAGAAATCTCTCAAAATCTCTCTACTTATCCATTCCTTAATCTTGCAAGGAACCTTCAAAAACTTGCAAGGAACTTACCCTGTTTCATTTCCCGTCAAACACTTGTTCACCAACAAAAAACACAACCTAGGAATACTCACACACGTATCATCCAAAATCACTAGCAACTTGTGTTTTTTCTGGGTAACTAAAAGAGGGTTAGAATAGTTCTGTAGCAGCTGGCAATTTGAGGGAGAAGGAGCTCATCCATTTTTCCAGAACTCGTACCTGTGAAGAGGCAGTGGACCATCTCCACTAGGTAACACGCACTCTCTGTTACTCTATTTCCAAAATATCATGATCATTTGCTTCATGCTGTTGTCATATTTGTTATCATGTTAATGTCTGATTCTTGAATAAATATTACAAATCATAATGTGTGAACTTTTTTTATGTATCGTGAACTGGGCTCGAGATTTGTTGTTTGAAATCTGAATAAGGAAAGGATGTAAATGGCGCCTTCCATGCTTTTGATGGCATTGGCCATTCCTTTGATGGCGCCTGCCACACTTTTGTTGGCGCCTGCCACACTTTTGATGGCGCCTGCCACACTTTTGATGACACTGGCCATTGCTGTGATGGCGCCTACCACACTTTTGATGGCGCCTGCTACACTTTTGATGGCACTGGCCATTGCTGTGATGGCGCCTGCCACACTTTTGATGGCTCCTGCCACACTTTTGATGGCGCTGGCCATGAGGTACATGGCACTTTCCATGATAGATATGGCGCCTGCCATGATAATAGTGGTGACTGCCATGTTAATTTTAGGTTAGAGGCTTCATGTGTACAACGACTAAAATAACCTTTTATTCAAGTCTTGAACTTCCTTTAAAAATCAATCTTTTCTTGAGATTTTTGAGAGTATTCCTTGGAATGTTTTATGGCAAGAGAGGATGGTTGGAGATTTGTTTCTTGACCTCGGATAAGGACATTTTATTAGGGTTTTATTTGTACCTTTGTGGTTTTTGTTGCTAAGTCTTATATTTTGGAGATTTTTCCTCTGATTTCAAGCTTTTGAGGATACTATCTTTGTCACACTTACGTGTTCACATATCCATGCTTGTTATGAATTATATCATCATACTTTGCCATGCTCATACATGAAAGTTTATGTTGATTATTGTCTTCCGTCTTTGACTTCTTGAACTTATATTGTTCACTTAATTTTATTCCCCTTCAACTCTTGTTTACAAGATTTCATCATCCCCTCCTTCCAAAGGAAATTCTCTCTATTGACCTCAAAGTCATAGAAAGCTCATTATCATCCTTGACCTCATAGTCATAGGATTCGTCCATGACCTCATAGTCATAGGATTCATCCTTGACCTCATAGTCATAGGATTCACCCTTGACCTCATAGTCATTGGTACCTCTCCCTCCTTGACCTCATAGTCATAGCACCCCCCTCATGACCTCATAGTCATAAAGCTACATCTTAAACTTGACCTCATAGTCATAGGTAAGCTTTGACCTCATAGTCATAGCCATTCTCCTTTGACCTCATAGTCATAGGAAACCTCTTGGCCTCATGGCCATTTTTCAACCTTGACTTTATAGTCATAGGTAAGCTTTGACCTCATAGTCATAGCCATCCTTTCCCTTGACCTTATAGTCATAGGTAAGCTTTGACCTCATAGTCATAGTCATCCATTCTCCTTTGACCTCATAGACATAGGAAACCTCTTGGCCTCATAGCCATTTTTCAACCTTGACCTCATAGTCATAGGTAAGCTTTGACCTCATAGTCATAGCCATCATTTCCCTTGACCTCATAGTCATTGGAAACCTCTTAGCCTCATAGCCATTTTTCAACCTTGACCTCATAGTCATAGGTAAGCTTTGACCTCATAGTCATAGCCATCCTTTCCCTTGACCTCATAGTCATAGGAAACCTCTTGGCCTCATAGCTATTTTTCAACCTTGACCTCATAGTCATAGGTAAGCTTTGACCTCATAGTCATAGCCATTCTCCTTTGACCTCTAAGTCATAGGATCCCATCTTAATCTAATAGCCATCTTAACCTTGACCTCATAGTCATAGGTAAGCTTTGACCTCATAGTCATAGCCATTCTCCTTTGGCCTCATAGTCATAGGATCCCAATTTGGCCTCATAGCCATCTCAACCTTGACCTCATATTCATAGGTAAGCTTTGACCTCATAGTCATAGCCATTCTCCTTAGACCTCATAGTCATAGGATCCCATCTTAACCTTGACCTCATAGTCATAGTTAAGCTTTGACCTCCTAGTCATAGCTATTCTCCTTTGACCTCATAGTCATAGGCTCCCATCTTGGCCTCTTAGCCATCTTAAACTTGACCTCATAGTCATAGGTGTAACTTTGACCTCATAGTCATAGGAATTCATCTGTCCCTTGACTTTATAGTCATAGGATATCATCTTGGCCTCACAGCCATCTTTAACCTTTGACCTCATAGTCACAGGTAACCTTTTACCCCTTGGCCTCATAGCCATTCAATTACAACTTAGAATTAAGTTGGAGTTCTTGGACTCTATATGGGACTCATCACATTGAGTATTCCCTTTCCCCAATCACAACTTAGACTTAGAAAGTTCATTAAACTCTATATGAGCTTATACTCATTCCCCTTGGAACTTTGGCCATAGTCAATGGTTCCTCTCTCACCCTTAGTTAGGTGAACTACGGTTGCTCTGATTGTTTAGTCAGATACGTAGGCACAAGATGCGACGTCTTGGCGAGCAAACTCAGTGTATATACCCTTAGGTCTTTACCTTTACCCTTAGCATAGATCCCTTACCAAGCAAACATAGCATAACACAATATAACAAGAGGTTCCTGTAGAGTACTACAGATACTTAAGGTGCTAATACCTTCCCTTAGTATAACCAACCCCCGAACCTAGATCCTCTTAGGGTTTTCTTCAATCTTTACCCTTTCCTTTGGATAAATCAAAGCTCGGTTGTGAATTTCAAAGTTTTGTGATTCAAGTTAATTAATAGCTTGATATCCGATTCTCACCGCAACAGAAATGGCGACTTCACTGGGGATCTATCTTTGAGGGTTAAGCCCACCTTGTTTGTGCTTGTGTGTTGTTTATGTTTTGCTTGCTTGATTGTATATATCTGTATATATATATATATATATATATATATATATCTGTCTATTTGGATTCTTCTGTGTGCAGGGTTGCTACTATTGAGTGGTGAGATACGTCCTAACCCGGACTTGAGTGCACTTATGATAGGACGATGGTATATTCAAGGAGGCTTTGAGGGAGTCAATTCCCAAAAAAGTTGACTTGAGACACCATCACTCAGTTGAGGCCCTCTTGAGAGTTTAGTCATGTTGAACGAGTCTATTCGTGAAAACGTGCTACTCTCGACCTAGGTGCCCGTAATATTGAGGATCGTAGTTACCTCTAAACCCACTTGGCCTTTTTAGGATGTAGTGCGAGGACTATGAGGGAGTCTATTCCCGAATTGGTTGCTACGCGATACTACACTCAGATGAGATTCTCTTGAGAATATTATTGATTACCGAGTCATTCGGGATGTCGATAATATCCGAAAGATGGGTTGTCGACTCTGGGAATTTTTAGAACCCTGTTCTACAGGTTGATAAACCAATAGTACATGCCAATTGGGAAGGGTAAACCATGGCTCCACTCATCTGACCCCTAAACCTAGGACTTGTGTGCTTTGTTGGGTGTACATATGCTTGTGTGTTTTGTGCATTGCATACATCCCATTGCATCCATTGTTGGTTTCAAGGAACTCAGACGTTCTTTCCTTTAAAAAAAAATGAAGCTTCAGTTTGCCAAAAAAATTTTCAACTTGCCTTTGAATTCCTTGAAACCGCTTGGTTTGCATTTGCATCCCATATGCATTCGCATCTCATTTGAATTTCTCAGTCTTGAGTCTATTCCTCTATGTCTGAAGGATACCTAGCACCTATTCAAGACAATGGCAACAATGAATGAAATTCTGAAGAACCAGGAAGATTTGAAAAAGGAGGTCAGAATCCTCAAGATCCAGATGAGTTGGGTCGTGGAGACCATACAAAACCTGAAGATAAGGGAAGGGCACATTCACCCTATGGCGCCCAAGGGAGTTGTCAATTCCTCGTCTCCTGTGGCTCTCCCATACCAAGGATCTGCCTTTGGGGAAACTTCATACCAGCCAACATTTGGTCTTAGTCCTGCACCAGAATGTTGTCGTCATCAGGTGTCTACCAAAAGGGCGTTTCAGCCTTCAACGGTTGTTCCTCCTCGAGGTTCCCAAAACCAAAACAAGAAAAAGTACCCTGTCGAAAGAGGCCAGATTAACTGCCAGCCTATTCCAGTGCCATTGAGCAAAATCTTCCCACTATTGATGTAGAACAAGTTGGTGACTCCTCGACTTCTCAACCCAGTGTCAGGACCTTGGCACAATGCAAACCTGACTTGTGATTTCCACAAGGGAGCCGAAGGGCATGACTTGGATGGTTATCGAGCCTTAGAAGCTACTGTGCAAAGGTTGATCTCTGATAGGAATCTAATCCTTGAAGAAGATTGCCCAGAGACTGAATGCAAGTTCCATACTAGTATAATGGGGCATCTCATTGAGGAATGCAAAGAGTTCGAAGTGAAAATGCTAAGTCTGCTCAAGATGCTGAAACCTCAGAAAGGTACGTCAGATGTCAATGTCTCAACTTTTAAAGCAAAAGGCAAAAGACTTGCAAGGCCTCTCAAAGTTTTGTATCACAAGGAACAAGTGTTCAGTGACGAAGGTGTTCCCCTGTATGGGCCTGGAATCTGAAATCTTCTGAAATCAATTCGCCTGAGCTGGTTGTACCTTGTTTATTTTAGTATTTTCAATTGTATTTCCTTTGCACTTTGAATTTGTATTTGCTTATAAGCTTTATTGTACTTTCAAATTGGCAAGATTAATGAAATGTTTGTGCACCTTTTGATTAAATCCATTTGTTTCACTCATTTACTTTTATGTTCATAAAAGCAAAAAAAATATATCTTTATCTTGTTTCATCCCACTTATCTCTATTTGTTGTTAAGCAAAGATTGGGGATGATGATGAAAACATTATATTCATAATTGACGTGGTATGCTGCCAATTAAACCTTGCCGATGATGTAAGGCATTGTTTCAATTCCCAAACACTGGAGAAATAAGGAAGATTATCCCTCGTTAACCCTTCGAGCCTAGAAGTAGGAGTTTTATTTCCTTACACAAAAAACCCTTAAATCTCAACCTTGGGACAGGGTAGTTCTCAGTTTAACTTGGTTATGCACTCGAATGCAAGCGCTTCATGCAAGACACCAGTCAGCTCTCTCAAATCAAATGACAATAAAAAAGAAGAGGTATCATAACCTCAACAAAAAGAAAAGGTCTCATAACCTCACCAAAAAGAAGAGGTCTCATAACCTCAACAAAGACAAGAAGAGGACTCAAAACCTCAGTGAAGACAAGAAGAGGTCTCAAAACCTCAGTGAAGACAAGAAGAGGTCTCATAACCTCACCAAAAATAAGAGGTCTCAAAACCTCAACAAAGACAAGATGAGGTCTCATAACCTCAACAAGGACAATGAAGAGGAGGTCTCATAACCTCATCAAAAAGAAGAGGTCTCATAACCTTAACAAAGACAAGAGGAGGTCTCAAAGCCTCAGCAATAAAGGATAACCAAATGCTGCAAGGGAGTAATTACAACCCTAGGTGTCTGAATCATCATCAACTATCACCAAGTCATTCCTAGCCTATGGGAATTTCAATGTATAGCTTGAGTTAACTGAATGTAGGATTGGAGTTCATCACGAAGATGGGGTAGGGACAAATAAACTTTGAGCCTTTATCATTTGTTTCATAAACCGTGAATCAGACCATATTACAACCCTTAAAAGACCTAATTGAGGTAAGGTTGTTTTGAAAGCATACTACAACAAGGTTGATTAACCTGAATCCTAATGATCTTTGCTAATTGCGTGTGTTGATCACTTCATCTGTCATTCTATAAATGACTAGATCCACTTTTTTTTTAATCACTCCACTGTGTGTGTTTCATCAATAAAACTTGATTTCAAAAACTTGCATAAATTTTGCATCAAGATTGCCAATTTTTAATAAACAATACTTGTTTGCAAAACAATTCAATATCAGAGGAATCCCGACAAATGCAGCCAGCCAGGGAATTTGACTTGATAAAGGAAGCTCAGTATGAGGATTTGCCAATCTACCATTCCAAGAGCTATTGAATCAGAGGCAGAACTCTTCAAGTTCAAAATATTGGGGCAAGCCTTCTTGAGGTCATCTTATGATAAGTATTTCAAGGCAAAGGCTCCAAAGACCCACCAACAGGGGCAAGTCTGTTCCTCAGATGTTTCTACTGCTGTTTGAGGACTTTGTATTGCGAATACGGTCAATCAGGGGCAATCAGGTCGAGATTCGGTAAATCTCTAAAAGGTCAATGACATCTCCTTCACAGAACCAAGCTGACAGGGGCAAGATTGTTCCCCAGTTGTCAACAACCAGTCTGAAGAACAAGTTCAAGGACCTTGTTGTGTAAATACAGTTAATCTGGGGCAGTTACGCCAAGATTCATGAATTTCTCCAAGAGTTTGAAGATATTGAAGCATTTTGTATGCCAATTCTCCTGTAAAGTCCTCTTGGTATTTTTCTTCTTACAGACCATGTACTCTGGGGCAGATGAGTTATGCAGAACTACTCAGCTTTTGAGACATCTTTTGCTAGCTCTCCAGTAAGATGTTACTTCAGCTAATCTTGGCAATTCTCTGTGGATTTCCCTCTAGTAAAGAAATCAAGCTCGTGATGGAAATCCTAGTAAAGTGATAATGCTATACCCCGAGTGGGTTACCCTTTTCCCTCAGAGAAGTGTGTAACCTTGAAGCAGTGCTGCTGATTCTACATATTCATCCCTAGTGATGGTCCAATCTGATGAGGCTGGCTGGGTATCCTTGTCGAGATGTTTATTTCATCTCCAGTCTTGCTTCCCTTTGTCTGTTTTGTCAGCATAAGCATAAGCATAAACATGGCATGTGTGCATTCATACATATGCATAGCATCTTAGCATTTCTCCTTCCGTTTCTGGTGTTTACCTGTTTGTTCGCTTTGGTGTTTATCTCCCCAAGTGACTGGGTTGGTCTGTTCTCTCTAATAGAAAGTCAACCCTAGGCATAAAGTGCCCATCCTTTCTGAATTCCCCACAGAGTTTTATCCTCGTGGATGATGGTTGGTTCAGTTATCTTTTCCATAATTAGATAAGATAAACCCCCATTCGAGCTCATTCCTTGATGATTGGAGTCTTGTTTGACCGTTTCTCTCTAGCTTATTCCTAGATTGAACTTTGGGTCCCTGGCAGGTGGTTTCCAAACCCATTTTGAACGTGCATTTATTTTGCACTGCGCCTCGCAGAAGAATATTTTACAGATCCTCATTGAAGATAAAATTATTTCTCCAGCAGTGTTGTAATATCAACATCTCTTTGAACAACAAGTGGCAATCTCCTTGAGAAGCTTGTTTTGCTATCATTACCTCTACAATGATAAGTGGCAATCTCTCTCCCGAGAAGCTTATCCCTCCTTGGTTTTATTCATACTTATACAGTTACCAATGGAGTTACCTTCAATCAGTCACTTTCCATCAACCTGTTTGATGTGATCCCTATTTGAGGTGTTTCTTCCTGGCCATCAAACTTTTTTGATGATGTGTTCCGAGCTCAGGTTTCGTACCTTCGGATATGTTTTGTTTTCTTCCCGCCAACCTTGTTGACGATGTGTTCCGAGCTCAAATTTTGTACCTTCGGATATGTTTAGGTTTCTTTCCGTCAACCTTGTTGACGATGTGTTCCGAGCTCAGGTTTCGTACCTTTGGATATGTTTTGTTTTCTTCCCGTCAACCTTGTTGATGATGTGTTCCGAGCTCAGGTTTCGTACCATCGAATATGTTTTGGTTTCTTTCCATCAACCTTGTTGACGATGTGTTCCGAGCTCAGGTTTTATACCTTCGGATATGTTCTGTTTTCTTCCCATCATCCTATGACGATGTGTTCTGAGCTCATGTTTTGTACCTTCGGATATGTTCTGTTTTCTTCCCGTCATCCTATGACGATGTGTTCCGAGCTCAGGTTTTGTACCTTCGGATATGTTCTGTTTTCTTCCCGTCATCCTATGACGATGTGTTCCGAGCTCAGGTTTTGTACCTTCGGATATGTTCTGTTTTCTTCACGTCATCTTATGACGATGTGTTCTGAACTTAGGTTTTGTACCTTCGGATATGTCATTGTTCCTTGCCGTCAACCCTTTTTGACGATGTGAACCTTGGTCAGCTATGAACCTAAACGTCAGATCAACTGTGAACCTCAATCTTGGCCCAACTTATATTGGTGTCCAAAGTCCAGTCTTTGCTGGCAAACTAACTCATATTGGTATTTTCAAGTCCAACTCATATTGGCATTCAAGAAACCAACTCATATTGGCATTCAAAATCCATCTCATATTGGTATTTTCAAGTCCAACTCATATTGGCATTCAAGAAACCAACTCATATTGGCATTCAAAAGTCCAACTCATATTGGCATTCAAAATCCAACTCATATTGGTATCTTATCCAACTCAAGTTGTATCTTATCCAGCTCATACTGGTATTCAAAATCCAGCTCATACTAGTATTCAAAATCCAGCTCATACTGGTATTCAAAATCCAACTCATATTGTTATCTCAACCAACTCATATTGGTGCCCTAGTCCAATCATTAATGGCTCCTTAATCTTATTCCCGGCAGAGGTTCAGACATTATCAATATCTTTCATCATTTGGCGCATGCAAAGTTTGTTTCTATCTTTTCTGGCTTTTCTTGAAGATCCCGTTTGAACTCTTCAGTATAAGAAATCCCCAGAAAATCTTTTGTTGATGTCTATCCTTTTATTTCAAATTGATCCCCAGTGGAGATCATGTCTTCTTTCTGGTTTCACGCCCAGTAAGAATGTGTCTTGTTTCCCCAGTGTCGTCCGGTCACCTGTGAACCTGTCGTCTATCCCCCTGGATCTTCCCCCAGTGAAGAACACCTCTCTGGCTCCTATCTCCAGTGAGGACCTGTAAGTTTTCCCCTTTAGTGTTTCGTTGGAGTCTCCCCTTTACATCTCTTTTGTTGATTAGTCTGCATCCCCAGTGATTCTTCCTTATGGATACTAACCTTCATCCTTCCCCAGTGATGCTCACCTGTGTTTTTATCCTTTGTGTCTTGCTTCGTCTGCATTTTTGCACTATCATGGCATCATATCATCATACTAGAAGTTCATGGAATGTCATCATTTGCATGTTTGTTGCCTGTCCTTAGCATCTGCATTCCATCTAAGGGCAACATTTTCGGTTTGCTATATTTAAATACCTTTCACCTTGATGTCCCAAGGATTTCCATTCCTCGTCCCATCCGGTAAAGCTATTCAAATAGGGGCAACTATTGTACCCCAAATTTTACCCCTTAGATGTCATAACATCTTGCATTTGCATTTAGATTCAATCATCTATGCATTGTTAACTAACCACTATATCGTGCTAGTTTGTTCTTTTATGCGAAAGTTAGGGTTTGCACAAGAAGGGGGCAAAATCAAAAAGCCAAGCACTCACATGCTTCAAGACATTTTTTGGCTCCATACAATCACCACAAGTGTTCACCAGTTTGAGTGAGATTGGTACGAGAAGTCATTTGTTCAAGAAAGACAATTGAAGCTCCACAGTTCAATCATTTGGCCTTGGAGGTTAATCATGAAGTTCTCTAGTCATATGCCATAGTCTCATAAGATGGGTTCAAGAGGAGTCAAGAAGAAACTATCATATCCAAGCTACTTTCCGCATGAATATTGTTCTATCAAATGCCTACTTTTCAAAGAGCCAAAGAACTCACAAATTAGAGCATTGATCATTAAGAATTATGCATCAAAGTGGTCATGGTACAAATGTTACACACACTTGGAGAATTCAGACTTTAATCATATTGCTACATCAATTTTTTTGGCACGATTCTTGTATGTTTCTATGCATAATTTCAACTTGCCTCCAACATGGAACTCACTCTATTAAATGATCTCTTTCCAAAGCCTCAAAAAAGTATGTCATTTGGCCCATTGGTTGAAAAATTATCATGTGATCAAGAGAGGTCCTTGGTTTAGTTTCATTACACAAACCATGTTTCATTTTGAACCTACCATCAGAACCAAATCCTTTCCCACGGTTTTGTAGCATCCAATGCATTAGTCAAGGGGTCAAAAAACCTGTCACTTTGTTGGTCTCAAAACCTACCCAAAATGAACCTTATCCTTTGACATACAAAAAGAGAGTAGCAGCCCATTCATGAAAAGGTGAAAGTGACTAGATTTGTGCAACATTGCTTCCCAAACGTCTCACCATCACCCATGCTGCTACGCTGAACACAAACCAACAAGTTTTGCTTCTCCCCAACATTTGCCACACACGTGTCATCCAAAATCACTAGCAACTTGTGTTTTTTCTGGGTAACTAAAAGAGGGTTAGAATAGTTCTGTAGCAGCTGGCAATTTGAGGGAGAAGGAGCTCATCCATTTTTCCAGAACTCGTACCTGTGAAGAGGCAGTGGACCATCTCCACTAGTTAACACGCACTCTCTGTTACTCTATTTCCAAAATATCATGATCATTTGCTTCATACTGTTGTCATATTTGTTATCATGTTAATGTATGATTCTTGAATAAATATTGCAAATCATAATGTGTGAACTTGTTTGATGTATCATGAACTGGGCTCGTGATTTGTTGTTTGAAATCTGAATAAGGAAAGGATGTATATGCTGCCTGCCATGCTTTAGATGGCACTGGCCATTGCTTTGATGGCGCCTGCCACACTTTTGTTGGCGCCTGCCACACTTTTGATGGCACTGGTCATTGCTGTGATGGCGCCTGCCACACTTTTGATGGAGCTTGCCACACTTTTGATGGCGCGTGCCATGCTTAGATGGCGCTGGCCATGAGGTACATGGCACTTGCCATGATAGATAAGGCGTCTTCCCTAATGATAGTGGCGACTGCCATGTAAATTTTAGGTTAGTGGCTTCCTATGCATAATGACTAAAATAACCTTTTATTCAAGCCTTGAACTTCCTTTAAAAAATCAATCTTTTCTTGAAATTTTTTAGAGTATTCCTCTGAATGTTTTATGGCATGAGAGGATGGTTGGAGATTTGTTTCTTGACCTCGGATAAGACATTTTATTAGGGTTTTATTTGTACCTTTGTGGTTTTTGTTGCTAAGTCTTATATTTTGGAGATTTTGCCTCTGATTTCAAGCTTTTAAGGATGTTATCTTTGTCACACTTACGTGTTCACCTATCCATGCTTGTTGTGAATTATCTCATCATACTTTGCCATGCTCATACATGAAAGTTTGTGTTGATTATTGTCTTCCATCTTTGAATTCTTGAACTTATATTGTTCACTTAATTTTATTCCCCTTCAACTCTTGTTTACAAGATGTCATCATCCCCTCCTTCCATAGGAAAGTCTCTCTATTGACCTCAAAGTCATAGAAAGCTCATTATCATCCTTGGCCTCATAGTCATAGGATTCGTCCTTGACCTCATAGTCATAGGATTCATCCTTGACCTCATAGTCATAGGTTCACCCTTGACCTCATAGTCATTAGTACCTCTCCCTCCTTGACCTCATAGTCATAGAACCCCCCTCTTGACCTCATAGTCATAGAGCTACATCTTAACCTTGACCTCATAGTCATAGGTAAGCTTTGACCTCATAGTCATAGATTTTCTCCTTTGACCTCATAGTCATTGGAAACCTCTTGGCCTCATAGCCATTTTTCAACCTTGGCCTCATAGTCATAGGTAAGCTTTGACCTCATAGTCATAGCCATCCTTTCCCTTGACCTCATAGTCATAGGTAAGCTTTGACCTCATAGTCATAGCCATCCATTCTACTTTGACCTCATAGTAATAGGAAACCTCTTGGTCTCATACCATTTTTCAACCTTGACCTCATAGTCATAGGTAAGCTTTGACCTCATAGTCATAGCCATCCTTTCCCTTGACCTCATAGTCATAGAAAACCTCTTGGCCTCATTGCCATTTTTCAACCTTGACCTCATAGTTATAGGTAAGCTTTGAGCTCATAGTCATAGCCATCCTTTCCCTTGACCTCATAGTCATAGGAAACCTCTTGGCCTCATAGCCATTTTTCAGCCTTGACCTTATAGTCATAGGTAAGCTTTGACCTCATAGTCATAGGATCCCATCTTGGCCTTATAGCCATCTTAACCTTGACCTCATAGTCATAGGTGTACCTTTGACCTCATAGTCATAGGCATCCATCTGTCCCTTGACTTCATAGTCATAGGATATCATCTTGGCCTCACATCCATCTTTAACCTTTGACCTCATAGTCACAGGTAACCTTTTTCCCCTTGGCCTCATAGCCATTAAATTACAACTTAGAATTAAGTTGGAGTTCTTGGACTCTATATGGGACTCATCACATTGAGTATTCACTTTCCCCAATCACAACTTAGACTTAGAAAGTTCATTAAACTCTATATGAGCTCATACTCATTCCCCTTGGAACTTTGGCCATAGTCAATGGTTCCTCTCTCACCCTTAGTTAGGTGAACTACGGTTGCTCTGATTGTTTAGTTAGATACGTAGGCACAAGATGCGACGTCTTGGCGAGCCAACTTAGTGTATATACCCTTAGGTCTTTACCTTTACCCTTAGCATAGATCCCTTAGCAAGCAAACATAGCATAACACAATATAATAAGAGGTTCCTGTAGAGTACTACAGATACTTAGGGTGATAATACCTTCCCTTAGTAGAACCAACCCCCGAACCTAGATCCTCTTAGGGTTTTCTTCGATCTTTACCGTTTTCTTTGGATAAATCGAAGCTCGGTGGTGAATTTCAAAGTTTTGTGATTCAAGTTAATTAATAGCTTGATATCCGATTCTCACCGCAACAGTATGGGAAAAAACACATATCAATCGGTACAATAACTCTCACGATCTTGAACAAAATGGGCGTGTATCGAGAGGGTACATGATTATATTGATTGTAACGGCATTCACTTACTTGATTGACCGAATGCATTCAAAAAGGGTTAGCAAACCCTAATCTTTGCATATTTTCTATAAAAACAAACAACTCATTTTTACTCTTAACTCTTTGCAATTAAAATACGTGACAACCATATGATACCGAACAAAACTCTCTTGAAAACATTCGCTTAATACTTATAAACTGTTGAATGGCGAGATATCATTGCAATCCCTGTGGAGACGATAACAAAAACCCCCACTAAGTATACTCCCAACAGGCATCTGGTATTCGATGATATCGTCATAACAAGGATGGTCACACAAGAAATGTGTGCCATGAACACCTGAAAGATCATGGAGGTAAGAATAATGGCAATGCAACCATTGTGCAAGATGATTATGAATCATCTGATGTCTTGGTGGCTTCTAGAAGAGACTCTGGCAAGGAGTGGATTATGGATTCAGGGTGTACTTGGCACATGACTCTAAACAAAGACATGTTTGAGGAATTGTGTGATCAAGATGGTGGATCGATGTTGCTGGGAAACAACAAAGTCTGCAAGGTTGCAGGTGTTGGATCTGTGAGATTCAAGCTCCATGATGAGTCAATAAGGTTATTACTGAAGTCAGGTATGTACCTGATTTGAAGAGAAATTTGATTTCTCTTGGTGATTTTGACAAGAAAGGGTATGTTTTTCATGGAGAGAAAAGTATCCTAAGAGTCATGAAGGGGTCAAAGGAAGTCTTGAGGGGCGTGAAGAAACAAGGTTTGTATACCTTTGAGGTTGAAGTTGTAAGTTGTTCTATAAATGTTGCATCCACAAAACCTTTGTCAAAGACAGAAATTTGGCACATGAGATTGGGCCATGTCAGTGAAAGAGGTTTGGTCGAATTGGGGAAACAAAATCTACTTGGTGGAGATAAAGTCGAAAAACTGAAATTTTGTTAAGCCTATGTACTTAGAAAATCTTACAGAGTGAAGTTCAATAAAGGTAAAAAAAGAACACATGGATCCTTTGATTACATCCATGCTGATCTTTGAGGGCCTTCGAGGTGTCTATCACACTCAGGTGCAAGGTATTTTTTATCCATAGTTGATGATTATTCCAGAAAGTTACGGGTATTCATCCAGAAGACTAAGGATGAAACCTTTGAGAATTTCAAAGGTTGGAAGACTTTGGTTGAAAATCAGACTGGCAGAAAGGTCTGGAGGTTGATAACCGACAATGGCCTTGAATTTTACAATGAGGCATTCGACAGATTTTGTGCTGCCTCAGGTATTGCAAGGCACATAACTACTGGAGGTTCTCCACAACAAAATAGTTTGGCGGAAAGGTTTAATCGAACTATTTCAGAAAGAGTTAGATGTATGTTGACTAGTGCTGGGTTAAAGAAGGTGTTTTGTGCTTAGGCTATTTCGACAGCAACATGTCTGATAAACAGATGTCCTTTGACTGCGTTAGATCTGAAGACACCTGAAGAAGTTTGGTCAGGACATCCACCAGATCTCAAGAAATTGAGAGTATTTGGCTGCGTGGCCTATGCTCACATTAGGCAAGACAAGGTCGAACCTAGAGCTCTGAAATGCATGTTCATGGGATACCCTGAAGGAGTCAAAGTTTATGGTGCCTAGAGCCAGGTCACAGAAGGTGTATCACTAGTCGAGATGTAGTTTTCAATGAAGTTGAGATGGCCTTCAAGAAAACTGATGATGTTGACAGAGAGCTGGAACAGGAAAATATTCCTGTTGAGGTGGAGCATGTTGATGCTGAATTGCGTATCCCAGATGAAGTTGAAGAAGAAGTAGAAGAAGCTGAGGAAATTGAGGAAACTGTCGATGACTACCTATTGTCAAGAGATAGGTCGAGGAGAGTCATCAAGCCATCTCAGAGACTTAGGTATGCATATCTTATAACTTATGCCTTAATCTCTGCAAGTGAGGTTCTAGATGAAAAACCTAGAGACTATAAGGAAGTTATGAGGATTCGAAATAAGACTGAATGGCTGAAGTCCATGGATGATGAGATGAAATCTCTTCATGATAGCAACACTCGGGAACTGATCAAGAAACCTGCTGGAGCCAGGATAGTCATCTGTAAGTATATTTTCAAAGTTAAGGAAGGAATCGAAGGAGTGGCGTCGAAGAGATACAAGGCAAGATTGGTCGCTAGAGGTTTCACTCAGAAAGAAGGTGTTGACTTCAATGATGTTTTCTCTCCTGTTGTGAAACACAGTTCCATTCGAATGTCGCTTGCCACGGTGGCCCAGTTAGACCTTGAACTAGAACAGATGGATATGAAGACTGCGTTCTTGTATGGTGATCAAGATGAAACAATCCTGATGAGGCAACCTGAGGGGTATCTCAAAAAGGGGAAGGAAAATTATGTGTGCAAGCTGAAGAGATCTTTATTTGGGCTAAAACAATCTCCTCGACAATGGAATGGGAGATTTCACAAGTTCATGGCACGCATAAGTTTCATTAGAAGTCAGTTTGACCACTGTGTTTACTTTAGATTTCGACCTGGTAATTCATTTGTTATTTTGTTGCTTTATGTGGATGATATTCTAATAGCGAGCAACAATGTCGATGATGTAATGTGGGTGAAGGTTGAACTCAATAAGGAGTTTGATATGAAGGATATGGGAGCTGCGTCCAGGATTCTTGGGATTGACATCCAAAGAGATAGAAAGCAATCGAAATTATGCTTATCTCAAGAGGCATACCTACAGAATATTCTCGAAAAGTTTGGTATGTCGAATTCAAAGCCTGTTGTGACTCCGACAAACCCTCAATTCAAACTGAGTATAGATCAGTGTCCCAGTATTGATGTCGAAAGAGCTTATATGAATGGCATTCCATATGCTAACATAGTAGGTTCGTTGATGTAAGTTATAGTATGTACTAGACCCAACATAACATATGCAGTAAGTCTTGTAAGTAGGTACATGGCGAATCCTGGAAAGGCTCACTGGCAAGCATTAAATTGGATTCTAAGATACATAAATGGGTCTCTGAATAGAGTCCAAATTTATGGTGTAGCCTTGGGTGAAGATAGTAAAGCAGCAATCGAAGGATATGTCGACTCCGATTATGTAGGTTGTATGGATTCCAAAAAATCTATTTCTGGATATGTGTTCACTATGTTTGGCACAACAATCAGTTGGAAAATGATTTGGTTAGATCAGAGTAGGTCGTCGTGGCCTTCACCGTAGGGCAGCAACTTTGAATGTTGGAGAGGAGGGGGGTGTACTTGCAAGGTACTCTGACGCCCAAGTAAGAAAGGGGCAGAGTAAAGCAAGCACAAAAGTTTAGGAATGAAAGGAATTGGTTGGTTTTTTGTGATACTCGGCCCTCTCAAGTGAGAGGGTTTTTATAATAATCCCCCAACGCGGGGCCAAGATCTCCTATGTGGCCGAAAGATCTGGTCGACCAATGAGAGACTGCCAAGTGGAAGATCTAGCGCGTGATCTTAGACTTGGTTCAACTGTCCTCGGAAGATTCAGAGGGGCAGTTGGTCGCGTGAACTATCACATCGCGTGAGGGGGATGTGCCCAACGGCTATATTGTGCCCAACGACTATATTGTGCCCAACGGTTATATTCCTTATTGGGTTGTCCCCTAGGGTGAACTGGGTTGGGCCTGATCAATTTGTAGGGCATGTGCCTATAAAGTCTAGAACAAGAGCCCCCCAAGTCGTTGTCTCTTCGAAGAGGCATTGACTTATTAGGGACCAACGTCGAGGAGGATTGAGATAACACGTGTTCGACTGTCGATATGTTTTAGATCGCGGGGGGGACTCGTTCAGCTTCCGCAAGCATCATTATGTGGTCGACAAAATGGTTCGTTTTAGAATTGAGAAGAATCCTTTCTCCGGCCGGCACATCTTAAATGTACTTAATGTCGGGCACATCACTGTTGAGGAACTGAAAAGCCTCTTGAAAAACGCAGAGTTTTAAATTGAGAAGATGAAACGCTTGATCCTTTGTCACGTGTGACGGCACAATTAATGTTTGTCATAACCAAGAGAATCTAGGAAAGCTATGTAATGATGGTTTTTGCCCTTTGCACTTCTCCGCGCGGGCAAAGGCTTATAAAAGGGGGGAGCTCATTTGCAATCTACACGCAAACACTCTGCTCTTCTCTACCTACTCGCTCTGCAACTTTCTTTTCGCCGGAGTTCTCCGCCGTCGTTGATCTTCATCTTCAACCGTCAGCTTTCAAGAACAAATCCAGGTATTCTTCCTCTTCAACCTCCCGATTTAGCTAGATTTTATGATTATTCTTGGAATTCTGGATTTTAGGATGAATTTTCTGGTGAATTCATGCATTTTCCGGTTGAAGCTCATGTGTTCTTCGATGAGCACGTGAATTTTTGGAAAATTCATGATGAATCCTGAAGAACACATGAATTTGATGATGAATGTTTGGAAACTAGTGTAGAAGACCTTGTAGATCTTCCTAGGATTTGGTTTAGGAATAGTTTATGTTTGTAGTCCGGCACCAGGCCTTTCGTTGGGGATGTTTTGCTTTAAAATATCATAAGTTTGAGTAGTCAATGAGGCTTGTCCTCGTAGTAAAATTAGAGTCGCGAAGACTCGTCTCTCTCTTCCCCGAAGAGGAGTTTGCCTCAAATCCCTAGCTCGTCGACTTAGGGCATTGGTCGGGGAGATATCCTCGTCCTAATTTTGTGCCCTTTCACTTGATTTGCGGTGGAAGGATAGATTTGACTGTCGAATTAACTTCTGCTTCCTCTGCTTTTCAGGTAAAATGGCCGACAGGAACGACGATATTATCCCTGACATGGAAGCTTTTAACATCGAAAATCCAGGGGTTGCCCCCAATGCTGGCGATGCTAACGTCGAAGAGCCCACCAGAGTCAAAGAGGAGGACCCATCAGTGGAATTTGCTCATATCAAAGTTGTCGATGGGGATTTTAGCTAGATTGCCCGGGAACCTTTGGAAGCTGAGTCTTTCGTCACCGAGGAAGAGGCTAACTCTTTTAACTTCCTAGAGGTTCGGGCAGAGGAAGACCCTGTGGGTTGGAGAGCTGTCCGACCTACGGCTAATGACAGGATATGTTCGGTATACCCGGGCAGCAGATTTCCAATGTACGAGTTTGCGTTTAAGAAGCTGGATTTCGGCTACCCTTCAAAGATTTTCAAGAGGCCATCTTTTTCCATCTGCAGCTGTGACCTGCCCAACTTTATCCTAACGCCCTGGCCTTCATAAGGGCTTTTGAAATCGTGTGCCGATATCTGAAGATCGGAGCTACCGTGGAGCTGTTCTTCCATGTCTTCCAGCTGCAGAGGAGCACAGCTGGAAAGAAGCAAAGTTGGGTTTCCTTCAAACAGCTAACCAGGCTGTCCTGGCCCTATTCGGAGTCTGTCCAAAATTTCAAGCATAGATTCTTTGTGGTGAGGCCTGTTTCTGAAGCGGCCAGGGCTTCGCTTATTACTCAAGAGTCCAACGACGAGGATGGGGTAACCGTCATGAGGAATGTGTCAAAATTTTCATTGGAATGGGTCCATGCTCATTTCAATCATAAGACCGACCATTACCTCGCCAAGGCTGAGAAAATGAACGCCGAGGACAAAAAGTCTCTCCGCGTACTGACGAAGTTCATGGAAGGCTTTGTCCCAGGCCAGGTGGTCGACAAAGACAATAATTTCCTTTATAACGATGACAGGGAGATTCTGTTGATGACCAGATACATCCATACCAAGGCCCTCCTTGAATGCGAATCCGAGGAGGAAGCCTTTACACTTTTAGGTAGTTAGAATTATATTTTTGCATTTGTTACTGCTGTTCACCCTATTCTAAACTTTTCTTTTTCTTGTCCGCAACTAAGATGTCAACCATGCGTCAGCGTCTCGTCAAGTCTCAAGCTTCCAAGGGTGGCAAGAAGATTTCAGGCTCCAGTGTTGACCAGCTAAAACAGCAGGCGACCATGGAGAAATACGTCCACGATGCCTCTACTTCCCATGGTGGTTCTTCTGCCCCTCTAACTCCTGAATCCCAAAAGGGGAAAAGGAAACGAGAAGATCGGAGTCCCTCCTCTGCTGGCGGTCAAGGAGACTTTGTTGGGGATCAGTTCGTGTTGCCACCCTGTTTCTCAGAGCCTACCTTCTTCGACGCAACTAACTTAGTTCTGGTTACTGATCTTGAAACTTCTGCGATCTAGAATACTGGTCCTGTGACGAGGAGGCAACTTCTTTGTCAAGACGTGCAGGTCGTGATGAGGGTGGTCGCCGCTGCTTTGGGAAGGACGTAAAAACTTTAAAGGTCTGGGAAGCTATCCTCGAGAAGGACAACATGGACCTTGATAATGAGCTAAAGTAGCTCCAGGGCCAGTATGAGTCCAAGGTCGCGCTTCTGCATGAAATGAATGAAATTAGAGAGAAGTTGGCCACTGCCGAAAAAAAGAATGAGACCCTCAAGGCCAGAGTCGTCGAGCTGGAGGGAGCCACCGTAGTCGGGTAGGACGAGACTGAGGAGGAGAAGAATCTGAAGACCCAGGGGGAACTGATAGGTAAAGTTCTCCTCCTTGAAGAAGACAACTTGGGTGCAGTGGAGTTCAGTTTTAAGAATGCCTTGGAGAAAATCCAGGATCTTAATCCTGATGTCCCACTGAACATGGAGGGAATGGGAGCCCTTCACGAAGTTGTGGATGGCAAGGTTGTTCCCCCTGTGGTCGAGGATGAGGAAGCGTAATTTTACTTTCTGATAACTTAGTGTTATTTGGCCTGCATGCCATATTTTGGTGTTATCCTTTTGTTGGGCTAGGCCCATTTATGCAATATTTAAACAATTTGTCGACCTGGTGGTCGATCTTATATAATATTGGCAATTTTCCTGGCCTGATGGTTGGCTCATCATAATGTCTTATTGATAATTGTGTTTTCAGCATTTCGTATGCTTTTGTTTGCTCGAAATATTTATTTTTGCAAAGTACACATTCGCTACGTTTAGGAGTTTGCTGAATTTTTTGTGATAATGCTCGATTATGTGTAATTATGTCGAGGAGGCGAAGATAACTTTCGCTGGACGGAACTAAGGTCTCGTTTGAGGCCTTAATCCCACCGGGCTTGGACTTTTCTCATCATGAGCTGGGAGTCCTGCCATGATGGTACAACAACGGCTGAGCTCGGTTGAGTTATCCCCGTTGGGCACAAAATATGTTCGTTCCCTGAACAAAATCTGGCCTATGTTGACTGAGTTTAGGATTGTGCTCGTACCAAAGCACGCTCCCTTGGCCAAGCAATCTCTCCTTGTGCGGGATGAGATTGTCGGTAGTTAGTTTTGATCGAGTGTCATTCCTAACTGTAATATTGTTTAAGCTTTTCAACGTTCCATGGTCGAGCAAGTGGTTCTCCATTTAGGTTTTCGAGGTAGTAGGCTCTTGTGCCTGTCGCCGATGTTACCCGATAAGGGCCTTCCCAATTTACGACCAGCTTACCCTCACATGAATCTTTTTTATTTCTGCGTAAGACCAGGCTGCCCACTTGGAATTCTCGTTTCATGACTTTAGCATCATAACGCAATGTTATTTTTTGTTTAAGTGAAGCTTCGCGAAGAGCAGCTCCTGATCGGACTTCTTCGACCAAGTCAAGCTCTTCTCTTAAAGCTTCATCATTGAGCTCCTCGTCTAAGGGGGCTTCTGTTTGTCTAGAAGGTTCTCTAATTTCTACAGGAAGTACATCCTCTGTTCCATAAGTTACTCGAAAAGGGGTTTCCCCGGTGGTTGAATGAGGAGTTGTCTGGTAGGCCCATAGCATGCTGGCTAGTTCTTCGACCCATCCTCTCTTTGCATATCCTAGACTTCATTTCAAGCCACGTAGAAAAACTCTGTTCTCAGCCTCGGCTTGCCCGTTGGTTTGTGGGTGCTCGACGGATGCGAAATGTTGCTTAGTTCCAGTTTTAACAATGAAGTCTTGGAATTTTCTATCCATGAATTGAGTACCGTTGTCGGTCACAATAGCTAGAGGTATGCCAAGGCTTCGGCCTCGATCCATTTGGTGAAGTAATCAACTGCTACAATCAAGTATTTGTTTTGGGAAAAACCGGTCACGAAGGGTCCGAGGATGTCCATCCCCCACCAGGAGAAAGGTCATGGTGAATACATGGTTTTGAGCTCGTCTGGGGGTGCTAGGTGCATGTCTCCGTGACGCTGGCATCTATGACACTTCTTGACGTATTCCTTGGCGTCATTTTTCATAATGTGCCAATAATATCCTGCCCGCAAAGCCTTTCGTGCAAGTGATCTTCCTCCCAAATGCTGGGCGTTGATTCCATCGTGAATTTCTTGTAGAATGTCGGGCACATTGTGTTTCCTCCATGCACTTTAGTAGAGGAATGGAGAAACCTCTTCGGTAAAGTTTTCCTTCGAATATGACATAGGAACATGCTCGTCTTTTAGTCGTATTAGCCTCTTTTTTATCTGCGGGCAACTCTCCATTAGTTAGGTAGTTGAAAATGGGGGTCATCCAACAGTTTCTATCACCGATGACGTTGACCTCGACTAGTTCCATAGGTTTTTCTATGCTTGGTCGGGGAAGAGTCTCTTGTATGACCTACTTGTTTCCTCCTTTCCTCCTGGTGCCGGCCAGCTTTGATAGGGTGTCTGTCTAAGAGTTTCTCTCCCTAGGGATGTGTTGGACATCCCATAAGTCTAATTTCGTCAACTTTTCTTTCACTAACACTAGATATTCGACTAAATGGTCATTTTTAGCCTGGTATTCCCCTTTCACCTAAGATGCCACCAGCTGTGAATCAGTGAAGATCTTGACCTCCTTCGCACCTAAGTCTTCTGCTAGTCGTAACCCTGCTAAAAATGCCTCATACTCAGCCTGGTTGTTCGACGTTGGGAAAGACAGAATTAATGATACTTCGACCAAGATTCCTTCTTCGTTTTCAAGGATGATTCCTGCTCCACTGCCCGTGGTACTGGAAGCCCCGTCGATGAAAATGGTCCATTTAAAGGTTGTGCTCGTTTGAGATGCTGAAGGAGTCATTTCTGCTACAAAGTCGGCCAAAGCTTGCGCTTTGAGGGCCTTCCTGCTTTCGTATTATATGTCGAACTCTGACAATTCCAAAGACCACTTGAGCATTCTACCCACCATATCCGGTCGACTAAGTAGTTGTCTTATGGGTTGGTCTATTCGTACTATGATTATCTGAGCTAAAAAGTAATGTCTTAATTTTCTTGCAGCATTGATGAGGGCCAAAGCCGCCTTTTCTATTTGCTGGTATCTGAGTTATGGCCCTTGTAGAGCCGTGCTCGTAAAGTATATGGGTCTCTGCCCCTCTGTAATTTCCTGAATAAGAGCAACACTTATAGATTCGTTGGTGACGAAGAGATAGAGATACAGTGTCTCACCACTGTCTGGTCGTGAAAGAACTGGGGGCTTTGAGAGAGCTTGTTTAAGGTGGGTGAGGGCCTGCTCGCATTCCACTGTCCATTCGAAGGTTGTCTCTTTGCGAAGGAGCTTGAAGAAGGGCAAGGCATGTTGAGCAGAACTAGCCATAAAGCGAGATAATGAAGTGAGCATCCCGTTAAGGGATTGTATAGATTTCTTTGAATTTGGTGTAGGGAACTCAGAAAATTCCCGACATTTGTCCTGGTTTGCATCGATTCCTCTCTCAGTAAGATAGAATCCGAGGAATTTTCCTGCTCGCACACCAAAGGTTCATTTTTCTGAGTTAAATCTCATTTTATATTTTCTCGCATGGTCGAACACTTTCTTTAAATGAAGGGTATGATCGGATTCGCCTATGGATTTTACGATCATGTCGTCCATATAAACTTCGAGCATGTCCCCGATCTCTGATCGGAAGACCTTGTTCATCATACGCTAGTACATGGCTCAAGCGTTTTTCAGACCGAAGGGCATTACATTGTAGTAATAGTTGCCCGAGGCGGTCAAAAAAGCAGTATATTTTTTATCTTTTTCGGCCATAGGGATTTGGTTATATCCCGAATAGGCGTCCATGAAGGACAAAATTTTAAAACCTGCGGAGTTATCCACGAGTTTGTCGATGTTAGGCAAAGGATAAGAGTCTTTTGGGAAAGCCCGATTAAGATCGGTGTAGTCGGTACACATTCTCCACTTTTCATTAGATTTTTTCACTTATACAATGTTTGAGAGCCATGTAGTATACCTGGCCTCTGAATGAAATTAGCTTCTAATATATTTTGTACAAGTTTTTCAGAGGCTTCTATCTTCTCGTAGGACTGTTTGCGCCGATGTTGTGCTACTGCTCAAACTGATAGGTTGATGGTGATCTCGTGGCACGCGATGTCGGGATCAAGGTCGGGCATGTTTGCGGCACTCCAGGCGAATAAATCTGCATTGTCCCTCAGGCACTTCTTCAGTTGCTCTTTCACGTCCTCGCGCAATCCTGCACTAATTCTGACTCCTTTGTTAGGATCATCCCCGAAAGCAATCACCTCGAACTCCTCATCTGGTACTGGACGCGTAAGAGCTGAGGTCGAGGGGCTATCCGTAGAAGCATCTTCATTGTTATCCTTATCTGAAATCTGACTGTTGAGATCGACTGTGTGGACTTACAATGCAAGTTTCTTCTCAGGCTGGACTTCTTCACTAGGAAGTTCTCCCTCTCTTTCCCGTTTAATATCTTTTGTCTCTATAGAAGTTTTCCCCTTGGTTGAAGCCTAAATCACCTGCGGGCAGCCTCGATGTCCCCGTGTGAAGTGGCGACATGGCCTTTGTCAGTATAGTATTTCATCTTCAAGTGGACCATGGACGGGACTACAATCAACTCAGCAAGGGTTGTCCTCCCCAAAATACATTGATATAATGAAGGGCATTCGATCACCAGAAATTGTGTTTTTATGGTCTTGACAGCTTCCCCTTCCCTGAAAGTCACCAAGAGCTTCACGTATCCCCATGGTCTGGCTGTGGCACCGTTAAATCCTTGAAAATCTGACCCTACATTAGGTGAAAGATTGATTTTCTCTAGTTTGAGTTCCTGGAATAAGCTGGTGTACATAATATCCACGGAACTTCCCTGGTCAACGAGGATACGCCGAACATCGGTATTGGCAAGCCTTGCCCTGATGAGTAAGGGGATGTGAGAATTTGAAGATCCTCCAGGTAACTCTTCCCGGTAGAAAGTGAGGGTTGAGAGTGTCCTCGAAATTTCTCCAACGTGGATAACTGGACGAGGCAAGCGTCTATGAGTTGCTCGAACTTGCGTTTGACCGAACCAACTATGAGGTCGCTATACCCGCCACCGGATATGACAATTGCGACGGAGAAAGCTTCCCAAGAGCTGTGAGTGGCGAAGTAGGAAGGACCTTCCAGATAATCTGGGATGAAGAAATCTTCTTGTAATACCCCGTATTTTTATTTTGCTCTGGATAATATTAGTTTTGATTAACTAGGTTCTGGTGTACTCCGAGAAATTATCTGCAAAGATAATTTGAGCAACCGATGAGCTCATATCAGATCAGATTAATATTATCTGACTCTAAGGTGTTAACATTTAGTGCTATAGAGATATTTGGACATTTAGTAGTGTTACTATCTAATTGAATTTCTCTATATCATTTCATCTCCACACTTGTGGAAAAAATATAAACAAAATTGGAAAAAGATAGTAAGAGTAGAGAGAAGGAGGAGCAAGAGGAGAAAAAGAGAAAGAAACTTGGAAGTTGAAGAACAACTTGGATCATCATCTCTTCTTCATCAAATCATCCTAACATCTTCTTCATCTCCTTCATCTTGTTGTTGGTGAGTTCTAGTTAGAACCCTAAGTGTAGAACTTAGGTTAGAACTTTGAATAAAATGGTGGATTTTGATTAAATGTTGTTTCTATGGTTGAAATATGGAATAGAATGCATAATATGATTGGGTTGTGTGAGAAATCAATGCATAATACTTGTTTCTATGTTAGATTGTGTTTTGGTTGTGATTGGTTTGAGTTATCATCATTAAAAATCAGAATTTTTACTCTGCTTCAGTGATGTAACCAGTTACATGGTGAGGTAACCGGTTACATGAAGAAAAAACGTGAGGTTTTACGCAGATCACAGGTGAAGTAACCGGTTACATGGTGAAGTAACTGGTTACCTAAAAGTGTCTCTAAATGTGATTTTGATTTTGTATGAATAGTGGATCTCATGTAACCGATTACATGGTGAGGTAACCGGTTACATTGATGTAACTTTGAAAAATGTTTTTTTTTAATTCATAACTTTTAAACCGTGTTTCCGATCGAGGTGTTATTGGTATCGATGGAAAGCTGTAGAAATATTCTACACAATGAAAGAGAAAAATAACGGTTTTGTTACTCGATTAAATAATTAGAGGAAAACCCAAGAAAGTATTAATTTTATGATTTGAATTACTATATGCAATTCTTGGTATACTATTGTATTGTGTTACAATTAACCCCTTATTGTGAAAAGAATTGAGTGATAACATGTTTTAAATTATGGAATAGGAAGAGTGAGGAACCTTACCATAAATCTATATTAGAACCTAGTAAGGTGACTAGGAATTGATAGATGATCTAGATGGCGATGCTCATGCATGCGATGTAGAAAGGTGCACCCGTGCCGAGTAATGGTCTAGAAGAGAGTGAAACACTAGTATGAAACATGTATGAACCTTGTGTTGGTGAAAAGGAGAAAGGGCCTTAAGGCTAATGTGGCCTTGTGATTGTCGAATACCATCACGTGTGTGTGTGAGATCACGTAATCGTAACCGTTTCCCTTGAGTTGCCGTTTCATGAGCTTGGAGCTCCTCTGGAATGTATGCACGATTACTTGGCAGGTTTGGTTCCCGCGTGTAGTACGAATGGAACCTATGGGTAGAGACTTGTGACGGTTTATGGCCCGTGTGAAATGACGGTTCATAACGGTTAATTGCCCGTAGAACCCGAATCCATTTCGTATGTCAAGTAAGTTACGAGGATCCATGACTCGGATCGCCTTCTAGACGTAGAAGCGGACGGGAAAAGGGGATGCCTTGGTAAGGTTATCGATTAGTGATATTTTGAGTTAGTGAACTCATGAGCATGTTTCCATATAGTGTGAGATTGTGAACTCAAGGTCACTTCCCTTCCCTTTGACTTGAGTTTGGATTGTTAGAACCTTGTAAAGCTGAGAGAATCTATAAGATAGGGAACTCACTGAGATTTAATATTTCACCCCACGTTGTTGATTATATTACAGGTACTACAGGTTCCGCGAAGGGTAAGGATAAGGCCGTTTGATTATCCTTACTTATCTTGGCTTTTTGGGATGGTATGGCTTCCGTTTGTGGAGTTTTATTTTGAGATCACTATGTTGATCTAGTTCTTAGTACTTTGGAACATCTTGTGTATATTATGCCATAGAATTTTAGTATTTTGTATTTTGGGCATGTAATGTATACAATGTGTTAACTAGGAACTTATGGTATTTCAATACCAAAACTTGGATTCAAATATTTATGCTTTGATGTATGATTTTATATATGGGTGTTACAGTTGGTATCAGATCCTGGTTGTATCCTCGACCTAGCCATGAAATAGTATAAGTATTTTTTTCCGTTTCATATGCGTTGTGTCGCCATTGGTCTTAAGTGTTATATTTATGGCATTGAGCCTGATCAACTTAATCATATCTGTATGACGTTTAGGAACATGGCTGGTGGACGCAGAAGCAACCGTGGTAAACCCAGAACCACTCCTCCAGGGACGAATCCGCCAGGTGGCGAGGAGTATGTCCCATGGCCCCAGTTTTTGCAACAGATGCAGCAGCAGCAGAACCAATTCATGCAGCAGATGGTACAACAGATGAATGGGGGACTTCATTCTCATGTGGTGGTTCCAGATGCTGTAGGTGGAAGTTTTCAGGATTTCATCCGCATGAATCCTCTAGAATTTCATGGCGGATTAGATCCTGTGAAAGCTCATGAATGGGTGGCTTGTATAGAGAGAATCTTTTTTATAGTTCAATGTAGTGAAAAGAACAAAGTGGTGTTTGCTTCTCACTTGTTGAAAGGTCCTGCTATGGGGTGGTGGGAGAGTGCTTCAGCTTTAATGAATATCCAAGATGTGCCTAAGGTCTGGGAGCAATTTAAGATTACTTTTATGGAGAATTATTTCCCTAGTTATTTGAGGACCGAAAAGGAGTTTGATTTCAAACAGTTGAGGTAAGGTACTTTGACTGTGGCTTCTTATGCTAAAAAGTTTGAGATCATGGCTGCTTACTCTAGGCAGGCTGTGTATGCACCAGATGAAAAGTGGAAGATTGACTAGTTTCTTTTTGGATTAAAAGCTGAGATTTCTCACAGTGTGTCTCAAAGAGAGTTCACTACTTATGCTGAATTGCTAAGGAAATGTTATGTGGCTGAGAACAGCTTGAAGAAAGTTCAAGCAGAGGGGGATTTGAGTAGGTCGAATCAAAATGATCGTGGGAGATCAAACCGACAGTTTAGGCCTAGACAACAAACTTTCAAAGGGAAACAAGTTCAGAATTCTAGGACTAGTGCACCTCCCGTGTGTCGTACTTGTGGTAGGAATCATTATGGAAGGTGCGGTATAGAAAGTGTAAGATTCTTTTAGTGTTAGAGGATGGGTCATTTGAAGAGGGATTGTCCTTAGAATGGGAATCATATGCAAGGAAAGAGTACTGGTCGAGTTTATACGTTGGATGCAAAGAAGACCAAGGGTGATAACTCTTTGATTGCTGGTACGTGTTTCGTTAATGGGAATCCTTGTTTTGTATTATTTGATTGTGGAGCAACACACTCTTTTGTGTCAATGCAATGTGTGAAGCGACTTGGGTTGCAAGCTATTTCGTTGTCTCCACCCATGGTGGTTACTACTGCCATGGATGAGATGGTTGAAACACCTTTAATGTATGAAAATTGTGTTTTATCTGTGGATGGGAGAGTTTTTCATATTGATCTTATTTGTTTGCCGCTTAAGAAAGTAGATGTTGTTTTGGGAATGGATTGGCTTTATGCTAATTCGGTTTTTATTGGGTGTGAAGAAAAGCTAATCATCATTCCATCTATTGAAGCTACTCCAAAGGATGTGTTAACTACTATTTTAGAAGGTACGATTGGAATGATAAATTTCTTGTTTGAGAAGGAAAAATCTTTTCTTTTGGTTCTCACTAAGGAGGAGAGTAGCGACCTTCAAGTTTTGAAGATTCCTGTAGTCTGTGAGTTTTCCGAAGTTTTCCCCGAGGATGTCACTTCTCTTCCTCCGAAAAGGGAAGTGGAATTCTCTATTGACCTGATACCGGGAACGACTCCTATATCCATTTCTCCGTATCGAATGGCACCGCTTAAGTTAAGAGAATTGAAGGACCAATTGGAAGAATTAATGGCTAAGCATTTTGTCCGACCCAGTGTTTCGTCCTGGGGAGCTCCAGTGTTATTAGTAAAGAAGAAGGATGGTGGAAAGCGGTTATGTATTGATTACCGGAAATTGAATAAAGTCACCATCAAGAATAAGTACCCATTACCCAGGATAGACGACCTGTTAGATCAATTGAAAGGAGCCTGTGTGTTCTCGAAGATTGATTTACGGTCGGGTTATCATCAGATCCGTGTGAAGAGTTTGGATGTATCAAAGACCGCGTTTAGAACTCGTTATGGCTATTATGAATTCTTAGTAATGCCTTTCGGTGTGAGGAATGCTCTAGCAGTTTTTATGGATTATATGAATCGAATATTTCAAGCTTACTTGGACCAATTTGTAGTAATCTTCGTTGATGACATTCTTATTTACTCTCGTACTTCTCAAGAGCACGAAGAGCATTTAAGAATTGTTTTATCGATCTTACAAGAGAGATATTTTTTTGCCAGGCTAAACAAGTGTGAGGTTTGGATGTCTATGTTAGTTTCCTTGGTCATGTCATATCTCAGGGAGGTGTGGCGGTAGATCCATCAAAAGTTGAAGCGGTGATTAATTGGGAGAGACCGAAGAATGTCTCGGAGCTTAGAAGTTTCTTGGGACTGGTAGGTTATTACAAAAGGTTTATCAAGGGCTTTTCTCAATTGGCTTTACCAATGACTAACCTTACTCGAAAGGATTGTTCTTATGAGTGGGATTCGGCTTATGAACAAATTTTTATGAGTTTAAAGGAAAGATTGATGACTGCTCCTGTTTTGATTATTCCTGATCCTAACAAATCATATGAGGTATTTTGTGATGCATCGAAGATGGGATTATGAGGTATCTTAATGCAAGATAGTCACGTGGTGGCTTATGCTTCTCGACAATTAAAGGTTCATGAGAAGAATTATCCAACACGTGATTCGGAATTGGCGGCGGTTGTTTTTACATTGAAAGTGTGGCGTCATTATTTGTATGGAGTACATTTTGAAATGTTCAGTGACCACAAGAGTTTGAAGTATCTTTTCGACCAAAAAGAGTTGAACATGCGGCAAAGGAGGTGGATGGAATATTTAAAGGATTACGATTTGGAACTAAAGTATCATCCGGTTAAAGCGAATAAAGTGGCGGATGCATTAAGCCGAAAAGTGTTGCATAATGCCGAGTTGATGATGTTAGAATATGCTCTATTGGAAAAGTTTAGGGATCTTAATCTTCAATTTACTTGGACTCCAAATGGTGTGATTATGGGAAACTTGAATGTTAATTCTACTCTTAGAGAGGAAATTCAACAAGGGCAAGTGTTGGATGAGAAGTTACAAGAAGTGTTAGTTCAACCGGGTTTCGTACGAGCTACAGACGTAATCATTTTGTTTAACCAAAGGATTTGTGTTCCGGATGATGCGGTGTTGAAAAGAAATTTTTGGAGGAAGCGCATAAAGGTGCTTTTACTATACATCCTGGTTCTTCAAAAAATGTATCAAGACTTAAAGAGGGACTTTTGGTGGTCCGGTGTGAAA
This sequence comes from Lathyrus tuberosus, assembly GCA_022829125.1. Classification (NCBI taxonomy): domain Eukaryota; kingdom Viridiplantae; phylum Streptophyta; class Magnoliopsida; order Fabales; family Fabaceae; genus Lathyrus; species Lathyrus tuberosus. The sequence goes on along the minus strand of JALAZF010000727.1, from coordinate 321,298 downwards.
AAGGATATTGTGGTGTATGTATCGGAGTGTGCGGTATGCCAACAATTAAAGATTGAACACCAAAGACCGGGTGGTTTATTACAACCGTTAGAAATTCCGGTATGGAAGTGGGATAGTATTTCTATGGACTTTGCAGTTGGATTACCCCGTGCACAAGGTGGTTACGATTCTATTTGGGTGATTGTGTATCGGTTGACAAAATTTGCCCATTTCTTAGCCGTAAAGACTACTTATAAGGCGAGTCGTCTCGCAAGGTTGTTCATTTTGGAAATTGTGAAGTTACATGGTATTCCCTCTAGCATTGTGTCCGATAGTGATCCAAAGTTTACTTCAATATTTTGGAGAGCTTTTCAACAAGCTATGGGAACGAAGTTGTGTTTGAGCACGTCGAATCATCCACAAACGAATGGTCAGACGGAGCGGGCGATATAAACAATGGAAGATATGTTAAGAGCTTGTGTGCTTGGAAGTGGAGGAAATTGGATATAAATTTTACCGTTGATTGAGTTTTCGTACAACAATAGTTATCATTCAAGTATTGGTATGGCTCCTTACAAGGCATTATATGGAAGGAAATGTAGGACGCCTTTGTGTTGGGCGGAAGTTGGCGAAGATAGAATTTTGGGACCCGAGATTATTCAAGAGACCACGAAAAAGATTAGAATGATCTGTGATAAAGTTAAACAAGCACAAGATCATCAAAAGAGTTATGCGGATAACCATAGGAGACCTTTAGAGTTTAATGAAGGTGACCATGTGTTTTTAAAGGTTACTCCGAGATTGAGGTTGAAAGGACCATTTAAGTCGCGAAAGTTAAGTCCGAGATACGTGGGACCGTATCAAATTTTAGAAAGGATTGGTGAAGTAGCTTACAGATTAGCCTTACCGCCTTCTCTGTCAGAGATGCATGATGTTTTTCATGTGTCTCAACTTCGGAAGTTTGTTCCAGACCCTCTTCAGCCAATTCTACCAGATACAATTGAGATAGAGGCAGATTTGACGTTTGAACCTCAACCAAGCCGTATCGCAGGGAGAGAAACTAAGGTACTAAGGAATAAAGAGATTCCTCTAGTGAAGGTTCAGTGGGATGAGACACATCCGGGTGATGCAACTTGGGAACTTGAATCAGAGATGTGAGATGCTTACCCTCATCTTTTCAGGTAATCTTTAAATTCGTGGACGAATTTCCATTTAAGGGAGGATGTAATACCCCATATTTTTATTTTGCTCTGGATAATATTAGTTTTGATCAACTGGGTTTCAATGTACTCTGAGAAATTATCTGCAAAGATAATTTGAGCAACCGATGAGCTCAGATCAGATCAGATCAATAGTATCTGACTCTAAGGTGTTAACATTTGGTGCTATAGAGATATTTGGACATTTAGTAGTGTTACTATCTAATTGAATTTCTCTATATCATTTAATTTCCACACTTGTGGAAAAAATATAAACAAAGTTGGAAAAAGATAGTAAAAGTAGAGAGAAGGAGGAGCAAGAGGAGAAAAAGAGAAAGAAACTTGGAAGTTGAAGAACAACTTGGATCATCATCTCTTCTTCGTCAAATCATTCCAACATCTTCTTCATCTCCATCATCTTGTTGTTGGTAAGTTCTAGTTAGAACCCTAAGTGTAGAACTTAGGTTAGAACTTTGAATAAAATGGTGGATTTTGATTAAATGTTGTTTCTATGGTTGAAATATGGAATAGAATGCATAATATGATTGAGTTGTGTGAGAAATCAATGCATAATACTTGTTTCTATGTTAGATTGTGTTTTGGTTGTGATTGGTTTGAGTTAACATCATTAAAAATCAGAAGTTTTACTCTGCTTCAGTGATGTAATCGGTTACATAGTGAAGTAACCGGTTACATGAAGAAAAAACGTGAGGTTTTACGCAGATCACAGGTGAAGTAACCGGTTACATGGTGAAGTAACCGACTACCTAAAAGTGTCTCTAAATGTGATTTTGATTTTGTATGAATAGTGGATCTCATGTAACCGGTTACATGGTGAGGTAACCGGTTACATTGCTGTAACTTTGAAAAATGTTTTTTTTTTTAATTCATAACTTTTAAACCGTGTTTCCGATCGAGGTGTTATTGGTATCGATGGAAAGCTGTAGAAATATTCTACACAATGAAAGAGAAAAATATCTGTTTTGTTATCTGATTAAATAATCTGAGGAAAACCCAAGAATTTATTAATTTTATGGTTTGAATTACTATATGCAATTATTGCTATACTATTGTATTGTGTTACAATTAACCCCTTATTGTGAAAAGAATTGAGTGATAACATGTTTTAAATTATGGAATAGGAAGAGTGAGGAACCTTACCATAAATATATATTAGAACCTAGTAAGGTGACTAGGAATTGATAGATAATCTAGATGGCGATGCTCGTGCATGCGATGTAGAAAGGTGCACCCGTGCCGAGTAATGGTCTAGAAGAGAGTGAAACACTAGTATGAAACATGTGTGAACCTTATGTTGGTGAAAAGCCGAAAGGGCCTTAAGGATAATGTGGCCTTGTGATTGTCGAATACAATCACACATATGTGTGTGTGTGAGATCACGTAATTGTAACCGTTTCCCTTGAGTTGCCATTTCATGAGCTTGGAGCTCCTCTGGAATGTACGAACGATTACTTGGCAGGTTTGATTCCCGCGTGTAGTACGAATGGAACCTAAGGGTAGAGACGTGTGACGGTTTATGGCCTGTGTGAAGTGACGGTTCATAACGGTTAATGGCCCGTAGAACCCAAATCCATTTCGTATGTCAAGTAAGTTACGAGGATCCATGACTCGGGTCGCCTTCTAGACGTAGAAGCGGACGGGAAAAGGGGATGCCTTGGTAAGGTTATCGATTAGTGATATTTTGAGTTAGTGAACTCATGAGCATGTTTTCATATAGTGTGAGATTGTGAACTCAAGGTCACTTCCCTTCCCTTTGACTTGAGTTAGGATTGCTAAAACCTTGTAAAGCCGAGAGAATCTATAAGATAGGGAACTCACTGAGATTTAATATCTCACCCCACGTTGTTGATTATATTACAGGTACTACAGGTTCCGCGAAGGGTAAGGATAGGGCCGTTTGATTATCCTTCCTTATCTTGGCTTTTTGGGATGTCATGGCTTACATTTGTGGAGTTTTATTTTGAGATCACTATGTTGATCTAGTTCTTAGTACTTTGGAACATCTTGTGTATATTATGCCATAGAATTTTAGTAATTTGTATTTTGGGCATGTAATGTATACAATGTGTTAACTAGGAACTTATGGTACTTCAATACCAAAACTTGGATTCATGTATAATATTTATGCTTTGATGTATGATTTTATATGTGGGTGTTACACTTCTGGCCGTGAGATGCACATAGAAACTTGCGGGGGAGGGCTGGACGGTAAAGCCTCGGCTTCACTCTTCTTGATCTCTACAGACTCTTGATGAGGAGCCTCTCCTTTCTTCGTATACTTCAGAAGGTTGTTGCCTTATCAACCACTGAAGCGGAATATATTGCCCTAACTGAAGCTGTGAAAGAAGCATTGTGGCTTGAAGGCTCTGTAAAGGAGCTGAAACTTCAAGGTCGAGTCATGACTGTTAAATGTGATAGTCAAAGTGCAATACACCTGTCGAAGAATTCAGCCTATCATGAGCGAACCAAGCACATCGATGTGAGGTTGCATTTCATCAGAGGGGAAATCGAGCGTCGAGAAGTCTAAGTGCTAAAGGTTTCAACAATCATAATGATGCTGATATGATCACCAAGACATTGCTCAGTTGCAAGTTTTTCCACTGTATGCAGTTGATAAAGCTGCATGAAGAAAGCTAGTTTGTTCCTTGATGTTATAGAGTTTGTTCCAAGGTGTAGATTTGTGAGATATTGAATCGAACTTTGGTATAATCGAAGGTAGCTTCTTGGTTCAACTGATTCGACAGAGGTTTAGCATGCAGTTGAAGGCTGTTCACATGTTGTTGTCGGAGTAGTGTATGTTGTAGTCGAAGTAGGATCAAGCATGCAGTTGTCGGAAATGCTAGGTTTGTTAGCATGGCGAATTGGGCATGTTTGTTATGTCCAATTGTTTAAGTTAGCTTGTACCCTAAGTTAGCTTGTAGTTTAGTATGTTAGGTTTTATTATAAATACCATACTAGTCTATCAACATAAGTGTGGCAAATCCTAATTAGGGTGTGAGGGTTATTTGTTATTCTTGAATACTTGTAATCTGATTCATAGAGAAAGTAAAGAAAGAATAGCAGTTATAACCAATTCTTGTTATTTTTCTTGTTTTTCCGATTAACCCTAACCCTTTTGTGTTTCTTGATCATAAAGAAACAGTTTATACTTTATCTACAAGGCACCGGTTTTCACAACAATCCCCCTATATATTAGTCTAAAATAACTACCTACAACGGTCGACTAAACATATTACGACACGTTGCACTTCCATACAATTCTTGTCTTCGACGGACTTCCACGTGTCTTTGAATAACCACCTGATCTAATCTACTTCCTGCTTTTTCCATCAGGCAAAATAACTAACTAGAACACTTGAAAATTTTACTAGGTCTAAAATTTTATACACTCCTCGACCTTTAGCTACGCACTTCGACCGACATTATCACGCATGACCTTCGACATGCCCAAATCAAATCACCTCATGATTTTGATTTACCATACTCAATTTCAACTTTCACCATGTCATACTTATTTATCTTACTTACCCTTTATATGTAGGTCGAAAATCCAAAGGTAACAATTATATTTCTCTACTATAAAAGTATATCACGTCAATACTAAATTATAGTTAGCTTCACAAGTCAATACCATAACTAGTTTCTTTTAATTCAAAGTCTACTCATATATGTCCTGATAGGATGCTATAAATTTGAAACATCTAATTTCACATTTGAATTGGATGTTATAAATATGAAACATCTAATATCTAATCTGAATTGAATATTCAAATATATTTTTTTCCAAACTTGAATATTCATATCCAACTTTTCAAATATATAAACTTCAAATAATTTTAACGGTTAGTTGGAGAGTCCGTGGAGCGCTATAAGTATCAATGATCTAAATGTGCAAAATTCAAGAGACATTAATACCTCATATTTATTCAAAACTTTAAGGCAATAAATGTATGTGACATTTTTTTTATATATCCAACATTTTCTCTATTTTTAAGGACATTTCTTAATACACTACCCATATTTTTTAGATACCACACGAAATTCTGTTTTTGTCCCCAATTTCTAGATGTGCATATTCGGACACACCGTTTTTTTTAAAAACGTTGATTTGTTTCGGATGTGCAAATCAGGATAAATTCCTGATAGGCAGATCCGGAAAAAATCAAAAGAATTCTATAAAATTATTTCCTTATAAAATTAATATAATTAAAATCCAATATATTAAAATTAATATATTTTTTTTCTAAATGATTAATATGGTATTTACTTCTAAATGATTTTTTTTCAATATAATTAAATCTAATATAATTAAATCCAATATAATTAAAATCCAATATAATTAAAATTAATATGATTTTTTTCTAAATGATTAGTATGGTATTTACTTCTACCATATATAATTAATACAATATATTTAGAAGTAAATGATTTTATGGAATACCATATTAATTATTTAGGAAAAAAATCATATTAATTTTAATTATATTGGATTTTAATTATATTAATTTTAAAAGTAAATGATTTTATGGAATTCTTTTGATTTTTTTCCTGATTTGCATATCCGGAACAAATCAACGATTTTTAAAAAAATTGTGCGTCTAGATGTGCACATCCGGAAACTAATGACAAAAACGGAATTTCGCGTGGTGTTTAAAAAACATGGGTAGTGTATTAAGAAATTGTCATTTTTAATATTTTATTTTCTCTTATTTACTCACCGAGACTTAACCACACACTTGAATTCCAACAATCTCCTACAAATATAAATCGCCTACATCACTAATCTTGATCCATAATATAATCACACTTCTCGCTCCCCTATTGAATCAAACCATGACTCTGATATTATTTTTTGGCGAGTCCGGAAAATCAAGAGTGTCAATAGACTAAACTTTCAAAATTCAAAAAAACCTTGACACCATATGTTTACCAAAAAAACCTTAAAATTTTAAGTGATTATATGGAGTTAAGATTCATTGAATTCTGAATGTTTAATTCATTGAATTCTGAATACTTAATTCATTGATAGCCGAGAATCTCCTTGAGACTCTCCAACGTTAACCATAACCGCTCTCTTTCAAATCTTAGAGCGTTCTTCCTTCCATAGCATGAAGTAAAATTTTCTACCTTCCATAGCATAACACAACCTAGAGTGTTCTTCCTCCTTGCAAAGCAAAAACGTCTTTCATCGTTTCTGAAGGAACAATCCTACACAATCATGTCCCTGCGCCAAATGGTGGCGTCGAGTTGATTTTCGAGCACTGTAAACCCTTGGATTGGAGCAATGACGATGAGGTAAACATTCTCTACAATTGCTGACATGAAAATGATTTGATTCTATTATGAATTTTCATTTTCCAGATTAGGTTCCATTTTCGTTCTCATTGAATACTGTTTTCCAAAGAAAAAAATATCTGGCCTATAAGCGTTCTTCACTACCATTATTGAACATGCTCCAAATAGCCTCATATTTCTGAATGCATGGTAGAATAGGAATGGTGAGAATGTTCTTGTAGGTTTCAAATTTCAATCTTCGACTATTAGTAATTTCTCTCAATGCTACAATGTTCAATATATTTTACATTTTGTTGTATTTTCTATGGAAATAACAAATGAGTAGCATAAAGAGAAATTGATTTTGGACCCTGAAATATCCAATACCAGAAATAGGCTAGTACTACCTTGCATTAACTGAAAACAGTTATTATGAGCAATGCAGATAAAACATAGTACTATAGCTAAGTGTGTGTTTGAAAAACAAATAAAAGCTATCGTGTTTCCAAACATGTTGTATATAGCTTAATGTCTATTTATAACAATGGTAAGTGAATTTGTAGATTCCCCGGGTAGCAACCAAGGTAGATTTCTGAATTCTCCAATGCCTTGTCCAGCCATTCCTTTTGGAGTTTGAAATGGTTTAGGAGGCATTTCTAAGGCCTTAACATCTCCTTCAAGCAACTCGACTACCTTATTCATCGAAGGACGATCACTTGGTTTCATTTGTATACACCATAAGGCAACTATTATCATCTTCTTTGATATCCCCTCCTCTTCTTCCGTACCATTCCCCATTTCTATTTCGTTCCCTTCACTAAATTGGTCGTAAACCCAAGAAGGGAAATAAACCTGGCTCTTACAATCTTCGTTCTCGTTCATGTTCTTTCTCCTACTCACCATTTCCATTAACAACATTCCAAAGCTATAAACATCTGCTTTATATGATACTCCTCCGATGTTCTTATAGAACAACTCCGGTGCCATGTATCCCATGGTTCCTCTTGCAGCCGTAAGCGACACAATGCTTTTGTCAATTGGATATAACTTTGCTAGTCCAAAATCCGAAACCTTTGGAGTAAAGTTCGCATCAAGAAGAATGTTATGAGGCTTTATGTCAAAATGCAAAATCCTCATGTCACAACCTCTATGCAGATATTCAATTCCGCGCGCTACACCAAGAGCTATATCAAACATTTTCTCACAACTCAATGAACCAATTCTTTCTCTTGAGAAAATGTGTTTTTCTAGAGAACCATTAGGCATGAACTCATAAACAAGCGCTCTTTTTGATTTCTCAACACAAAAGCCAATAAGGTGAACTACATTAACATGGTGGATTGTTCCAATGGTAGCAACTTCATTGATGAATTCTTGTCCATTTGCTCTCGATTTTCCTCCTAACATCTTGATTGCTACGAGGTGACCATTGCGAAGTTGTCCTTTGTAAACAGAACCATAGCCACCTTCACCGAGTTTATCCTTGAATCCTTTTGTCATTTTTTTAATGTCAGAGTAAGAGTATCTTATTGGCATGAGATTGTTGTGAGTTTTGAGAAATTCTTCAACTGAATCATACGCAGATAAATGCCTCCTTCTCCATTTATATATCATGTACATTGGGATAAATAGTAATCCTCCTATGATTCTTATAAGAAGAATTATTCCTGCATTGAAAAAGTAAAAATAGATATGTTAAGAAGATCCATCTAAGCAAAACTTATTTTATTCTTGATTTACTATGAATTTGAACTGCATAACTTAACACCATTTTAAAAACGTACCGATGATACCGCCTAAATTGTGAGGACCTTCAGTCACATCTTTGGTTGCGTGGATTACCACTTTTAAAGCACCTGTGGAGGTCCATAGGAGAAAAATATATAATCAAACTGTTAAAGCAGAAAGCTTCACAATTTTTTTTAACATATTGTTATTTTACTGTCGGGTCGAATTAGTTTCAACTCAAATTCTAAGAATTACAAAATCAATCAAAAAGTATATATATAGTTAGAGAAGGAAAGATAAACTATTCTTACATTTAAAAGAGGATATATCGTCACGACTACATGGTCGACCTCTTGAACAACCAATGATCTCATTTTTGTTGTTCAATTTACAGTATCCCCTACCTTGGCACTCTTTGCAGAATATCTCACTCCAAGAAAGCTCTAAACCATAAACAAGTTGCTGATGGATTTTGACATATGAAAGGTTGTTATCGGTATGACCTTTGTTCAACTTTGAAGTCATAACCATAACTAGTATACTGCATGAATCTTCCAGCTCAGAGATTTTCAAATCTCCAAATACAGCATAGTTGGAAGAGTTGATCAATCCTTTCCCACAAGATGAAGTATTCATATAAATAGGAGAAATAACCGAGGCTGCGCAGCTTATAAACGCTACGGTTACTAAGTTGTTATTCCCATTTAACAAGCTATAAGGTTTTCCAGTGGCGAAACTTTCATTTGTTAAAGTGTAGAGAGGAATGGAAGAGCAATTATGCTTGTTGACACCTGAATCTGTTATCCTTATTGTGGAGTTATTGTAGTTGATGGCTTCTACAAAGTATTTTCCATTATCTAGATTTAGTATTGTTTGATTATTCTCGCATGAAAGTTCATAGTTTGGATCTCCACAGTTTTCGGGTTCGCCTTGTAGACGAAAAGGGTAGGTGATGTTTCGTATATTGCCGCAAGATGAAAGGAGACATTGGTGATTTGTTTGCGTTAGGCAAGGAAGAGGGTATAGCCATAGGAGGATGATTATAACAGTTAGGTTCACAAGCATTTTCCAAGACATGATTGAAAAGGAGAAGATGTGAGAAATGTGATATAAACACAAAGTTGAGACATGAGAAAAGGAGTCTGTAGGTGTTGTGTTGTTGAACATCATTGACAAAAATTGATGCCATTATTATGCGAATATGCTAAACTCAAGGATTCTTGAACTTTGATTTTTGATTGGTGTAAGAGTTTGTTAATTTCATAGTTTTAATAACTTATACATCAAATAGTGTTGACTTTGATTAAATTTTGTTTATGCGATTAGTAAATTGTATTTGAAAGATTTAACTGAATGTCAACTATTGAGCTTTCGTTGATGTGAGATTCTTATGTCATTAGTTTATTAGTTCTAAGTTGACATCACAAAATATTATGAACTTTCAGATTTTTTTTTCCTGAAAATTAAATCAATTGCCAATTAATTTCTTTATTTTGATATACTTTGTGGTATGCGGTGTTGGCTATGAGGGAGAATGGAAAATCATCATATTGAAATGCGAGCAATGGCAGAAGTGAGTTGTAGACTACATCTTAACACAACATAAAAGTATCAATCATATATGAGACTCTTTACTCAAATAACTTATATTTTGCTCACATAGCACAATATAAAAGTAATCATATATGAGTTGTTGAATGTATAAATATGTGAGAACAACATAGTTTTTAGGGTTGAGATCCAAACATATTTTATATGGTATCAGAGCTGAGTTATGGACTGTAATGTGAGCATTTGACTCAGGCTCATACTAAGTGTGAGGATAGATGTTGACTATATATTTGTACTGTTGAAGTTTGGTTGAAGTCTCACATTGTTTAGATTCTCAACCTGTTGAACGTGTAAATATGTAAGGATAACTTCACTTTTTTAATTAACTTTTAGGGTGAGATTCAATAGAGCTTGAACTCGTGACTTGAACCCTTCTTACTTCGATGTACATAAACAAGTCTTGCTTTCATAGTCAATGAGGTATGTTATGTATACAAAATGCTAAGGTGGTTGACATTATATCCTAAAAAAATGTGGTTGACATTAAAAAAACAATTCAGTAATGTTATTACAATTTCAATATATAAAAAAACAGTGAACAAGATTCTATTCTACTCCATTGAATTTCATATACACAAGCCTAGTCTACATAATGAATCCATAGCCAAAACCAAATTCTAGAACCCAATGTGGAGCAATTACTCTACACTTGTTCTTCCATTCTTTTGCTTCTTTTTGAGTGCAAATTACTACACTAACCTTGCTTCAACTAATACTTAATGAATAAAAACAAGGTGTAATCACAAAGATGCTCCTATTATTCAATACCCTTTTAGACTTCAAAACAGTCAACCACAAAACTGTGGAAAAACTGAATTTGATCTTTCATGCAATAAGAATCACCAAACCATACTAAAATTTCCAACTTCAATCAATTTTATTGTCAACAAAATTGATTACAAGTCCCAAAATATTCATGTGACTGACCCAAATAGATGTCTTCCAAAACTCCTTTCAAAATTCAATGTATCATCCACTCCTTTTCATTTCATTGACAATTCCAATTCAAATTCCAATTATACCCTCTTCAATTGTTCATCCATGAACACTGTTTTACGATCTTATTACCCTTCCATTAAATGTCTTTCTTCTCATGGATACCAAGTTTATGCATTGGACTCCACACTTCAAATTAAGGATGTTACTTTGACATATTGTACCAAGTTGTATGACATGTCTTTTGTTTGACATATTGTACCAAGTTGTATGACATGTCTTTTGTTCCAAACGATGTTGTTTTAAACCATGGTGATGATCTTGTTTTAGGATGGAATACAAGTTGTCGCAATCAAAGTGAAACAAAACATGAATGTTACAACACTGTCAACAAATCTAAAGGTATATTTTGCTCTATAACTAAGCCTATTTCAAAATGAAACATCTTATAGAAATAGATATATAAGAAACCAATTTAATAACTAAAAGGTTCTTGATTTTTTTTACAGGAGCATGGAGAAAAATGGAAATTCTAGGTGACAATTACTCAGACACCTTGTTTTCTTAAAAGTTTAAAGTCATGAAAATCTTAAAAGTTTAATTTGTATACAATGTTAGTGTAAAACGTTTTACACCGTTAATAAATTACAACCATTTTTATGATCTGACGGTTGTATTTGATTGACAGTGTAAAATATCTTTTGAGGTTTTGATTAATTGTTTACTCTGATTTGTGCAGTACCAATACTATCATGTCTTGGAATTTTACTACTAGTCAGAGTCTTATATCGTGTTCGATACACAACTCAAAAAGACAAAGAAAATGAAGCAAGAATAGAAAAGTTCTTAGAAGATTATAGAGCATTGAAACCTACAATGTATAGCTATTCAGACATAAAAAGGATCACAAATAATTTCAAGAACGAACTTGGACAAGGAGCGTACGGAACGGTGTACAAAGGTAAACTATCTAGCGACATATATGTCGCGGTCAAGCTTCTCAAAACATCCGCAGGAAATGGACCTGAGTTCATCAATGAAGTAGGAACAATGAGTCAAATTCATCACGTTAATGTTGTTCACTTAGTAGGCTTCTGTGCAGACGAACACAAGCGAGCACTTGTTTACGAGTATTTACCAAATGGTTCGTTGCAGAAATATATTTCCACGACGGATTTCAAAAATCATTTTTTGAGTTGGGAGAAGTTACAAGATATCGCGCTTGGAATAGCGAAAGGAATCGAGTATCTTCACCAAGGATGTGACCAAAGGATACTTCATTTTGATATAAAACCGCATAATATCTTACTTGACAATAACTTCACTCCTAAGATATCTGATTTTGGTTTGGCTAAACTTTGTTCAAAGGATCAAAGTGCGGTTTCCATGACCGTGGCAAGGGGGACTATTGGTTACATAGCACCTGAAGTTTTTTCTAGAAATTTTGGGAATGTGTCGTATAAGTCTGATGTATATAGTTTTGGAATGTTGTTGCTTGAGAAGGTTGGGGAAAGACAAAACGTCGATGTTGTAGACAAGGGAAGTGGTTTAGGGTATTTCCTGGAATGGATTTATAATTTGCTAGAGCAAGGGGATGATTTGAGAGAACATATTGAGGTGAAGAAATACGCAAAAATAGCATAGAAACTTGCGATTGCGGGACTTTGGTGTATTCAATGGCACCCGGTCGATCGTCCTTCAATGCAAGTTGTTGTTCATATGTTGGAAGGAGATGGAGGCAAGTTAAGTATGCCACCTAATCCTTTTGCTTCTGCTGATCCTGCTATAATGAATGTGAGTTTAATTGGAAGACACTTTCATAGAGAGTGATACATGATTCATGTTACTATGGACTATATTATGTTCTTCATTTGAAGTATTACATTGTTTTTTTTATAGTTGCTAATGTTAAAGCTTAAAGCTTATAAATTGAGACTATGTCATCTTGATGCGTTGATAAAGCTTCAATAATTTCCTTGCCTTCATTTCATTAATTCATTAAATTCATATAGTTTCAATTGGGTTACAACAGATTCCACAATTCTCGCTATGCACTACAAGGCTGCATTTTTACAATAACAGAAAATTGTGACTCAACAATAGAATTTTCTACGCATTTCCATCCCGACAAAGTCTTTTAGCCTATTGAGCCACACATCTTTCATTTAACAACAACTTCTAAACTCCTATTCCTAGTTCATTACAAAGTTGAATAAATTGTATAGTTCAGCTAATTAGACTAACGTTCAGAAATCCCTAATTATCCATATTGATTCGTACGTCTGTAAGCGACAAAAAGCATTAAACACAAAATCATTTAAATAAGATAATAATATTAAAAGTACTCAACAAATCTCAAACAGAAATATGCTCCAATAGAGTAAAAACAAGGTTCATCTCAAAAAAGTGGAGAAGTGTACATTATCAAAATCTATGGAAGAATTGTTCTCCAATGACTCCAATGTGCTCTAAAATCGTCCCTTGAATGACGTTAGACATCATTTTCTCTCTCTGATTCGGAATCCTCGAAAAAGTGGCCAAAAGATGTTTTAAATAGAAAAAAGGGTGTCAACTGAAAATACAGTATCGCGTCTGCAATAGTCAGTAGACCGCCGTGATGAGATGCATCGGGCGCGTGAGAATTCCATTAGCGAAACACATTTTTTTCTCCTTTTTCTTCACAATTTTCACTAAGCCATTGTATGTTCCTTCTATTGACTTTTTCTCAATTCTTCATACTTTAACATGATTTTTTTATCATTCTTCTTTCGAATTTACCCAAATTTCTTCTTAAAAATCACGTAATGACGACTGTCATCACAATCCCAAACTTGAATTGTTGCTTGCAGTGGCGGAGCTATGTAGGAGCTGAAGTGTTTTCTTTAATATACTATACTAATACAAGTGGAGCTACTGTAATACCCTGTAATATATATATCTAGAATAATACAATACAAGCATTTTATTTGGTACTGACACCATCATAAGTGCCTAATGGCGTAATTCACAGACTTGACCATTTCAAAAACATAATACAATCTATGGTACAAGACCTGGAAATTAGCCAAAAAAGAAAAAAACTAAGATCAATATACAATATTCCTCATTATACAAGAAAATAATACACAGCAAAAAATAAGCTCAACTAAGCTTCTCTTTAAACATCCCAGCATCGCTCCACTTGTAAATCAAACCTGCAGACCACACCTGAAATATAGCAACTATAGTGGAGTGAGATACATCAAATCCCAGTGAGTTCCCTATCTTATAGATCTTCTCGGTTGTACAAGGTTCTATCAATCCTAACTCAAGTCAATGGGAAGGGAAATGACTTTGAGTTCACAATCTCACAATCTCACACTATATAGAAACATATCATGAGTTCATCAACTCAAAATATCACTAATCGATAACCTGTACCAAGGCATCCCCTTTTCCCGTCCGCTTCTACGTCTAGAAGTCGACCCGAGTCATGGATCCTTGTAATTTACTTAGCATACGAAATGGATTCGGAATTAAGGGACACATTATCGCCTTAATTCGTCACTTCACACGACCCGTACACCGTCACAAACTCTTTACCTTTATATATAGGCTCCATTCGTACTACACATGAGAATCAAACCTGCCAAGTACCATGCCTTGTTTCAGAGGAGCTCGAGACTCATGAAACTGCAACTCAAATAAACGGTTATGATTACGTGATCATATACACAAACGTGAATGTATTCGACAATCACAAGGCCATATTAGCCTTAAGGCCTCTCTTGCATTTTCTCATAAATCACAATGGTTCACACATGTTCCATACTAGTGTTTACTCTCTCATAGGCCAAATACTCGTCACGGATGCACCGTTATACTAGTGTTTACTCTCTCCTAGGCCAAATACTCGTCATGGGATCACAATGAATATAACGCTACTGACCATATTTCAGGATTTTCCACAATGACCCTCAGCCATTGTCATCTCAAGTATCTGATCACCATGTGATCTACTCAAGGGCCTTAACTCATAGCTGAACCGTTCAGGGATCCCATCAGGATATAACGTTCACTTGAGGAGTCTCAATTCATATAGTTGAATTGGAAAACTGGAGATTACAAATTGTGCTTCTTAATAAGCAAGTTTCTCCTATGTTTAAGTACAAAGAACACACACATGTGTTCAAGCAAGTTTTGAGCAATCAGCTCCTTGCTTTCCTAAGAAACTACAAAGATGTATTTAGATATTATGATTGTTGACATCTTGTATATCTTCTTCTTCTTCGTCTTCTGGTTGAGCAAGCTTTGAGCAGCAACTCCTTGCTTCAGATCTTCAATGTAGCTTTGACGAGAAGGTAGGTTGATGACTTGACTGATCTTCAATGTTGTCTTCTTCATCAACAACTTCTGTTTGATTGTTGTCGTTATGTTGATTTGTTCTTTTGAGATTCAACAACAATTGCCATTAGTGAAATAGTGAAAGCTCTGAATATTCTAAGTGTTACAACGAGAACTCATCGTTGTTGCTATCTTCATAAAATGACTTGGTCAATTTTGTAGATGAACACTCAGTTCATAATTCTACAAGTGATCGACACATCAGAAGCAAAAACTCTTTCCATTAAATAGCCAGTAGAAATATAGCCGTTAGAGGATACTGTTAGATGTTTGAAAAAGATACGTTGTGATATAATGAGTTGTACTGACACATCTTCTTTTTGCAGAGGAGGAAGTGACCAGACATCTTTTCTTGGGCAGTGTGTACATTTAACTCACAACGGTAATATTTAGACTTCGAAACTTCAGCGGCTTCTGATGTTAATTTGATGAAGCATGAGTGGAGTCTTTATAGAAGAATATTTGATGCTTCAAGTCGTCCGTTAATTGAATAAGTCCATTAGGAATCAGTCTTCAGAACTTCAGCACTTGGTCTTTAAGAGCGTTATCCTTTTATGCTTTAAGTCTTCCGAATCTTCAGAGCCTGTCTTCAGAATCTTCAGAACTTCTTGTTTGAAACCTTGATCTTCAAAACTCATCAGTCTTCAGAACTTTGGTTCTTTATGAGTGTACTTCTTCAGAAGCTTCGCTATCTTCAGAATCTTAATCACTTTCAGAGAGCATCCACAAGAGCATTGTAACCGCAATCTTGGCATCCTTGGATCTGGATGATCATGACTAGATAAACAAGCGTTCTTGCTTCTCGCGACTTTAGTCACACATAGTAACTTCGCATATATATATATATATATTCAATCATAGTACATCTAGCTGGTGTATGTTGGTTCTGATGTCTTTAGTTCTTATGATCTGCACACAACACACGTTAGACCATAAAATGGTTCTTTCACAAATACTTATTGTTATCATCAAAACATAGATTGACTTGTAGAGACAAATCTTGCTCTCACAATCTCCCCCTTTTTGATGATGACAAAAGCAAGTATTTTGATTGAACATTTTATACAAGGTAATCACCAAAGCAAACAAATTCAGAGTATGGAACAACAACTCCCCGTAAATAAGTTATCCTCAAAGCTTTATCTGAGATCATCTAGGATTTTATATAATCCAAAGATATATAGAGTAACAACTTGAGTTGCCAGAACAGAAATATAAAAGAGTTACTTCTCTATCTTGTCTTTAAGAAGACGAAGAGTCTTTAGCATCTGGACTAGTTCAACAGAACTTCTATCTTCAGATCTTCAGAACTCAGTTTCCTTTGTTGCCATATCATAGCTTTTTATCTTCAGAGTCGTCTGAAGCATTTATACTTTTCAGTAGATTCAATTGAGCACATAATTAGAGCAGTTCTTTGACTGATAAACATAGCTTCGTTGTATATCAGAAACTGTCTTTTGAGACACTCCCCCTGAGTTTCAGGCTATATGAAGATTTTAGATTTTGCATTTTAGTCGGATGTAAAAGTGATGTGCTGACTCTTATACCAGAGTTTGTTGATTCTGATGCTGAAGGAGTTCTTTTGATATTACTTTGAAGAGTATTTCCTTTGTGTGCTATAGGATACCAATGAAGATACTTTGACAGTAATCCATAACTTTGCTTTGATTGAGAGTCTGATACTAATCTTGTGTACTGAATCTGATTTCTAATTGATGATTTAGTCTGATACCAAATCGTCTTTATTTCAAATGGTTCCTGATAGAATGGTTTCTTGCTTGGATCTTTAATCCAGATCTTCAGACAATTCTTAACTTCTGATTTGCACAGAACTTCTGAGTGAGCATCTTGAAATGTAGACTTTTCCTTGATTGCTTTCAGAGTTTTCTTACTTAATTTGATTCTTTATTCTATGATCGTAGGTCTTCTTCTTATCCTGTCTTTGGAATGCCTAGTGAACTTGTTTAGAGTTCCTCGGATAACATCAAACAACAAACGTTAGTAGTAACGCATTTTATAAGAGTACTTTGTTTGAGTTCTGCATTCATTCAGATTTCCTTCTTTCTTTGTTTGAGTTCTGCATTCATTCAGATTTCCTTCTTTCAATCAAAATCAATTAATATATTTCTCCCCCTTGTTGACATCATCAAAAAGTGTCAGGGCATATGACCATTTAAGCATGTAGTCATTTATATTCAGTTACAGAGTCACAGAGTCATTTTAAACATTCTGAAGCAATTAGACTCATTTTAGGGAAACACATCTATACTCAGTATGTATTTAATTGAAGGATGATAGATGGAATTAACTGATTACTTAAAGGTTAATAGATGTAAAGTGAACTTCTCAGATATGCAACAAAATAGAACACAGAAGACATCATATTTTCATTAACTAAGTGAGAAAGAAACATCAGCACAAAATAGATCGATAAGCAACAAAACATAGCATTGCACTACATCCGATTTAAAATTTTAGTCATCAAAATCTTCAACGTTGTCCACCCTATCACATCTTGTCTCAGTTACTGAAGGTTCTGGTCCGAGTCTCCTTACTAACCCCCAAAATTTCTCTTTTAGCATAATTTCAGATATTATTATCCCGTAAGGAACGTAAGAGTTCAACTGAGTTCTTGAAACTCTCATAGAATGTTTCAGGTGATTGACAATAGTTTTGGGAAGATTGATTTTAAAGTGGTGTGTTAGGAGGAAAACGAATACTCTGTCATCTTGGGACAGCGTGCTCCTTGCAGTTGCACGAGGTCGAAGATTGGTTAAAGAGAATCTGAACCACGTTTTGGGTGAAGGAAGAAGTTTCTCTGGGTGTTTGGTTCATAAGGAACCGAATCATCAAATAAAACCTTGCATTTCTTTACTAAGCTCAGGTCAGATTGAAAGTCTTCAACAGTGACCCCAGAGGCGACACAATTTATGAGCTTTTCTAATGAGGGAATGGAGATGGTGATTGGAAAGTTATATACTTCAGACCAGATAGTGTTGCCATCATTACTAATTTTGGCATATTTCCAGAATTCTTTCACAAGAACTGGAAAGACAGGGCCGTTTAGCAGTGAATAATAACCATTCCAAGATTGAATCTGCATGCTTCTTACAATTTCCAGACCATTATTTTGAAGTCTAGCTAGGTTTGGTCTTTTCTCTGGAATAACTTCTAGAGTTTCTACGTTTCCTCTAAATGTTGGAGAAGCCATTTGTTAACACACAGAAGAGTCTAAATGAAGATTGGTTTGGATGAGGATGAGCGAGGACGAAGTAGAATCCTATTATTTATAGGCGAAGTGAGAGTGAGGAGTGTAATGACTAAATTGGTACACCAAGATTTAGGTTTACTATTTCCTAGGTGGTCATGATTAATTAGGGTATGCTAAAACACGTGAACGTGTGGGAAAAGAAAACGGAGCAGTTACTCATTTATTGGGAAGTTAAAGACTTTATTACTGAAGATTTCTTGGGCTGTAAAACAGGACACGTCATTTATGCAATATTTTAATGGTTTATTAAGAATTTTTATTAGTGGGTACCAGATATTATAAATAACGCGATACAAAAGATAACATAAATATCCATAAATGATACAGGCATACACTTAACTATCTAGTATCCTAATCTGTCAACTAATTTGTTTTTTGAGAACCAGCATCTGTCAAACGTTTCACATAAATTTTCAATAAGGGCAATATCAGGACCGCCTCTAATTTTGCTAATTGTCTGCACAACTCCTGTTTTGAAAAACACTTCAGTTAAGATTCTTCTGTAAGGGATCGTAGTTTCAAGGGTAGTTCTTGATACGAGAATGGTGTCCTTGAGATGGTCAAATATAATTTGGGGCAGATTTATACGAGTTTGCATAAGAAGACACATGATTAGGAGCTTGTCATCATGATACAGAAGGTTTTTCTATGTGCTTCGAGGTTTGATGTTTGTCAGAATGAATTTAAACTAGCCTCTGGCATGGGGCAGGAGTTTCTCAGGATTAGTAGGTTCGAAGGTAGAACCTTTATCAAACAAGTAGTGTAAATTTGCATCAGAAGTGTATCAAATGGATGCATGACTGAGAGTGATGCCTTTCAGTGGGCATTCAATGGCTTCAGCGAATTTTGAAGCGTTGAAGGGGAGAGGAACAACATAGATGTCTGAAGAAATGGTCAGACCGTCATGGCTGACAGCAACATTGATCCAAAAGGTTTTTATGATGTTTGGGTAAATGGGACCTCTAAGCATATGAATGTACCCATTCCAATTTTGCGAATGGATGCCTAGATGGAAATTATGATCAACATCCATTAGCTTAGGTAGTTTTTCACTGATGATTTCAAGAGAGTTGTCGTCGCCAAAGAAGTTTCTTGGAGTCAATGATTGGTTTGCCATGAGAGTGGTGAGGAAGTCTTTTGAGGAGATCAAGTCAGGAGTTAGAGAGGTGTGAGTTTTAATAAGTTAGAAACTGAGGATAATATATATAGAATAAGACTTGTAATATTGATGAGTAGGGTTGGCTAGGATGAACAAATACTCTTGTTAGAGAGAGAGAAAGGGATTAAGTTCTAGAGAGGTGTTGACTGAATCACACCTATGGGTAGTAGGATATGACTAGACGCTGATGGAGGAGATCTCTTACTAGAGGACATATGCAAATAGATACACGGGAGGACAAGAAGGTTTTCTTAAGAGTTTGTTTCAGGAAAATAAGAACAGATTTGGGTTTTGATTATTAAGAGAAGTAAGTGGAGATATGACGACGGTTGGATGATATTTTGAACTTTCAGGGTTTTAAGTGTAAGATATATGATAGGGACACGTGACTTTATAGAGTAAGTGTGTAGATTGAATTATGCCTAGTCTAGGAAAGATAGAGGATGGTTCAAAGGATTTTAGTAAGATTTTATTAAGTTGTCAGACATATGTTGTGGTTCCAATAGATTCGCAATTATTATTGTATTCTTTTGCGTGTAGTTTTTGTTAAAGGGTTTTCTTATATTTAACAATTTCTTTCATCAATGCTTAACATATTTTCTATTGGTTGAATATTTCCCTAAAGAAACATGTAAGCATTCCTAAATAATTACTTAGTAAAACATGTTATGACAAATTTGAAAGAATTCTAATTTAAGGCATCTCATGGGTTTAACAGATTATTAGTGAAAAGAAAAGCGTACCTTAGATCTTTCAGACTTAACTGAGTGCTTTTTGTCTTGACTTTGGCCTTCATTCTAATGAATTTTGAAATCCTCGTAATTTTTCGTGAGTGCATTCTTCTGAGCTTTTGATTGACTTCTTTCAGACTTGGCTTGCTTTGAGCATCTTTCTGATTCTGCCTATTTTCTAGTAAGCTGCAGATGTTTCTTGGGTTCTTCAAGATAAGCTTGTCTTCTGACTTCTGAAGAGAATATTTTCTTGGAAAGTGATCCTAGTTGAATTATAGCTTTCTATCACTTTTCCTGTTCAACCTTGTCCTTTAGTTCTCAAGGTTACAGTAACCGAGATTAGGACTTATCATGATCAGAGTGACCATTTTATTTGAACTTGGTCAATTCCATGCAATCCTTTTTGATAAGGTGACATTCATATGCGTGGGAGTAGTTCTGAGTGAACAGTAAATTTCACTCGATGACCCCAAACAGATTACTTCTGTTTTGAATGTTTCTTACTTCTCATTTCTTTGATCCATAGAACCTATTTAGTTTCGATACAGTTCCGAAGATATGGATCTGAATCTTAAACGACAAACTTCGAGAATTGGTTGAGTTTTCTTGTCAAAGCCCGAATTTAGTTTGCGTTTGTCAGAGTTTCTTTTCTTTGAAAGATGATTGATTTCATCAGTTCAGTGAGAACCTTTGAGAGATTATTCAGGAAGGAGTTGACATATCAACATCTAAATTTGTTCCTCAAGGTTGTTTCAGAACTTGTTCAGAACTAAAGCATCATCATGCCCCATGTGTACATCACTAGACACGATTTGCATGAACCTCTTTTTCTCACAATGATGATCAACTTATTTGGGGTTGTTCACACATATCTATGATTTAACTGATTCCTTTAAACGAAACATCATTAACGTCTTCTTAGTTGGAGAACCTAGATACCTGAAATGATAGCATTTAATTTCATATCACAAGTGATTCTGAGAACACTTGATCTGTCAAAAATCAGATTATCAACATTTGATCTTTACTAGGATGATTTCAGGTTGTTGGAGCTTAATCACCGAGCCTGTTAAGAGTTCGTTCGGAATCAACTGAATCTTTGGGATTCAGTTCTCCATTGAATCTTTTGATCATTCCAGATTCTGACATTGAATCATTTCTAATAATTTGAAATTTTCAGATTCTGAGTTTAACAGATTTCTTTCTGAAATTCAAAGTCTTAGAACAGTAATCTTCCTCTTTACATGAAGAGATCCATAATGAGTTTTTAAACGAGAAAGTCAAGGGTGGACCTAATCTGTTTCTTGAAAACATCTCAAAAACTCATAAAGGGTTAATCTTCAGCAAACAAGATTTCTTGCTTTCTGATGATTCATCTTTTAATCATATACGTGGTTTTATCCACACATATTTTCCAGAATGATCATTCAACAGATACTTCCTTTTATCTGATGAATTTATCTTATCAACTGATTCTTCAACTTTAGTGTGGCTTCATCTCGAATCAGTGAAATGCTCATGAAGTAATCAGATTGATTACAATTTTCTACACAATTAACTGCTGAACTGTTACAGAAATTGTAAGTGGATTTCAATCTCACCAAGAGTACTTTTACGCACCACATCTGGATCTTTTTCTGACACTGTTAAGTGTTTGATGTAAATCAATAACAGATTCGAAGCTCTGATACCAATTGAAGGTGCGAGAAAGACACAAGAAAGGGGAGTTTGAATTGTGTATTTACTCTTTTTTTAACTTTTCGCATCTTGTTAATTTGACGTTCAAGAACCTTCAATGTTCGTTGAGAGATTCGGATCTATTAACTAAAGAGTAAGAGAACCGTATAGGTTCTGTTCATAAGATACGATACTCAGAACTTGCAGTGCGGAAGCTTATCAGAGATAGGCTGCAAGGTTCTGACTTTGCTTAATATGAGGTTCTGATATTCAATGCAGAAACATAAATAGAGATACTAAGCAAGAGAGTAAAGAACACACGATATATCCTGGTTCACCATGCAGGCTAATCCAGTCCATCCTCCTCAGGTGATTTCGCCTTGAGCACAAGGACTTAATCCACTATAACCAAATCATGATTACACTTGCACGGGCAACAGCCGGTGACTAACCACTTGCACAACCGCAATGTGACTAACAACCCAATGAACCGTTCAAGGATCCAATAGGATATAACGTTAATTGACCGAGCAGACCCACTGCTGGGATTTCACAGCTAGCCGTTCAAGGATTCATCACAATGAATATAACGCTACTGACCATATTTCAGGATTTTCCACAATAACCCTCAGCCATTGTCATCTCAAGTATCTGATAACCACGTGATCTACTCAAGGGCCTCAACTCACAGCTGAACCGTTCAGGGATCCCATCAGGATATAACGTTCACTTGAGGAGTCTCAATTCATCTAGTTGAATTGGCAAACTGGAGATTACAAATTATGCTTCTAAATAAGCAAGTTTCTCCTAGGTTTAAGTACAAAGAACACACACATGTGTTCAAGCAAGTTTTGAGCAATCAGCTCCTTGCTTTCCTAAGAAACTATAAAGATGTATTTAGATATTATGATTGTTGACATCTTGTAGATCTTCTTCTTCTTAGTCTTCTGGTTGAGCAACCTTTGAGTAGCAACTCCTTGCTTCAGATCTTCAATGTAGCTTTGACGAGAAGGTAGGTTGATGACTTAACTGATCTTCAATGTTGTCTTCTTCATCAACAACTTCTGTTTGATTGTTGTCGTTATGTTGATTTGTTCTTTTGAGATTCAACAACAATTTCCATTAGAGAAATAGTGATAGCTCTGAATATTCTAAGTGTTACGACGAGAACTCATCGTTGTTGCTATCTTCACAAAATGACTTGGTCAATTTTGTAGATGAACACTCAGTTCATAATTCTACAAGTGATCGACACATCAGAAGCAAAAACTCTTTCCATTAAATAGCCAGTAGAAATATAGCCGTTAGAGGATATTGTTAGCTGTTTGGAAAAGAGACGTTGTGATATAATGAGTTGTACTGACACATCTTCTTTTTGCAGAGGAGGAAGTGACCAGACATCTTTTCTTGGGCAGTTTGTACATTTAACTCACAACGGTAATATTTAGACTTTGAAACTTCAGCGGCTTCTGATGTTAATTTGATGAAGCATGAGTGGAGTCTTTATAACAGAATATCTGATGCTTCCAGTCTTCCGTTAATTGAAGAAGTCCATTAGGAATCAGTCTTCAGAACTTCAGCACTTGGTCTTTAAGAGCGTTATCCTTTTCTGCTTTAAGTCTTCCGAATCTTCAGAGCCTATCTTCAGAATCTTCAGAACTTCTTGTTTGAAACCTTAATCTTCAGAACTCGTCAGTCTTCATAACTTTGGTTCTTTCTGAGTGTACTTCTTCAGAAGCTTCGCTATTTTCAGAATCTTAATCACTTTCAGAGAACATCCACAAGAGCATTGCAACCGTAATCTTGGCATCCCTGGATCTGGCTGATCATGACTAGATAAACAAACGTTCTTGCTTCTCGCGACTTTAGTCACACATAGTAACTTCGCATATATATATATATATATATATATATTCAATCATAGTACATCTAGCTGGTGTATGTTGGTTCTGATGTCTTTAGTTCTTATGATGTGCACACAACACACGTTAGACCATAAAATGGTTCTTTCACAAATACTTATTGTTATCATCAAAACATAGATTGACTTGTAGAGACAAATCTTGCTCTCTCAAAAAGTACTTTCATTTTAAAGATGATGATTGTTGTTTGAAACACTTGTCGGTTTTAAAGTTGTGGTTGTTGTTTGAATTTGATTTTGAAATTGTTGTAGTAGTAAGGTTGAAGATGATGAATAGTGATATTTATGATGAATTTATTTTGAGAATTGGTGTTAATTTTGTAAGTTGATGTTGAATTTTAGTGATGAATTGTTGAAATTAATTGATGATAATGACATTGTTGATGGATAACGACATTGTTGATTGAAAATGATAATGAAATTAATTTTTAATTGTAGAGGTTGAAGATGATGAATAGTGATGACATTGTGAATTTTTTTTATAGTTATGACATTGTGAATTAATTGTTGATTGAAACCTGAATGACATTGTGAATTTATTTTTTATAGTCATTGTGAATTTATTTTGAGAACTTTGAAGTTAATTGAACTTAAGTGATGAAGTTGTTTTTTGTGACTTACATGAGTTGAAACATATTAAGTGTTGATGTGTCATTAATGATGAATCAAAGTATACCATGCTACTTGAATTAATGTGATTGAATTTGCGCGTCGATGTCATGTTGCTTAATTGAAGGAAGTGTCGATGTTTACTGAATATGATTCTTGAGACTTTGACTTGTTTCTCTGATATATCTTGTTTGTCCTGTTATATTTGGTACATCATCAGTTACTAACTTAGTGAATTTTCTATTTATAGGGGTTACTTGTGAAGAGTGAAATTTTGATCGTTTCCAAGAATCTTACACTGTGTGGTTCCAGAAGTTGCTGACTTTTCTACAAGTAATTAGTTGTTCTTTTGCTATAGTTGCATGAATAATTAGTGTTTTTGTTTAGCTTACTTAGTAAAACCATGGATAAAAAATGGATGTCTTCCAATTGATTGTCGAAAGAGTACGAGAATGGGGTATTAAAATTCGTTAAGTTTGTTATTGAACACGCTAAAGACCCTAGTCGAATCACATGTCCTTGCTTAGGTTGCTATTATGGTCGTCGGATTGACGCGGTTCAATTGGAATCGCATTTAAAGAGGCATGGAATTGATTGAAGTTATACATGTTGGATGTTACATGTAACGCCCCGATTTGTTTAATTGTATTTATTTATTTCATTTATGTGAATTTTGTGAAATGTGTGAATTTATTGTATTTTACCTGCTAATTGAGTTAATTGGTAAATCTCCCTGATAGGTAAAATATTTGCAATAAATTATAATTTCTTTTCAACTTTTATTTCCCGAAATATATTTCATCGTTGTTTATGTTTTATCGCATTTTGAGAGCGTGTGGGAGATATTTGAGCGTAAGGGCACAATGGTCATTTTGGAGGTTAGATATTTTTTTTAGAAATATATATTTTTATATAAGTAGAAATAGAGGGGAAAGAAAAAGAGAAAAGAAGAGAAAGAGAAAGGAAGGGAAAGAAGAGGAGAGAAAGAGAGGAGAAGAGGAAATCTTCAATACTCCGTTTCAAGCACAATTAATCGGGTAAGGGTGAGAAGTTTCGATTATATTGCGATTGTATATGTATAGGTGTGTGATTGTGTGCATGTTTTCTTGTTTTTAAAATGTTTTTACATTTGATAAATTGATGAACAATTTATTGGAATCGATGTTTTAACGGTTGAAATGCAATATAAATGCATGGGAATAATTGTTGATTATGTTGGAACATGGTTTGGTTGTAATGGTATGAATTTGAATGGTTTGGGTGGACGAAATGATGGATTTTGGCCCCAAATGACCTATATTGACGCTGCTGCGAATTCTGGGTTTCGCGGGTTCTCCTGACGAACCACAGCGAAGGACCGGGAAAATGTTCGCCTAGAAGTTCGCCTAGCGAACTTTATGCTAGTTTTTCTCTTCCTTGGTTCGTTGGGGTTCACCTAGCGAACCCTGGAGCGAACGTGACAGATTTTTCTATTTCGTTTTCTTCTTAAATTTCAAACCATAAGTCCGTTTTGGTCGCCGTTTAAAGCGTTGGATAGCTAATGAGATGTTCTTTCTTACAAAAATGGTTTGGGGGACAGTAGATAATTTATTTAAGTCGTGGTTGTGTAAAAGTGTTGGGTTGTTGGGTTTTTATCGCGTTAAATGCGTGCGGTCGGTATTTTGCCGTGTGTTATGCTATTTCCATATAAACGTGGAGCTTTTATGTAGTTTATATGATGTTGAAGCGTGTGAAAAGTTGTTGTAATTGTTGTGGCCTTATGGCAAAATAGTTTGTTGAATTGAATACAAATGTATGGTATTAATGTATGTTGTTGTGGGTAGCCTTTGGGGCATGAATCCTAGTGTTGTGAATATCATTGTATGATTGTAGGATTGTTGTGGTTGATGGTGAGTAATTCTTGATGTGAATTGATATGAGTGTATATGCTAAAATGCTAATTGTTGTGGTTTGTGGATTATGATGAAATGCATTATTTCGGGTTAAACTTCAATGCATGATTATTGATGTTGAGATGGTTCACATGGTTATATATGTATATGCATTTGATTGTCATGAGTCATTAGTATGCCATGCATCATGATATGCACCTTGTGATGTCGTGTGCCCTTGTGGGGTGTGAGCGACGAAACGATTCCAGAGGGAATCTGTTGTAACGGTCGTGTGCCTTATACAAAGAGGACCTAAAGCGACGTTATAGACGATCGTGTGTCTTATACAAAGAGGAAATAAAGCGATCGGATCGTGTGCCTTATACAAAGAGGACCTAAAGCGATCCATAAACGTTGTGTGCCTTATACAAAGAGGACCTAAAGCGACGGGGAACATCGTTTGCCCGACGAGGAGTTACACTAAGTAACAAGCGATGATTCCAATAATTCCTGAGTGAATTAATGATGATGAGGATGATGGATGGAATGGTACCGCATTGCATAGAGTCGTTGTGTCGGTCTCTGTGCATTTGCATAAATCATGAATGGATTGATTATGTGTGGGAAATTATGAATGAATTGATTATGTGTGGGAAATTGTGAATAGATTGATTATGTGTGGGAAATTGTGAATTGATTGATTATGTGTTGAGCTCGTGATAGCATTGGTGATTTGATATGCATTTGTGATAAATGCATTGGTTATGGATGATATGTTTTATGTATAGACATATGCTATGTTTTGTTGGGATGTTGTACATTACAATGATTGTATTAATTCTCTATGGTATGCTATATATGAATATACGTGATGTGGTGGTGTGTTTCCATATGTTATAACTTTGGGATGCATTATGTGTGAATATGCTATTATGTTGGTATAAATGATATATGCTATGTGGTTAGATTATTAGAAATATCTTATGTATCTGTGGCATGCTATCTGTATTAGTATGTGATGCTTGTGCTGAGAATAATTATGCATGTGAATTTATATGTGTTTGCATATTATTATGCAATCTTGATTTAGTTGTTATTTCTCACCCTTCTGTTGTGGTTTGTTGCTATATGAGGAAATTGTAGATTAGTATCTTGGAGGCTTTTGTGAAGATTAGTTCTCCATCCTTTTGTCGGTCTGTCTGCTCTGATACGTAACACGGGAGCCGGGGAACGCTTTTGTTATATATGTATCCATTTGTTGGATCTATTTTGTATTACCTTTGTATGATTATTTTGATGTTATAAAATAATTTATTTTGTAAAACAAGTCAGTTATGGATCTTTCCGCTTTATTCCATAATTGAACTTTCCCTTTGTTGGAAAAAGTTTCCCTTTTATGTTTATTCCAATTTTGTGTTATGTATCAAATTTATGAGCAGGGATTGTGTTTTCTTTCTTTAAATGTGGCATCCTTGTTTCTGTCTAAGAATAAAATTTTATTTACTCTGATTTATTTATGTATTATTTATCCGCAATGGGAATTGGGGTGTTACATTAGTGGTATCAGAGCAAGTCGGTCTGTCTGGCCAAGTTGTTGATTCTGTGTGGCATGACAGTTGAATATTATCGATGTTGTTTGTCCCTTAGTACGTGATATGTGTGTGAAACACTGTCAGTACTTTCTGTTTTTTCTAATCCCTTGTCTGCAGGATTTAGAATGAGATAAGTGGGGGAGAAGTTTGTGCTTCTCCAAGTTGCTTCAGGTGTGGAGCATTGGCTCAGTGCGTTGTAGATTGCAAGATTGTAAGTGTTGTTTGGACAGTGTTGGTCCCGGTTCCGGAGGGAATGCGGAAGTAAGGTTTATGTCAACTAAGGATTTGTGCCTTAGGTAGTTTTGTGCACAAGATGCAAGAAATGCTATTATAGTTTGGTAAAGACGGTTTATGCCCCATCATGATTGTCGGTTGTCTATTGACAAATTGAGGAACTGATCATCCTTAATCTCTTGTTGATAGTAGACGGAATTATGTTGGATGGAATAAACGTTTCTTTCCGGCTTTGATAGTGTGTGCAATGAATTATTGTAATTAAGAAAATGATTACGAATTATTTTGTTGAGTCGATGAAGATTTTAATATCGGAAGATGCGACGGATTAGAGGTTTTGGTATGTTGGTCCAATTGGGAAGTCATTGAGAGAGAACGATTGGGTATCGTTAATGGTTGTTCTCAGAGAGTAGAGTGTGAACTCAAATTTGACGAAGGTGAGGATTTGAGGTTTGGATCTGCTAAGTAAGTAGAAGAACTTTTAGGAAGTGAAACTCAGATGTTTGTCATGTTTGTGATGATAGTGTTCCAGAAATTGGCAGGAAGCCACAGTGATGGGCCGTCAGTTGTTCATGGTTTTCAGATGTGTTTTTGGATGAAACATTAGTGTGTTGACTTGAAGAGGTCCAGCATAGTTGGTAAGGAAAAGGATGATAACATGAGGTTGCGTGTTAATCAGCGAGTAGTATGGAAACTTGCAGTTGTGTTCTGGATAGCTTGAGTTTTGAATTGTGACGAATCGCGAACGATTTGAAGTTCCTTGATGGTATTAATTTTGTTATGGGTTGTATATGCTATGGTTGTGGAGTATATGAATTGTATCTTCCATACTTGTTTGGATAAGTTCATAGTGATGTTTATTGGATGATATTATGATTTATTTTAAATCAAAGGATGAGTATGTAGAGTATTTGAGGATTTAGTTACAAGGGTTGAAAGAGAGGGAGCTTTCTGCTAAATTATCAAAGCATTAATTTTGATTGAAAGAGGTTAGTTTCTTGGTTATATTATTTCCGATGATGGTATTGTGGTGTATCTATCCAAAATAGATGCAGTTCTACATTGAGAGACTCCAAAGTCGGTTAAGGAGATTAGAAACTTTTGGGCTTAGTTGGTTGTTACTGCAGGTTATTGAAGACTTTGCTAAGTTCGTACTTCTGTTATCTCAGTTGACTTGCAGAGGGTGAGTCGTTTATTTTGGATGTTCATTGTGAGTATGTTTTGGTGAGCTGAAGCAGAGATTGACTACGGCTCCAATTTTGATTTTGCCTGATCCTTATAAACTGTTTATGGAATATTGGGATGCGTCCTTGATGGGTGTAGTTAGTGTGTTAATGCGAGAGGGTAAAGTCATTTCTTATGCTTTACGACAATTGAGGATTCATGATTTCAAGATGGCTATGGTTACTTTTGTGTTGAGAATCTAGAGGAATTATTTTGAGGGTTTTAGGTTCAAGGTGTTTGGTAATCATAAGGGTTTAGAGTACTTGTTTGGTCAGAAGGAATAAAGTAGGAGACAACAAGGATGGTTGGAATTCCTGATTAGTTATGAACTTGGCTCGAATTATCCTATTGGTAAAGTTAATGTCGTGCCTGATGAGTTGAGTCGAAAGTTTTTACATATGTCTGCTTTGATGGTTAAAGAGTGGGAACTTTTGGAAGAATTTAGAGATTTGAGTTGGTGTGTGAATTGACATCTGATAGTGCGAGGTTGGGTATATTAAAAGTGAACAGTGATTTTTGGCGAATATGAGAAAGAGTTAGACTTTGGACGTGGGATTGATAGTTTTGATGGTTACGAGTAATCAGAGTGCGCAACGGAAGCGTGATGCGGCACAATTCGTTTATGCGTGTGTGACTGGTAAGAGTTCATAGGTTGAACATTATGAACATGTAGGATGATGAGACCATTGGACGTTTCATAATGGAAGTGTAAGGTGAAAGGTTTAAATATTATTCATGGGCTACTATGTAGATGGATGTTTTGGTTATATGTTGGATTGGTGAATCGTAGCATTGTTGTAATATTGTTGTGTGACAAGGATGTTGTTAATGTCGTTATGTAGAGGTTGTTGAAACGATGTTGGGTCGTTGAACTTTATGTTCTTTTTTTTTGTTGTTGCCTTGTTTCTATCGTGAAGGTTCGAGTGCGAGTAGCTAATTCCTTTGTGGGGGAATTAGGGGAGTGTTACCTACGGTGATGGTAACGATCTTGTTGTGTTTCGGTTCAAGAGTGAACCTGTGTGTTCGTAACTTGGGTATTCTTTGAGTTGTGAGTTGGTCGTCAAGTGCATTGTATGAGCATTGCATCTTGTCGTTGTCGTTATTACCGTTGTCGTGTCGTTGTAGTAGTTGCTGTTAGTAAGGTGGGTTGTTAGTGGTGTTATTCTTGGTGTTGCCTTTAATGGCATGAGAGTGAGTTAGTCGGATACGAGAGTCGTATCTGGAGTTGTTTGCACCAAGTATATTTTCGAGGACGAAAATGTCTAAGTGGGGGAGAGTTGTAACGCCCTGATTTGTTTAATTGTATTTATTTATTTCATTTATGTGAATTTTGTGAAATGTGTGAATTTGTTGTATTTTACCTGCTAATTGAGTTAATTGGTTAATTTCCCTGATAGGTAAAATATTTGCAATAAATTATAATTTTTTTTCAACTTTTATTTCCCGAAATATATTTCATCGCTGTTTATGTTTTATTGCATTTTGAGAGCGTTTGGGAGATATTTAAGCGTAAGGGCAAAAAGGTCATTTTAGAGGTTAGATATTTTTTTAGAAATAGATATTTTTATATAAGTAGAAATAGAGGGGGAAGAAAAAGAGAAAAGAAGAGAAAGAGAAAGGAAGGAAAAGAAGAGGAGAGAAAGAGAGGAGAAGAGGAAATCTTTAATACTCCGTTTCAAGCACGATTAATCGGGTAAGGGTGAGAAGTTTCGATTATATTGCGATTGTATATGTATAGGTGTGTGATTGTGTGAATGTTTTCTTGTTTTTATAATGTTTTTACATTTGATAAATTGATGAACAATTGATTGGAATCGATGTTTTCATGGTTGAAATGCGATATAAATGCATGGGAATACTTGTTGATGATGTTGGAACATGTTTTGGTTGTTAAGGTATGAATTGGAAGGGGTTGGGAGGAAGAAATGATGGATTTTGGCCCCAAATGACCTATATTGACGCTGCTGCGAATTCTGGGTTTCGCGGGATCGCCTAGCTAACCACAGCGAAGGACCAGGCGAATGTTCGCCTAGAAGTTCGCCTAGCGAACTTTATGCTGGTTTTTCTCTGCCTTGGTTCGCTGGGGTTCACCTAGCGAACCCTGGAGCGAACGTGACAGATTTTTCTATTTTGTTTTCTTCATAACTTTCAAACCGTAAGTTCGTTTTGGGCGCCGTTCGAAGTATTGGAAAGCTAATGAGATGTTCTTTCTTATAAAAATGGTTTGGGGGACAGTAGATGATTTATTTAAGTCGTGGTTGTGTAAAAGTGTTGGGTTGTCGGCTTTTTATCGCGTTAAATGCGTGCGGTCGGTATTTTGTCGTGTGTTATGCTATTGCCATATAAACGTGGAACTTTTATGTGGTTTATATGATGTTGAAGCTTGTGATAAGTTGTTGTAATTGTTGTGGCCTTATGGCAAAATAGTTTGTTGAATTGAATACAAATGTATGGTATTAATGTATGTTGTTGTGGGTAGCCTTTGGGGCATGAATCCTAGTGTTGTGAATATCATTGTATGATTGTAGAATTGTTGTGGTTGATGGTGAGTAATTCTTGATGTGAATTGATATGAGTGTATATACTAAAATGCTAATTGTTGTGGTTTGTGGATTATGATGAAATGCATTGTTTCGGGTTAAACTTCAATGCATGATTATTGATGTTGAGATGGTTCACATGGTTATATATGTATATGCATTTGATTGTCATGAGTCATTAATATGCCATGCATCATGATATGCACCTTGTGATGTCGTGTGCCCTTGTGGGGTGTGAGCGACGAAACGATTCCAGAGGGAATCTGTTGTAACGGTCGTGTGCCTTATACAAAGAGGACCTAAAGCGACGTTATAGAAGATCGTGTGCCTTATACAAAGAGGAACTAAAGCGATCGGATCGTGTGCCTTATACAAAGAGGACCTAAAGCGATCCATAAATGTCGTGTGCCTTATACAAAGAGGACCTAAAGCGACGGGGAACATCGTTTGCCCGACGAGGAGTTAAACTAAGTAACAAGCGATGATTCCAATAATTCCAGAGTGAATTAATGATGATGAGAATGATGGATGGAATGGTACTGAATTGCATAGAGTCGTTGTGTCGGTCTCTGTGTATTTGCATAAATCATGAATGGATTGATTATGTGTGGGAAATTGTGAATGGATTGATTATGTGTGGGAAATTGTGAATTGATTGATTATGTGTTGAGCTCGTGATAACATTAGTAATTTGATATGCATTTGTGATAAATGCATTGGTTATGGATGATATGTTTTATGTATAGACATATGCTATGTTTTGTGGGGATGTTGTACATTACAATGATTGTATTAATTCTCTATGGTATGCTATATATGAATATACGTGATGTGGTAGTGTGTTTCCATATGTTATAACTTTGGGATGCATTATGTGTGAATATGCTATTATGTTGGTATAATTGATATATGCTATGTGGTTGGATTATTAGAAATATCTTATGTATCTGTGGCATGCTATCTGTATTAGTATGTGATGCTTGTGCTGAGAATAATTATGCATGTGAATTTATATGTGTTTGCATATTATTATGCAATCTTGATTTAGTTGTTATTT
The DNA here is from genome assembly GCA_022829125.1 of Lathyrus tuberosus. Lineage (NCBI taxonomy): Eukaryota > Viridiplantae > Streptophyta > Magnoliopsida > Fabales > Fabaceae > Lathyrus > Lathyrus tuberosus. Next base: position 288,281 of record JALAZF010000727.1, on the reverse strand, counting down.
CTCACCCTTCTGTTGTGGTTTGTTGCTCTATGAGGCAATTGCAGATTAGTATCTTGGAGGCTTTTGTGAAGATTAGTTCTCCATCCTTTTGTCGGTCTGTCTACTCTGATACGTAACACGGGAGTCGGGGAACGCTTTTGTTATATATGTATCCATTTGTTGGATCTATTTTGTATTACCTTTGTATGATTATTTTGATGTTATAAAATAATTTATTTTGTAAAACAAGTCAGTTATGAATCTTTCTGCTTTATTCCATAATTGAACTTTCCCTTTGTTGGAAAAAGTTTCCCATTTTTGTTTATTCCAGTTTTGTGTTATGTATCAAATTTATGAGCAGGGATTATGTTTTCTTTCTTTAAATGTGGCATCCTTGTTTCTGTCTAAGAATAAATTTTTATTTACTCTGACTTATTTATGTATTATTTATCCGCGATGGGAATTAGGGTGTTACATTAGTGGTATCAGAGCAAGTCGGTCTGTCCGGCCAAGTTGTTGATTTTGTGTGGCATGACAGTTGAATACTATCGCTGTTGTTTATCCCTTAGTACGTGATATGTGTGTGAAAAACTGTCAGTACTTTCTGGTTTTTCTAATCCCTTGTCTGCAGGATTTTGAATTAGATGAGTGGGGGAGAAGCTGGTGCTTCTCCAAGTTGCTTCAGGTGTGGAGCGTTGGCTCAGTGTGTTGTAGATTGCAAGATTGTAAGTGTTGTTTGGACTGTGTTGTTCCCGGTTTCGGAGGGAATGCAGAGGTAAGGTTTATGTCAACTAAGGATTTGTGCCTTAGGTAGTTTTGTGCACAAGATGTAAGAAATGCTATTATAGTTTGGTAAAGACGGTTTATGCCTCATCATGATTGTCGGCTGTCTATTGACAAATTGAGGAACTGATCACCCTTAATCTCTTGTTGATAGTAGACGTAATTATGTTAGATGGAATAGACGTGTCTTTCCGGCTTTGATAGTGTGTATAATGAATTGTTGGAATTAAGAAAATGATTACGGATTTTTTTGTTGAGTCGATGAAGATTTTAATATCGGAAGATGAGACGGATTAGAGGTTTTGGTATGTTGGTCAAGTTGGGAAGTCATTGAGAGAGAACGATTGGGTATCTTTATTGGTTGTTCTCAGAGAGTAGAGTGTGAACTCAAATTTGACGAAGGTGAGGATTTGAGGTTTGGATCTGCTAAGTAAGTAGAAGAACTTTTAGGAAGTGAAACTCAGATGTTTGTCATGTTTGTGATGATAGTGTTCTGGAAATTGGCAGTAAGCCACAATGATGGGCCGTCAGTTGTGCATGGTTTTCAGATGTGTTTTTGGATGAAACATTAGTGTGTTGACTTGAAGAGGTCCAGCATGGTTGGTAAGGAAAAGGATGATAGCATGAGGTTGCGTGTTAATCAGTGAGAAGTATGGAAACTTGCGGTTGTGTTTTGGATAGCTTGAGTTTTGAATTGTGACGAATCGCGAATGATTTGAAGTTCCTTAATGGTATTACTTTTGTTATGGGTTATATATGTTATGGTTGTGGAGTATATGAATCGTATCTTCCATACTTGTTTGGATAAGTTCATAGTGATGTTTATTGGATGATATTCTGATTTATTTTAAATCAAAGGATGAGTATGTAGAGTATTTGAGGATTTAGTTACAAGGGTTTAAAGAGAGGGAGCTTTCAGCTAAATTATCGAAGCAAGAATTTTGATTGAAAGAGGTTAGTTTATTGGTTTTGTTATTTCTGATGATGGTATTGTGGTGTATCTATCCAAAATAGATGCAGTTATACATTGAGAGACTCCAAAGTCGGTTAAGGAGATTAGAATCTTTTGGGCTTAGTTGGTTGTTACTGCAAGTTATGGAAGACTTTGCTAAGTTCGTACTTCTGTTATCTCAGTTGACTTGCAAAGGGTGAGTCGTTTGTTTTGGATGTTCGTTGTGAGTAAGTTTTGGTGAGCTGAAGTAGAGGTTGACTACGGCTCCAATTTTGATTTTGCCTGATCCTAATAAACTGTTTATGGAATATTGGGATGCGTCCTTGATGGGTGTAGTTAGTGTGTTAATGCGAGAGGGTAAAGTTATTTCTTATGATTTACGACAATTGAGGATTCATGATTTCAAGATGGTTGTGGTTACTTTTGTGTCGAGAATCTAGAGGAATTATTTTGAGGGTTTTAGGTTCAAGGTGTTTGGTAATCACAAGGATTTAGAGTACTTGTTTGGTCAGAAAGAATAAAGTAGGAGACAACGAGGATGGTTGGAATTCATGATTAGTTATGACCTTGGCTCGAATTATCCTATTGGTAAAGTTAATGTCGTGCCTGATGAGTTGAGTCGAAAGTTTTTACATATATGTCTGCTTTGATGGTTAAAGAGTGGGAGCTTTTGAAAGAATTTAGAGATTTGAGTTGGTGTGTGAATTGACATCTGATAGTGTGAGGTTAGGTATATTAAAAGTGAACAATGATTTTTGGCGAATATGAGAAAGAGTTAGACTTTGGACGTGGTATTGATAGTTTTGATGGTTACGAGTAATCAGAGTGCGCAACGGAAGCGTGATGCGGCACAATTCGTATATACGTGTGTGACTGGTAAGAGTTCATAGGTTGAACATTATGAACATGTAGGATGATGAGACCATTGGACGTTTCAGAATGGAAGTGTTAGGTGAAAGGTTTGAATATTATTCATGGGCTACTATGTAGATGGATGTTTTGGTTATATGTTTGATTGGTGAATCGTAGCATTGTTGTAATATTGTTGTGTGACAATGATGTTGGTATTGTGGTTATGTAGAGGTTGTTGAAACGATGTTGGGTTGTGGAACTTTATGTTCTTTTTTTTTGTTGCCTCGTTTCTATCGTGATGGTTCGAGTGCGAGTAGCAAATTCCTTTGTGGGGAATTAGGGGAGTGTTACCTACGGTGATGGTAACGATCTTATTGTGTTTCGGTTCAAGAGTGAACCTGTGTGTTCGTAACTTGGATATTCTTTGAGTTGTGAGTTGGTTGTCAAGTGCATTATATGGGCATTGCATCTTGTCGTTGTCGTTATTACCGTTGTCGTGTCGTTGTAGTAGTTGCTGTTAGTAAGGTGGGTTGTTAGTGGTGTTATTCTTGGTGTTGCCTTTAATGGCATGAGAGTGAGTTAGTCGGATACGAGAGTCGTATCCGGAGTTGTTTGCACCATGTATATTTTCGAGGACGAAAATGTCTAAGTGGGGGAGGGTTGTAACGCCCAGATTTGTTTAATTGTATTTATTTATTTCATTTATGTGAATTTTGTGAAATGTGTGAATTTATTGTATTTTACATGCTAATTGAGTTAATTGGTTAATTTCCCTGATAGGTAAAACATTTGCAATAAATTATCATTTCTTTTCAACTTTTATTTCCCGAAATATATTTCATCGATGTTTTTGTTTTATCGCATTTTGAGCGCGTTTAGGAGATATTTGAGCGTAAGGGCAAAATGGCCATTTTAGAGGTTAGATATTTTTTTAGAAATAGATATTTTTATATAAGTAGAAATAGAGGGGAAAGAAAAAGAGAAAAGAAGAGAAAGAGAAAGGAAGGGAAAGAAGAGGAGAGAAAGAAAGGAGAAGAGGAAATCTTCAATACTCTGTTTCAAGCACGATTAATCGGGTAAGGGTGAGAAGTTTGGATTATATTGCGATTGTATATGTATAGGTGTGTGATTGTGTGAATGTTTTCTTGTTTTTATAATGTTTTTACATTTGATAAATTGATGAACAATTGATTGGAATCGATGTTTTCACGGTTGAAATGCGATATAAATGCATGGAAATACTTGTTGATTATGTTGGAACATGTTTTGGTTGTTATGGTATGAATTGGAAGGGTTTGGGTGGAAGAAATGATGGATTTTGGCCCCAAATTACTTATATTGACGCTGCAGCGAATTCCGGGTTTCGCGGGTTCGCCATTGAACCACAGCGAAAGACCGGGCGAATGTTCTCCTAGAAGTTCGCCTAGCGAACTTTATGCTGGTTGTTCTCTTCCTTGGTTCGCTGGGGTTCGCCTAGCGAACCCTGGAGCGAACGTGACAGATTTTTCTATTTTGTTTTCATCATAACTTTCAAACCGTAAGTCCGTTTTGGCCGCCGTTCGAATCGTTGGAAAGCTAATGAGATGTTCTTTCTTATAAAAATGGTTTGGGGGACAGTAGATGATTTATTTAAGTCGTGGTTGTGTAAAAGTGTTGGGTTGTCGGGTTTTTATCGCGTTAAATGTAACACCCCAAGAATCTAAATTAATTATTTAATCATTTATTTAATCAATTTAGCATGATTTTGTGAGTGTAAGTGATGTTTGATGGTTATGACGCATGATGATATACTAATGTGATATGGGATGGTGTTGGAGTAAGAATAAAGTTTGAGGATAAGTTCTAAGCTATTATTTCATTAAGAATTATTTAGATTTATAGAGAATTAATCTAAATAATTAGATAAATAATAATATTAGAGATTTTTAAGGATAAAGTGGTAATATGGATGGAATTAGTGAGGATAAAAAAAAACGGATTAACATATTGAGGCCCAAGGGGGTAAGAGAGGAAAACATAAAATTGGATTGTTGGAGAGAATTCCTTTATCGATCGTATTTTGTGACAAGTGCTCTGAGGAACGGAGGCACAAAGGCTAGGGCTCCGAGGTTTCTTGAAGGTCTCAAGGAAAGGGAATTCAGGGTTTAACATCTAAGGTACGAAGAGTATTACCTTTCATTATAATTGATATAGGGTTTAGATTGTATGTGAATGATTTGGGGTTTTGAGGGTTTATGGGACTAACTTTCTCTAATACGGGTTCAATAATTATGAAAGATATTGAGTTAGATATTGGTTGATAGTTGTTGTTGTTAGAGATGAATGAAATTGATTGATACGTGTTAATTGAGTATATTGATATTAGGAATTTGAACCCAATTTGATGTTAGGAGTTTACATTGATTGAATTATACTGCTATCGTTATGATGTAGTGTTTCTATGAGAATAATGTGAAGAAATTTTGTTTTGGGTTAGGAATAGTGAAACCTAGAAATTTTGGTGCGAAATTCATCGTCGGGAAAATTAGTTTTTATGCTACCAATGAGTTCTAATAGGTATAACTAAGTTAAAATAAGAGTCTCGCGAATTAAATCGAAGTTTCGGATGGGTTTTTGGGCAAAAAGTGATCAAACCCGTAGCTATGTTAGTGCAGAATTTTGGAAACTTCGAAAATTCGTAATTTGAGTTCCGGAAGTCCGATTCGTACGCCGCTCGAAGCGTTGGAAAGATAACGAGACGAGCTATCTTATAATAATAGTTTCAGGCCCAGGGGTAAATTATCTTGAGTGGAATAACTAAAATGGAATTATAGTGTTAAAATTATGATTTTTTGGCGAAGTGAAAGTTTGAGTTTTAGCGCGATTTCGAAATTGAAAATTTTCCATATTGTGAAATGAATTCAGAACATGATTCCTTGTATTTAATGATGAATTTAGGCGTATTTTAATAATTATTTCGTCATGTCCTTGAGCTTCTTTTTAAGCGTTTGCGATTAAAGTATACATGCTTGAGTTTTGTAATTATAAGCGTGTTAATGAAATTATTGTTTATTTGCGAATAATAATGTTGATTAATTGTGTGCGTGCTTTACTGTATAAATTGTTATGATGATGTCTTGAAGTAAATAGTTTGGTGTTTGTTATAACGAATGATGATGTGATGACTATGATGTGTGTATATGAGATATGTGAAGAGAATATGATGATTATGATGAATGATGATGCATTTTGACTAGCCGTGGTCGTAAATTATGTGTTGTTGCGCATCATGCATTCATAGCATTGGTTTAGGATGAATAGTCCAGTGATGTTTTGCAGGATGATAAATCCAATGACGATTTAAAGGACGCTCAGGTCCAGTGATGGCCTTAATCCCATTGTGAGGATTAAGTGCAAGTTATGAGGTGCTCTGGTTCCAAGCGGGAACCGATCCTATTGGTGGGGATCTTTGGAGATAACGATGACTAAGTCATCTGTGATGTTTAGGTACCGCATGCATGAGTCTAATGGTGTTGCATTTGTATTATTTGTGGCATTGCACGATGATGTGTTAAGTGAATTATTTGATTGATCTTTGAAGTATGATGTTTCATATGAAGATTTAGAAGTCGTTGTTGTTCTGAGTGTGAAGTATATGATGTTATGTTGTGGTTATTTAATTGTTATACATATGATATCGATTTCGTTATATCTCGTATAATGAATTGTGATTACTCACCCTGCCTGTTTGAATGTTGCCTCAATGTGGGTAATATGCAGATAATCAAGATTAGTTCGCGGTGGATGAAGTTCTAGCTTGAAGTTGTTTAGCTTAATCATGTAGAGTGTCTGGTGTCTTGCTCTGGTAGATGTAACATCGGGTGGGAAAACGCTTAAGTGATTATTCTGTTGTTTCGTTAGAATGATTTTTATGAGTTATTATATGCCGATTTTAGTTGTTGATGATTGTTGACAATGACCAAAAGGTCTTGATGTTTTGATGAAATAAAAGAAGATATTTTGAATTATGACTCCGCTGCGATATTTTGAATTTAGTTGTGGATATTACTAGAGAAAGTATTATTATTTTAAAAATGTTTTGAAAAACCCGTGTTACGGAGTTTGATATTTTTGTAATGATGTTTTAATGAAGAAATGTGACACCTTTTATGAAGTACTCTGGCTTATTTAAGTATAATTATCGTGAATATTATGATGGGTTAGAAGGGTGTTACATTAGTGGTATCAGAGTAGATCGGTCCGTCCGGCCAGGTTGTCTAATGTTGTTTATTCCATAGTACGCGACATGTGTGTGAAACAGTGTCGGTACTTGCTTGTTGATTTTCTAACCGTTTATCTCCAGGAGTTGGTTTGAAACAAGTGGGGGAGAAGTTTGCTCCCCAGAGATGTTTCTGGTGTGAGGAGTTGGTTCAAGGTGATATTGATTGTAAGAGTGCAAGTGTTGTTAGAGTTGTATTGTCGCGAACCGACGAGAGTACGGATTCATAAATTCTTTGCTGCCGGTCAAGTTTGAGATGTCTTGAGGGAGAATGAGCCGGTATGGTTGATGTTTACTTCTCGGAGAATAGAGGACAAGGTGACAAATAATGATATGCCAGTGATGTATAATTCTTGGTGTCTCTTGAGGATAATTGCGACTTGCCTCTGGAGTGTAAATCTGAGTTTGGAGACAGTTGAGAAATGGTGTTTTTATTTGATAATCAAGTAAAATAACTCTTAGAGAATGAAGCTTATATGAGTGCATGTATGTGATAACGGTTATATGAGATGTGCGTAGAGTAATGACAGCGGATTAAGGAGGTGAGTGAGAATAAGGATCCACTCCAAAGAATTGCCGATTTGATGGACCAATTCGTAGGCTAGTATGTCTTAAGTATAATTGAATTGAGGTCGGATTAATTTCAGATTTGGGTGAAGAGCGAGAATAGTTGGAGGATCTTAGAAGCAAGAGAGAGGTAGAACTCATGTTCATAGATTTCAAATTTTCATTTTTGCAATTATGGAACAACCTTTAGAAAAAGGGGCATAACTTTTCACTCGTAAATCCGATGGAAGCGATTCTGGACTTTTCGGAAAGCTTACGAAATTCACTATAGTTTGCATATAAATTTTGTCTTCGATGTGTTTTTGAAGACAGAGAAAAACATGTTTGAATATTTGGGTCTGGTGCTGATTTGTGGTGGAAGTTTTATACGGGATTTCTTGACCAGCCTCCATTGCAAAGACGATAACTTTTTACTCGTGATTCAGATTTTAGCGATTCTTAAATTTCTGGAATCCACACGAAATTCCCTTTATTTTAGCATATAATTTTGTCTCGGGTAGGTCTGTATTGAAGGAAATAATTGTGTTCGAAGTTGAACGATTCTTGCTGGAAATGGGTAAGATAAGGACAAGTGTGTAATACCCCAAATTTTGACCACTTTGATTTCCCATCATTGTGCAAATCATCATCACAATATGGATGAACCATCATGCTTCATCAGTCTCCCCAAAGATGGGTGAGCATCCAATACAATCAAAATTAGGGTTTCAAGCCCTCTCTAAGTGCTTAGACAAAGGATCAATCAAGAAATGACATGATCTTCAACTTGTCTAATCTCTTAAACATCCACAATGGATCAAGAATGACTCCCACTTCAAGGATTAAGCACAAGGCTGCTCCCTTCTAGGTGGATCAAGTCTCAAGATCGACAGTGTCACCAAATTAGGGTTTTGGTCGACCAAGGCCTCCAGATGGAAATTTTCATCTAGGCACAAGGCAATGATCCAAAACATGACCTAATATACTTCATGGAACCTCATGAACCCATGCATCAAGTCAATTTTGCCTCAGGGGATGCATTCATCAAAAATCAGGAATTAGGGTTTCTTGACCTAATTCACCCCTAAGTTGACTTTTGGGACAAACCATGAGCCAAGACCTCAAGAAATGATTTGAGGGTCTCTAATACACCATATTGATCCATTTGGAACAATGGATTGATCCAAGAAGCTTGAGCAACAAGTCTCATTTTCATCTGCACCACAATTAGGGTTTTAAGGGAAAAGTCAACTGTAACTTTGACTTTTGACCAAGACATGCTCCCAAACCCTAATACATGATTGAATATACCCTATGACACCCATGGAACATGTCCATCAAGTTTGATTTAGGTCAAGGACATGATTTCCTGAAGAATTGCACAGTTTGGAATTCATCTGATAAAAAGTCAACTGTGCACAAAAGTCAACTTTGACTTTTTGAGATTTTTCACCAAAATGGATTTTTAACCCTAAAATGATGTTAATGTATGATTTGAATCATCATTCATCAAGAAAAATCAAGAAAAGTGAGATAACTTGTAAAAGGGGTAACCATAAAACTTAGAAAATTTTCTAAGTTAAAAATAAAGTGGCAAAGGTACCAACTTTGGAGGACCATAACTCCTAAACCACAAGGCCATTTTTTCTCATCCAAAGATGGACTTGTAGCCCTCATTATCACCTACAAAAACTTCAACTACAAGTCATTCCAATTCATTAAGGATTTTGAGTTATGGAATTATCAAAGTGGCTGAAAAGTGAAAAAGTCACTTTTTCCAACACTTAGTGAAATTTTCACTAAGTCAGATTTTGCCTCACTTTTTTCCAAATGTAGGGGGATTTTTCACTTGGAATCAAAAGAGATCAAAACCAAACTTGTTAAAACAGTTGTTGTATCATGTAAGAGCTTTCCAAAATGGCCAAGAACATTGCCAAATTCAACCTACATCATGAGATACAACATTGTCAAGTTACCTTGCTGAAATCTGTCAAAGCAAGGCAGAGTTTGCATTTTGGGTCGATTTGCCAAAATCAGCCAATTTCAATTGCTCCAATCCACTTGGACACCTCAGAGGATTGAATCCAAAGGGGACAATCACTGAGCCATGCCTCCAAAGTCCATGGAACAAGAAATAGCATGTTGAACCTAGAATGGCCAAAATAGGGACAAGACTTCAAATTTGGAATGAGGCATTCAATGGAACCATCAAGGTGGCATGGACTGAGCCATTCTCATCTGAAATCAGTCAAGACTTATCCAAGACCAACGGGACCAAAGCTCTGTGCCCTAACCTCTAGTCAATGGCTAGAGGAGACTTTCATTTCCATTGGCCAACATTGAGGAAACCTACTTACCAGCTGCCATGCACTATTCCTTGCAAAACAAACTTGCTCTACTATAAATAGAGTTCAATTGTGATCAGTTTGATTACACCAAAGCCATCTAACAGATGCTTTCCTAAAAATCTCTTTCTCTTGGCAAAAATGCATTTCTTAGCAAGGTAGCTATCGGGTTTTGAGTTTGAGAGCAATTCTGCACAAACCAATCACTCACACACCTCACATACATCACATATGAGCTGATCAAACACTCACATAACTTCTGAAACATCAATTTCACAAAATCACTTGCCATCCACACAAGTTTGAAGTGAAGTTGCAGCTGAGATGCCATAAACTAATCCAGTCCATTTCAATTCAATCCAAGTGTTCAAACACACTCCATATGGTGTAGGGAAGCTGTCCAGATCATCACAACTTGTCTGTAACACCTCCAACTCAAAATCACAGCTGCTCTTGCTGTCACGACTTGGAGGTAAGCACATACTTGGTCATCTCTCAATCTATGCATATTTCCTCGCACAATAATTTGGCCATATGTTCATAATCATGAATGGAATGTTTTCCCTCAATTAATTGCATTGTTTGAATCGTGTATCAAAAATCCTAGCCTTCATGCAGAAATTAGGGTTCTTGAGGTCTTTTCGTGATTTCTTGTTGTATGTTTAATTTAAATGAAATTAAAGTACATAGACATGATCGTGAGGTTGAGACGAGCATAATGATATGTGGATTGCATGATATAATTACGTATTCAGTGAGATTGGATGGAAAATGCAAATCTGGGCAAACTGAAAAACGCGCGTGTTCTTGGTGTTGTTCTTGGCGCCATTTTCATATAATTTGAATATTTGAATTTTGTGATTCTTGTTTAATTGATTCAAAAATTAATTTCTCTCTGAGTTTTAATGATTTTGAGTTGATTCTTTTTTTAATAATTCACAAAAATGTTAAAATATTTTACTTTATCAAAAAATCACAAAAATATTATTTATTTCATATAATTGATATTTTTGTAAAGAATTAATATTTTGATTGTTTTTGGCATTTTAAATATTTTTTTTCTACATTGATTTTGCAACTTTTAATGCTTTCTAATTATTTTGTAGGTCAATACTTCATTTTTGAAGCATTAATCCAAGATCACAATTTGCTTTCCATGTGTTAAACAATTTTTGATCATTTTAATTGAATTTTTATTCAATTAAATACATTTTGAAAACAAATTAGGGTTTTGGATTAATTCAACCCTCATAAATCATTTTTAAAACACTTTGGGCCTCTATTAGAGTGTAAGACCCAATATTTTTTTTGACCAAATTATCTTTGGGCCTCACTTATTGTATAAATCCCGATACCATCAAAAAACAAACGGCGCGATCGTCGCCTTTTCAAAAATCATCCGGGCCTACCCTCGTGTTATAAGCCCCACTCTTTTCTTTAAACCTTTTTGGGCCTCTTGAGAGAGTGTAAGACCCATCCCCCCTTGTACAAAAACTTTTTGGGCCTCACTCATTGTATAAGTCCCTCTGTACAAGTAAACGGCGCGATCGTCGCCCGTTTAAAAATAAAAACCATCTGGGCCTACCCTCGAGTAGTAAGACCCATTTCTTTTTCTTTAAAACACTTTGGGCCTCTTGAGAGAGTGTAAGACCCATCCCTTTGTACAGAAAACCATTTTGGGCCCCAGTCACTTGTATAAGTCCCTCTGTACAAATTCAAACAGTGCGCTCACTGATAAAACCCTGGGCCTCTCCTTGAGCTGTAAGCCCCAGATCTTTCTTTTTCAAAGCACTTTCTCCTTTGATTTTGAATATACTGTTGTTTTTAATCTTTCTTTGTTGAACAACTAACCAAACAACATGGAAGCACTACAACCGAGTAAGTGGTTATCGCTTTCATTACTGCTTTCATATTATAAACTGTATTGTGGGGCTGCTCACTGTAAGTCTCCTTTCATAAACTCATATCTACTGTGTAATAATAGTATAGATATTTCGAGTTTCCCCGGCAACTACGTCTAGAACTAGGTGACGCCGTTTCATTTATTCGTAGAAATAGACGCCTAGATCCCCAATAGGAGCACCAGATAAAGTCTTCTCTTCGGCTGTCCTCCTTAGGAACTGTCAAGAAACTCTAGTCCCAAAGTTGAATGTATTCTCCGTGAATGGCATCTTTGAGTTTCTTCCCAATTCTCGAACTTTCCTGACTTGATCTATTCCTTGTGGATAGCTTGCCTTGAATGTCTCGGGGTTTGGGTACCCACTACGGTCATAATCTTGGACCTTAACTAAGGAACCCTCTTTAAAAGTTAAAAGTCGCTGGATAGTAAACCTCGCACGTTTACCAGTGGTTTTTATCTTTAGGCTAGGAGGCTTTGTATAAGAAAACCACTGGTTGATCCAATCGACCTTTTAGCATCAAAACTGTGCCTCGTTCACAGTACACAAACATCAACAACTCTTTTCCCTTCATCTAATCGCTGTAAGCGGCAAGCCTCTGGATCCTCTACATCCATGCCACTGTCCCTCTTTTAGCATGAGAAATTCCTAAGGAAAGATGGCATTGCTCTACACTGAGTTAAAGTCTTCTCCTTCAGGTTAAAACCCTTTCTTCGGAAATTATGGCTTTGCTCGGATCCGCGTATCCCAGTTAAAGTAATTCTCCTTCTCCCCTCTTTAGAGATGACAAATTCTCTCTAAAGTCGAGGTCTTTCAGCTTCACGTCTTGGGCTTTGAACAAGACACAAATAGACCTTTCAGCTTCACATCTTGGGCTTTGATCAAGATACAAATCACCTTTCGCTTCACGTCTTGGGCTTTGAACAAGACACCTAAACACCATTTCCTCCCATAGAATAGGAGGAACTACGAACGCGCTGATTTCCCTGTTTCGGTAAACGGGAATACGTAGGCATAAGATCGAAAGAAAAGATCTTAGCGAGCGCAATCAACAAAAAACCCAAATCCCATACCTTCGTCAACCAAAAGCAGTAATTCAAAAGCACCAGTCCTAACATCCTAATCCTTATTCCCCACCAGAAACCCTTTGCCTAGAAAAAAGAAAGAGAACCGTATTGGCGAAATACGAATAACCAGTACAAAAGCCCCCCCACATTGATAGCATCCGTAACCTAACAGACCGCTGTTTAAACTCAGTAAGCAAGCAGGGTTAATTGGAGACATCTATTTCCCTTCCTTATTCAGCTCACAATAGGATAAAAAATGAATCAACCTATAGTTTAAAGCTCAAACCGCAAAGAGCGACCAACGCTTAAGAACTGCGTCCAAAATCGCTCGCTACAGAAAAGTGGCGCCCACCGTGGGGCCCGTTCCTTTCTTTCTACTTCTCTTGTGTGAAAATTTACACAAGTGGCGACTCTGCTGTGGAGTCTCCTTTTCTGCCTTAGGGCATCATCCCCGTTTTCTACGGAAAATGGGAACTCTACCGAAGAGAAAGATTGACCTATGCTGGTCCATCTCTTAGGCAGGGAACCACAGATTAGGGCTTCCGCCGGGGAACCCATTTCTGTCAGGAACTTAAGATTCATAGCTTTATAAGTCTAGGATGATTAGGACAAATATATATACTGCTTTTCCTAATTGCTATACGTGTTTATTTTTCTGCTACTGGGAATGCGTGTGATGCCGCATGTGGTGAGATTGAGTATACACTTAAGAAAAGCCAACCTTTTTCGTAGTGCGGAAGCTATCGGAAATAGCTGTTACGCGATACTACCCTCATTTGAGGCTGGTGATCTATTCTCGGTGAATGGTACTTACTCTAAGATTGCACACAACTCGCTGGCGATCCGCTTGTTGTCTGCCTTCCTGGGAGGAGCTGATGATAATGAGTACAGGTACAAAAATCACCCTAGTATAAACCTTTGGGGATGGGTAGAGCCTTGACTTCATGACAACGACCCTTTGACCCCATGTTTTTTCTATGTTTTTGCGTGCTGCATTCATGCATTCATTTAATAAAACATTAAAACATTCAAAAAACTTCTCTTCTAGTCTCTCTGTTTTTCAAATTAAACTAAGACTGTGATTGCAAATATCAGAGAAAAGGATTACGCTAATGGATTTTGGTAGAAGGAGAACTCACCAGTATACCTTCAAGGTTCCAAAACTAGGAGATTTGAGAAAGTTAGCGAGGATGATCGTTAACCCAGAGGCTTTCAGAGCCAAGCACGGTGGTTTGCTACCACTGTTAAGAGTTCATGTGATTAAGGGGATCATGGACGCGCTCATTCAATTCTACGATCTGGTTTATCATTGTTTCACATTCCCGGATTACCAGCTAGCACCAACGCTGGAGGAGTATTCTCATCTGGCTGATTTACATATCACTGATCGAGCTCCATTTTCTGGACTGGAAGAAATTCCAAAGAATCAGACTATTGCAATAGCAATTCATTTGGACGAGTCTGAGGTCAAGACTCACATGACTACTAAGGGTGGCACCCAAGGTTTGCCAGCCCAGTTCTTGACAAAGAAAGCTCTGTACTTCGCTAGTATAGGGAACGGGACTGCTTTTGAAAGCATCTTTGTCTTGCTCACCTACGGGTTATTTTTGTTTCCCAACATCAATAACTTCGTCGATATCAACGCTATTAAGGTTTTTCTCATTAGAAACCCTGTGCCGACTTTGCTCGCAGATGCGTATCATTCTTTACACTTGGGAAATTTGTACAGCGGTGGGGAGATCACATGCTGTGTACCTTTGCTCTACAAATGGTTTATCTCGCACTTGCCCAAGTCTGCTGCTTTTTGGGATTGCAAGAGTGTCTTACGTTGGTCTCAGAAGATCATGTCTCTCACCAATTCAGATATAGATTGGTATAATAGGATTTATGAGGGAATCAGAATCATTGATCGTTGTGGAAACTTCCCCAGTGTACCCCTCATAGGAACTAAAGGAGGAATCAACTATCATCCGATATTGGTTCTTCGTCAATTTGGATACCCGATGAGACACATCCCACTGGGTGTTCAACTGGAAGGTCTTTTCTTCAAAGAAGGAGAAATTGACAGAGCACTAAAGATGGAAATAGTGCAAGCTTGGAAACATGTTCATAAGAAAGGACGAGAGTCTCTGGGAAAACCGGACTGTGTCTCGGTGGAGCCTTATCTCCATTGGGTACAAACTAGAGCTCTCAAGCTAAAGATGCCTTATCCTCGTTACAGAATTCTTCCGCCGAGGGAAATTGTCATGTACTTCATGACGGAAACTGAAAGGCTTCAGGTTACTCTCAACAAAGTTCAAAAGGAAAGAAGATCTTGGAAGAACAAGTATCGCACCCTCGACGTAGAGTGTATCTAAATACAGCAATTACTGAAAGAGAAAGATGCTCTGATTGAAATTTTGGAGCAACATGCTGTAGAGAATCAAGATGACCAAAGGAATTTGCTCGCTCCTTTCACCTGGAAAAGGAATGACAACCCGACAACGGCCCAAGCGCCCCGGTCAAAGAAAAGGAAGATACCAGAATCAGCACCCGGTTTCTCTTCAGAGAGGACTCGGGACCCATTAGTTTAGGTTTCTGTTTCTGCACTTTGTAATCTACTGTATTTCCATTTCTGTAATCCTTTGGAATTCAATAAAAAAGGGGTTTCCCCACTGTTTGATATTTGCAATCTAATTGTCGAAGTTTATTTTAATTAAACCTAAAAACGATTAATATAATCATTGCATTCATCATTCTCACATCGTGTATTCTCCTTACCTACGAATCTCACGTTTGTGTCTCGATTCTAGAGTCAAACTGTCTCATTCGTATAATACTCGGGCCAATCGTCAGAAAAAGATGGATGATCTTGAGGAAGAAAACAGAGAGTTGAAAGAAGAGATCGACACTCTGAGAGAGGATATGAGAAAGCTTCGTAACGACATGCAAGCCATGGCAGAAGCTCAGCTACAAAGAACTGTGATCTCAGAGATCACCTCAACGCCCATCATAGAAAAGTATGATCCTAGGTATCAGATGCCGAAAGATCGTCCTTGGGGCATGCCTGTTAACTATATCCCGGAAGGATATGTTCCGCCGATCACTGAAGATCAGGGAATCGCAACAGAAGCCGTTGGGCCTGAAGGTTACAAACTTCGGGAAAGCGAAGATTCCAGGGGCATACTCAAGACTCCTAAAGGTTACAAACTTCGGGAGGCGCCAAGACTTACTGTCGTAGTCACGGTACCACCCCCTGTGGTGCACACTGTCCCGGAAGGGCAGATTCCACAGACACCTTCTGGTAAGAAGGAAACTATGTTCGATAGAATGGATGAATTCCAGGAACAGTTCCTGGAAATGCAGAAAGAGCTGCAAGCCATTCGCGGTCAGGATCTATTTGGAAAGGACGTCGCAGACCTCTGCTTGGTCCCGAATGTGAAAGTCCCGCACAAGTTCCAAGTGCCCGAATTTGAAAAATACAAGGGTAACTCTTGCCCTCAGAGCCATCTGGTGATGTACGCTCGGCGGATGTCAGCTCAGACGGAGAATCAGGACCTGTTGATTCACTACTTCCAGGATAGTTTAACCGGTGCTGCACTCAAATGGTACATGGGTTTAAACCGTACTACGATCAGTACATTCAGAGATCTTGGTACTGCCTTCGTCCAACAATACAAGTACAATTTGGACATGGCACCCGACAGAGATCAACTCAGATCAATGTCGCAAAAGGAAAAGGAAACCTTTAAGGAGTATGCTCAAAGGTGGCGTGAAATTGCTGCTCAAATTTGTCCACCTCTTGAGGAAAAAGAGATGACAAAGATCTTCTTAAAGACCTTAAGCTCATTTTACTATGGCCGAATGGTCGCCAGTGCACCCAGTGATTTCACCGAAATGGTCGGCATGGGTGTACGTCTTGAGGAAGCCGTCCGAGAAGGACGTTTAGTGAAAGACACTGGATCAACGAGCGGTACTAAAAAATATGGTAGTGCTCTCCCTAAGAAAAAAGAGCAAGATATTGGGAATATCTCTCTCGGAAAGTAAAGGCGACGTTATCAGCCAGTAGCAGATGTTACTCCTGCTATCGGCCCCGCGCCTGTTCCTACGTATCAACCTCAGGTTGCGCAGAGCCAACCTGACCAACAAAGGACACAACAGCCTCTTCAGCAGGCTCGTCCTCCATATAACAACAACCGTACAACACGGCCACCAGGATTTGATCCTATACCCGTAACGTACGCAGAGCTGTTTCCATTACTGCTGGCTAAGGGGCACATCCAGACTAAGTCTCCCCTTTCAGTTCCGGAAAATCCACCTTTTTGGTTTAAGGTGGATCAAACATGCCCTTATCATCAAGGAGGTTCAGGGCATAACATTGAGACTTGTCTCAATGTCAAATCCGACGTGCAAAAGCTTGTTAGGAGCGGGCTCTTATCTTTCAAAGATACGAATCCTAATGTTCTTACGAACCTGCTGCCTCAACACGAGAAAGCTGCAGTCAATCTGATTGAGAAAGAGACTAACAATGTCTATCAAATTCACGATGTACTCTTATTAGGGACCAATCTGGTCAAGATGCATTGTAGACAGAGTGGATATGGCCATGTGCCACCTCATAATAATCACCAGTGTGATATCTGCTCTAAAGTCAACCAAGGATGTTCGGTAGTGCAAGCAGCTCTACAGGAACAAATGGATCTTGGATGGATCCAAGAGCACCGAGTTCGTGGAGTTAACATGGTCTCTACGAATTCTAACGTCATTCAAAACCACGACATCCGTGTGATGAATGTCAACTTGGTGGCGATGCACTCAAGGCAAAGCCAGTATCATAATCTGCCACGGCACGATTACAGTTCCTGTCTGATTTGCTCGGTAAACAAACAGGGATGCTCTTTCATACAAGAGGCCCTCCAGCATCAGATGGATCTTGGATGGATCCAAGACTACCATGATAAGAACTCCTATCAAATCAATATGGTTCAGGTCTTCGATATCCGCGTAATGAATACCAACCTGGTAGAGTTACATGCTGAGCAGGTCCGACTTGGATTCTTAATATCACATGACTATCAAAGCTGTAAAGCGGGTTGCGAAAACGATCGAGGTTGTACCCTTGTCCAGGAGGCACTTCAGCACTTGTTAAATCACTGGTGGATGCCAATATATATGGACGAAGATACTCAGCAGATTAGTATCAATAACAGGAATCCTACTCGTCGTCAAAGTCAGGATGTCCGATCAATGGAAGGTAACCTAGTGAGGTTACATTGTATTCAAAGTGGGCGTGGCCAGGTGCCACCACACAACTATGACAGTTGTAGCATCTGTTTGGAAAGTAACCAAGGGTGTTACCTTGTGAGAGCAGCTCTTCAGGGTCAGGTCGATCATGGAGAAATTCGTCCATATCCCTGTTCAGGACCCATCATTTGGTCGCCGAACTACCTTGCCGAGCAAGTTGAGGATGTTGTCACGATCTCTGGTCATCACAGGACCAGGGGTGTTTGTGCCATCATCCCTCTACTTGACGAATCTAGAGTTCCCAACTGGGAACGGATCAAGGTTACTTATGACGGTCAGAAGAATCAGAAGGTTCCCATAGTCATCTATCTACCGGGGCCATTACCGTACGAATCAACTAAGGCTATCCCTTACAAATACGGTGCAACAATAATCGAGAATGGAAAGGAAATTCCATTACCCTCCGTCGTGAATATTGCAGACATCTGTCGTGTAACACGGAGCGGTCGAATCTTCAACCGAGGGGTTGAAGAATCCAACAAAGAAAAAGAACTTCAGGCAGAAATTCCTGATCCGCCAGTCAGTCAATCTGGTAATCCCGACTTTTCAAAAGACAAAGATGAGATGCTAAAGCTCATCCAAAGGAGTGAATATAACATCGTTGATCAACTGTTACAGACTCCTTCAAAGATCTCAGTATTATCACTGTTACTCAGTTCAGAAGCACACAGAGAGGCTCTACAGAAAGTCTTGGAGCAAGCCTTTGTGGAACAGGATGTAACAATCAGACAATTCAATAGCATTGTCTCTAACATCACTTCCTGCAATAATTTGGGATTTAGTGATGAAGAATTACCTGAAGAGGGTCGCCGTCATAACATGGCGCTCAACATTACAGTTAACTGCCAGGGCGATGCTTTAGCCAACGTACTGGTAGACACAGGGTCAGCCCTGAATGTTATGCCGAAGTCCACTTTGACGCAATTATCATTTAAGGGCCCTCCGATGAGAGTCAGCGAGGTCGTCGTCAAAGCATTCGACGGATCCAGAAAAACAGTTATCGGTGAAGTTGATCTTCCCATAACTATTGGTCCTCACACTTTCCAAATCACTTTCCAGGTCATGGACATCCGGGCAACATACAGTTGTTTATTAGGAAGACCTTGGATACATCAGGCTGGAGCGGTCACTTCGACCCTCCACCAAAAGCTAAAGTTCGTCAAGAACGATCAACTTGTCACGGTTTGTGGGGAACAAGCCTTGCTTGTGAGTAACCTATCATCATCTACTTGTGTAGAACCCGAGGAGGTTATTGGAACTCAGTTCCAAGCATTATCGGTGAGCAAGGACAATCAGTTCGAAGGAGGATCCTCGATTTCCTCATACAACGATGCTATCAAAGCGGTTGAGAGTACCGATACAACCGGATGGGGACGGCTTGTCATTCCTATTGACAATAAAACAAAGAAGGGTCTTGGTTTTTCTGCAACCTGTACCCAGACAGCCGCCAACGATGAAAGTCTTCATCCCCTTCAAAACTTCTTCCACAGTGGAGGTTTTTTTCACCCAGTGTCTCAGACAGTTCATGCTATCAATGAGGAAGATCCCTCTGACACAGATGAAGAATGGAAGTCCTACCTTAACAAGGACGGCTATATGTCTCAGGAAGAGGTGCCTATGCCTTTTTGCTTTCCTACAGAAAGTCCGAGATTTATACCAAGATCAGATGTCGAAATGATCTACGGGGATTGTGATCCAGAAGGATGCCGTGCTCCGCCAAATTCATTAGAGGAAGACACTCTGATGAAAGACAACTTTGACCGCAATTACTATGGCCCGATGGATGGCCTGCCAATGTGGCAGCCTTACCCAGGAAACTTGGGGCAAGAAAGTCAGCCGAGTAACGAAACTCAGCTGAGCATCATTGAACAGAATACCTGTGTCCCCACCATGTCATGGGATCAACACTCAGGTCATTCGGAAATTACTCAACATGAAGATGAATTCGCAACGTTTGCAGGACTAGAATTCATCAATTATGCTTTTCCCGAGGTCAACGTCATCGAGAGAGATGACTCCTCCAGTTCCAAAGAAGTTTGGGACACCCTGGGACAACCAAGTGGAAAATACGACTTTATGGTCAAGTACACTGCTCCCGAAAGCTCTCGTATCAGGCTCGAAGATATCCAGTCAACTGGATGGGGAGATACAGCTGAGAGCACCAATGCTATGCAAAATGCAACAGAGGAATCCTCCTACGACAATTCTGCCTGGGAGACAGATTCCAATGATCCTGCTCCACCAGAAATCAGCGTCGTTTCTGAAGACAAATCAAGGAAGGTGCCAGACTTTGTGATTCACCGAGGAGTTCGCCGCCAATGGGTTGCTGTCGAGGTTCCGAAGGTCGTTCGTCAGTCAAAGTAATTGCCATCTTTAACCTTTCACCCTGCCCAGGTGAAACGGATGTTTTGATAGGGCTCGCTTTCTGTAAATTTCCCTCTTCGCTTTGCCCAAAGCGACAGAGTTTTGTTTTATAGGGCTGTAGTTTCAAGATTCGACTTGTTCATTAATAAAATAACGTCGTTCTGTAATTTCCGCATTAATTACTGTTTTCTCTTTTTGCTTTTTCAGAAAATGGTAATCCTAAAAAACAATTCAATCATAAAAACAAGCAGTAAAATCAAAACACTGCACACACTTGCATTTTCTCTATCTTTTCTAAACACGAATCCTCACGTCATGCAGATTGCTTGTTTTATACCCCGTTGAAACATACGATCCGATGCCTTCTCCCAACTTTGAGTTCCCGGTATTCGAGGCTGAAGAAGAAAATGACAACGAAATTCCAGAAGAGATCTCCCGACTACTCAGACAAGAGGAAAGGTCCATTGAACCTCACAAAGAGCCGTTGGAAACGGTAAACTTGGGTTCAAAAAAAGAGAGAAAAGAAATCAGGATCGGAGCACTGCTCAGTCCAACTACCAGAGAGGGTTTGATAAAGATTCTCAAAGAATTCCCCGATGTATTCGCTTGGTCCTATCAGGATATGCCAGGGTTGGATACCAGCATCGTGGAACATCACTTACCGCTAAGATCGGAATGTCCGCCAGTAAAGCAAAGGTTGAGACGGACTCACCCGGACATGGCCATCAAAATCAAGGAGAGGTACAGAAACAGATCGACGCGGGTTTCCTCGCTACATCTGAATATCCTCAATGGCTAGCCAACATCGTACCCGTTCCCAAAAAGGACGGAAGGGTCAGAATGTGTGTTGATTACAGAGATCTAAACAAGGCAAGTCCAAAGGACGACTTTCCTTTACCACACATTGACATGCTGGTAGACAGCACAGCAAAGTTCAAAGTTTTCTCCTTCATGGATGGATTCTCGGGCTATAACCAGATCAAAATGGCGCCGAAAGACATGGAGAAAACTTCGTTCATTACCCCATGGGGTACCTTTTGTTACAAGGTAATGTCGTTCGGTTTGAAGAATGCCGGGGCAACCTATCAAAGGGCCATGACTACTCTGTTTCATGACATGATACATAAGGAAATCGAGGTATATGTCGATGATTTGATTGCAAAATCAAGAACAGAGGATGAGCACGTTGAACATCTGTCAAAATTGTTCGAACGTCTAAGAAAATTCAAGCTCCGCTTGAATCCCAACAAGTGCACCTTCGGTGTCCGTTCAGGGAAACTACTAGGGTTCATCGTCAGCTAGAAAGGAATTGAGGTTGATCCTGACAAGGTCAAGGCCATTCAAGAAATGCCTTCTCCGAAAACTGAAAAACAAGTCAGAGGATTCCTGGGACGTTTGAACTACATCTCCAGATTCATATTCCTTATGACCGCCACTTGTGCGCCGATTTTCAAATTACTAAAAAAGAACCAGGATTGCGTTTGGTCAGAAGATTTCCAAACCGCCTTCGACAGTATCAAGGAATATCTGTTGAATCCTCCGATCCTATCACCTCCAGTGGAAGGAAGACCACTAATCATTTACCTCACAGTCCTAGAGGACTCAATGGGATGTGTACTTGGCCAACAAGACGAAACTAAAAGGAAAGAGTCTGCCATTTACTATCTAAGCAAGAAATTTACCGACTTCGAGACTCGGTATACGATGCTTGAGAAAACTTGTTGCACTTTGGCTTGGGCAGCCAAACGTCTTCGCCAGTACATGATTCGTCATACTACTTGGTTGGTCTCCGAAATGGATCCAATCAAGTACGTTTTCGAAAAACCTGCTCTCACGGGAAGGATTGCCCGTTGGCAGATGTTGCTATCAGAATATGACATAGAGTACCACGCTCAGAAAGCCGTTAAAGGAAGTATTTTAGCTTATCATTTGGCTCATCAACCGATTGACGATCAAGAATCAATCGGGTTTGACTTCCCAGACGAAGATGTCATGTATCTAAAAATGAAAGATTGCGATGAACCGCTACCCAGTGAAGGGCCAGAACCAGGTTCCCAGTGGGGACTGATCTTTGACGGAGCAGTCAATCATTATGGAAACGGAATTGGGGCCATCATTGTTACCCCTCAGGGTTCGCACATTCCTTTCACTGCTAGACTTACGTTCAAATGTACGAACAACGAGGCCGAATACGAAGCATGTATCATGGGTCTCGAAGAAGCAATTGATTTAAGGATCAAAAACTTGGACGTATACGGCGATTCAGCCCTGGTTATCAATCAGATAAAAGGAGATTGGAACACATACCAATCAGGATTGATTCCTTACAAAGACTATGCAAGAAGGTTGTTACCCTTCTTCAACAGAGTCGACTTTCATCACATCCCTCGTGATGAGAATCACATGGCTGATGCATTAGCCACTCTCTCTTCCATGATTAGTATAGGTCAATGGAATGACATACCTAAGATCGACATCATGTGCCTTGAACGGCCCGCTTACATCTTCGCGATTGAAGCAGTCATAGACGACAGACCTTGGTATCACGATATCAAATGCTTCCTTCAGAAATAAGAGTACCCATCTGGGGCACTCAGAAAGGACAGGAAAACCCTCAGAAGATTGGCTGGAAACTTCTTCCTGAGCGGTGACACTCTTTATAAGAGAAATTTTGACATGGTCTTGCTCCGATGTGTCATTAGACCAGAAGCAGACGTGCTCATGAAAGAAATTCATGAAGGATCCTTTGGCACTCATGCCAACGGACACACAATGGCGAGAAAAATTCTCAGGGCCGGGTATTATTGGTTGACAATGGAATCCAACTGCTACAAGTACATGAGGAGGTGTCACAAGTGTCAGATATACTCCGACAAAATTCATGTACCGCCATCACATCTCAAAGTTCTTTCTTCCCCGTGGCCTTTTTCCATATGGGGAATCGACATGATTGGTATGATTGAGCCCAAGGCTTCAAACGGACATCGGTTCATCCTGGTAGCCATTGACTATTTCACCAAGTGGGTCGAAGCAGCGTCATTCGCCAATGTAACCCGACAAGTGGTGGTCCGATTTATCAAAAACAATATCATCTGCCGTTATGGTGTTCCAAGCGAGATCATTACTGATAATGGATCTAACTTGAACAATAAGATGATGAAAGAGTTGTGTGCTGAGTTCAAGATCGAACACCATAACTCATCTCCCTACCGACCCAAGATGAACGGAGCGGTAGAAGCGGCTAACAAGAACATCAAGAAGATCGTTCAAAAAATGGTTGTAACCTATAAAGATTGGCACGAGATGCTACCCTTTGCTCTTCATGGTTATCGAACATCTATCCGCACTTCAACAGGGGCTACCCCTTTCTCTCTAGTATATGGCATGGAGGCAGTTCTCCCCATAGAAGTAGAGATCCCATCAATCCGGGTATTGATGGAAGCTAAGCTCACCGAAGCTGAATGGTGTCAAAGTCGACACGACGAACTGAACCTGATCGAAGAGAAGCGAATCACGGCACTATGCCACTGTCAGTTGTATCAACAGAGAATGAAGAGGGCGTTCGACAAAAAGGTCCGACCTCGTGTTTTCAGGAAAGGAGACCTCGTGCTCAAGAAGATACAATCATTTCTCACTGACTCTCGGGGCAAATGGACCCCGAATTATGATGGCCCCTATGTGGTCACGAAAGCTTTCTCAGGCGGCGCCTTGAGACTTGCAACCATGGACGGAGAGGAATTTTCCTACCCCACGAATGTTGATGTAGTCAAGAAATACTTCGCCTAAAACTATAAAAAAAAAAAAACGTCTCGGTGGATTGAAAACCCGAAAGGGCGGTCCAGGCAAAAGTTAGAGACATGAAAAAAAAGAATCATCCCGATGGATTGGAAATCTCATAGTACAATCCAGGCAAAAGTTAGGGATAATGGCAAGTAACTATGTTCAACAGAGGCAAGTCCCTCAGCCGCAGTTACAGCATCACCTATCGGAGGAAATCTCCAGTCAAAGGTCATCTTCGACAGAAGCTCAGGATGCCCCGAATTCAAAGTTGGTAGAAGGATAGTGGTCGTTATGTTTCAACGTAGCCCTTTTCCCTGTAAATTACCGTTTTCTAACTTTGTATATACTCTTTGGAATCACGCGTTTGGCTGATCTCCATCTTATCAATAAAATTTGAGCCCTTGTGCTTTTGTTTGTAATTCTTGCTTGTTTTAGCTTTACAGAACGACGTTGTTTAAACTTAATCAGCGATTCTTGAAATAAAACAAAAATGAATTTACTTGTTAAAACTTTTTCTGCTTTTAAAATAAAGATGGCAATTTCTTTTGACTGTTGAACATCAGAAGAACATCGATTGCTTCTCCCGAAGTAAGCGAACTTTAAAGTTCAGAATCAAAGTACTCCTTCTAAGCCAGTATGCCTGAATGAAGGGAACAACTGTGTCAGAGACCTTGTTTCGTCTGACATCCTCGGCCGAGTTCTCATCTCTTAAGCCCGATCAACATAGCTCCCAACGGGACTATCTCTCCTAAGCAATGTGGAATTGCTATTTTGAACCAGCGATATCTCTACACGCCCCGCAATGGCCGAGTATCCAATTGTGTCCATCCATTAGTCTGTATGTCGCGTCTGTTTTGTCAGCATATACATACATACATCATGCATTTTTTATTTGCATTCACCTTTCATATTGCATCACTATCACTTGAGTCGGTCTTGTCCCCTAGTGGTAGAAGTCCTCTCAACCGAGTTGTCAGTTCTTGCCTCGTCAGGAAATACTGTGACTGAACAACCTCGCTTCCGGTTTAATTCTGGAAAGAAGTTGGTCCTTGACCACTTTGATAACTTGAACCTCTGAAAAGCCAGAGAAAACTTTCGATAAGCATCACTCTTCGCCATTGAAGATGATATCCTTGCTTTCCCGGATTAAGGAAAATCCACAGAGAAAGCCTCGTGATCAGAGATTCGGCAGCACGCCAGTTTTGCTCCGAAAAACCACTGATGAGAAGGTCATTGGCACCTCAAAATTGAACCCCATCATATGGCGTTTCTCCGGGAAGATCCTGAGAAAAGTATGATGAAAGATCCCAAGTGAAAACAGTCTCTCAAGAGACTCGCTTTCCCCAGTAGAAACAAATGGCGTCTCCAACAGAGAAGTTTGTACAACTCTACAACTCAGACGACTGGGTTCCCCAGCAAGTCTGACATCAAAACATTTTCCACTCAAATGGCATCTCCCCAGGAAAATTAGGCGAGAAGTTTGAGGAAAGCCGCTATGAATAGCGTCCCTTGTCAAGAAAGTTTATTGACAAAAGAAACTAAGACCAGTTCTTGGTAGGAAACCAGGATCGAGGGGAAGTTTAAATCAGAAACTAAGACCAGTTCTTGGTAGGAAACCAGGATCGAGGGGGAGTTTAAATCAGAAACTAAGACCAGTTCTTGGTAGGAAACCAAGATCGAGGGGAAGTTTAAATCAGAAACTAAGACCAGTTCTTGGTAGGAAACCAGGATCGAGGGGAAGTTTAAATCAGAAACTAAGACCAGTTCTTGGTAGGAAACCAGGATCGAGGGGAAGTTTAAATCAGAAACTAAGACCAGTTCCTTGGTAGGAAACCAGGATCGAGGGGAAGTTTAAATCAGAGACTGAGACCAGTTCCTTGGTAGGAAACTAGGATCGAGGGGAAGTCTACCTTTTCTAAGCATCATTGCTTAGCTAAAGAAGATGAATGCGTAAGCTACCATTCATAACCACCATCAAAATTTCAGATATTCCGATATTTAATCCTCTTGCACCCCGAATGCTCGAATACCTTCGTCATTCACACCTTCGGGTCCAAGAAGATTAAATAGGGGCATCTGTAATAACCCAATTTTTGACCACTTAGATTTCCCATCATTGTGCAAATCATCATCACAATATGGATGAACCATCATGCTTCATCAGTCTCCCCAAAGATGGGTGAGCATCCAATACAATCAAAATTAGGGTTTCAAGCCCTCTCTGAGTGCTTAGACAAAGGATCAATCAAGAAATGACATGATCTTCAACTTGTCTAATCTCTTAAACATCCACAATGGATCAAGAAGGACTCCCACTTCAAGGATTAAGCACAAGGCTGCTCCCTTCTAGGTGGATCAAGTCTCAAGATCGACAGTGTCACCAAATTAGGGTTTTGGTCGACCAGGGCCTCCAGATGGAAATTTTCATCTGGGCATAACGCAATGATCCAAAACATGGCCTAATATACTTCATGGAACCTCATGAACCCATGCATCAAGTCAATTTTGCCTCAGGGGATGCATTCATCAAAAATCAGGAATTAGGGTTTCTTGACCTAATTCACCCCTAAGTTGACTTTTGAGACAAACCATGAGCCAAGACCTCAAGAAATGATTTGAGGGTCTCTAATACACCATATTGATCCATTTGGAACAATGGATTGATCCAAGAAGCTTGAGCAACAAGTCTCATTTTCATCTGCACCACAATTAGGGTTTTAAGGGAAAAGTCAACTGTAACTTTGACTTTTGACCAAGACATGCTCCCAAACCCTAATACATGATTGAATATACCCCATGACACCCATGAAACATGTCCATCAAGTTTGATTTAGGTCAAGGACATGATTTCCTGAAGAATTGCACAGTTTGGAATTTATCTGATAAAAAGTCAACTGTGCACAAAAGTCAACTTTGACTTTTTGAGATTTTTCACCAAAATGGATTTTTAACCCTAAAATGATGTTAATGTATGATTTGAATCATCATTCATCAAGAAAAATCAAGAAAAGTGAGATAACTTGTAAAAGGGGTAACCATAAAACTTAGAAATTTTTCTAAGTTAAAAATAAAGTGGCAAAGGTACCAACTTTGGAGGACCATAACTCCTAAACCACAAGGCCATTTTTTCTCATCCAAAGATGGATATGTAGCCCTCATTATCACCTACAAAAACTTCAACTACAAGTCATTCCAATTCATTAAGGATTTTGAGTTATGGAATGATCAAAGTGGCTGAAAAGTGAAAAAGTCACTTTTTCCAACACTTAGTGAAATTTTCACTAAGTCAGATTTTGCCTCACTTTTTGCCAAATGTAGGGGGATTTTTCACTTGGAATCAAAAAAGATCAAAACCAAACTTGTTAAAACAGTTGTTGTATCATGTAAGAGCTTTCCAAAATGGCCAAGAACATTGCCAAATTCAACCTACATCATGAGATACAACATTGTCAAGTTACCTTGCTGAAATCTGTCAAAGCAAGGCAGAGTTTGCATTTTGGGTCGATTTGCCAAAATCAGCCAATTTCAATTGCTCCAATCCACTTGGACACCTCAGAGGATTGAATCCAAAGGGGACAATCACTGAGCCAAGCCTCCAAAGTCCATGGAATAAGAAATAGCATGTTGAACCTAGAATGGCCAAAATAGGGACAAGACTTCAAATTTGGAATGAGGCATTCAATGGAACCATCAAGGTGGCATGGACTGAGCCATTCTCATCTGAAATCAGTCAAGACTTATCCAAGACCAAGGGGACCAAAGCTCTGTGCCCTAACCTCTAGTCAATGGCTAGAGGAGACTTTCATTTCCATTGGCCAACATTGAGGAAACCTACTTACTAGCTGCCATGCACTATTCCTTGCAAAACAAACTTGCTCTACTATAAATAGAGCTCAATTGTGATCAGTTTGAGTACACCAAAGCCATCTAACAGATGCTTTCCCCAAAATCTCTTTCTCTTGGCAAAAATGCCTTTCTTTGCAAGGTAGCTATCGGGTTTTGAGTTTGAGAGCAATTCTGCACAAACCAATCACTCACACACCTCACATACATCACATATGAGCTTATCAAACACTCACATAACTTCTGAAACATCAATTTCACAAAATCACTTGCCATCCACATAAGTTTGAAGTGAAGTTGCAGCTGAGATGCCATAAACTGATCCAGTCCATTTCAATTCAATCCAAGTGTTCAAACACACTCCATATGGTGTAGGGAAGCTGTCCAGATCATCACAACTTGTCTGTAACACCTCCAACTCAAAATCACATCTGCTCTTGCTGTCACGACTTGGAGGTAAGCACATACTTGGTCATCTCTCAATCTATGCATATTTCCTCGCACAATAATTTGGCCATATGTTCATAATCATGCATGGAATGTTTTCCCTCAATTAATTGCATTGTTTGAATCGTGTATCAAAAATCCTAGCCTTCATGCAGAAATTAGGGTTCTTGAGGTCTCTTCGTGATTTTTTGTTGTGTGTTTAATTTAAATGAAATTAAAGTACATAGACATGATCGTGAGGTTGAGACGAGCATAATGATATGTGGATTGCATGATATAATTACGTATTCAGTGAGATTGGATGGAAAATGCAAATTTGGGCAAACTGAAAAACGCGTGTGTTCTTGGTGTTGTTCTTGGCGCCATTTTCATATAATTTGAATATTTGAATTTTGTGATTCTTGTTTAATTGATTCAAAAATTAATTTCTCTCTGAGTTTTAATGATTTTGAGTGACTCTTTTTTTAATAATTCACAAAAATGTTAAAATATTTTATTTTATCAAAAAATCACAAAAATATTATTTGTTTCATATAATTGATATTTTTGTAAAGAATTAATATTTTGATTGTTTTTGGCATTTTAAATATTTTTTTCTACATTGATTTTGCAACTTTTAATGCTTTCTAATTATTTTGTAGGTCAATACTTAATTTTTGAAGCATTAATCCAAGATCACAATTTGTTTTCCATGTGTTAAACAATTTTTGATCATTTTAATTGAATTTTTATTCAATTAAATACATTTTGAAAACAAATTAGGGTTTTGGATTAATTCAACCCTCATAAATCATTTTTAAAACACTTTGGGCCTCTATTAGAGTGTATGACCCAATCTTTTTTTTGACCAAATTATCTTTGGGCCTCACTTATTGTATAAGTCCCGATACCGTCAAAAAACAAACGGTGCAATCGTCGCCTTTTCAAAAATCATCCGGGCCTACCCTCGTGTTAT
This sequence comes from Lathyrus tuberosus, assembly GCA_022829125.1. NCBI lineage: Eukaryota > Viridiplantae > Streptophyta > Magnoliopsida > Fabales > Fabaceae > Lathyrus > Lathyrus tuberosus. The sequence continues at coordinate 258,929 of JALAZF010000727.1, read as the reverse complement.
AAGCCCCACTCTTTTCTTTAAACCTTTTTGGGCCTCTTAAGAGAGTGTAAGACCCATCCCCTCTTGTACAAAAACTTTTTGGGCCTCACTCATTGTATAAGTCCCTCTGTACAAGTAAACGGCGCGATCGTCGTCCGTTTAAAAATAAAAACCATCTGGGCCTACCCTCGAGTAGTAAGACCCATTTCTTTTTCTTTAAAACACTTTGGGCCTCTTGAGAGAGTGTAAGACCCATCCCTTTGTACAAAAAACCATTTTGGGCTCCAGTCACTTGTATAAGTCCCTCTGTACAAATTCAAATAGTGCGCTCACTGATAAAACCCTGGGCCTCTCCTTGAGCTGTAAGCCCCAGATCTTTCTTTTTCAAAGCACTTTCTCCTGTGATTTTGAATATACTGTTGTTTTTAATCTTTCTTTGTTGAACAACTAACCAAACAGCATGGAAGCACTACAACCGAGTAAGTGGTTATCGCTTTCATTTACTGCTTTCATATTATAAACTGTATTGTGGGGCTGCTCACTGTAAGTCTCCTTTCATAAACTCATATCTACTGTGTAATAATAGTATAGATATTTCGAGTTTCCCCGGCAACTACGTCTAGAACTAGGTGACGCCGTTTCATTTATTCGTAGAAATAGACGCCTAGATCCCCAATAGAAGCACCAGATAAAGTCTTCTCTTCGGCTGTCCTCCTTAGGAACTGTCAAGAAACTCTACTCCCAAAGATGAATGTATTCTCCGTGAATGGCATCTTTGAGTTTCTTCCCAATTCTCGAACTTTCCTGACTTGATCTATTCCTTGTGGATAGCTTGCCTTGAATGTCTCGGGGTTTGGGTACCCACTACGGTCATAATCTTGGACCTTAACTAAGGAACCCTCTTTAAAAGTTAAAAGTCGCTGGATAGTAAACCTCGCACGTTTACCAGTGGTTTTTATCTTTAAAAGAGTTATCTCTCCTAATGGAAAGGAGATGATAGACCCACGGGCTTCTTAAAAGCATCGGCCTCCTCTTGGGCATTATTCAAGGACCCTGCGGCTTCTTAGAAGTATTCACAGCCTCCTCTTAGGCTTCGTATAATGATCTCTTCCTCTGGGAATGATAGCCTCCTCTTGGGCTTAGTACAAGGACCCGTCGACTTCTTAAAAGTTTCCAGCCTCCCCTTGGGCTTCGTACAAATTGTCCCGACGACCTCCTAGAGGTATAGGAACAGAACCTAGTCATCCTCATAGAACAGTCCTTTCATAGAGTCTACTACTGTTTCTCGAAGCATAGTACAAAAGATAAAACTCTAGACTTGGACAGTCTAACTTCCTTGAGTCTCAAAGATATTCTCAAGCACCCTTCGTTAAATAGGAAGGAAACCCGCAGACTCGGACAGTCTCAATACCCTTTGGATTTCCCGTTTCCTCAAAGAGAAGGAAATATCCCTGATTCTTAAATTAAATCCCCGAGTACAGTATTGCTCATATAAGAACTGATTTTCTCTTTTTAAATCAGAATATTGGATCTGTCACTCAACTGAAACAGTTACAATAGCCTCCATCTCGGGCTTCATACGAGATACCAAAATTCTCCCCAGTGGAGTCAAAATAACCTTTTCGCCTCTCTCTCGAGCTTTGTACGAGATACAAAAACACTCTATTACTGAGTATAAAAGATTCTCCTCTTAGGCTTTGTATAACGATATGCCCCACTGGGTCAAAAACTTTTAGCCTCTCTCTCGGGCTTTGTACGAGACACAAAATAGCCTCCTCTTAGGCTTTGTATAATGATTTTCCTATCAGAAATTAGCCTCCTCTTAGGCTTTGTATAAGAAAACCACTGGTTGATCCAATCGACCTTTTAGCATCAAAACTGTGCCTCGTTCACAGTACACAAACATCAACAACTCTTTTCCCTTCATCTAATCGCTGTAAGCGGCAAGCCTCTGGATCCTCTACATCCATGCCACTGTCCCTCTTTTAGCATGAGAAATTCCTAAGGAAAGATGGCATTGCTCTACACTGAGTTAAAGTCTTCTCCTTCAGGTTAAAACCCTTTCTTCGGAAATTATGGCTTTGCTCGGATCCGCGTATCCCAGTTAAAGTAATTCTCCTTCTCCCCTCTTTAGAGATGACAAATTCTCTCTAAAGTCGAGGTCTTTCAGCTTCACGTCTTGGGCTTTGAACAAGACACAAATAGACCTTTCAGCTTCACATCTTGGGCTTTGATCAAGATACAAATCACCTTTCGCTTCACGTCTTGGGCTTTGAACAAGACACCTAAACACCATTTCCTCCCATAGAATAGGAGGAACTACGAACGCTCTGATTTCCCTGTTTCGGTAAACGGGAATACGTAGGCATAAGATCGAAAGAAAAGATCTTAGCGAGCGCAATCAACAAAAAACCCAAATCCCATACCTTCGTCAACCAAAAGCAGTAATTCAAAAGCACCAGTCCTAACATCCTAATCCTTATTCCCCACCAGAAACCCTTTGCCTAGAAAAAAGAAAGAGAACCGTATTGGCGAAATATGAATAACCAGTACAAAAGCCCCCCTACATTGATAGCATCCGTAACCTAACAGACCGCTGTTTAAACTCAGTATGCAAGCAGGGTTAATTGGAGACATCTATTTCCCTTCCTTATTCAGCTCACAATAGGATAAAAAATGAATCGACCTGTAGTTTAAAGCTCAAACCGCAGAGAGCGACCAGCGCTTAAGAACCGCGTCCAAAATCGCTCGCTACAAAGTGTAAGATGCTCGGTAATATGAAGGAGGTGAGGGTATCGGAGGAGCACATGGAGGTGAGGCGTATGCCAGTGGAGAATTATTAGAGAGGGTATATCTTTGAGGGAAGGAGAAGGTCACAAAGTAAAGCGGATTGTGTGTCATTGCGGACATGGTGTCGACATGTGTCGGGAAGATTTTGGAAGTTTTATCGCCAACCAAATGAAGAGATGGTACCGTTGAGATTGTGATTCGAAAGGAGGCTCAAATGTGAAACTATATGGATCATCGAGGTGATGAGATTAATGGAAATATGAAAGATTGGTTAGTGTTGTTAAAGTGCTCTACTTGAATAAATGCTCCATTTGAATCAAATCTATTTGGATTGTACTTAGTATAGTAGCAATTCCGGTATTGGGAGAATAGTTAGTAATTGTGTTGTTCCACGGGCGTGTATAGGAGAATATGTAATGGATTTTGGGCGTTTATGTACCATTAGCGAGGTTGAAAAGAAGGACAATAAGAAAATGTTTGTAAGCCTTAGAGATATTGGAATCATACTGGTGTTGGAAAAGTGTCGACGTATGGCAGAGAGAATTAGAGGAGTTTATATCATCAACCATATGTGGAGATGGTATTATCGAGAGTACGATTGGGATGAGATTCGAATGTGAAAAATATATGGATCCTCAATGCTGTGAGATTTTAAGGAAATTATTGAACCATGTTGTTTTAGGTGACTTTGAGAACAAGTTCGAGAGGAAACGCTATTATAGTTTAGTAACGATGGTTTATGCCCCATCATGGTTGTCAGCTACCTATTAACAAATTGAGGAACTGATCACCCTTAATCTCTTGTTGATAGTAGACGGAATCGTGTTGAATATGATAAGACTTGTCTTGCCAGCTTGATAGTGTGGAAAATAAATTGGTATTCTATCGAGGAGATAGTCGTTCACCATTCCGTGTGAACCTAATGGAAAGTGACTAGGAAAGAGTTGGGATCTATTAAATAGTTTGAAAAATTGAGTTGATATGCGAGCTAACGCCGCAGAGTGGAAGTTTGTGGGGATCGAAAGTGAATATCTATTTTCTGGTGAATATTAAAGAGATTCAGAAGCTAGGTGGGAAACTTGTGGAGCTGATAGATGATGGAAATCATAGCGAGGACGGTGACTTTAAGGTGGAAGATCAAAGTGCCGCAGCTAAAGTGTGATGTGGCGCAGTTCATTATGTGTGTATGACTTGTTAAAGTCTGGGGTTAAGCATTATAAGCTTGCGGGAATGATTCAAACAATTGGATATTCCAGAATGGCAATGATATGTGAGAGGTTTATATATTATTCGTGTTACTGCTATGTCGATAGATGTATTGAAATATAGGTTCGATTGAGGAACCGCATCACGGTGATACTATAGTTGGGTGACAATGTCATCGGTATTATGGTTATGTTGATGTTCTTATAACAATGTGGTTGTGTGAAAAGATGATAAAGCTGATGTTAATGTCGTGGAACTCTACGTGTTTTTAAAACGGTGTTGATGCCTCGTTTCTAACGGCAAGAATACGAGTGTGAATAGCTCCTTACCATGAAAGGAAATTGGAGAAGTGTTACCCATGATGGTGGTAACGACCTCGTTGTACTCTGGTTCAAGAATGAATGAGATCCTAAGGTGACGAGACAAGGAGAGAAGTGAATTGGTGCGTTCATAACTCAGTAGTATTGTATCTTGTTGGATTGTTGTGGTTTACGATGTAGAAGTCAGAGAGAAGGATGCGAGAGCCGTATCCAGAGTTGGTTACATCAGGTAATTTTCGGGGACGAAAATTCTTTAAGTGGGGGAGAGTTGTAACACCCCAAGAATCTAAATTAATTATTTAATCAGTTATTTAATCAATTTAGCATGATTTTGTGAGTGTAAGTGATGTTTGATGGTTATGACGCATGATGATATACTAATGTGATATGGGATGGTGTTGGAGTAAGAATAAATTTTGAGGATAAGTTCTAAGTTATTATTTCATTAAGAATTATTTAGATTTATAGAGAATTAATCTAAATAATTAGATAAATAATAATATTAGAGATTTTTAAGGATAAAGTGGTAATATGGATGGAATTAGTGAGGATAAAAAAAAACGGATTAACATATTGAGGCCCAAGGGGGTAAGAGAGGAAAACATAAAATTGGATTGTTGGAGAGAATTCCTTTATCGATCGTATTTTGTGAGAAGTGCTCTAAGGAACGGAGGCAGAAAGGCTAGGGCTCCGAGGTTTCTTGAAGGTCTCAAGGAAATGGAATTCAGGGTTTAACATCTAAGGTACGGGAAGTATTACCTTTCATTATAATTGATATAGGGTTTAGATTGTATGTGAATGATTTGGGGTTTTGAGGGTTTATGGGACTAACTTTCTCTAATACGGGTTCAATAATCATGAAAGGGATTGAGTTAGATATTGGTTGATAGTTATTGTTGTTAGAGATGAATAAAATTGATTGATACGTGTTAATTGAGTATCTTGATATTAGGAATTTGAACCCAATTTGATGTTAGGAGTTTGCAATGATTGAATTATAATGCTATCGTTATGATGTAGTGTTTCTATGAGAATAATGTGAAGAAATTATGTTTTGGGTTAGGAATAGTGAAACCTAGAAATTTTGGTGCGAAATTCATCGTCGCGAAAATTAGTTTTTATGCTACCAATGAGTTCTAATAGGTATAACTAAGTTAAAATAAGAGTCTCGCGAATTAAATCGAAGTTTCGGATGGGTTTTTAGGCAAAAAGTGATCAAACCCGTAGCTATGTTAGTGCAGAATTTTGGAAACTTCAAAAATTCGTAACTTGAGTTCCGGGAGTCCGATTCGTACGCCGCTCGAAGCGTTGGAAAGATAACGAGACGAGTTATCTTATAATAATAGTTTCTGGCCCAGGGGTAAATTATCTTGAGTGGAATAACTAAAATGGAATTATAGTGTTAAAATTCTGATTTTTTGGCTAAGTGAAAGTTTGAGTTTTAGCACGATTTCGAAATTGAAAATTTTTCAGATTGTGAAATGAATTCAGAACATGATTCCTTGTATTTAATGATTTAGGTGTATTTTAATAATTATATAGTCATGTCCTTGAGCTGCTTTTGAAGCGTTTGCGATTAAAGTATACATGCTTGTGTTTTGTAATTATAAGTGTGTGAATGAAATTATTGTTTATTTTCGAAGAATAATGTTGATTAATTGTGTGCGTGCTTTACTGTATAAATTGTTATGATGATGTCTTGAAGTAAATAGTTTGGTGTTTGTTATAACGAATGATGATGTGATGACTATGATGTGTGTATATGAGATATGTGAAGAGAATATGATGATTATGATGAATGATGATGCGTTTTGACTAGCCGTGGTCGTAAATTATGTGTTGTTGCGCATCATGCATTCATAGCATTTGTTTAGGACGAATAGTCCAATGATGTTTTGCAGGATGATAAATCCAATGACGATTTGAAGGACGCTCAGGTCCAGTGATGGCCTTAATCCCATTGTGAGGATTAAGTGCAAGTTATGATGTGCTCTGGTTCCAAGCGGGAACCGATCCTATTGGTGGGGATCTTTGGAGATAACGATGACTAAGTCATCAGTGATGTTTCGGTACCACATGCATGAGTCTAAAGGTGTTGCATTTGCATTATTTGTGGCATTGCACGATAATGTGTTAAGTGAATTATTTGATTGATCTTTGAAGTATGATGTTTCATATGAAGATTTAGAAGTCGTTGTTGTTCTGAGTGTGAAGTATATGATGTTATGTTGTGGTTATTTAATTGTTATACATATGATATCTATTTCGTTATATCTCGTATAATGAATTGTGATTACTCACCCTGCCTGTTTGAATGTTGCCTCAATGTGGGTAACGTGCAGATAATCAAGATTAGTTTGCGGTGCATGAAGTTCTAGCTTGAAGCTGTTTAGCTTAATCCTGTAGAGTGTCTGGTGTCTTGCTCTGGTAAATGTAACATCGGGTGGGAAAACGCTTAAGTGATTATTCTGTTGTTTTGTTAGAATGATTTTTATGAGTTATTATATGCCGATTTTAGTTGTTGATGATTGTTGACAATGACTAAAAGGTCTTGATGTTTTGATGAAATAAAAGAAGATATTTTAAATTATGATTCCGCTGCGATATTTTGAATTTAGTTATGGATACTACTAGAGAAAGTATTATTATTTTAAATTTTTTTTGAAAAACCCGTGTTACGGAGTTTGATATTTTTGTAATGATGTTTTTATGAAGAAATGTGACACCTTTTATGAAGTACTCTGACTTATTTAAGTATAATTATCGTGAATATTATGATGGGTTAGAAGGGTGTTACATTAAATGCGTGCGGTCGGTATTTTGTCGTGTGTTATGCTATTGCCATATAAACGTGGAGCTTTTATGTGGTTTATATGATGTTGAATTGAATACAAATGTATGGTATTAATGTATATTGTTGTGGGTAGCCTTTGGGGCATGAATCCTAGTGTTGTGAATATTATTGTATGATTGTAGGATTGTTGTGGTTGATAGTGAGTAATTCTTGATGTGAATTGATATGAGTGTATATGCTAAAATGCTAATTGTTGTGGTTTGTGGATTATGATGAAATGCATTGTTTCGGGTTAAACTTCAATGCATGATTATTGATGTTGAGATGGTTCACATGGTTATATATATATATATATATATGTATTTGATTGTCATGAGTCATTAGTATGCCATACATCATGATATGCAACTTGTGATGTCGTGTGCCCTTGTGGGGTGTGAGCGACGAAATGATTCCAGAGGGAATCTGCTGTAACGTTCGTGTGCCTTATACAAAGAGGACCTAAAGCGATGTTATAGACGATCGTGTGCCTTATACAAAGAGGACCTAAAGCGATCGGTTCATGTGCCTTATACAAAGAGGACCTAAAGCGATCCATAAACATCGTGTGCCTTATACAAAGAGGACCTAAAGCGACGGGGAACATCGTTTGCCTGACGGGGAGTTACACTAAGTAACAAGCGATGATTCCAATAATTCTTGAGTGAATTAATGATGATGAGAATGATGGATGGAATGGTACCGCATTGCATAGAGTCGTTGTGTCGGTCTCTGTGCAGTTGCATAAATCATGAATGGATTGATTATGTGTGGGAAATTGTGAATGGATTGATTATGTGTGAGAAATTGTGAATGGATTGATTATGTGTGGGAAATTGTGAATTAATTGATTATGTGTTGAGCTCGTGATAGCATTGGTGATTTGATATGCATTTGTGATAAATGCATTGGTTATGGATGATATGTTTTATGTATAGACATATGCTATGTTTTGTGGGGATGTTGTACATTACAATGATTGTATTAATTCTCTATGGTATGTTATATATGAATATACGTGATGTGGTGGTGTGTTTCCATATGTTATAACTTTGGGATGCATTATGTGTGAATATGCTATTATGTTGGTATAATTGATATATGCTATGTGGTTGGATTATTAGAAATATCTTATGTATCTGTGGCATGCTATCTGTATTAGTATGTGATGCTTGTGCTAAGAATAATTATGCATGTGAATTTATATGTGTTTGCATATTATTATGCAATCTTGATTTAGTTGTTATTTCTCACCCGTCTGCTGTGGTTTGTTGCTCTATGAGGCAATTGCAGATTAGTATCTTGGAGGCTTTTGTGAAGATTAGTTCTCCATCCTTGTCGGTCTGTCTGCTCTGATACGTAACACGGGAGTCGGGGAACACTTTTGTTATATATGTATCCATTTGTTGGATCTATTTTGTATTACCTTTGTATGATTATTTTGATGTTATAAAATAATTTATTTTGTAAAACAAGTCAGTTATGGATCTTTCCGCTTTATTCCATAATTGAACTTTCCCTTTGTTGGAAAAAGTTTCTCTTTTTTGTTTATTCCAGTTTTGTGGTATGTATCAAATTTATGAGCAGGGATTGTGTTTTCTTTCTTTAAATGTGGCATCCTTGCTTCTGTCTAAGAATAATTTTTATTTACTCTGATTTATTTATGTATTATTTATCCGCGATGGGAATTAGGGTGTTACATTACATGGTGAGATAAGTAACGAGAATGTTGAACTAGGGGATAATACGACCTATGCTTCAAACGACAATTGCACAGATACATGTGATTGTGATCGAGTCGAAGAGATTGTAGAAGCACTTGAAGAAGATCTTCAGGATTGTCCCAAAATGTTTGAGAGGCTGGTAAGCGATGCAGAGAAACCGTTGTATAAAGGTTGTACTAAATTCACAATATTGTCTGCGGCATTAAAGTTGTACAACTTAAAGGCGAGCAATGAATGGTCGGATAAAAGTTTCACAGAGTTATTTACCATTATGAAAGATATGCTTTCGGAGGATAATGGTCTTTCCAATCGAACCTATGAGGCCAAAAAGATGTTGTGCTCTATTGGCATGACCTATGATAAGATACATGCTTGTCCAAATGATTGCATTTTGTTTCAAAATGAATATGCATCGTTAAATGAGTGCCCTAAATGCGGTGTCTCTCGATATAAGAAAAAGTTGTCTCCAGCAAAAGTCTTATGGTATTTTCCTATAATTCTGAGATTTAGGCACATGTTTCGTAGTGAAACCAATGCAAAACACTTGACTTGGCATACATATGAAAGAATTATAGAAGGAAGTTTCAACATCCAGCAGATTCACCACAGTGGATGAAAATTGATAATGATTATCCTAATTTTGGAGAAGAAGCAAGAAACCTTCGCTTGACATTATCTACTGATGGAATGAACCCACATGGTCTTCAAAGTATCTCACATAACACATTGCCTGTGATTATTATGATTTATAACCTACCTTCATGGCTATGTATGAAGCGTAAGTACATGATGTTATCTATGTTAATTTCTGGGCCTAAACAACCAGGGAATGACATAGACGTATACTTGACACCTTTAATCGAATATTTAAAGATTTTGTGGGAAAACGGTGCGGAGGTTTATGATGGATATAGGAAAGAAAGTTTCAATTTGAGGGCGATATTGTTTGGCACAATTAATGATTTTCCAGCATACGAAAATCTATCAAGGTATAACATTAAAGGTCAATGTGCGTGTCCTATTTGTGAAGAAAACACAGATTGGACGCGATTGGAGTTTTGTCAGAAGAATGTCTTTCTCAGTCATCGTAGATTCTTATATATTCTTTTAACTAAACATATTATTATGTTTTTGTTTGAATTAAACATATAATAAACATATAACACATAATACATATAATAAATTTATAACATATATATATATATAGATTGATAATATAATTAAAAATATATTGAAATTTAAAAACAACTATAAAAATGTTCTAGAACATCCAACAACCTTATATATTTTATACATGAAATTCTGAAGAAGAAAAAAAAGCTAAAATACATGAATGAAGAAACAAGATAAATTGGAGAAGTTTCTTAAGTCTTGATAAAATTCTTGACTCTTGAATAAATATAAAACAACAATAAAAAAAATTAATATAAAAAATTTAATAACATAAATTAAAAACCATACACAATGCCAAAAAAGACCTTTAGCAACACTTTTTTTGGCCTTTAGCAGCGCTTTTACGCTGCCAAAGGTGCATTGCTAAAGGTAAAGACAACGTCTTTTTTCCTGCAAAAGCGCTGCCTTAGGTCCCCCTTTAGGTAGCGCTTTTCCACTAAAAGCGCTGTCTTTTGTTCCCCTTTAGCCAGCGTTTTCTAAAGCGTTGCCTAATGTGTATTATTTTCCAACTTTAGGCAGCACTTTTTTGGGAAAAAGCGCTGGTTTCCCCCCCCCCCCCCCCCCCCCCCCCCCTCCCCCTTAGGCAGCGCTTTTTTTAGTTCCACTTTTGGCAGTGTTTTTTCAGTAAAAGCACTGTCTTTTATACACGTAAATTGTTTTAAAAATTATTTGTTTTGCATGCGTTTTTTGTCAAAAGCGCTGCTAAAATTCCTTTTTTTAAGAAAACTTTAAAAAAAAAAAATCTTATAATAGACCTGTATATTACCAAACTTGTATAACATATTTTTTTATCAAAACTTATCATAATTATACACTTCAATTCACAACCCTTTATTCAACATAGGCCTACATAATTATATACTTCAATCACCATATATAGGCCTTATATTTCATAATTATACACAAGACTTTATCAATTAACCATTCTAATATTCAACTTATGGTCGGCAACTTTCAAATTAATTAACCATCAATCTAATAATAACTATTCATACACCAAATAACCATTCTAATAATCATTCCATTTCCAAAATAAAATAACCATTCTAATAACCATATACAACAACTTCCAAAACTATACAAAGTATATACAACAACTTCCAACTTCCATACCTTATATGATTCTTTACTCAATAAGGTATTGACACCAATCCTCCTTAATTTCTTCCAATTGTACTTTGGAGTAAGTAGCACACTTGAATTCATCAAAATACTACATAATATAACATAATATGCATGATTTAGTTAAAAGTAATTAATTATATCAAATATCCGATAAATATTAAATTAACTCATAAGTTATAAATCCATACCATGATTGGAATCTCTATTTGATCCAAATGAATGATTTCTTTCATAAACCTCAAAATGAAATAACCGCAATCTATACACATTTTTTTTGACGAGGACACTACACAGTGAAAAAAATAATAATAATATATATCAGGATATACAGTCTAACTTGTTTTACCAAGTAGCATCACTATTATAAGCAAAATTGTGAAAATATACCTCCACTCTGATCCATGTAATGTTGGTTCACTTACTCTTTGATACTTGGGCTCCTCTTTGTGATTGAAATATTTGTATAGCTCTAACATAATATAAACGAATATTTAGAACAATCTCACTTAAATAAATTAATAAACAAATACACACGAATATTTAGAACAATTTCACTTACAATCGTCGTCTTCATATCCGGGTATTTATCTACATCACCATCTAACGAATCCATATAATACACTATTTCTCTTATCAGATTTATCGCAACCAACAACCAATGTTCACTGTAAAATAAAACAAAAGTATCGATATAGTAAATTTATACGCAACATCAAAAAACAAAAAATGATAATAAATGAAGTAAAAATGCAAATCTAACCAGTTGCCAGTATTATATGGTAAAAGATACAACTTTTTTGTATCTATGATGGCCATAAAACTTTCGACTAAGTGAGATTGTACTGAAGTTGGATTCCTCGCAATTAACGGTGCATTGATACAGTTGGCAGATAAGAAACCGAATCTTTCTGACAATTGATGCGGGTGCACCAATTTCTCATACAAGAACCTTAAATAAAAACATAATAAACATTAGATTATTCGTTGAAATGAGTAAATAAATTGTTTAAATAATTAAAGAGAGTTAATCGGAATACCTGATGTATGTGTGCGTAACACCGATGCCTAATTCAGAATGATTAAAAATTTGATCCAAATCTTCTTTAGAAATTGTTTCTGAATAGGAATAACCAAAAATATCTTCCTCCATAGGTACTGCACGAATACCTCCGTCCATCAAATTTGACGTTTCTACAAGTGTTTCAGGAGATGACCTAAATCGGGATACAATTGCTTTTTTCCTCCGTCCTTGCAAGAGTCTTTTTTTGGTTGGACGTGTTGCCTAATTCTGGCTGCCTATTCTGACTTTCTATTATTTGCAACTCTTGGGCATGAATCTAAAAATCATATAAGTTAGTAAAACATTTGAATATAGAATTAACACTTCTAATGTGTATATATTGAAAAATTTGTGCTAAATTAATTTCATAATAAGCATATATAATTACCTCGGCAAGTTTCTGTTGACAATTGATACTACCTTTGTCACTAGTATCATTAAACTCTGAACCACGCCTTTTTGACATATATTTTTCCTTGTCCTTTTGTAATTCACGGACTTGAGCCCTTAATTCTTCCATGGCTTCCATCACTTGTTTATTGCTAGGATTTTGGCTCTTTGAACGATTATAAGAGGATGATGGAGTGACCCCAAAACAATTACCCCTCACACAAACGGAATACTCAGGAACATTTAACACTCGAGTAAGTATGCTCCTGCAATCCTGGTCTTCACCTAGAGTTGCGGACTGAGATAGAGTCTCCTGGAATTCATATGCATGAATATCGAAAAATATTAGCGGGGATTAAAAAGCATAAATATTATATATATATATATATATATATATATATATATATATATATATATATATATATATATATGTCAATAAGTGGGATATAAAATGCATAACGTTATACTTACACATTACTCAAAAACTTGTTGAACATTTTCCGCAACAACTCCATCCTTGCCCACACGAGCAACCTTCCACAAAACATGTTCCGGAACACATGTTTCTTCACTTTTCTCTTCTTCTAACTACACATTAAGACAAATAATAAAATCAATTATAACACATGGGAAAGAAATAAGTAAATCAAAGCATTTATATATACTTACTATTTTTTGTTGTAAGCGTGCATATCCCAAACGCCCCTTCCTGTATGGATACGCGGGTTTTGATGCTCTTTGGCGATTTACGCCACTCAACTCCTGGAATGCTTCGGTTCTTCTTTTGGCTACAAAAGTTGCCCATTCTTCAGGTGAAATCAATTCCACATACTTCACTGGACGTTCTGCTTTAATAAAATTTCGTTCGGCATCCCTAAGATACTTGTTTGATAGAAATGCTCGAAACCCCCTGTGTCTTTTTTCGGCTAATTGAATACAATACTTCTTTCGATCATCACTAGTATTAAAAGACCTCTACAAAAACAAATAACATGATTAGTAATTTAAAGACATAATCGGCAACAAAAACAAATAACATCAATATGGTACCTGTATCTAACTCCATATCTTTTCTTTGGCGGGTTTCAACGATGCATTTCTCCAATTATCACAAGTAATTGGAATATACGAACGAGCAAGTGTACCAATGTAACTTGTCAACATTGATCCGTTAGGCTCAACAAGTTGGTTCGTATCATTCCAATAAACATCATACTTTATTCCTTTATCTCTAGCACGAATGATGTTCTTCATGATAGTTACTCCTCGCGTAATATCTCCTTCCGCTTCTTGAATTGTTTCATGTCCATCATTTTTTGAAGTATCATGTGAATTTTCCACTTTACTAGCCATTTCACCTGTAATTAAGAAAAACATCAATATAAAATTACACAATTATATTAAAAAACTTATAAAGCTAAACAAACTTAGAGGGATTAAGTTCAAAGTCATTTTAGACACAATTATAAACAATGAACCTGTTAGTGAAATCGACACAGATACGCAAACGGATAGGCAATCAAAAATCAAATCAAAAATCAACTAACAATACAACTAATATCATTTTCAATTAAATCAAAAATCAATCAACTAAATATCAAAAACTAATATCATTTTCAATTAAATCAAAAACTAATATAAAAAATCAACTAACAATACAACTAATATCATTTTCAACTAACAATACAACTAATATCATTTTAAATCAAATCAAATCAAATATCAACAACTAATCACATTTTCAATTAAACACTAACAAACTTCTACAAACCAAAAAATCAAAACCTAACATCAACAACTAATAATACAACAAATTTATATCACAGAAACAGCAGAGAAACAATCAACAATGGAGAATATTAGGCATTTCCATTATTGGAGAGAAAACCAGAAAAATGGAGAGTAAAAACCTCAAACGGCGGACAACGGTAGCACGGATTGAAGTCACGAACGGCGGACGACGATAGCTGTGAGGGTAGCCTCGAACGGAATAAAGTCACGAACGGCGGAGGACGGAGGACGGAGGGAGTTTCGTTTGCAGAAGAAGAAGACGAAAATATAGTGTCGCGAGATATTAGGGCGAAATAGAAACGGTCGTAATGAAAATAGAGGGAGATCAGAATCTGTTTTAATTTTAATATTTTAAAAGACCTTTAGCAGCGCTTTTAGAAAGCGCTTTCTTATGTTAATCCTTTAGCAGCGCTTTTGGGGTAAAAGCGCTTTCTTATATGGGATTAATGAAAGACCTTTAGTAGCGCTTTCCAAAACCGCTGCCTAAAGCGTGTTGTACGAAAGACCTTTAGCAGCGCTTTTCAAAAGCGCTGCCTTATGTTACACCTTTAGCAGCGTTTTTCATAAAACACTTTCTAAAGTTTACCAGCCTTAGGGTTTTAGCAGCGCTTTTCAAAAGTGCTGTCTTATGTCCCCCATTTAGCAGCGCTTTTTTCTTTCGTTTTTTATTTTTGTTTTTAGCGAAACATGTAGCAGCGCTTCTGCCAGAAAGCGCTTTCTTTGTTGCGCTACGAAAACTCATTTTTGGCGTAGTGATACCTTGAGTGAATTTGGATGAAGGTGAGAGAAAAAGGTGAGATGGTGAAAATATAAAATCAGAAAATAAAATAAGAGAAGAAGGTTAAAAGGAAGAAGGTTAAAAGGAAGAAGGTGGAAAGGAAAAGAAACGGTTTATGTGTTTCTGATAACGTGAGGGGAATAGATATGTGGGTATTAAGTAGAGACATCAGCGGCGTGGAAATCAAGTCGCAAATAAAAAGTAATAGTTGTGTTGCAACGTGATTAGCACGCCGGTAAACCTGCAATGTCTGAATGGTAATAAGGTTTGCGACATGGGATACATGACACAAATTTAAAGGTGTCAATCAACGTGCAAAGCACTCAATTTCAACAGTCAAAATTTCCCTCTCAATTTTTTGATTTTTTAAATGTAGATTACGACTTGTTTTCCACCCGACAGAATTATTATTATTTTTAAATTTCAATCCTCCTTCATGTGAAAATCTGACGCCTTTTTTATATATATTTTGAAATGTATGTTGCGGAATGTTTTACACGACACAACGTTTTCTTTGAAAATTTTAACCCTCTAATATATGATAACCTGGCTTCTATTATTTTATTATTTAAAATATATAGTGACGTGATAAATACGTCACAACATTCTGTTTTGCCACATGTTTATCACGGCGTAAAATCATGTCGTTGAGAGTTTGTTTTCTTGTAGTGTTTATAATATATTCATGATAAGAATTCACCTTTATTAATTGATGCATGAAATTGATTGTATTTGTTATTAATGAACATTACTAAATATAAATTAATTAAAAGAAGAAGTTATACATGATATAAATTAGTTAAATTAAAAGTTATTCAATAAAATAACTTACATATAAGTATTACACTCTATACAACTACGAGAAAAAAAAAAAATTTCATTTTACCCCTTACATTTAACCTAATTTTATGACTTATAAATAGCCAACTTTGCATTTGAATAAACAACTAAAAGAAAGTTTAAAGAATTATTGTTTTGTTAAATGGCTAGTAAAATGCATAAATCATTCTCTTTATTGAATTATTCGTTTCGTTTGGAGTGCAGTCAATCATGTTGAAAAGATATTTCAATAAAATTTCTTGTAATAAAGGTTAATGATAGTATTATATCAATATCATTATGGTAAATTGTCAATGATTGAGATGAAATGATGTGAAGTCCTTATGTGACAAACCGATGTGAAGTCCATATGCGACAGTGATGGAATTGTGTTATAAAGAAATTATCGTGAAGCCCTTATTTGGAAATACAAATGAATGTGTTTCAAAAGAGGAAGGAGGTTTGGGGCAATTATTGTTAATGCTTGTTCATAAATCATACTAGTGTGGAAGTAGGTCCAATTTTAGGAATGTTATAGTACAATGTAGCTCGCATGTACTCTTAGGAATTGCATGTCTACGAACTTCTAGGCAAGTGTCTTGAGAAAGTGTCATGTTACGAATGTAGCCTGCATATACTCCTAGACATTGTAGGTCCATGAACGTCTAAGTGAGTGTTGTGGTATGAAGTGTAACCTGCATGTAATTTTATGAATATAGTATGAGTTTAGTGTTTGGTACCACATTCATTCGGAGTAGAGATAACATGCATTGCATAACATTCATGTGCTTTGATGTGTGATTGTATGAATTAACATGGTATTTGCTATATTGTAATGATGATTATGAATGTTTGCATTGTACTACCTTACCGTTTCTACACGTATTCTCAGCCTTTTTGCTTTCTTGTTTGCATGATATACCTATGAAAATGATACCCTCGCGATGAGACTTGACTAGTTGTTTTTTAGGTGATCCAGTGCCGATGGTGTAAAAGGTCATCTTAGTTATGTGTGTTGTGCTACTAACATATGTTAGTCAATAAAGGATTGAGTCTAAATAAAGTTTTGATACATTGACATCAGGGATTAGGTTGTTTTTAAAAAAATATTATGTTTTTTTTTTATGGTTTATAGTGAATCTTAAATATGTTATCCAAGTATGAGAATTTGATAATGTATGGTATGATTAATGTGTAATACCAAGTATTTTATATGTTATTTGTTATATAAGTTATTCCGCAATATATATATAAGAGGTTTAGAGTGTCACATCAAGCACCACCTCTTAGGAGTCCGACTCCTCTTCCTATGGATCGGTTGAGATCTCACACATTTTGACATCCTCGAGGGGAACATAGCAACTCAAAACCTCGAAGTTAAGCCTTAATGTTCTAAATTCTTCTAAGAGGTTTCACCTTCACCGATCAACACCGTATCACCCGTAAATTGCAAGATATCAAAGTGAGACACATGATTGATATGAAAGCCATCAAACTCACCTAAAGAGACCACATTATGCATCATCCTTGTTAACCCTTCTATTTCTATTACAAAAAGGATAGGAAAAAGGGACAAAGAATCTCCTTGATATAATTCTCTAAAAACTCTAAAATCATCCGTAGGGCTACCGTTAACAATATTTATTTTTAAAGAGACAACCAAAATAAATACACTACAAATCAAAAAATGCATGTTTCTATCTTTTTTTTTCTTTTAATGTTTTGAGCATATATAAAAGTATTATTTTTGTTATAAATACTAATTGAGATTTTTTACATCATACAATAAGGATTTGATTTGATTTGAATTTGATTTAAGAATTTGATGTAAGAATTGAGCATATCTATGTCATTAATTGAGATTTTATTGAGATTTTGATTTAATTGAGATTTTTTACATCATAAAATAATGATTTGATTTTTTACATCATAAAGCATATCTATGTCATTAATTGATGTAATAATTTGATTTGAATTAACTTAAATAAAAAGAAATTGATGAAATTATCTAAAATAAGGAGTTATACATCATAAAAGTTAATTAAATTTAAATTTATTCAATAGAATGATTAGAAGAAAAAAAAGTATTATACTGTATATAGATGAGAAAGAAACTAAAATTCCTTTAAAATATTACTATATTAGCATTCACGATATTCCATACAAATAATATAAAAAATATTAAATTATTGTAAGAGAATGTTAATATTAATAATGTAGTCTATTAGACTAGTTCAGTCAATAGTTATACAAAAATATTTTAACTTCCTATTTATTCATCCTTTTAAGTGATTTTCATCTATTTTTCTATGTGCGTTGCTCTACTTTCTATTTCTTCATATTTAAAAAAAAAAAACACTGTAACCTTTATATTTAACCTAATTTAACAACTTAAAAATGCCCAATTTTACATTTTAATAAACAACTAGAATAGACATACTCCAAATCAGAAAATATAGATTACATTTTTTTAATGCTAATACGATTCTCCAAATTATTCCAATTGAAGTTTTAAATTATATAATTAGATATTATTTTATAATATATTCATGTCTATTTTATTAATTGATGCTAAAAAAAAGTATAACATATACATCCAATCAAAATACATTAAAAGTGTTAAATCATATAAATAATTTAAATTTTACATATTGACTTGATGGAATATATGATTATTATTGATTGACAATGTAAAAATAATTTACACTATCAATATACCATATCTTTTTCGATATAAATTAGTTAAATTAAAAGTTATTCAATAAAATACTTTACAAATAAGTATTATACTTTATACAGCTATCAGAAAAAGAATTGAATTTCATTAATACAATATTGGTAAATTAACATTGAGGATATTCCATACAAATAATAATAATAGGAAATCATTTTATCCCTTACTTGTAACCTAATTTAACGACTTATAAATAGCCAACTTTGCATTTGTATAAACAACCAAAAGAAAGTAAAAAGAATAATCGTTTTGTTAAATGGCTAGTAAAATGCATAAATCAATCTCTTTCTTTGTAATCTATGCTTTGGTCGTTGCAGGTAATAATAATACTCTCCATCATTATTACTTTGTAGATCAATTTCAAATGATGATTCTCATGTTTTATTTTATTTTAATTTGTACGAGAATAGTACATATGATACAGGTAGAAGGTATTTGCACCCGCATTGTGGGAAGTTGTGCTCAAGAAAGTTGTGGTGAGCAGTGTAGGACCTTTAAAGAAAACTCGGAAATTTTAGAATGGAATTGTAACTTCCAAAATTTATGCACATGTACATACGATCAACCACCATTAGGAAGATCATGTACAGTTGGTATGGGACTGTGCACACATGATTTTGACGAGTTATCTTGCGACAGTAAGTGCAAGAGCCAATATAGAAACACTGGTACTGGGGTTTGCGTGGAAAACTATGATCTCCACTTTTGTCAATGTGTTTATATACGTTGAGTTTATAATTTAATTGATGGAATGGAGTGCTACTCCCATTATATGTAGGGTAAAGGCAAATTTATGTGCCTTTGTAATGGGTAATGGGTAATGGGTTGAGTGCCACTTGCTCTTATAATTTCAGTTATTATCAATTAAAAATAAAATAAATTATATATTTATTTAAAATGTAATTTTAATATTTTATGTGAAATGTATTTTTAATATTTTATGTGGAATGTTTTTTAATATTTATTCATGTTTTAGTCAAATTTACCAACTTTTTAAAAAATAAAATAGTCTTGCAAACTTTCTATATTACCTCATTCTAAGCAAGGGTGTTCGCGATGCACTTTGAACATTTTTTACATTAAAAGTCATTCGAATTGCAAAAGAAAAATATTTGATTCGGTTTGGTTCAGTTGAAATTTAGAAATAAAACTAAACCAAATCAAAACAAACCAATACAATTTGGGTTGATTCGGCTGGTTTGGTTTTTAATAACATTATTTTTATTAAACCATACATAAATTTGAGTAAAACATGAATAAATATTAAAAAAACATTCCAAATAAACATTCAAAAATTAACCTAATATAGCTGCTTATAAATTTCCCATTATAGGAAGTTTACAAGACTATTTTAGAAAACTTCCCATCATAAATTTCCCATTATAAAAAATTTAACCTAATATAGCCACTTATAAATTTCCTTTATATTTAACCTAATATAGCGGCTTATAAAATTTCAAATTTGCATTTGAATAAACATGTGCGGGGTGTGGAGGAATTATAAGGGATAACAATGGCGATTGGCTACGAGGCTTTTGCAAAAATATTGGGGGTTTATAGTGTTATATAGTGGCGGAGTTGTGGGGGTGTATGAAGGCTTATTGATTGCAAGAAGGCTTGGTGTGAGAGCTTTTGAGATCGATGTCGATTCAGTGGAAGTAGTGAAGGATCTAAAGTATAGTAACCATGGTAACCCCATTACAAGAGCTTTAACAAGTAAGATTAAAGCCTTGATGGAGTTGGAGTGGAAAGTTGACATTTGTCATATCTATAGAGAAGAGAATCAATGTGTCGATGTGCCTGCGAAGAGTTTTATTGAGCTTTCGGAAGGTTATTGTTACTTTGAGGAGTGTCCTCTTCGTTGGAGACATCCCCTTGACAATGATTTGTTGGGAGTTTTGGTTCGCTGGTTAGCTGAGGTGTTGTTTGTCATTTTGAGTTGTTGCCTTCCCTTTTACTAAAAATAATTTACTCTAAATCGAAACATGTACATTACCACATGTTTTAATGAGACTCTAAGTCCTTCAGGAGAGATTATATGTTAAGCCTGTCTGATGAGACTTCAAGTACCTCATGCGAGGTGTTAAGTCTTTTGAGCAAGACTTTGGTCAATACCCTCAGGAAAGCCTTTTAATTTAAGTCTCTCGAGCCAGACTTTTGTCGAGTCTGTTAGGTAAGACCTTAGGTTGGACCTTCTCAGAGGAGACTCTAAGTCCCTCGTGCGAGGCGGTTATATAAGCTTGTTTAATGGGAGTCCAAGTCTTTCAAGCAATATTATATGTTGAGCCTATTTGATGAGGCTCCAAGGTCCTCAAGCGAGATGTTGAGTTTCCTAGGAAAGACTTCGACCGAGACCCTCGGGGAAGAATTTTCAGTTAATTCTTCGGGCCAGAATTTGGTCGAGTCCCTTAGACGAGACCTTAGGTTGGACCTTTTCTAAGAAGACTCTAAGTCCCTCAAGGGAGACGATTAGATGAGCGTGTTTGACGGGATTCTAAGTCTTCCAGACGAGAGATTATATGGTGAGTCTATCTGATAAGACTGTAAGTACCTCAAGTGAGGTGTTGAGTCTCTCGAGAAAGACTTGGGTCAATACCCTTAAAAATTACTTTTAAGTTAAGTCACTCAAGCCAGAATTTGGTCGAGTCACTTAGGTGAGACCTTAGGCTGGTCCTTGTCTAAGGAGACTATAAGTCCCTCAAGCGAGGAGGTTAGATGGGGTAACTCATTCATATTACCCTTAAGAGCGATAATGATATTCATGTGGAACTACATATTTGAATTGCTTGTGAGAGCGACAAGGATCTTCCTCGTGGAAATCCAACGTATTCGTGTTCCCTTAAGCGGCGACAAGGATCTTCCTATGAAATTCCAAGATATTTATGTTGCTTTGAGAGGAGGCAAAGATCTTCCTACAGATGTTCAAAGTATTTGTGTTGCCTTGAGAGTCAGGAAGTATCTTCATGTGGAAGTCTAGCGTATTCGCTTTTCCTTGTGAGGCGGAAATGATATTTATATGGAAACCCAATGTATTTAAGTCCTATGAACATAATAGCAAAAACCGATATATTCTCCTTGATCATAAATGTTCAAACATTCTACATAGGTGGGCGTTGTGCCCCACCTAAAAATTCATAAATAATTTAACTATAATATTACTTTAGGAGGATGGAATTCCAAGTCCTATGGATGAGTCTCCCATCTAATTCTTGCAGCTTATAGGCTCTATGTGGCAGTTTCTGGAATATGTCATACGACCCTTCCTAGTTGGGTTGCAATTTTCTCTGTTGTGCAGGCAAAATCACTCGCCTCAACATCAGGTTACTCTCATATATTTCTCTTTATAACACCCCAAAATTTTTATTAGGATTTGTTATGATTTATTAGAATTTTGATTTATTTTTTGGGTGCCTTGTGATTTAATTTGTGTTATTTTTGATGGTTTAATAAATAGAATAAATAAAATAAAGGAAATTAATGAGAATAATTAAAATAAAAAAAAAACCTAATTTTATGAAATGGGCGAGGGAAGTTTAGAACGTGTTAGTAGAGCAAAAATTAAGGAGAAAATTTGAGGCAAACCCTATAAGAGAAATTATTAAGGTTAGGAACTTCCATCACCAAAAAGCTCAAGGTTTCGGCTTAATCAGGTAAGGGGGGATTAATTCATGATGTGTGTTAAGCTTAAGGATAATGGGGATCCCTTAGCCCATTTTTTGTATGAGTTGTTGATTGAATTATGCGAGGTTTGTGCAAAACCTCAATGGTTTTGTAATTGTGGATTTTGATTCTATATTATTGATGCTTAATTCATTATTACTGTTGTGAAATTCCTGTGAATCTGTACTAAGGATTAAATTGTTGATATTCATATGTTATGAGATAATTTGATAAATGAAGCACGAATAATTGATGTGAATTGTTGTTGATGATTAATGGTACTGATAATTGTAGCCTTATAAGATGAATATTGAATGTAGATGATTGTGTATAATTATTCATGTTCAAAACTGGTTTGGGATAGGTCTAGGTTGATGAAAATGGATTTAGGAGTGGCATTTCTATGAAAACTTAGCAGAAAACACTCCTGACTTGATTAATTTAAATCAAGGTTTCAACATGATTCGAATAAGGGGTCAAATTTTATCAGAAAACACTTATGACTGGTTTGATTCGAATCAAGAAAACAACATGATTTAAATCAGAATAGACAAATTTTGTTTAGGTACAGTTTTCATCATAACTAGAGTTTCGTGACTCCAATTGAGGTGAGGTTTGAAGTGTTGGAAAACTAATGCACCAGACTACCCTATGATAATGTCCTAAGATGTTTAAATATGTACATGAGATCATGAGTATAATTATTTACTAATAATTTCTATAATGTAGATTATGTAGGGAAAGATTAGTTATGTAAGTGATGTAATATTAGGAACGTAAACCTAGTGTTTCGATGAATACATGTGTAACCTCAATTGTGAGTGATGTAAGATATGAGTTATGTCTTGATAATATGTATATGAGTTAATTGATTAAATAAAAGATGCACGTCTAATGCTTATATGTTTAGGATCACAAAAACTAGTGTTTAGCCCTAACAGGCAGTGATTGGCGTGAATTATGTTTAGGTTCGAAGAACTAGTGTATGATATGTATTATATTTGAAAGGACTAGTGTTAGCCTTAACCAGCTGTATTGATGATCTCTCATTAAAATAAATCTAATATTCAGCAATTTGATCCAGTGTTTAGGACCTCGGTCCAGTGTTTAGAACTTTGGTCTAGTGATAGGATTGGTACTTGATAATTGGTGTAAAAGGTTTAAATGGAGTTTGCTTGTATTTTTTTGTAGCATGATACATTCATGTATATCGAAGATTATCTTAGGACTTCGGTCTAGTGTTGTAGGACTTCGGTCAAGTGTTGAGGATCACTCAGTAAAATAACTTTGATATCCAAGAATTCGATCCAGTGTTGTAGGACTTTTGTCCAAAATTATAGTGGGTACCACGTGCATGGGAGTAGAGGAAATACGTATTGCATAATGGCTTTGTATATTGCTCATTTGTATTGGATGAATATGCTTGATATGAATTATCCCTGCTGTTTATAAACCATTTAAATTGTGGAATGTATTCTCATCCCTTGCTTGTCTCTATGTTTCCACCTTTGTACTTTATACAGGTAATTTCCATGCTGAGACTGAGGAGTGATAACTATGTGTTTTGCAGACAATGGCGTATATGGCCTCTTTAGTAGTTTTATTTATGCGTTATGTTCGTCGTACCTTCTGTTGACTTTGTAGTATTTATTCTAGTTTCACTATGATATTGTAACATCGAGATGTAATACTTTTTATACCTCTTTTAAGTTGTTTTGAACTAATTGATTATGTTATGTTTTTGAATCAAAATTCCACTATTTGGGTGATTAAAGTTGAAGTTATCAATGTGCACCCTTGTTTTTATCTTCATATTTTCTGTAATGTTTTATAAATTATATTTGGGGTTTAGGGTGTTACACTCACTACAAGAAAAAACTTCTCCAGCGTCATGATGTTGTGAAGTGGAATTAACCCGACAAATAATGTTGTTGCGACGTGAACACGTCACAAACATTTTTTAATGATTATATAACATTTCAGATGGTCATACGTTTAAATTTTTTTTAAAAAAAGTTGTCTCGTGTTAAACACGTCGCAACATATATTTCCAAATAAATTAAACATTTTGTCAGAGATTACACATGGGGGGAGATTAGAATTTTAAAAAAAAATATGTTGTGAAGTGAAAATCAAGTTGTAACCAACTTTTCAGAAAATTCAAATATAACGTGAGAATCTTCTCTTGATAAATTGATGGCTTGGTCAGAACAATATGACTGTTGTGTCAGTCAAAGTTACCGACGTCGAATTCACGTCACAAGGTAACAGATACTTTTTGTTTGCCACGTGAAATACACGTCGCTGAGTTGCGACATGATTTCCACGACGCAAGCATCAATATATATCTTGCAATTTCGTTCTCTCGCATACAACACCTACTCTTCAAACATTTCGTTTCTCCCATTTTCTCCCTCACTCTCATTCTCAGATTTCTTCCGCCCTCTTCAACTTATTCTCAAATTTTCTCATCTTCATCCTTAATCTTCCAACCTCAAATTTTCATCTTTTATCTCTTCCAATTTAACAAGGTAAATAATTTTTCATATTATGTGTTTTTAATTTAATTTTATGTTAATTGAATTTTGTTTCGTTATTAATATTTTTTTTCATCATTGAGGTATTTTGATAACTCTCTCTCTCTCTCTCTCTCTCTCTCTCTCTCTCCAAATATATATATATATATATATATACAGGGCCGACCTTGTGCAAGTGCAGCAAGCGCTACCGCACAGGGCCCCAAATTTTAGAGGACCCCAAAATTTAAAAGCTTCAATTTTTTTTTTCATAAATATTAATAAAAATAAATAAAATATTATAATAAAAACTCAATAAATAAATAAAAATGATATGATAAAATTCCAATATATATATATATATATATATATATATATATATATATATATATATATATATATATATATATATATATATATAAATAAGATTGATCAAAACTCAAAATAATTATAACTAAATTTATTTTTAATTAATACATAATTGTATTTTTGGGTCTTTTTTAATTATTATAATACTTTTTTAAAAAAAAATTTAGGCCCATTTTTGAAATTAGAACGGGGCCTCCGAGATGATTGGGCCGGCCCTATATATATATATATATATATATATATATATATATATTCTAAGTGAGAACACTTAGTTATTATCAGAAATGAGAACAATTTACTTAAGTCATTAACTTTTGATTTATTGAAATCAATAAAATCATTAATTTCTCTTTCCATAGTACTCTCTCATTTGACTTATGTAGTATATGCCAAAATTTAATTCACATTCTTTTTAAAGAATAAATATATTTGTTGCATTTTAAAAATTATGATAACCAATTATATTATTTTTTCTAGAATTTTTAACATAAAATATTTATATTGATATTGTTTTTTTATTTTTTTAATTAATATACAAATATTTATTATTATTGTATAAAAAGAAATAATACATTTATCAAAATTATCATAATAATTATATAATAATATGAAATATATTTTCTACTAAAATATTTATTATCGATGTATTCATAAAGAAAATTTAATGATTTAATATAACTATATATTAATCAAAATTATTAATATAACTATAAAGTATTTTGTTACTTATATTAAGGATTTTGATGATTATATGATTATATTTTATTTATTTAATATTGTTTAAGCATATTAATGATTTTATTGTTATATTAAAATCAAAATCCTTAATATGTAACAAAATACTTTATTGTTATATTTATAATTTTGATTAATATGTAGTTATATTAATTCATTAAATTTTCTTTATGAATACAAGGATTATGTATATGTCAGTAGCAAATATATTTCATATTATTATATAGTTATAATGATGGTTTTGATAAATGTGTTATTTCTTTTTCTACAATAATAATATAAATTTAAATATTAATTTAAAAAAACCAATATCAATACAAATATTTTATGTTAAAATATCTATAAAAATAATATAATTGGTTATCATAATTCTTAAAATGCAACAAATATATTTTATTTTTTAAAAATAATGTGAATTTTGACATATACTACCTAAGTTAAATGGGAGAGTACTACGGATAGAGAAATTAATGTAGTTTATTGATTTTAATAAATCAAAAATTAATGTCTATGGTAATGCACTGTTCATGAGAGAGTACTAAGGCTTAATTGCACTGTTGTTCATGTACGGTCATGCACTGTTCATGTACGTTTTTGGATCAAAATTAGGATGGAGGACTAAAACTGCACAAAACATTAAACCATAGGGACTAATTCGTTCAATTTTAAAACATAGGGATCAATTTCGTGAGTTGGCCAAAACATAGGGACCAAAAATGTAATTAAGCCTTTTTATTATTATTCAACCACAAGATCTTATCTAACTTTTTTTTTCCAAAAATTAATAGAAAATTATTTTCAAATTCTAACAAATCTAGAACACTCAAAATAACATGAAAAAATGGGAGATAAGTTTTTTTTTACACTTTCAATCAATGACGACCATACATTCCGTCAAATTATACTGAAAATTTTAAACAAATTATATGACATGACATAATCATATATTTTAATTGGTTGACAGCGCATAATAATTAAACTAAATTTCACTTGATCATGCTTTGATTGTGTAACATTATAATAAATATTCAAAAATTATTATATAATGTTAATCATGACATTATTTAGAGGTGGTTCTTTGAAATTTGGTGGGTATGACTTTCTTAGAGGAAAAATAAAAATTAGTAAAAATAAAAATACACAAGTGAAGTTATATGATTAATATTATGCTTTTCAGACCTAATACATGGTTATCTAATTTTATACCTTTGATTCTTCAATTGCTCTGCCTTGTCAATCCTTAATTTCCGCTCTTGAATAAAATTATATGATTATTGGATCTCTCAACATCAGAGGAGGTGGGAACATTTCCAAGAGGAGAAGAATTCAAAAGATTATTTCATCTGGAAAGGGGGATATCTTTTTCATACAAGAGTCCAAGTTAAAAATGGTAGATAGTAAAATCATGCATAGTTTTTGGAACGAGAGTGAAATAGGTTGGTATTTTAGTGGATCTGAGGGAGCCTCTAAGGGTTTGGTAATTGCTTGGAAGGAAACCTGTGTTGTGCACATTCTTTCGTTTGCAGGCAATGGTTATCTAGGAACAAAGGTGTATGGAATTCTGAAATTTTCTATTTGATTAATGTGTACCTCCCCTGTGATTTTGTGGCTAAGAAGAGTTTATGGAAGAAACTTATTGACCTAAAAAAGAATCTCTTGGACAGAAAGTGGATATTGGGAGGTGACTTTAATGCTATATCCAAGTTGTTTGAAAGGAAGAGTAGGGGTTCTTTGGTCAGAAGTTCGGAGATTAGGGAATTCGAAGCTTTCATAGAGGAAATAGGTTTGGTTGACATCCTTGTGTCTGGTATAAGGTTTACGTGGTATAGTGGAGATGGTCGTAGTATGAGCAGAATCGATAGGTTCCTAGTGGATAATTCTATTGTGGATAAATGGGGATTATTTGGTCAAACGATTGGGAAAAAGGATGTGTCGGATCATTGTGTGATTTGGCTCCAAATCAAGTGCACAAATTGGGGAGCCAAACCTTTTAAATTGTTTGACGGTTGGTTCGACTATCCTGATTTCTTTGAGTTTGTGAAGAAGAAGTGGAAGGAAATCAAAATTGAAGGAAGAAGTGACTATGTCATTAAGGAAAAATTCAAGGCTTTAAAGGAAATTATTAGAGATTGGAGCATTAAGGTGTATGGTTGGTACGATCTGATGGCAGAAGAAGGTTTTAATGAAGTCAATGTTATTGATGAGAGTTTGGAAAATTGTGACAGTTCTGTAGTGAGTCAACTGGTTGCTGATAGAGCAAAGGTTTTAAAAAAGTCTTGGCTGCACCTTCGGATTAAAAACAATCTACTTATTCAAAAGGCAAGAAACAGATGGTTAATTCAAGGCGATGTAAATTCTAGATTATTTCATAACCACATCAAAGGCAGGCAGAAGACGGATTTTATTGGGGCTGTGGAAACTGACCATGGGAGAGTGGAGACTGGGAGTGGGATCAAAGATTATGTTTGGAGCTTCTTTAAGTCTAAATATTTTGAAGATTGGAAGGAGAGACCTGGTTTACCTGATAGCTTTTTCAAATGTTTGTCCAAGGAGGATGATGATTCCCTATAAGGTCCCTTTGAAGAGGAAGAGGTCAAACAGGCTGTGTGGAGTTGCGACAAATCGAACATTCTGGGTCCGGACGGTTTCAATTTCTTCTTTTTTAAGAAATGTTGGGAATTCTTAAAAGAGGATATAATGAAATTTTTGAAAGATTTTCACAAGAGGCCTGTGTTGTCTAAATCAATTTCTTCTGCTTTCATTACATTGATTCCCAAGGTGGAAATTCCTTTGTAGCTTAGAGATTATCGGCCAATTTGCTTGTTGGGAGGGCTGTATAAAATTTTATCCAAGTTATTGGCCAACAGGCTTAAGAAAGTGATTGGCAAGTTGGTTGACCAAAGTTAGTCTGCTTTTATTCCGGGTCGTCAGATGTTGGAGGGAGTCGTTATAGCTAATGAGATAATAGATGTAGCTACTAGAGAAGCTAGAGAGTGTTTGATGTTTAAAGTGGATTTCTAGAAGGCATACGATTGTGTGAACTGGAACTTCTTAAGGAATTTGTTTTTGGTCATGGGATTCGGTGTTAAGTGGCGAGGGTGGATGGAAGCCCTCCTTTTTAAGTGTTTTCTCTCTGTTCTTGTGAATGGGAGTCCTTCTAAGGATTTTGAGGTTGAAAAGGGCATTCGCCAAGGAGATCCATTATCTCCTTTTGTTTTCGTGTTAGTAACCGAAGGACTGACTCAACTAATGAAAAGAGCTTCTGCAATTAATGTGTTTTCTGGTTTTAGAGTTGGTTCTAACGTGAAGGTGGATATAATTCAGTTCGCTGAGGACGCGCTAATCTTTGGAGATAGTAGTTGGCAGAATTTATGGACCATTAAAATGGTGTTACGTAGCTTTGAAATTGTGTCTGGATTAAAGGTTAATTTCAACAAAAGTATGGTGATGGGAGTTAATTTGAGCCAACATTTTCTTGTTGCTGCATCTAATTTTCTGGCTTGTAGAATTGATTCCTCCAATTTTCGTTTCTTGGGAATCCCCATTGGATCTAATCCTAGAAGGGTATCTTCTTGGGATTTTTTATAGATATTTTTAAGAAGAGATTGGCTTCTTGGAGGGGTAAAGATTTATCAATGGCAGGAAGGCTTACTTTACTTAATTCTTCTTTAACAAGTTTGCCTATTTTCTGGTTGTCTTTTTATCGTGTTCCTGCCACGATCATTAAGAGAATTGATAAGATAAGGAGAAACTTTTTGTGGGGAGGGGTGGAATGTCAAAACAAGATTCATTGGTTGGATTGGAAGTTGTGTTGCAGTCCTAAATGTGAAGGGGGATTGGGGATTCTTGATTTGGGATCCTTTAACATTGCACTGTTGTTGAAATGGAAGTGGAAAATCATTGATTCCAAGAAGGCTCTGTGGAAGGATGTGCTTATGGAGAGATACGGTTTTTTAGAGGGGGTGATTATGGTTGATTCTCAACCTATGCAGCGAGTTTCTGCATCATCTTGGAGGAAGGACATTGTCAAGACTAGGACTGGTTTTACTAATAATTCTTTCTATTTTGCAGGTAATGTCAATTATAGATTGGGATGTGGTAAACGCATCCCTTTTTGGCTGGTGGATTGGACTGGCCATGGTTCTTTGGAGGCTAAGTTCAATATTCTTTTTATGAAGAGCAGGCTGAAGAGAGCCACGGTTAGTTCGATGGGCTGTTTTGTTGAAAACGTTTGGGAGTGGAATAATTTTGGCATCATGGACACGCTCATAGCAGACGAGTTTGCTGTTTTGAATTCTTTGAAGTCTTTGCTTCAGCATTTGAAACCTGCTACGGATAGATTGGATGATGCCAAGTGGAGATTAGACGTTAGTGGCGCTTATGTCGTTAAGCAGGTGTATAAAGCAATTACCGCAGGTCTGTACCCGAACTCTGTTTATCCAAATCAACTTCTCTTCATGAAGCAGGTGTGAAATATGAAGTTACAGCCAAAACTCAAAGTCTTTGCGTGGAGACTTTTATGGAATCATCTTCCTTCTAAGGATAATCTCCTTAAAAGAGGTATGATTATATATGACCATTTGTATTGTTTCTGCAATGTGGAGTTGGAGGATCTGACTCATCTTTTATTCTCTTGTCCTTTTGCGGTCTCTATTTGGAACAAGTTGGGAGATTGGTTTGGTTGTGATAAACCGCTTTTGGGCTGTATTTGGGATTTTTTCTTGTCTTGGTGTCAGTTTGGTTGGAATAGCATTGTGGCAAATAAGATGGGTGTTGGGTGGATAGTTATATCTTGGAATTTGTGGAAGGCTAGGAACAATAGAATTTTTAGGAATGAACCCATTCATTTTAATAATATGTGTTGGGAAATTAAGTTTCATGTTTGGAAGTGTTTTGAGTTGGGTAATATTCCCTCTCCTAACTCTAGTTTTTTATCTTTTTCCTTGAACCCTTTGGGTGGTTAGGGTGGAGTTGGAGGAATATTATGTAATTTTGTAATGCTTGTACTTGGGTGAATACCCCTTGTATTCTTTTAATCAATATCTCTTGCCTTTCAAAAAAAATAAAAATAAATAACCGGGTGTGAAAAGTAATCTCTCGTTGGTTTTCCTATTAGAGTTCTTAACTTATCTTTATTTCATTCCTATTAAAGGATATGATCATTGTCTATCTATCTATATTTACTAGAACATATATTTAAGGCTTAAATATTTTATTATTAATTTGAATTATTAACTATACTTTGTCGTATTTTATTGGAACATGAATTTTAATTAGGGCTTAAATAATTAATCACTTTCTTTAACTATACTTAGTCTTCACTTTTCTTAAAATAAAAAGTTGTTTTGTTGAAAAGACTAAAATGACCTTCATAAATAATGAGAAGTAACACAAATGCCCTCACTTTATCATTTGCTTCAAAATAGGCCCTTGATTAATAATGATGGCTTAAAGAATTAATTTTCTTTCCTTATATCTAAATATTAATTATTTGCATGACTTGAAGTTTCATAAAATATTTGTGAAACCACCAAAATATTTTTTGAGATAAAACATCTAATTTTTAATTATGAATACAATTTAAGATGTTTCCAGGTAAACAAAGGTAACAATCAAGGCATACTTGAGAAAAGAAACATGCTCATAACAATAACATGTAGGTAAAGGATGCAAACACATAAAAGATGACATGTGAGCATATAGATGACAAGATATGGTTTAAACATCATTTAGCCATGAAAACAAGTTAAGACATTACTTGAACATCTAATCAAGGAAACAAGTTAAACATGATTAGGACAAGTAGGTAACAATCAAGCATACATGTTATGGGTTCAATCATGGTTTCAAACAAGAGGAAAACATCACAAAAGTTTTGACATACAAGCATGTATACAAAGAAATATTAAGACAAAAATCAAGTGTTTATGAACACATAAACATGGTATAATCCACACAAGGGAACATATACACAACAAGTCTAAATAAACATGGAAGAAAGTCATATATCAAGGACAAAATGACCAAGCAAGAACTCATGGTATAGTTAAAGTTTCAACATACATTTAACATGTAAGCATATACCAAAAATGTGTCAAATACAAGTCAAAACAATGATGCACAAGTTAACAGCATCATACAAGGTCTACACAAAGTATATGAGGTTTATACAAGTCATTATGGACAAAGAAAATCAAAGGATCAACAAAAGCAAATAAGAGAAAACCCTAAAAAAAACCTTTAAAAAGTCACTCACTTTGAGCAAGTATAAGTGCAAGAAAAATAAACATTTTTGAGGATTTCTTTTTACAAACAGAAAATAAACATTTTCATGAACAAGTGGCAAAAGTAATGGGTCAAAAAGCCTTTGGGATCATCAAGTTATGGTGTTTTCAAATTGTGAAGAAAACAAAGAAAATAGATTGTAAAAAAATAGGAAATGGTCTTCGTGGGACTTGAACCAAGGACTAGTTGGATAACACCTCAAAATTAAGCCAACTGAGTTAAGGCGCGCGTGTGAACATTTGGTGGAAGCAAAATAATATATTTAAAAATAGCTTCAGGAATGAACACAAAGTAAAAAAAAATCACAAAATGGCAAAATGGTGGTTCAACATGGTTCGAACCCAGGTCATAAGGCAAGGAAACAAGGAAAGGAAAAGGTGTACTACCATTGGGGTGGTCAATACATCTGTGTATTGAACCACCCAGATAAATATATATTTTTAGTTTTTAACTTAAATGGCCACCTCAGTGCCACATCAACTTCATCTTCTTCCCTTTTTTTCTTTTTTTTTTCTCTCTCCCCGTGCCCTAACTTCTTTTCCTTTTCAGAATTTCAACTCACCATAACTCCTTCACCTCTCAACCATTTTTAATTTTTTAAAAACCAAAGTTGGAGTATTTTTCACAAGGAATCCAAAGGTACCATTATCCCACCCTAAAACTGACTGTGTAACACACACAAAGCTAAACAACAGTGCAATACTACTAAGTTATCACATGTCAAAACATTACATATTCAACTTATACAATGCAAACATTGGTTCAAACATATAACACATGATATTATCTACATCTTTGCTTCACAAATGAACAATCAATGATGCATGTACCATGAGATTGATGAAGCAAGAAACCTTACCTCTTAGAGACAGTCCAAGGCTTCTTCAAATGCTGTTACAGAAGTGAAAAGAGAGTCTCCTTAGCCTTGTTGGTCCTTTGAGAGAAGACTTGAGTGTTTAGTTTGATTAGAAGTGGCTTCAAAGTTCAAACCCGATTCCTCTTGCAAGATGAAGGTGAGAAATGGTGAATGGTGTATGGGGTGATACAAAACTTGTTCAAGGGTTGGAACAAGTTCTATTAAGTGTCTAGAGATGGTTTATGAAGTTACTTTGAGAAATGCACGAGGGAAAAGTGTTTGGCTTGAGAATTTGCAAAATTGAGGTTCTTTGCAAATTATGTTGGATGGAGGAGTTTTTAGAGGTTTCAAGTGTGAATGTTGTGTGTTTTTAGGCTTAAGAGAGTCCTCTATTTATAGGAAACTCATGGGATTTGAAACTAGTCAGATTTCAAAGTTCTCAATCTTTGGCTTGGTTGAGTTGCAACTTGATGGTTCCATGAGGTTTGTGTCATTCCCAAGCAAAGTACCATGCCTCTAGGGTTGTTGAGAGGTTCAGAGATCTTGCTTCTCAGTACAAAACTTTTTGAGTTTAGAAGGAACAATTACAATGCTCATGAAGTTGACTTTGGTGATTAAAGTGCCTTTATCAAATTGGAAGTGTGACCTTTCTTCCAAAAATGGCAAAATCACTTGAACAAAAGCTTAAACAAGTGGATAATGCTTCATCATTTCATGTAATATTCTGATTATGGAAGGATTTGGAGATAATGTATCCTGAAAAGTGGGATTATGAAGCAAGGCTTGGAGATTTGATCAAGAACAAGTTGTGGAAATGGCATGAAATTCAACTTCGAGACACCAACTTCATCCCTTTGAATCTTTCAGCTCAAGAATGGTATCAATGAGTTCTTGTACTTTTTGAAAATCCCCAAAAATGATTTAAAACTTTCATGTATGAATAATTTCTTGATTCTCAATGGATCTTGGTGAAAACTGGCTCTCAAGTTTGGTACTTTTGGAAGTTAAAAACTGACTTGAAAATTTTCTAAGTGTGGAACCTTTTTTCACTAACTTGATGGCTTCATAACTCAAAATCCTTTCACTTTTTGGAGATTGACCCTCATTGACAAAGTTTTAGTATGTTGTAAGGGATTGAATTTGATCTTTGGAACACAAAATATGGTGGTCTAGATTGAAGGTTATGACCTTCCCAAGTTGGCACCAAATTAGGGTTTTTTACAACACATTGAAAAAATTTCAATTTCTTCCACTTTACCCCTTTTGTAAGAAACCTCTAAATTCTTGATTTTTCATGATCAAACTCATAGATAAAACATTTTCCATGGAATTTAGCTTGAGGACTTCAATTTTGACCAAAAATCTCAAAAGTCAAAAAGTTGACTTTGTAGTTAAAGGCTTGTGTATTAGTTGAAATTGACAGTGTGATCTTCAATGATCTTGAACTCTTGGATCTTTTAAACATTATGGATGGACTCCAAGCATGTATTTGAGTATCTTGAATCATGTTCCAAGGCTTGAGATTATGTCTTGATCAACAGTCAAAGGCAGAGTTGACTTTGTCTGATGAAACCCTAATTTGTGGTCAGATGAAGCAGAGCCTTGATGAACTTGTAATGAGACCAATTTGCACTTGATTTTTGATGGAAAGAGGCCTCTTTAGTATATGCACACTTGGTAGGTTGATGATCAATCCAAGACATTAACTGATCAAATAAAGATCCTCTTGATTCAAAACCCTAAGTCAAGGATGAAACAAAACAAAGAACATCTCGTACAAGGTTAGGGTTAGCGATGCAATGCCTGATGCTCCTAGAATGATAATGAAATCTAGGGTCAAAATTTGGGTTATGACAATAAGCCTCTGATACCATCCGAGTTTGTCAGGATTTTCAACAAAGAGTCTGGTTCTTGGTAAGTGTGACTTGAACCATATGTACAACAATGGTGCACAACACATGATTGTTCCACTACCCTTAATAGTCTTGTGATGAATTGAATGGTAAGTGTCCCCAAGAAAAGTAGGTACTGGGTTACCACTTAAAAATATCAGGATGGAATTAAGATCAACATAGTGGTTGATGTTTGGAAATAGTACAATACCATAAATGAGTAGTGCAAAGATGGATTCAAAGGCACTCATACTATTGGCTTTAGCCAACTCTGTTGCTTTCTCTATCATGAATTTGGAAGTTAACCCTTTGATTCCTCCTTTGGAAGTGAAGTTGTCTTTCACATCTGAAGTTTCCAAATGAAGGGCTTTTGCAATAACTAAGTACTTAGAAATTTCCTCTGATCCATTGCAAGGAATCTTGTTTAATATTGGTAAACCAATCCAATATGAATACTCCTTCAAAGTGGGTGTAAGTTGATAATCTGGAAATATGAAACAGTGGTAGAGGGGATCATAGAACTGTACAAGGATGTCAAGAATTCCTTCTTCAATATTGGTCTTTAGAATACCTAAGAGCCCTCCATAACTTCTTCTGAAACCCTCTGTACAAGAGATCATACGACCTAACTTTCTCAATTCTGTCGTATCAGGATCCTTGAAGTTGTACTTCTTGGTATTTCTTTTCCCAAAATCTATGTTAAAACCCAATGATATATGCCATAAAGGTTTTAAGTTCCTTGAAAAAAAATTGGTTAAAAAAATGATGTTTTGAATGAATGTATGAATGTATGGATGCACACATATACAAAGTAACAAACATGGCTCAAAGGTCCGACGTCACGAGTCATGGATCTAACCAAACCAAGAGAATATGTATTATGGGTTTATTGTACATGTAGAACATGTTCTAACATGGTTCCCAGAGTCATAGGTCCATCTTTCGGATATTTTCGACACACTGACTACTCGGGAATCAATAATATTCTCTAAAGAAACTCGTCTGAGTGTAGTATTGCGTATTAACTATCACCAGTCTACACCTGGATAATCACCGCACTACATCCTAAAAAGGCTAAGTGGGGTAAAGGGACACTAAAGATCCTCAGTTTCTCAGGCTACCAGGTCGGAAAAAGTAATGACATTACGATTACTCGCAATGGCATCAGTAATTCCAAAGGGGCCTCCACTGAGTGTGATTATATCATATGTCACTCATGCGTAGGATTACTCCAGACATGTAACTTTTGATTATATCGACAATCTATCTTATTTATGTACACTCAAATCTGGGTTAGGATTTGTCTCACTCATAGAGATTAACCAGAAAACCCAAACAAACATGATGAATAAAATAATAAGCAAATGATATCAACCGTAAAAATCACAAACATATACAAGATAGGCTTAACCCTTTTAGGGGGGATGAAATCCTTATTTCCCCAGTGAAGTCGCCATTTTTCTGTACGCGAGCAATTTTTTGAGGTGGCCTTTACATGTGAACTTTTAATTTATCCCAAAGGTATGGAAGGGGAAAATCTAAATAAACCTGTCAGTGTGCAATGTAAAACAATGCAATAAGAGACTGGGAATTGATCGTGAAGGCTGGATCAGATCCTGTAGAAGTGGGCCACCAAGTACGTCTGAGATGCTGGGCGTATGGAGAGGAGGAGTGGGTGTACCTGCAAGGTACTCCGACGCTCAAATAAGAAAGGGTCAGAGAAAAGGGGCAAGTACAATGTATTAGTCCGTAGGGTGAATATTGGATACCTGACCCTCTCAAATGAGAGGGTTTATATAACCGTTTTCCCGAAGAATAGGTAACTGCCCAAAACTAGCCATTGTGTCGGGCAGGGTGCCCAAAACTAGTTGTTACGTTGGGCATTAGCATAGTTTCGGGCACATGCCCTTAGCTGTTCAGGGAGTTAAGAAGTCGTGTGTAACGGGCAGCGATTCCGGGGGAGGGCGGTGCAACTCTTGCCCGGTTGGAGGGACAGAAAGGTAACTTTTGCCCTTTCGTGGATTAGACTTAGGCAATTGGGCCGTTCTGGGAGCAGAAGTGGATTGGGCCGTGTCTAGCCATCGGTCCAGTCCAGAACAGGAGCCCCCCAAGTCGTTGCTCCCGAGCATGGGAGTGATGACTTAAGGACAACTCGCTGCTCCGGGGAGATAGCGTGAAGTCGTCGCTTGGAGACGAGGAGGATTGTCTTGTGGTATCCGCGACCCCGGGTGTCCGTGGCATTCATGACCGTGACCGTGTTGCCCGTCGTCTGGGGATGCTAACGGTTAGTCAGAAATAGAAACGTTAGGGCACCACGTGTGCCTAGAGCTACGTGTAGCAGTTGCTAGGCAATGATGGCTAGTTAATAGCCATCATGACCTACGAGCGCGCGCCACTTCACGTACCCCTCTGTATAAAAGGGGGAAATTCGTTCCATTTTAAACTTTTCGCTCTGATTTCTCTTCGTCTTCTTCAGAATTCCTGCTCGTCGCCATCGTCTGCTATTCCGGCCACCGCATCA
This sequence comes from Lathyrus tuberosus, assembly GCA_022829125.1. NCBI lineage: Eukaryota > Viridiplantae > Streptophyta > Magnoliopsida > Fabales > Fabaceae > Lathyrus > Lathyrus tuberosus. Next base: position 221,373 of record JALAZF010000727.1, on the reverse strand, counting down.
GCTTCTGGGGAACCATCTTTCATCTTCTAAATCAAGTAAGTTTGCTCATCCCATGCTCTTTTACCCATTTAACGGTTGCTTGTAGTCTTTGCATGCGGTTAGGTTTAGGTTTAGGAGATGAAATAAGCTGATTTCTGGTGATTGTTGGTGGTGAACGGTGGTCGTGCCATTTTCTACTTCTGATACGTCGCTGAATGTTTTAATATGTTTTAGTGAGGAGGGAGGTTCACGGCGTCGCTGCGACAGTGATGCATGTGTAACCGCCATGATTGTTCATTTTCTGAGTTGGTGATGAATTATCCGGTCGAATACTCCCAGATTCTGGTGAAGCTTTGCGGTTTTCGGCAAAGTTTCAAACGGAAATTGGGTATGAGTGCGCGGAAGCTCTTCGCGGGCGTTTCTTAGCGGGGAGGTTTCTGGGTTTCTCTTTTGATGTTAGGGCTTAGGTCGGGGACGTGTCCTCATCCCTTTGCACACCCTTTCACTTGGCTAGCGGTGGAAGGGTGGATTTGATCTATTGTCGAATTCACTTTTTTCTCTGCTTTTCAGGTGATCGACATGGCGACGGGGCCAGATGGAGAAATTATCCTGGACATGCCCGTGGAAGAGGTGAGTTCCTCGGACAGCATTAGTTCGACGACTTCAAGTATCCCCAGCGAGGTCGGGGAAGAAGAGGAAATGGAGGATATGGAAGAGGATGTCGTCGGTGATTCCGTGGAGGAGTGGGGGGTGGTCGAACCAGCCAAGCACGGGTCTACCTTCGCCACGTACCTAGGGGACATTTTTACGGAGGTCGGACCAGAGGGGGAGTGAAAGGTGCACTTTCCCTTCGAAGATGATCGGGTCTGCACGGATTTCGTGGATCACTTTACTATGTACGAATATGCCTTCAAAGAACTGGGGTTGAGATTGTCGTTCACTGATTTTCAGTAATCACTGTTTGTGCACTTGAAGTTGGCCCCCACGCAGCTGCACCCGAACTCATTGGCCTTCATACGGGCGTTTGAGCTGACCTGTGATTTCTTGAGGATTGGGGCTACTCTTCCCTTGTTCTTCACAGTCTTCCACCTTCAATGGCAGCTGTCGGGGAGGAAGTATGGATGGGTCTCGTTGAAGCAGCAACGTAAGCTGTTCAAGTCTTTCTCTGAATCGATACGGACGTTTAAGAAGAGGTACTACATCATTGAGCCCGTATCAGAAGCTGCCCAGGACAACACTTATCTCTGGGAGATCGAAGTTGACGAGGAGGGAAATAAGCTGCGCGACGAGTCCGGGAAGTTCATCGGGGAGAGAGTGTACAAGTTCCCCATCCACTAGAGACTTGGCCATTTCACCAAGAAGCCCGGCGATTACGTTCTTCAGCCGCACGAGTTAGACGGGCAGGATGCCGTTGCGTATGAGACGCTGGTGAAGTATGTTAACTCCTTCCTGCTCGCTCAATGCTGGACGAAGAAGGGTGAACCGATCTTCGAGGAGGATGGTAGTCAGAGGGTTGAATACCATTTTATTAATACCAAGGCACTCCTGGAGTGCAAGACTCCTGCGGAAGCCCAGAAGCTGCTCGGTAGACTTAGTTATTTTAATTTTCCCAAACTATTTTCCTTTCTCATATCTAACATGCTCGTATTCTGTTTGTGCAGGTGAGATGCCTCAGGCTCATGAGAGGGTGGTGAAAAATGCTCTTGCGAGGAACAAGGTCGGGATGGCTCCTTCTGCGGGGACCTATTCTCCCACTCCCGCTCCTCGGGGATCTCCCCTGCCTTTGGCCTCGCGAACCAAGCGGCCGAGGGCCAACGACGTCGTGGATCTCATCCGAGCGCCAGAGAAAGGGAGGTTCGAGCTTCCTCCTTGCATACTTGATAGAAGATACTTTAAGGGGAACTCCCTGATCGTACCGCGGGCATAATCTCTTCAGGTGGAAAGCATGGACCGTCTGAGCAAGAGGGCATTGGTGGCCCAAGGTGCTTCTACACTGGTCAGAGTTCTGGAAATGGCGGCCATATACGTGGAAGGGGACTCTACAACTGAGTCTGAGCTCAAGGCTTCTCGGGCTACCGCGACATCTCTCACGGAGGAGGTGAAGAGTGCCGACGATGCCCGGAAGAAGGCCGATGAGGAATTGGCCAGGCTGAAGAAGGAGAACTCTATGCTGGCAGTGGAGAAGAAGGCGGGTGAGGAGCTGGTCCAGCAGCTAAGGGCAGTCAATGCCCCGGGCGAAGATGAACCTGAGGATGCGAAGGAACTGAAGACAAGGTCCGATCTAGTTTCCCGTATGTTGGCGACCGAGGATGATAGTATCGTCATTGTGGACGAATCCTTCAAGAATTTCGTGTCTCAATTGCGGGTGGTGAACCCCGGACTTGACATTTCTACTTAGGGTACTCATTATCTGGCGCATGTTAAGGATGGCTGGATCGCTATGCCTGCCGCCCTTCTTAAAGAGAATGCTGAGGATCATCCCACGGAGAACCAGGAGCCTCAGCCCGAGCCCGCCGTCCAGATGGATGAGTGAGGGGTTTTCTTTATGTTGTTGTAATTTGTCCGGCCTGCGTGCCGTGTATTTGATGTAACCTATTTTGGGGGCATGGCCCCCGGTCTATGTAATTCAGTACAATCATGGCCCCAGTGGCCATTTATCATACTTAAATTATATGTCCGGTCTTGGTGGCCGGTTCTGTTATTTGCATGGTTTTACTTGCTTTTATTTTCTGCTAAGTGTTGTACTCATGCTTGTTGTGAATGTATGTCTGCCCGTGATAGGGAGTATTTGACTTATGTGAAGTCTCAGGGGATTGCTCATTGTAGATATGTTTGGCAGTGAGGGGTACTGGTCGAACGGCTGGGGAATATCCCGGCGGGGGTACGGAGCTCAGGTCGTATTTTAGGCCTGAGTTCACAGCGTGAACGTCCCATCGCGAGCTGGGGTTCTGCCAGTCATGGTACTTTGACGATGGCGATGCTCGATCGAGGACCGCTGTCGAGCAGTTACTCGGCCCATTACTGAGCGGGGTTCTGCTTTATTGGTATGCGACGCTTGTACCTAGGCGTGCATAGTGGTCGGCAGCTGACATTCGTCGTCGTGACGGGTCGAACTGAGAATTAGCTATAGTATTATTTTAGTTTTTTGGCGTTCCATGGTCGAGCAAGTTCTTCCCCGTTGAGATGTTCTAGGTAATAGGCTCCATTCTCCGTTTTTGCTCGGACACGATAGGGTCCTTCCCAGTTGGCGGCTAGTTTTCCCTCGCGAGAGTCTTTGTGGTTTCTCCTTAGAACAAGGCTTCCCACGTCGAACTCTCGTCATATCACCTTGGCGTTGTGCCTGATGGTAATTTTTTGTTTTAGTGAGGCTTTGCGGAGGGCTGCCCCAGTTCGGATTTCCTCGACGAGGTCGAGTTCTTCTCTTAATGATTCGTCGTTCATCTCCTCGTCTAGGGGTGACTCTGTCCGCCTAGAGGGTACGTGAACTTCGACGGGGATTATCACCTCGGTCGCGTATGCTATAGGGAAAGGTGTTTCCGCGGTTGTAGAGTGTGGAGTTGTGCGGTATGCCCATTACACACTGTGCAATTTCTCGACCGAAGCCTTCTTTGTTTCGTCCAGCCTTCGTTTGAGGCCTCGAAGGATGACTCGGTTAGCTGCTTCAGCCTGACCATTTGTTTGAGGGTGCTCGACAGATGCGAAGTGCTGCTTCGTGCCCAGCTGGGCGACGAAGTCCTGGAACTTCCTGTCCGTGAATTGCGTCCCATTGTCCGTCACTATCGCTTGGGGGATGCCAAAATGCGCGAGGATGTTTCGTTTGTAGAAGCGTAGTATATTGTGGGCAGTTATTTTGGCCAGAGCCTCTGCTTCTATCCATTTTGTGAAGTAATCTATGCCCACTATTAGGTATGTGTTCTAATTTGATCCTACTACGAAGGGTCCTAGGATGTCCAGGCCCCACCAGGCAAATGGCCACGGGGAGGACATAGCCTTGAGCTCGTTAGGTGGAGCCAGGTGCATGTCCCCGTGCCGTTGGCATTTATCGCATCTCTTTATGTGTTCTTTAGCGTCGTGCTGCATGGTCGGCCAGTAATATCCCGCTCGGAGGGCTTTTCGGGCAAGGGACCTTCCACCAAGGTGTTGGGCGTTGATTCCTTCGTGGATTTCACGCAAGATGTGAGCGACCATTTCTTCCTCGACGCATTTGAGCAGTGGGATGGAAAATCCTCGCCGGTAGAGTTTATCTTCGACCAGGACATACGAGCAGGCTCTTCTCCTGACCACGCTGGCCTCCTTGGGGTCGGATGGGAGTTCTTCCTTGGCGAGGTAGTTGTAAACGGGGGTCATCCAACAATGGTTGTCGTCGATCACCTGTACGTCGAGGGTCGGGGAGGCCCTACCGATACTGGGTCGGGGAAGTACCTCATGTATGACGGACTTGTTGCCGCCTTTCTTCTTCGTGCTGGCCAGTTTGGACAGAATATCTACTCGCACGTTATGTTCGCGGGGAACATGTTTCACTTCTACCGTTGCGAACTTCGCCATTTCCTTTTTGACCAGGGCTAAGTATTCGGTCAGGTTGTCATTTTTGGCTTGATATTCTCCTCGGACCTGAAGGGCCACGAGTTGTGAGTCTGTGCAAATGACGACTTCTTCTGCGCCTAGGTCCTCGGCTAGGCGCAATCTGTAACACCCCAATTTAAATTATTTGATCGTCGCGTTATTTTCCATTGTTTGGCCTTGTTTAGGGGGTGTCTGAGTGCGAAGGGGTAATGTTAATAGTGATAAGGTGGGGGTGTGTCCATTAATAGTAATATGGAACATATTTTTATTAGTATTATTATTATTATTATTATTATTATCCTTATATTATTATTAATATTATTATTATTTTAAATTAAAATCTAATTTAATTAATTAGATAATGGGTTGATAGAAAATAGGAAGGGCAGTTTAGTCATTAAGCTGGTTTAGTGAGAATTAGTGAGGGGTTAACCATAATCAGAATTTTGGAGAGAGAACGAGAAAGGCTAAGGAGAAGGGAAGAACAAGGGAGAGCTAGGGCACCCATCTTCATCAATTTTTGCGGGAATTTTCTGAGTAATTTCGAGGTAAGGGTGAGAATATATTTCAATATGGGTGGTAATAACATGAGAGGGTAGTGGGGAGTCCTTAACCCCGTAGGAATTCGTATGAATATATTTTGTGATATGAATCTGTTGTTGTATGGTTGAAATCATGATGAACATTGCATGAATCGATTTATTCTGTCATGAATTGTGTGACATTTGGATGTTGTTGCTGCTGTATGAACGTGTATGTTGCAGGACTGGTTTTTGTGCAGGTTGAGAGAACGAAATTAGACCTAAGACCTGTAATTTGGACTAGTAATGATAGGTGAAAGATGTAAGATGAATGATAGGGCCTAAAATTGATGTAGAAACAAGTTTATAACTGAATTGGAGTGGAAAAGTGAGGATCCCGTAGCAGAACCCAGACTGGTGTGGGGAAATTGCATTTGCGTAATAGATCTGGCCATAAGCGTATCAGGTAAGGCAATACGCGTACGGCTATGGTCAATATGTGTATGGGAGGGACAAAAAGAGGATTGGCACGACCCTCTGCCCGTACGCGTAACGGTACGCGTATGGAGCTTGGGCATTACGCGTAAGGGAGAGGCATTACGCGTATGGTTTGGCGAGCGAGCTGGCAATACGCGTATGGCACAGGGCAATACGCGTATGGCCAGCGAGAGTGTAGAATTTTGTCGTTTCGCGATTTCTTTCCCGTTTTCGCGTTCGAAGTGGTTTCTTTTGGTTTGAGAGGTTGGGGATAGATGTCAGACCTTGAGAAATGTAGGATTAGTGATAAGAATAATTGATTTAGTAATTTCGGTGAATTAATTAGTAATTAGCTAATTAATGTCGTGTGAGGTGTTTTCCGTGGTGTTATGTATTGATTGTGATCAGGAGGATCGTGGAAATGTATGATTATGATTATACATGAATTATATGCATATTGATGTCATGCATTCATGGTGTGTCGGTGGTGATGAATCATTGCTCAGGAGGAGTGTATGTGATTCATCTGAACTCCAATGTGGAGTGGGGTGGGATAAATCATTGCCAAGTAGGGGTGTATGTGATACGTAACACGGGAATTTTGGGGATTTTATTAATTGTTATTTTGTATTGAATTTTGTTACGTATCTCTTTTAAATTCAATATTTTGAGGACCACGAGTTTATGTGGAGTTTTGAAGTATTTTGACAAATGTGTCGTGAACTTATGAAATGATTATTCCGCTGTTTTATTTCATTTAATGAAAAGGAGTTTTGATGTTAATTTTATTGGTGTAGCATCCTACTTGTAAAAGTTGAAAACTCTGATTTTATCTGTAATATTCTTATATTTTATAAAATGGGAAAGTGGGGTGTTACACAATCCAGCGAGGAAGGCTTCATACTCAGCCTGATTATTAGAGGTTGGGAAGGACAGGGTGAGGGATACTTCAACGATGATTCCTTCATTGCTTTCCAGTATGATGCCCGCGCCGCTCCCTGCCGAGTTGGAGGCACCGTCCACAAAAATGGTCCATTTGCGCGTTTCGCTCGCGGGAGGGGCTGCGAATGTGATTTCTGCGACGAAGTCGGCCAGAGCCTGGGCTTTGAGGGCTTTCCTGCCTTCATACTGGATGTCAAATTCGGATAGTTCAAGCGACCATTTGAGCATTCGACCGACCATGTCTGGTCGTCCCAGCAGCTGCTTTATGGGTTGATCTGTTCGAACCACGATCGTGTGGGCCAGGAAGTAGTGTCTTAATCATCTGGCTGCGTTTATGAGGGCCAGAGCCACTTTCTCTATCTGTTGGTACCTTAACTCTGGTCCTTGCAGTGCTTTGCTCATGAAATATATAGGCTTCTGTCCGACAGGAGTCTCGCATATGAGAGCAGCGCTCACTGCTTCGATTGCTATGGCGAGGTATAGGTACAAAGTTTCGCCATTGTCCGGGCGAGAGAGGACTGGTGGTTCTGAGAGCGCCCGTTTCAAATGGAGAAGAGCCTTGTCACATTCCTCGGTCCATTCGAATGCTAACTCCTTGTGGAGGAGTTTGAAGAACGGTAGGGCGTGCGGGGCAGGTTTGGCCACAAAACGAGATAGTGACGCGAGCATCCCGTTGAGGGATTGGATGGATTTCTTTGACTTAGGCGTTGGAAACTCGGAGAATGCTCGACACTTATCGGGATTGGCCTTGATTCCCCGCTCTGTTAAATAGAAGCCGAGGAACTTTCCTGTCAAGACACCGAACGTGCACTTCTCCGGGTTGAAACACATTTTGTATTTTCTGGCCTGTTCGAAGACCTTCCTTAAATAGGCAGTGTGATCGGTTTCCTCGTGGGATTTTACGATCATGTCGTCCATATAGACTTCGAGCATCTCGCCTATCTCTCCTCGGGAGACTTTGTTCATAATTATTTGATAGGTCGCTCCGGCGTTCTTCAGGCCGAAGGGCATTACGTTGTAGTAATAATTGCCCAATTTGGTCATGAAGGCCGTGTATTTTTTGTCGGCCATCGCCATTGGAATTTGATTATAGCTTGAGTTGGCGTCCATGAATGATAGAAGTTTAAAATCGGCAGAATTATCAACAAGTTTATCAATATTGGGGAGGGGATAGGCATCCTTCGGGCATGCCTTATTAAGATCGGTGTAGTTAATGCACATTAGCCATTTGCCATTAGATTTTTTCACAAGTACAACGTTGGACAGCCAAGTGGTGTACTTGGCCTCCGAAATAAATTTAGCCTCGAGGAGGTCCTTTACAGCTTTTTCTGCAGCCTCCGTTTTCTCCGGAGACTGCTTTCTCATACGTTGTGCTACGGCCTTGACGGTCGGGTCAATTGTCAGTTGGTGGGAGGCGATGGACGGGTCCAAGCTGGGCATCTCGGCGGCGCTCCAGGCAAAGAGGTCGGCGTTCTTACGGAGGCATGCCTTGAGCTACTTCCTCGCGATGTCGGGCAGGTCTGCTCCAATCCTCACTCCCCGCCGAGGGTCGTCGCCGAACAGAACGAGCTCGAAGTTGCCATCCGGGATTGGGCGCATCGGATGAGAGCTGCTGCTAGACGAGTCGGTTGAAGCTGCTCGGTCCTCCTGTTGGTCCTCTTTGGTGAAGCGGCTATCAAGGTCGATGGAGTCGACCTGAGGCAGAGGCTTGGCTTCCTCGGAGCTGCTGGGCAAGGATGGCTTGCTTGATACCTTTGGCTTGGATGCAATGGCGTTGAGCCCCTTTGTGGCTGCTTAGAAACACCGTCGTGCAACTTCGATGTCGCCGTGGAGGGTGGCGACCATCCCTTTTGAAGTGTAATAGTTCATCTAGAGGTGGACTATTGAAGGCATAGCTACCAACTCGGCCAGAGTTGGTCTTCCGAATATGCACTGGTAAAGCGACAAGCAGTCAATTACTAGAAATTGTACCTTGATGGATCTGGCCGTCTCAGCTGATCCGAAGGTTACGATCAGTTCGACGTATCCCCATGGCTTGGTCACTGATCCGTTGAATCCCTGTAAATCAGACCCCACATAGGAGGTAAGGTGTGATTCGTCCAGCTGAAATGTTGAAAACAGCTGGGAGTACATAATGTCGACCGAGCTGCCCTGGTCGAAGAGGATTCTGCGAACGTCGAAGTTCGCCATTCGGGCTCTGACGAGAAAAGGTATGCTCGAGTTTGGAGACCCCCCGAGGAGCTTTTCCCGATAGAAGGAGATAGGGACAGAGCCCTTCTGGGCCTGATCGAGCGTGGTCACCTTATTAGAGCTTGTGTTTATCAGATGCTCGAATTTTCGTTTCACGGAGCCCACTGTGACTTTGTTGAAGCCCCCGCCAGAGATAACCATGGCAGAGGGAAATGTCTCTCACGGGCTATGGGCCGCGAAATAAGCAGGGGCGCTGAACTCGTCTGGGACGTAGAAGTCCTCTGGTCGCGATATGAACATAACGACCTGGATGTTGGCTTCTTCCGAGGAGGGTACCTCTTCCTCTATTTTCTTGGACTCCTGGGCGTCCAGCCGAGGAGTGTCCTTCTTCTTCACGAACTGTTTCAGGTGGCCGTCCCTGATCAGTATCTCGATAGCATCCTTCAGATGGATGCAGTCTTCAGTAGTGTGGCTGTGACTCTTGTGGAAATGGCAGTACTTCGATTTGTCGGTGTTGGGTTTGGCCGGCAGTTGTTTGGGGAAGCGGACCCCTGCCTGCATGAATTCTAAATTCACACACTCGGACAATATCTTCTCCTTGGAGACGGTTAGGGGGTATAGTCGTGGAATCACCCGGAGGGCCCCTTGCTGTCGCGGGAGTCCCGAGGACGGTCCTCACGCCTCCTTTCGCCTCGACGAGATGTTAAGGCTTCCTCGCCTCTGGAGGCCTGAGCGTTCTCCTGATGGCGTGATGCTCGGACGTTGCTGGCCGCAACCTTCTCTTCGTACTGAATATGCGATTGGGATTTGAGAAGGAGGGTATCTAGGTTCCTCGGCGGTGTGAGGCCGACGATTTTAGAAAACTCGGAGCCTGGGCAGAGTCCTTGCTCGAGCAGAAACTTTTTCATCTCGTCCGTTGTAGGGACTTGTACTGCTTCTTTGTTGAACCTCTCGATATATGCGCAGAGAGGTTCGTCCTTTCCTTGAATTATGGCTCAATGGGAGGCCTCAGTCTTGGGGTGATGGCGAGAAGCTGTGAAATGCCGTGAGAACATTCTGCCTAGTTACCTCCATGAGGTAATGGACTCTTCGGGCAGCTGCTTGTACCATGTCATCGCCCCTTTTCGGAGCGTGGTCGGAAATAGCCGGCATTTGACGGCGCCCCGTACTCCTCAGTAGTCCAATAGCGCATCGATGTTCTCGATGTGCTCGTCGGGGTCAGTAGTCTCGTCGTATGTGCCCAGTGACGGGGGCTTCTCCAGGCCCTTAGGGAGACGGGTAGCTAATATTTCCTGGGATAATGGGCCGCGAGGCTCATCGTCGCTGTTGGAGCTGGTGAATGACGGGGACCGAAGGGTACGCTCGTGGTGTCGGTTCCTTTGGGGAGAAGATGAGCGGTTCCTTGGGCGAGAAGGTGAACGGGTCCGGCCTTTAGACTTGGTCGGGGGTGACTGCTCGTTTCTTCGAGTCCTCTTGTGGCCGGGAGAGTGCTGGTTACGCGGGGAAACCTGGTCACGCTTTCGGACGACGCGAGGGTCAGGTTCTTGGCGCAGTCTTCAGTCGATATCTCTCCGGGACTGTGGGCTCCTTGATCGTCGCTAGTTCCTTCTCGGAGGAGGGGATCTTGGACGGTTAGACTCTTTTAACACCCTGATCTTTTCATTCTGCTGCAGGATCAGGGTGTTAGTTTTGTTGATCGCCTCCAGGAGGGTTGCCACGGCCGTGTCGGCGTTGGGCGGAACAGGAATGGGCTGGATGTCCAGTGAAGGCTGATCGTGGTTGTGGTCAGCAGGGGTAGGGGAAGGAGAAGCTGTGGCCCCGTCCCTCAGAAAACGGACATCTCGGAGAAGAAATGATGGGCTGTCAACGTCAGTCTTGTTGATTGATTGATAACTCTTTTTAATTATTATATGAATATTGGATTTAATTATTGATGATGAATTTATATTCAAATGTATGGAAAGAATGGATGACAAGGTGGGGTGGTATTTTAAAGAAAGAAAATTAAGGACCGTTCTTTCTCAGAGGCATTAATCACCAATAGAAATAGAAGTGGTTCTATGCTAGAGTTCGCTACATTATGTTGATTCAACAGAAGATAAAAGTTTCAAACTTTTCAACAATGATAATGTCTGATGAGGCTTTTTGAAATGATAAATTCTAATACTTAGGGTTTACTAAATATCATTTGTAAGATTCTTTGCCTCAGGTAGTTTCACTTCTATTGCCGTTGGAAAATAAACTACCTTGTTTCTGATGGCAGCTTACACTAGTTAGAGGAAATGTATATATATTACTATTGTAGCGCAGGAAAGCATAGAAATGGCAAATGTGATTTTTTGTTATCCATCATAGTTCTTGTAGCACAGCAGCATCCTGGTAGTATAACACATGATTATTTTAAATAAAAGTAACACTTATATATATTATTAACCTGTAGCATTGATTAGAATAATAAATGAAACCCATTAATATATATGTGTTATATGGTTGAGATTATTAATTAATTAAACTATGTATTAATTTAATATGTATTAATTTAATAATTCTGGTGTTAGTTTATTAATATATCTTATTTTAGTAGCATAATAATGATAATTCATTTTATTTAATTATTGACAATTTTTTTTAATTATCATATGGATATTGAATTAAATATTGATTATTTATTTAGATATTGATTATTTATTAAATATTAAATTATTCATTGAATATCGGATTATTAATTATTGATGATGGATTAATTACTCTATATTTAATTGGTATCATGTGTTTTGTGAATTGTGGTAGAATTGTGTTGATTCTTGTGAATTACTTGCTATGTGTAGTGGTAATGTTTGAAGTAAGAATGTCTTGATTATGAAAATGTGATTGTGTGTGCAATTGTGTGGTAATTCAAGTGTGATGAATTAGTGAAGATATGCATGAATCTTAAGATTAGAGAATGGTCTTAATTGTATATGATTGTTGAATTTGCACACACATCATTTATGTCAAGAGGCAATGATTGTTAGTTCTGTGGGAGCTAGTGCCTTGTCTCAAACCTAGAGCGGAGTTTGAGAGTTTAGGGAATGAGCTTTTTGTGTGTTATTGGTCTAGGGAACGGACCCAATTTAATGTAAAAACTGAAAAATAATAACAAGTGATTGGTACCACATGCATGAATTGCATTTGAGTCTTGCATCGAGTCACATGGTGTCTTTGGTTGCAATATGAGATTATGTGTATTATATGAATTGTTGAATTTGTGAAATATGTGGAATCGTGAGTATGCACTTGTGAATAGTATGGTTACTTGATTGATATTGTGTTGATGAAACTCTTGAAGAGTGAGAATAATTGTGATTATGTGTGTATGCCTTGTGTCATATCCTAATTGTTGACCCTAAGATTCTGTATTTTTTTCTCTTTGCATCATCTGCATAGCATATCACGCATTTCATCTCGCATAATACCCAATTTATCAGCTGAAATAAACTTGTTGGAATTACAGTCGAATCGGTCAAATCAAAAGTCAACTGTGCGAAAAATCAGTGGATGAGAATTTTAAAATCGAGCCTGCAGACATCAGTAATATTAATCTGCGTTTCGCGTAGTTTAACGTGGCGTGCTCATTTAAAGTTTTCGACCACTTTTCGGTCGCATTTTGGACAGTTTAAGCCTTTTCAGCAAGTAAAATTTATTTCGGAATTTGATGAAACGCTGTATTTTTCCAATACGTATATTTCGAGCTTATCATTTTGTTGTATTTATTTTATTTTTCTAAGTACTTCGACACCGATCCGTTTTTTCGTATCTAATCGATTTTATTTCAATTTTTAATTAAATAATATTTTTATATTATCAGATTTAATATTTTAGGTTCATTAAAATTGTTTATTTTATTTTTTAAAATTTATTTTATCTTTTCTCTTATTTTAATATTTAAAATTTTGTTTTTATCCTATTTATATAAAAACTTGTTTATTAAGTTTAGGAAAACCATTTTATTTGTTTACTTCATTTTGTATAACATACTGCACTGCCGAGGGGGACAAGAACACAGGCACAACTAGCATGGTATAACACGTAGCCATCATGGTACTAAGACACTATAACATGTAATAAGACACTAGAACAACTTCACGAGACAACCCTCCCTGCCGGCTGCCACTAACACATCCCAGCTCACCACATCATAAAACCACTCACCACCATTTTCTTTCAAAGAGCTTCAAACTCAAATATCATTTTTTTCTTCTACATGAACAACAAAAAAAATACCTCATCTAAGTAATCACTATTGTCATGATTCCAAAACAACTTCATATAAAGAAACAAAGTTTACCATAAAAGCTCACTCCAAAACCGTGAAAGCAAAACTCCCTCTGTTGTGCGCTTCATTGTTTCCGACCACATACCATCTTCTTACTCACCATCTCCATACACACTTTTTTTTTATGAAAGAAAACCATACATCACAAATACATAACCACTAACCATCAACACACGCGTGACCTCATATCTCTCTTTCATACAATCTACTTCCAACAACATTGACCTCATACACCCTTGCTTCTCACAGACCACCACCTTTCGCGGGCCAATAACTCTCCTGTTAATCCACCATTAAACACCACTCTTCAAACTCATTTCAAAGAGGCAACAAAAACTAGTGAAACAACACAACCATCTTTTCCACAACCTCATCACCTTGCTTTCCATTCACAGTTGGAAACACCCTCCAAACAACAACAACAACATTTATGTATCACGCCGCCCTACCACAAAACCTCAGCCGCACAAACCATCAACCACCTTACTCCGGCGAAAACGACGGTTATCGAAGCCGGTGACTCTGTTCTCGTCCCGAGCTTGCAGAAGAACTAGTCTGAGTTTGCGTTTAATGATGAGAACGAGAAACCTCCGGTTTCTTCAAGGTTCGGGAAAGCCGTTAGATCAAGTCCTGAAGGAGGAAAGGTGAATGCGTTGAGAGTGACGAAGCCAAGAAGCAGTTGAAAGCCGCCGGATACGAACAAATCTTGGAGAAGGAAGTTTGGGAACTCAAAGCTGGTCACAAATACTTCTTCGCCAGAAACCATTCCACCATCGTCGCTTTTTCCGTTGGCAAAAGATATGTTGCTGGAAATGGATTCCATATAGTTGAAACTGATATTGGTGTCAGAGGTGTTTAAGGGTGGAATATTGGAGGTTAGTGTTCAAACCTATGGAGGAGGCTTACGGCACACGTGGTTTGATCGGGATTTGACTGTGGCTGGGAGGGTTATCTTAAAAAAAGAGAAAACAAGTTCTGTGAGTTCATTAAAGAAAGAAGAAAGAAGGTATCACGTTAACTGTTTTTAGTGTCAATTGATTTCCAACTTTGTTTTATTTTTAATCTATCTCATTTTTTTTATTATTATAAAAAGTGAATTTAGTTTAAAATTTTGGTATGATGTTTTGTACATTAGGCACATATACATAAAAAAAAAACAAATTTAAAATTTTACTACTTTTTTTAAGTTTAAATTTGAAAATATATTAAAGAAAAATCCAAAAAAAAAAAAATTTCTCTCTTCTCTTGTTTTTTTTTTTTTTTTAATTTCTAGTTTAATTAGTTTTGAAATATTTAAAAATGACAAAAAAAATATATGAGATGCTTGTTAATTCTATTTTAATTTATTTTTTAGTTTTTTTCTAATTTAATTAGGTAGGAATATATTAGAAAAATGTAAAAAAAATGTGTTCTAATTATTAATTATTTTAAATATTTTTATTTAATTAAGTTAATTAAATTATTAATTAATTTTATTAAATATTAATATTTAAATTAATTAATAATTCTTCTTGTGGCCCGATTTTACTTCGTGACTTGATTTGCTTCTTTGTTTTGGGCATGCTTTCCCTCGATTAATGCTTGATGTTTTGTCTTGATTAATTGATGATGGTTATTCTTGATGTCTTGCCTAGTGGGCTGATTACATACCCAGTGGCGGAACTAGACTATAAACTTTGGAGTGGCCATAAAATTAAACTATAATTTATAAATAAAATATTCATACCATATTGTATATAAAATATTTAAAATGCAATAAACACAAAGTTGAACATAAAATGATTTAAAAATATTACTTAAAAATACCTTATAATAATGCTCTACGGTTTTTGAGTAGCTTGAAATCCTCAATAATTGTCTCAGAATCAATATTTGCAGCAATTTCTCTTTCAATGTTAACCGTCATGCATATTCACTTACAATCATGTTAAACAATAATAGGATAACCAATTTCTCTTTCAACCCCAGATGGCAGAGAGTTGCGCGCTTAGCGCGGACATGGGCGCGCTTAGCGCGACCTGGGACTTAGAGTTTTTCTTCCAAAACGAGAAAATTCATAACTTTTGATTCGATTATCGGAATCGAACATTCTTTATATCGATGTAAAGGTCTCCTTCGATTGTCCGCATAACTCTTTTGTCGATCTTGTGCTTGCTTAATTTTCTCGCAGATCGTTCGAATCTTTTCCGTAGATTGAGATTGAAAGGACCGTTTAAGTCACGCAAGTTAAGCCCGAGATACGTGGGACCGTATCAGATCTTAGAAAGGATTGGTGAAGTAGCTTACAGATTGGCCTTACCGCCTTCTCTGTCGAAAATGCACGATGTTTTCTATGTATCTCAACTTCGGAGGTTTGTTCTAGATCCTCTTCAGCCGATTCTACCGGATACTGTTGAAATAGAAGCAGACTTAACGTTTAAACCTCAACCGAGCCGCATTGTGGGAAGAGAAACAAAAGTATTAAGGAACAAGGACATTTCTCTCGTTAAGGTGAAGTGGGATGTAACGCATCCGGGCGATGCAACCTGGGAACTTGAATCGGAAATGCGAGATGCTTACCCTCATCTGTTCAGGTAATCTTTAAATTCGAGGGCGGATTTCTATTTAAGGGGGGGAGGATGTAATACCCCATATTTTTATTACTCCGGATAATATTACATTGTGATCGACTGAGCCCAGTGTACTCTGAGAAACTTTTTGACAAAATAATTAGAATAACTGTGGAACTTAGAATAAATCCAATTAATATTATCTGACTCTGAGGTATTTTCTTAATTTGGACTTAAGAGACTTTTTGGATATTTAGTAGTATTATTTACTAATACTAGTTTACTACTTATTCCTTTTCCTCCCATTTTTCCAAACAAAAGAAAAAGATAGTAAGAGAGAGAGAGAAAGAAGAAAGAAGGAAAGAAAAGGAAGGGAATGAGAGAAAAGAGGAGAAGAAGAAGTTTCAAGAAAACCAAGAACAAGATCATCATCCATTCATCCAAGCTTCACCCAATCATCTCATATTCCTCATTTTCAACCTCTAACCAAGGTGGGTTCTAGTTAGAACTTATTTTTTTGAAGTTTTAGAAATGGTTGGTTTAGGTCGAAATTATTGAAATCGAAGTTTTAACGGTTGGAATTTGATATAAATCAAAAGAATGTTCAATATACTTGTAGAAACATATATTGATGATTATTTTGAAGTTTTAGTTTGTTTTGATTTGTTGGAAATTTTAGGTTTATGTAGAATTTGTGATTTTGTTCAAAACTTGGTTTGTGAAGTTTGATGATGAAACTATGTTAGAAACATGTTGAATATGCCTCTAATTGGTTGTTGGAACTGGTATTGAGGATGTAGAGGAACTGGTTTTGAACTGTTATGACAGGTAATTTTTCTGGAATTCGCAGAGCGCGCTTAGCACGCAGACACGCGCTTAGCGCGGTGTTGAAATCCTGCAACCCCAGATGGCAGAGAGTTGCGTGCTTAGCGCGGACAGGGGCACGCTTAGCGCGACCTGGGACTAAGATTTTTTCTTCCAAAACGAGAAAATTCATAACTTTTGATTCGGTTATCAGAATCGAACATTCTTTATATCAATGTAAAGCCGAGAAGATATCCTATGCAATGGAGATGAAATATGTCAATTTTACCGACCGATTAAATAATCAAGAAAGTTCCAAAAGTGATCTATTTATGTTTTAATTGTTATATATTATTCTACTATGCAATTATGACATGTCTTGCCTATCCTATTATTGTTTAACATGATTGTAAGTGAATATGCATACAAATATGAAAACGATATAGGAAGAGTGAGGAAACCTCAAACTTGAACTATAGGAGAATCTAGTAAGGAACTAGAAATTGTAGACAACTCTAGATGTCGATGCTCGGGCACGTGTTGTTGGAAGATACATCCTTGCCGAGTATTGGCCTAGTTGAGAGTGAACACTAGTATGGAACATGTGGTTAACCTTTGTGGTTATGAAAAGGCAAGAGAGGCCTTAAGGCGGTGTAGTCTTGTGATTATCGAATACAATCGTATTGTTGTATGTGATCATGTAATCGTAACCGGAATATTTTGAGTGTAGTTTCATGGGTATCGAGCTCCTCTGAAACGGGTACACAATTACTTGGTAGGTTTGATTCCCTACGTGTAGTACGATTGGAGCCTATGCTATGGGTAGAGACTTGTGATGGTTAACAGGCCATGAGAAGTGATGGTTCACGGTTAACAGGCCGATGGTCCCGAATCCAATTCGTATGCCAAGTAACTACAAGGATCTATGACCCGGGTCGCCTTCTAGACGTAGAAGCGGATGGGAAGATGAGATGTCTTGGTATGGTTATCGATTAGTGATGTTGTGAGTTAATGAACTCATGTCATGTTTCCATATAGTGTGAGAATTATAAAGTGTGAACTCAAGGGTCCTTTTCCCTTTTCCCCGGACTTGAGTTAGGATTGTTAGAACCTTGTTAATCCGAGAGAATCCATAAGATAGGGAACTCACTGAGATTTGATGTATCTCACCCCACGTTGTTGATGTATTTCAGGTGCTTCAGGTTCCGAGAAGGGTAAGGATAAGGTCGTGTGATCTTTTCCTTGTTTGTTGATGGCTAGTTTCCGTAGCGGAGTTTATTTTGAGATCATTGTTGATCTAGTTCTTAGTTTTTATCTTTTGAACATCTTATGTATATTATGCCTTTAGAACTTTTATTGTAGTATTTTGGGGCATGTAATATATATAATGTGTTAACTAGGAGCTTATAGTGTTTCAGTACCAAACACTTGGATTCATATATAACATTTATGCTTTGATGTATGAGTTTTATATATGGGGATTACAGTTGGTATCAGAGTAGGTCGTATCCTCGACCTAGCCATGAAATAGTATAAGTATTTCTTTCCGTTTCATATACGTCGTGTCGCCATTGGTCTTAAGTGTTATATTTATGGCATTGAGCCTGATCAACTTAATCCTATTTGTATGACCTTTAGGAACATGGCTGAAGGACGTAGAAACACTCGTGGTAGACCCCGTACCACTCCTGAAGGGACGAATCTGCCGGGCGGCGATGGCAATGCTCCTCTGTATCAGTTTATGCAGTAGATGCAGCAGCAACAGAATCTATTCATGCAGCAAATGGTGCAACAAATGAATGAAGGTTTGCGTCCTACAGTAGTTGTTCCAGAAGCTGAAGGTGGGAAATTTCAGGATTTTATCCGCATGAATCCCTCAGAATTTCATGGTGGATTAGATCCCTTGAAGGCTCACGAATGGATTTCTGGTATGGAGAGGATTTTCTTGATAGTCCAATGCAGCGAAGAGAACAAGGTGTTATTCGCTTCTCATTCACTGAAGGGTCCCGCTATGAGATGGTGGGAGAGCGCTTCGGCTTTGATGGCTATTCAGGAAATGCCTAAGGTTTGGGAACAGTTCAAAGTTATTTTCATGGAGAAGTATTTTCCGAGCTCATTGAGGACTCAGAAAGAATTTGAATTTCAACAATTAAGACAAGGTAGTATGACTATGGCCTGTTATGCTGAGAAGTTTGAGGACATGGCTGCTTATTCTAGGCAAGCTATGTATGCTCCTGATGAAAGGTGGAAAATAGACCATTTTCTGTTTGGACTAAGAGCTGAAATATCTCATAGTGTATCTCAGAGAGAGTTCACTACATATACTGAAGTTTTAAGGCAATGCTATGTGGCCGAACATAGTTTGAAGAAAGTCCAAGCTGAAGGTGTTGCGAGTAGAGTGAATCAAGGGGATCAGACACAAGGAAGGGTTTATACCTTAGATGCAAGGAAGAAGAAGAGTGACAATTCCTTAATTGCTGGTACGTGCTTCGTTAACGGATTTCCTTGTTTTGTTCTATTTGATTGCGGAGCTACACACTCTTTTGTATCGATGCAATGTATGAAGTGACTTGGGTTGCGGTCCGTTCCTTTGTCTCCTCCTATGGTGGTCACTACCGCCATGGATGAAATAGTTGAGGCACCGTTGATGTGTGAAAACTGTTTTTGTCTGTGGACGGTAGAGTTTTTCAGATTGATCTTATTTGTCTACCACTTAAGAAAGTTGATGTCGTTTTAGGAATGGATTGGCTTTCTGCTAATTCGGTGTTTATTGGGTGTGAAGAAAAGCTCATCATCATTCCATCTATTGATTTTACCCCGAAAGATGTCTTAACAACTATTCTAGAAGGTACGGTTGGAATGATAAATTTCTTGTTCGAAGAAGAGAAATCTGTTCTTTTGGTTCTCACTAGGGAAGGGAGTAGTGACCTTCAAGTTATGGATATTCCAGTAGTTTGCGAGTTTTCAGAAGTTTTCCCCGAAGATGTCACTTCTCTTCCTCCGGAGAGGGAAGTGGAATTTTCTATTGACCTGGTACCGGGAACGACTCCTATATTCGTTTCTCCGTACCGGATGGCACCGCTTGAATTGAGAGAACTGAAGGAACAATTGGAAGAGCTTATGGCTAAGCATTTTGTTAGACCTAGTGTCTCACCGTGGGGAGCCCCAGTATTGTTAGTAAAGAAGAAGGACGGTGGGGTGCGGTTGTGTATCGACTATCGTCAGCTGAATAAAGTCACCATTAAGAACAAGTATCCCTTACCCAGGATAGACGACCTGTTAGATCAATTGAAAGGAGCCTGTGTGTTCTCGAAGATTGATTTGAGGTCGGGTTATCACCAGATTCGAGTGAAGAGTTCCGATGTACCTAAGACTACATTTAGGACCCGTTATGGTCATTACGAATTCTTAGTGATGCCTTTCGGTGTGACTAATGCTCCAGCTTTTTTTATGGACTACATGAACCGTATATTTCAAGCTTACTTGGACTAGTTTGTTGTAATCTTCATTGATGATATTCTTATTTATTCTCGTACTTCACAAGAGCATGAAGAGCATCTAAGAATTGTTTTATCCGTGTTGCAAGAGAAGCAATTTTTTGCTAAGTTAAGCAAGTGTGAATTTTGGATGGCGGAAGTTAAGTTTCTTGGTCACGTTATATCACAAGGTGGTGTAGCAGTGGATCCGTCGAAGGTAGAAGCAGTGATAAATTGGGAGAGGCCGAGAAATGCTTCGAAAGTCAGAAGTTTCTTAGGAGTGGCGGGTTATTATAGGAGGTTTATCGAGGGTTTCTCTCAGTTGGCTTTACCAATGACGAAACTTACCCGTAAAGACTTTGCTTTTGAGTGGGATTCGAGTTGTTAGCAATGTTTCATGAAGTTAAAGGAAAGATTGACAACGGCTCCTGTGTTAATCATACCTGATCCTAACAACTCTTACGAAGTGTTTTGTGATGCTTCTAAGATGGGATTGGGGGTGTTCTGATGCAAGGCGGTCATGTAGTGGCTTATGCCTCCCGACAATTGAAAATTCATGAACAAAATTTTCCAACTCATGATTTGGAATTGGCGGCGGTTGTGTTTACACTAAAGTTGTGGCAGCATTATTTGTATCGTGTGCGTTTCGAAATGTTCAGTGACCATAAGAGTTTGAAGTATTTATTTGACCAAAGGGAGTTAAACATGAGACAACGAAGGTGGATGGAGTACTTAAAGGATTATGATTTAGAATTGAAGTATCATCCAGGAAAAGCGAATAAGTTAGCAGATGCTTTAAGTCGGAAAGTAGTTCATAGTGCGAAATTGATGGTATTGGAATATGCTTTGTTGGAGCCTGTTAGAGATCTTAATCTGCAGTTTGTGTGGACTCAAGATGGTGTGATTATGGGAAATTTGAATGTAAATTCTACTCTAAGAGTTGAGATTCAACAAGGTCAAACGTTGTATGAGAAGTTGCAAGAAGTGTTACTTCTACTGGGTTTTGTTCAGGCTACCGACGGAATTATTATGTTCAACCAAAGAATTTGTGTTCCGAATGATGCGGCATTAAAAAGAAGGATTTTGGGAGAAGTGCATAAAGGTGCTTTTACTATACATCAGGGTTCTTCAAAGATGTATCAAGATTTAAAGAAGGACTATTGGTGGTTCGGTATGAAAAGAGATGTTGTGGTCTTTGTGTCGGAATGTTCGGTGTGCCAACAAGTTAAGATTGAACATCAAAGACCGGGTGGGTTTTTATAACCTTTAGAAATTCTAGTGTGGAAGTGGGATAGTATCTCTATGGACTTTGCAGTAGGTTTACCCCGTACGCAAGGTGGTTATGATTCGATTTGGATGATTGTGGATCGACTAACGAAATCTGCGCATTTCTTAGCCATGAAGACTACTTTCAAGGCAAGTCATCTTGCGAGGTAGTTTATTGCGTAAATTGTAAAACTGCACGGTATTCCCTCTAATATTGTGTCAGATAGAGATCCGAAGTTTACTTCAAGGTTTTGGAAAGTTTTTCAACAAGCTATGGGTACGGAGTTGCGTTTGAGCATGTCTAAACATCCTCAGACGGATGGTCAAACTGAACGAACAATAAAAACAATGGAGGATATTTTGAGAGCTTGTGTACTAGAAAGTAAGGGTAATTGGAAAGAACTACTACCATTAATTGAGTTCTCTTATAACAATAGTTACCATGCGAGCATCGGAATGGCTCCTTATGAAGCTTTGTATGGAAGAAAGTGTAGGACCCCTTTGTGTTGGGCGGAAGTTGGGGAAGATAGAATCTTAGGACCCGAAATTATCCAAGAGACTACGGAAAAGATTCGAACGATCCGCGAGAAAATTAAGCAAGCACAAGATCGACAAAAGAGTTATGCGGACAATCGAAGGAGACCTTTAGAATTTGAAGAAGGTGACCATGTGTTTTTAAAAGTCACTCCTAGATTGAGATTGAAAGGATCGTTTAAGTCACGTAAGTTAAGCTCGAGATATGTGGGACCGTATTAGATCTTAGAAAGGATTGGTGAAGTAGCTTACAGATTGGCCTTACCGCCTTCTCTGTCGGAAATGCACGATGTTTTCCATGTATCTCAACTTCAGAGGTTTGTTCCAGATCCTCTTCAGCCGATTCTATCGGATACTGTTGAAATAGAAGCAAACTTAATGTTTAAACCTCAACCGAGCCGCATTGTGGGAAGAGAAACGAAAGTATTAAGGAACAAGGAAATTTCTCTCGTTAAGGTGCAGTGGGATGTAACGCATCCGGGCGATGCAACCTGGGAACTTGAATCGGAAATGCGAGATGCTTACCCTCAGCTGTTCAGGTAATCTTTAAATTCGAGGGCGAATTTCTATTTAAGGAGGGGAGGATGTAATACCCCGTATTTTTATTACTCTGGATAATATTACATTGTGATCGACTGAGCCCAGTGTACTCTGAGAAACTTTTTGACAAAATAATTAGAATAAGTGTGGAACTTAGAATAAATCCAATTAATATTATCTGACTCTGATGTATTTTATTAATTTGGACTTAAGAGACTTTTTAGACATTTAGTAGTATTATTTACTAATAATAGTTTACTACTTATTCCTTTTTCTCCCATTTTTCCAAACAAAAGAAAAAGATAGTAAGAGAGAGAGAAAGAAGAAAGAAGGAAAGAAAAGGAAAGGAAGGAGAGAAAAGAGGAGAAGAAGAAGTTTCAAGAAAACCAAGAACAAGATCATCATCCATTCATCCAAGCTTCACCCAATCATCTCATCTTTCTCATTTTCAACCTCTAACCAAGGTGGGTTCTAGTTAGAACTTATTTTTTTGAAGTTTTAGAAATGGTTGGTTTAGGTCGAAATTATTGAAATCGAAGTTTTAACGGTTGGAATTTGATATAAATCGAAATGAATGATCAATATACTTGTAGAAACATATATTGATGATTGTTTTGAAGTTTTAGTTTGTTTTGATTTGTTGGAAATTTTAGGTTTATGTAGAATTTGTGATTTTGTTCAAAACTTGGTTTGTGAAGTTTGATGATGAAACTATGTTAGAAATATGTTGAATATGCCTCTAATTGGTTGTTGGAACTGGTATTGAGGATGTAGAGGAACTGGTTTTCAACTGTTATGACAAGTAATTTTTCTGGAATTCGCAGAGCGCGCTTAGCACGCAGACACGCGCTTAGCGCGATGTTGAAATCCTGCTACCCCAGATGGCAGAGAGTTGCGCACTTAGCGCGACCTGGGACTTAGAGTTTTTATTCCAAAACGAGAAAATTCATAACTTTTGATTCGGTTATCAGAATCGAACATTCTTTATATCGATGTAAAGCCGAGAAGATATTCTATGCAATGGAGATGAAATATGTTGATTTTACCGACCAATTAAATAGTCGAGAAAGTTCCAAAAGTGATCTATTTATGTTTTAATTGTTATATATTATTCTACTATGCAATTATGACATGACTTGCCTATCCTATTATTGTTTAACATGATTGTAAGTGAATATGCATGCAAATATGAAAACGATATAGGAAGAGTGAGGAAACCTCAAACTTGAACTATAGGAGAATCTAGTAAGGAACTAGAAATTGTAGACAACTCTAGATGGCGATGCTCGGGCACGTGTTGTTGGAAGATACATCCTTGCCGAGTATTGGCCTAGTTGAGAGTGAACACTAGTATGGAACATGTGGTTAACCTTTGTGGTTGTGAAAAGGCAAGAGAGGCCTTAAGGCGGTGTAGTCTTGTGATTGTCGAATACAATTGTATTGTTGTATGTGATCATGTAATCGTAACCGGAATATTTTGAGTGTAGTTTCACGGGTCTCGAGCTCCTCTGAAACGGGTACACAATTACTTGGTAGGTTTGATTCCCTACGTGTAGTACGATTGAAGCCTATGCTATGGGTAGAGACTTGTGATGGTTAATAGGCCATGAGAAGTGACGGTTCACGGTTAACAGGCTGATGATCCCGAATCCAATTCATATGCCAAGTAACTACAAGGATCTATGACCCGAGTCGCCTTCTAGACGTAGAAGCGGACGGGAAGATGAGATGTCTTGGTATGGTTATCGATTAGTGATGTTGTGAGTTAATGAACTCATGTCATGTTTCCATATAGTGTGAGAATTATAAAGTGTGAACTCAAGGGTCCTTTTCCCTTTTCCCCGGACTTGAGTTAGGATTGTTAGAACCTTGTTAATCCGAGAGAATCCATAAGATAGGGAACTCACTGAGATTTGATGTATCTCACCCCACGTTGTTGATGTATTTCAGGTGCTTCAGGTTCCGAGAAGGGTAAGGATAAGGTCGTGTGATATTTTCCTTGTTTGTTGATGGCTAGCTTCCGTAGCGGGGTTTATTTTGAGATCATTGTTGATCTAGTTCTTAGTTTTTATCTTTTGAACATCTTATGTATATTATGCCTTTAGAACTTTTATTGTAGTATTTTGGGGCATTTAATATATATAATGTGTTAACTAGGAGCTTATAGTGTTTCAGTACCAAACACTTGGATTCATATATAACATTTATGCTTTGATGTATGAGTTTTATATATGGGTGTTACATTATCCTTGGGAGCCAAATCACCACTTAGAGTTAACAAATCAATCGCTTGCTCACTAAATCTTCTATTCAACTCTTGTAATTGTTTGTCAATGGTAGCGAAAAATATTTCAACTCTAAAATAATGCTCAATGGTTACCTGGTTCTCTTCAAGACGAGAGCGTCCAAATCTTGTTGTTGAATGAACATCATCAAGATCAGGAACCTCAATATCATGTTTTTCACAAAAAGACTTCACACAAGTAAACACTTTATCCCAACCATCTTCTCTCTATTCTTGAATAAGAGCTTTTGTTGTACAAACCAAATGCATAACATTAACTACATCCTGGGATTGTTGTTGTAAGGCTTGGCAAAGCATATTTGAGACACCCATAATTTCTTTCATCAGATGCAATATGAATATAAAATCAAATGATTTCAAGTAATTGTAAGCACTATCAGCATCTCCACCTGAAGCATAATTTAATCCTTCCTTTGCAAATTTTTTTGAAACAAAACAAGTTGCTTCATACATATTTATCAAGCTACTAATAGAAGAGAAGTGTGATCCCTAACGAGTATCTCCAGCCCGTCTCAAAGTACCAATTTGATTTTCACCTTTACAAGTTACAATCTCACCAATCTCTAACAATTGTTCAATTTCATCCAATTGGGAAACTTGTAACTCATCATGACGCTTTGTAGAAGAACAAATAACATTTACAATATTAGTTAGCTTATCAAAGAATTGATGAATTGGTTTAACTTCTCTTGATGCGGTAACCAGGGCAAGTTGCAATCGATGAGCAAAACAATAAACATAATATGCATAAGGGCAATCCTTCATAAACAGTGCTTGTAAACCATTCCATTCTCCTCTCATATTGCTAGCATCATTATACCCTTGACCATGAATGTTAGAGACATCAAGGTTATGTAGAGAAAGTATATCACATACCTTTTGCTTAAGAGTTGAAGATGTAGTGTCATTAACACGTGCAAGGCCAAAAAATCTCTCTTGTATAAAACCATCTTTATCAAAAAATCTCAAAACAAGAGGCATTTGCTCTTTTTTAAATTCATCACGAGCTTCATCTACAACTATACAAAATTTGGAATCGCCAATTTCTTCACGGATATGCTTTTTCACCCTACTTGAAAGAATGTGCAAGATCTCTTTTTGAATTTT
The DNA here is from genome assembly GCA_022829125.1 of Lathyrus tuberosus. Taxonomy (NCBI): domain Eukaryota; kingdom Viridiplantae; phylum Streptophyta; class Magnoliopsida; order Fabales; family Fabaceae; genus Lathyrus; species Lathyrus tuberosus. The sequence goes on along the minus strand of JALAZF010000727.1, from coordinate 195,805 downwards.
ATGTGAAGTATACTTGCTATTAGATGAAGCATTTTCCAACACAACTTTTGCAACTTCATCATTGTAACATGCCAAGAGTTTTATCAATTCAAGAAAATTACCTTGGTTTAATGATTCTTTACTTTCATCATGACGTCTAAAAGCACAAGCTTGAAAAGTTAACCAACGAACTGTGTCAATTGAAGTCTTGAGACGTAGTCGATTCTTCATAATTTCAATCGAGTTTTGAGCTTCAATAATGTTTCTAATGTGCCCATCTTGATTTAATAGATCTTGACAAGCTTTCATAGCATTGTTGTGTGGTGAAAAAGGATCCTTCCCTATGTGTTTAAGAAATGCACAATTCTTTCCATTTCTAACTTTCTTCCAACCTCTAAAACCTGTAGAAATGAAGACATCTGAACTAGGACGTCCACTTGGTCTTTTGCTAAAAAGATAACACAATAAGCAATAAGCAGCATCTTCTGAAGGTGAATACTCTAACCACGAAGGAAAAAGGCTAAACCAAGTGTGTTGAAATCTTCTTTGATGGTCTTCTTTACCAGACAATGGATATTGCTCTAAATGCATTTGATATGGACCCCATTTCAAATAAGCTCTTCGTATTTCATCCATTTGATTTAATGGATATTCCCACATCGGAGGATGTTTTCCAGGATCGCGTTCTAAGGAATTCTCAATGTCATCCGGGCAAACTCTATTAACATTTTCTTCAATTCTTAGATTCTCACGAACTCTTTGAGGTTCAGACATAGAAGTTAAATCTTTGTCATCTCTTTCTTTCCTCTTGAAAAAAGAATCAATTTTTCTACTCTTCATTAGCACTGTTGTGCTGCAAAATCAATTGAAGAAATTAACAAAAAAAAAAACACTTTATTTGATTATTGTTCAACTTCAACTAAAATTTAAGCACAACACAACAAATTCCCAAATTCTTTAAATTCACAATATAACTTATAAAAGAGAAACAATCCAAAATATCCCTAAATTCACAATTCAATCTTACACAATATTCTTTAAATTAACACAATATTATCAATTTGATTGTATTATCAATTTGTGAAATTGAAGAAAAAACCTAATATTCTATTATGAAAATAAATAAATAAATAAATAGAAGAAAAATCATTTACCCGAAAAATACACAGTTCAGAGAGCGACAAATGGAGACCGGCAGTGCTGTAGAGAAGAGAAAAGGTTTAAAGGTGTGGAGCTGCTACTTCTTTTCTAAAGGCATTTAATAAAATAGGTTAAATAGGGATATGACAATTTTGTAATTTTGATTTTTAATAACGGACAATAATGTATTTTCACACTTAGAAAAAAAATTAAAAAAAATATTGGGGTGGTCGTGGCTCCCCTGTCTCTACAATGGTCTGCTCCTGTACATACCTTGACCTTTTCTTTGTACATATGATGTTATTTGCCCATGATCTTAATTTTTGAGGCTTGAGTCTTTGTTGTTTGCTCATTGTATATTATCTCCATAATGCTTAGCCTGCCCGATATTCACTTATGGCCTTCGAATCTTTATGATCACTTCTGTTTAAAATCCAAGGGAAGAATTCATTAGTTGACTTTATAGTCATGTGCATCACATTTTTGTTTATTTGCGTCTTTTACCCATTATATGATCCATGTTTCCCTTTAGGTTGATCACCTTAGTTTGTATATACTTAGATTATTTATCCTTAGGATAGTCTCCCTTAGGATGTTAACTTAGATAACTTACAGTTAGTTCCCCTTCTCCCATAAGAGAATTAGACATGATTCATCCCTAGTCGAGATGTAATTCTCCTACCCCATGACATAGTTGAGAAAGATGTAGATTATTTTCCACTTGGGAGAGGTATGTGGCATACTCGTCGATTCTGTATCCGAGTTGGAGCTATTTTCTTAATGTGAAGTAAAGATCCATCTTCCACATGTTTGTGGTGGTTTAGTTGAGTATTCTTCTTAAGATGACAACTTGTCTCTTCTCCTAAGACCAACCAACAAACATTGTTTTACCCGTGGTTCCGAACTACGAACGCTTTGATTTCTCAAGATCCTTTTGAGAATACGTAGGCACAAGGTCAATCTTTGGCGAGCACACTTTTCTTTTTTTTACACTCTTTCCTTTCTCACTCGTAGTCAGCCGAACTACGATTGCTCTGACTTCCTATACAGGATACTAGGCATAGGATTGCGATGATCCTAGCGAGCTCCTTTTTCTTTTTGCACCTTTCACTTTACCCATCTTTTCACCTTTAGAAAAAACCTTAACAAATAACACAATAAGATAAGAGGTTCATATAGAGTACTATAGATACTTGGGGTGCTAGTACCTTCACTTAGTATAACCAGCCCCCGAATCTTAGATTCTCTTTTGCTTTGTTTTTTGCATTGCATACTTATGGGTTTATACGTTATTTTTCCCTTCCCTTGGATAAATTAAAGATCGGTGGTGAATTATGATTTGTGATTCAAGTTAATTCAATAGTTTGATATCTGATTCTCACCGCGACACCTTGAATTATATATTATCTTATGATTTTGATAATTATGTGAATTCTCACCCTTCTGTTGGAATGATGTTTTGTACGACATTGCTCAGGTACTGAAGCTTAGAGTTGCGTCTAGTGAAGTAGCCGTTGGAGTAGCGGATTTAGTTTCTTTATTTATTTTGGGTCGAGTCATGCTCTGGTCATGTAACACCGGGGATATTTCAGTTTATGTTTTGAGAGATACTTTATGTACTCTACTTCATTATGTTATTGTTATTTGAATTATATGAAGTATTTCCTTTTATTCCTAAGAATTGATTATTAATGAGATAAGCATGAGACTTTCATTATGTGTATTATGACTGAAGTAAATCCGCTGCTACATGCTAATGTGAAAATATATGAAAATCATGAATTTATTTTAAGTGTTATGAGCATGATAGGTGTTTGTGTGATGTTTTGAAAATATATGTGACACCCTCATGTGAAATACATGACAATTTACTCTGATTATTTATATATATTATGCGCGGTTTAGAAGGGTGTTACATTAGTGGTATCAGAGCCTAGTCGGTCCATCTGGTCAGGTTGCTTAACTATGTTGCTCCCTAGTGTGCGACATGTGTGTGAAAATATTGTTGATGCTTGTTATGTTTTCCATTTGCAGGTTGGGAATGAAACAAATGGGGGCGAAGCTTTTGCTTCTCTAAGATGCTTCAAGTGTGGAGTGGTGGCTAAGTGTGTCGTTGAATGCTATTATAGTTTGGTAATGATGGTTTATGCCCCATCATGGTTGTCTACTATCTATTGACAAATTGAGGAACTGATCACCCTTAATCTTTTGTTGATAGTAGACGGGATCATGTTGGATGGAATAGACGTGTCTTGCGAGCTTAGATGGTGTGTGTAGTGAATTGTTTGGAGTTAAGCCAAGTGCTTACAAATTATTTTGATGAGTCGGTGTAGGATGGTGCTGAGATGTTTAGGTTGATGGCAACTTTAAATATTAGTAAAGGTGTAGAAGTTGGTGTTTTGCCAATTGTTTGTGATTTTCAGGAAGTTTTCCTGATGAGATAAGTGATTTACCGCAGGAACGTGAGGTGGAGTTTACGATAGACTTAGTTCTTGGAACTAGTCTGGTATCGAAGGATCCATACCGTATGTCCGCATCAGAATTGAAAGAGTTGAAGAGTCAATTTTAAGATCTGCTTGAGAAGTGGTTTATTCGTCCGAGTGTGTCACTGTGGGGTGCATCAGTTTTGTTAGTCAAGAAAAAGGAAGGTTCTATGAGGCTTTGGGTGGATTATAGACAATTGAACAAGATGACTATCAAGAATAAGTATCCACTTCCAAGGATTGATGATTTGATGGATCAGTTGGTTGGTGCAAGTGTGTTCAGTAAGATAGATTTGAGATATGGGTATCATTGAATTCTTGTGAAGGCTGAAGATATTTAGAAGACTGCTTTTAGAACGAGGTATGGACATTATGAGTATTTCTCTGATGCCATTTGCTGTAACTAATGCACCAGGTGTATTTATGGAGTACATGAACAGGATTTTCCATCCTTATTTGGACAAGTTTGTAGTTGTGTTCATTGATGATATTTTGATCTATTTGAAGAGTGAAGAAGATCATGTGGAGCATCTGAGGATTATGTTATCTATATTGAAAGAGAAGAAGTTGTATACTAAACTTTCTAAGTGCGAGTTTTGGTTGAAGTAAGTGAGTTTCCTTGGCCATGTGATTTCGAGTAGAGGTATTGCAGTTGATCCGTCGAAGGTCGAAGCTATATCGCAGTGGGAAGCTCCGAAATTAGTTTTTGAGATTAGAAGTTTTCTCGGGTTGGCAGGTTATTATCGGAAATTCATTGAAGGATTTGCCAAGTTATCTTTGTCGTTGATGCAGTTGACTAGGAAGGGTCAAGCTATTGTTTAGGATGCAAAGTGTGAAGAAAGTTTTCAAGAGCTTAACAGAAGGTTGACAACAGCTCCTGTTTTGATTTTGCCTAATCCGGCAGAACCGTTGTTGTATATTGTGATGCTTCGTTGATGGGTTTGGGAGGTGTGTTGATGCAACATCAGCAAGTTGTAGCTTATGATTCATGGCAACTTAAAGTGCATGAGAGGAATTATCCGACGCATGATTTAGAGTTGGCCGCTGTTGTGTTTGTGGTGAAGCTATGGAGGCATTATTTGTTCAGATTGAGATTTGAGGTGTTTAGTGATCATCAGAGTTTGAAGAATCTCTTCGATCAGAAAGAGTTGAATGCGAGGAATAGGAGATGGTTGGAACTTCTAAAAGATTATGATTTTGGTTTGAATTACCATCCGGGTAAAGCAAACGTGGTAACTGATGCATTGAGTAGGAAATCTTTGCATATGTCAGTGATGATGGCAAGAGATTTGGAAATGATTGAGCAAGTTTGAGATATGAGTTTGGTTTGTCAAGAGACTTCTTATGGAGTTAAGCTTGGTATGTTGAAGCTTATTAGTGGCATTCTTGATGAGATTTGAGAAAGTCAAAAATCTGATTTGAGTTTGGTAGAACGGTTGACTTTGATCAATCAAGGTCAAGGTGGTGATTTTCGGATTGATGAAAATGGTATCATGAGATGTCGTGATAGAGTTTTTGTTCCGGATATTGTTGAACTTAAAAAAAGTATTCTTGAGGAAGGGCATCGTAGTGGATTGAGTATTCATCCCGGTGCAACCAAGATGTATCAAGATTTGAGGAAAGTATTTTGGTGGCCTTGTATGAAGAAAGATATTGCAGAGTTTGTGTATTCTTGTTTGATTTGTCAAAAGTCGAAGATCGAATATCAGAAACTGTCGGGTTTGATGCAACCGTTATCTATTCCTGAGTGGAAATGGGATAGCATATCGATAGACTTGTGTCTGGTTTACCTAGAACACTGAGTAATTGTGAAGCTATTTGGGTTATTGTGGATAGATTAACAAAATCTTCTCACTTTATTCCAATGAGAATGGATTACCCGTTGGAGAAGTTAGCGAAGCTGTACATTGAGAGGATTGTCAGTTTGCATGGTATTCCGTCTAGCATTGTGTCAGATAGAGATTCGAAGTTTACTTCGAGATTTCGGGAGAGTTTGCTAAGTGCCTTGGGTACGAAGTTGCGTTTGAGTTCTGCTTATCATTCGCAGACAGATGGTCAGACTAAGAGGACAATTCAGTCACTTGAGGATCTTTTGAGAGCTTGTGTGTTGGAAAAAGGATGTGACTTGGGAGCTTGAGAGTCATATGAGGGAGTCTTATCCCGAGTTGTTTGTTTGAGTTAATTTTTTAGGACGAAAATCTTTTAAGTGGGGGAGGGTTATAACACCCCAATTTTAGTAATTATTTATTTGTTATATTAATTAATTAATCATGTGATTTTGATGCCTAATTGAATTAATTGATTTATTTGAATTAAATGAAATATTTGATTTATTGAATTTATATGAATTATTTGATTTATATAAATTAATTGATTTATTTGATTTATATAAATTAATTGATTTATTTGAGTTATTTGAATTAATTGATTTATTGGACTTAATTGAAATAATTGATTTATTTGATTTATTTGATTTAATTGAATTATTTGATTTAATTGATTTATTTTATTTTGTGGAATAATATTGAATTGATAGCATTATCAATTGGGCCTGATTGGGAGTGTGAATAGAAATTGGGTTGGTAAGCACGTGAGAATTTATTAGGTTAATGAAATTGTGAGGGTTTAACAAAAGGAGAAAGAGATAGAATAGAAGAGAAATAGAAAGTTGGAAAGAGGCTAGAAAGAAACAAGATTGGAGAAGAAAAAGAACCAAGAGAAAACTCAAGAATCATCAAAAATCAAGGTAAGGGTGAGTTTTTATATAATTATTGAGATTATTTGATAGTGTTTAATGGGTAGAAGTACGTTTAGGTTGAAACCCCTAAATTTTCCATGAATTTGAAATTGTTAGGTTTTAGTGTTAATCTTTGAAATGTGTTAATTTAATGCTTTTTAAAATTGATAGGTTGGTATACAATAGAGATCCATTCAATATTTGGAGTAACCCATTAGAATTGAATTTTGAAATATGTGTGTGTGTGTATGTATATATATATATATATATATATATATATATATGTGTAAAGGGGTACTATTACGCCTGATATACCATTGTTAAGTAGAGTGTCATTGTAAGTTCGTTGTTTCTACAACGGTCTGGAAACCGTTATTGAAAGGCACGATGCGCGCCATATATCACAACGGTTATGATAATAAACCGTTGTGATACATACACTTAGGTATTGGGTTCGAAACCCATAAGCAGCAAATTATGTAAAACATAAATTATATATGATCTCAGTTACAATAGATAACTGTTGTTGAAAGTTCCCAGAGTTTATTTTATTATCTTTGATCTCATTTACAATAAATAATCGTTGTTGTAAGTACCCTGAGTTTATTATATTAAATGTAGATTGCTTGTTTTCCAAACACCTCACTAAAGAAATATACATGGATTCAATTTGATGAAAACCAACTTAAACAAACCAATGTTTTCTGATTGCATTTGTGTCATCGTACATTTCACGTTGTTTTACATATATATTATGGTTTATTGATCTGACTCCTTCGATATATCGCTATCTTAGATTATAGTTAAATTTCCATAAGAACAAGACATTGGATAATCTGCCTCATCATCATTACTTATCGTATAATTTTTATAATCTAAAGTTTTACGATTATAAGTGTTGATGGAGAGGCAGATTAACTAATAATTTGTTGTTAATGAAATTTAACTATAATGGAAGATAGCGATGCATCTAAGGAGCCAGATCATTATATATATATATATATATATATATATATATATATATATATATATATATATATATATATATATATATATATATATATATTAAACAACGTGAGATGAACGATGAGAGGGATGCATTTCGAAAATATTGATTCATATAAGTTGGTTTTCAAATACAACTTAATTTGCAGATTATAAGTATATATGTCAAACTAAATGAATGTATTTTAAGTGAGGGTTATTGAAACAAACAATCTACATAGAATATAATAAACTCAAACAACATTCTATACCAGATCCAGATATTATAAACTCATATAATACGCTTGCTACCACCAGCGTCATCACCATGTATCATCCCCTTAACATATAAGAAAACACAACAAACTTCAAAAATGAGCATCCTCAGTTGAAACTAAACCCTAAAACCATAATCTAGTGAAGAGTAAAGAGAGGAACAAGAATAACGCACCTTATAATGAAACTAATCGCAGAACAGGAATCAATTATGATGTCCATCTAGTTTGGGAAGCAATGAAAAAGATATACAAGGAGGAAGAAGCTTACACAAAAGCTTCACACTTCTTATATTTCTTTTCATTATTTCTAAAACTAGATGAAGTTTGCTGACACTGTTGTTTCTTCATTTACTAACATCTTGTTCGCGAAGCTATAAAAAAAGTATAAGGTGGATGAAGTTTCCATCATAGCTTCATGCTTCTTGTACTTTTTTCCATAGCTAGCTACACAAACATTATGAAGTTTCCAAAGTATGGTCTTTGTTAAGGTAGTGAAAACAAATCTGAAAAAATGAGAACAATAAAAAAAACAACATGCAACAAATGAGATAATGGGAAATATCTAACAATGGATGGAAGAAGAAGAATTCCTTAATGTATGAAGCACAAGATGCACGGCTAATGGTGAAAACGAAGAGAAAAAATGGGTTATAGGGTTTCACTGTGAAGGCAACGGCGCTACTGTCAATAAGTGAAAATTAATTCGCTTATATATGGGTAAACTATTTCACAACGGTTAACAATACCAACCGTATAGATAAGTATTTATTTATTATAAATATATCACTACAATTAACCAGAAGAACTGTAGTGATAACCCTTTTATTTGTGAATTTTAAAATAAATAAAAAAGAAAAGGTGTGCCTTAACGTTAAAGGAATAAAATATTTTATGGCGTTGAGGTTCGAACCGATGAAAGTTTGAGTGTATCACAACGGTTGGTTCTGTAACCGTTGTTATATACAAATACTTTTTAATCAAAAAACAAAATAAATATGATAGCGCCTTAAATTTGATATGTTACCACAGTGTAGGAAAAAACCGTGGTGACCATGGCGTTGTTCAATGCGTGTTTTGTAGTAGTGTATACTGTAGCGATAGGCCACCACCCTTTTTCTTTTATTTCCCATAATAGGTAGCAAGAATAGTGATTTCTTTTATGCCACCCTACTGCATTATAGCATACATTTAGTGGATGACGGATGAGTAGCATTTTAATACCTGTTTACTCTGGTTTGTGCAAAAATACTATTTTCTGTTATTGTTCCTTGTTCGAGAAGTATATTTTTGATATATGATACTTTTGAAAAAGCTGGTAATTTGATGAAAACATGTATTTAAACTCATTAAACTAACTCCATAAATTATATTTATTAATTTATAAATTAAGTATTTAATTAATAACTTCTTTTTTGTTTATTAATATAATTATTTCAATAGCATAAATAATAATATTAATAAATACATTTTATTTATTGATTGATAATTCCTTTTAATTATTATATGAATATTGGATTAAATTATTGATGATGAATTTGTATTCAAGTGTATGGAAAGAAAGGATGACAGGGTGGGGTGGTATTTTAAAGAAACAAAATTAAGGACACTTCTATCTCTGAGGCATTAATCACCAATAGAAATAGAAGTGGTTCTATGCTAGAGTTGGGTACATTATGTTGATTCAACAGAAGATAATAGTTTCAAACTTTTCAACAATGATAATGTCTGATGAGGCTTTTTGAAATGATAAATTCTAATACTTAGGGTGTAGTAAATATCATTTGTAAGATTCTTAGACTCGGGTAGTTTCACTTCTATTGTCGCTGGAAAATAAACTACCTTGTTTCTGATGGTAGCTTACACTAGTTGGAGGAAATGTATCTATATTACTACTGCAGTGCAGGAAAGCATAGAAATGGCAAATGTAATTTTTTGTTATCCATCATAGGTCCTGTAGCGCAGCCGCATCCTGATAGTATAACACATGATCATTTTAAATAAAAGTACAAAGTATAAAAACCTAAGGCATATTATACACAAGATGTTCAAAAGATAAAAACTAAGAACTAGATCAACAATGATCTCAAAATAAACTCCGCTACGGAAGCTAGCCATCAACAAGCAAGGAAAAGATCACACGACCTTATCCTTACCCTTCTTGGAACCTGAAGCACCTGAAATACATCAACAACGTGGGGTGAGATACATCAAATCTCAGTGAGTTCCCTATCTTATGAGTTCTCTCAGATTATCAAGGTTCTAACAATCCTAACTCAAGTCCGGGGAAAAGGGAAAAGGACCCTTGAGTTCACACTTTATAATTCTCACACTATATGGAAACATGACATGAGTTCATTAACTCACAACATCACTAATCGATAACCATACCAAGACATCTCATCTTCCCGTCCGCTTCTACGTCTAGAAGATGACCCGAGTCGTAGATCCTTGTAGTTACTTGGCATACGAATTGGATTCGGGATCATCGGTCTGTTAACCGTGAACCGTCACTTCTCATGGCCTGTTAACCATCACAAGTCTCTACCCATAGCATAGGTTCCAATCGTACTACACGTAGGGAATCAAACCTACCAAGTAATTGTGTACCCATTTCAGAGGAGCTCGAGACCCATGAAACTACACTCAAAATATTCCGGTTACGATTACATGATCACATACAACAATACGATTGTATTCGACAATCACAAGACTACACCGCCTTAAGGCCTCTCTTGCCTTTTCACAACCACAAAGGTTAACCACATGTTCCATACTAGTGTTCACTCTCAACTAGGCCAATACTCGGCAAGGATGTATCATCCAACAACACGTGCCCGAGCATCGCCATCTAGAGTTGTCTACAATTTCTAATTTCGTACTAGATTCTCCTATAGTTCAAGTTTGAGGTTTCCTCACTCTTCCTATATCGTTTTCATATTTGCATGCATATTCACTTACAATCATGTTAAACAATAATAGGATAGGCAAGACATGTCATAATTGCATAGTAGAATAATATATATCAATTAAAACATAAATATATCACTTTTGGAATTTTCTCGATTATTTAATCGGTCGGTAAAATCGACATATTTCATCTCCATTGCATAGAATATTTCCTCGGCTTTACATTGATATAAAGAATGATCGAATCCGATAAACGAGCCGAAAGTTATGAATTTTCTCATTTTTGGAATAAAATCCCAAGTCCCAGGTCGCCCTAAGCGCGCCCCTGTCCGCGCTAAGCGCGAATTCTTCGGTTTGGCGGGGTTACAAAAATTTAACACCACGCTGAGCGGGCTCCTGCGCGCTAAGCGCGCTCTGCGAAACTCAGAAAAAGACCTGCTATAACAGTTCAAAACCAACCCTTTCAATCCCTCAACATCAGTCTCAAACAACCAAACAGAGGTATATAACATGCTCTACCATGATTTCATCATCAAGCTTTCATAAAACCTCATTCTCATCAAGAACACATAATTTCCATAAACCCTAAGATTTTCAATTTATTTATAGTACACCAAAACATCAATACATGTTTCTACAAGCATATTGATAATTCCTTTCAATTTATATCGAATTCTAACCGGTAAAACATCGATTTCCATAAATTCGACCTAAACCAAACTATTCCAAAACTTCTAAAAATTGGTACTAACTAGAACCCACCTTGGATAGATGATGAAAATAATGAAGATGAGATGATTGGATGAAGTTTGGATCAATGGATGATGATTGTTCTTGGATTTTCTTCCAAACCCCTTTTTCTCCTCTTTTTCTCCTTTCTTCTTTCTTTCCTCTTCTTTTCCTTCTTTTCTCTTTCTTTCCTTTCTTACTATCTTTTTCTTTTTATATGTTGGAAAGTGGAAGGAAAATAAGTAACAAACTTAGTATTAGAAATAATACTACTAAATGTCCAAAAAGTCTCTAAAGTCCAAATTAGTAAAATACGGGGTATTACATCCTCCCCCCCTTAAATAGAAATTCTCCCTCGAATTTAAAGATTACCTGAACAGATGAGGGTAAGCATCTCGCATTTCTGATTCAAGTTCCCAGGTTGCATCACCCGGATGCGTTACATCCCACTGCACCTTAATGAGAGAAATATCCTTGTTCCTTAATACTTACGTTTCTCTTCCCACAATGCGGCTCGGTTGAAGTTCAAACGTTAAGTCTACTTCTATTTCAACAGTATCCGGTAGAATCGGTTGAAGAGGATATGGAACAAACCTCCGAAGTTGAGATACATGGAAAACATCGTGCATTTTCAACAGAGAAGGAGGTAAGGCTAACCTGTATGCTACCTCGCCAATCCTTTCTAAAACTTGATACGGTCTCACGTATCTTGGACTTAACTTCCGTGACTTAAACGGTCCTTTCAGTCTCAATCTAGGAGTGACTTTCAAAAACACATGGTCACCTTCTTCAAATTCTAAAGGTCTCCTTCGATTGTCCGCATAACTCTTTTGTCGATCTTGTGCTTGCTTAATTTTCTCGCGGATCATTCGAATCTTTTCCGTAGTCTCCTGGATAATTTCGGGCCCTAAGATTCTATCTTCCCCAACTTCCGCCCAACACAAGGGTGTCCTACACTTTCTTCCATACAAAGCTTCATAAGGAGCCATTCCGATGCTCGCATGGTAACTATTGTTATAAGAGAACTCAATCAATGGTAGTAGTTCTTTCCAATTACCCTTATTTTCTAGTACACAAGCTCTCAACATATCCTCCATTGTTTGTATTGTTCGTTCAGTTTGACCATCCGTCTGAGGATGATTAGACGTGCTCAAATGCAACTCCGTACCCATAGCTTGTTGAAAAACTTTCTAAAACCTCGAAGTAAACTTCGGATCTCTATCTGACACAATATTAGAGGGAATACCGTGTAATTTTACAATTTCCGCAATAAACAACCTTGCAAGATGACTTGCCTTGAAAGTGGTCTTCACGACTAGGAAATGTGCCGACTTTGTCAACCGATCTACTATTACCCAAAACGAATCATAACCACCTTGTGTACGGGGTAACCCTACTGCAAAATCCATAGAAATACTATCCCATTTCTAAGTTGGGATTTCCAATGGTTGCAACAATCCACCCGGTCTTTGGTGTTCAATCTTAACTTGTTGGCATACCGCACATTCCGACACGAAGACCGCAACATCTCTTTTCATACCGGACCACCAATAGTCCTTCTTTAAATCTTGATACATCGTTGAAGAACCCGGATGTATAGTGAAGGTACCCTTATGCGCTTCCTCTAAAATCCTTCTTTTCAAAGTTGCATTGTTCGGAACGCAAATCCTTTGGTTAAACATAATCATTCCATTGCTAGCGTGCACAAAACTCGGTTGACTTAGCATCTCTTGCAACTTCTCATCCAATAATTTTCCTTGTTGAATTTCAACTCTTAACGTAGAATTGACATTCAAATTCCCCATAATCACTCCATTAGGAGTCCACACAAATTGAAGATTTAAATCTCTAAACTTTTCCAACAACGAATTTTCTAACATCATCAATTCGGCCTTTCTCAAAACTTTCCTACTCAAGGCATCAGCCACTTTGTTCGCTTTTCCCGGATGGTATTTTAGCTCTAGATCATAATCCTTTTAAATATTCCATCCACCTCCATTGACGCATATTCAACTCTTTTTGGTCAAAGAGGTACCTTAAACTCTTGTGGTCACTAAACATTTCAAAATGTACTCCATATAAATAGTGACGCCACACTTTCAAAGTAAACACCACTACCGCTAATTCCAAATCGTGGGTTGGATAATTCTTCTCGTGAATTTTCAATTGTCGAAATGCATAAGCCACCACGTGACTTTCTTGCATTAAAACACCTCTTAGTCCCATCTTAGACGCATCACAAAATACCTTATACAACTTGCTAGGATCGGGAATAATCAGAACGGGAGTTGTTGTCAATCTTTCCTTCAAACTCATAAAACTTTGTTCACACACCGAATCCCACTCAAAGGGGCAATCCTTCCGAGTCAGCTTAGTCATTGGTAATGCTAACTGCAAAAAGTCTTTGATAAACCTTCTGTAGTAACCTGTTAGACCCAAGAAACTTCTAATTTACGATACATTCTTCGGTCTTTCCCAATTAATTACAGCTTCAACCTTTGACGGATCCACCGCTACACCACCCTGTGATATAACGTGACCAAGAAACCTAACTTCAGACATCCAAAACTCGCACTTGCTCAACTTGGCAAAAAGTTGCTTCTCTTGTAAGATCGATAAGACGATTCTCAAATGTCCTTCGTGCTCTTGAGGAGTACGGGAATAGATAAGAATGTCATCAATGAAGATCACAACAAATTGATCCAAGTAAGCTTGAAATAACCGATTCATATAATCCATAAAAACAGCTGGAGCATTAGTCACACCGAAAGGCATCACTAAGAATTCATAATGACCATTACGGGTCCTAAATGCAGTCTTAGGTACATCGGAACTCTTCACTCGGATTTGGTGATAACCCGACCTCAAATCAATCTTCGAGAACACACAGGCTCCTTTCAATTGATCTAATAGGTCGTATATCCTTGGCAAGGGATACTTGTTCTTAATGGTGACTTTATTCAGCTGACGATAATCAATACACAATCGCATCCCGCCGTCTTTCTTCTTTACTAACAAAACTGGGGCTCCCTATGGTGAGACACTAGGTCTAACAAAATGCTTAGCCATAAGCTCTTCCAATTGTTCCTTTAGTTCTCTTAACTCCAATGGTGCCATCCGATACGGAGAAACAGATATAGGAGCCGTTCCCGGTACCAGGTCAATAGAAAATTCCACTTCCCTCTCCGGAGGAAGAGAAGTGACATCTTCGGGGAAAACTTCGGAAAACTCGCAAACTACTGGAATATCTAAAACTTGAAGGTCGCTACTCCCTTCCTTAGTGAGAACCAAAGGAACAGATTTCTCTTCTTCGAACAAGAAATTTATCATTCCAACCGTACCTTCTAGAATAGTTGTTAAGACATCTTTCGGGGTAGCATCAACAGATAGAATGATGATGAGCTTTTCTTCACACCCAATAAACACCGAATTAGCAGAAAGCCAATCCATTCCCAAAACGACATCAACTTTCTTAAGCGGTAGACACATAAGATCAATCTGAAAAACTCTACCGTCCACAGACAAAACACAGTTTTCACACATCAATGGTGTCTCAACTATTTCATCCATGGCGGTAGTGACCACCATAGGAGGAGACAAAGGAACGGACCGCAACCCAAGTCGCTTCATACATTGCATCGATACAAAAGAGTGTGTAGCTCCACAATCAAATAGAACAAAACAAGGAAATCCGTTAACGAAGCACGTACCAGCGATTAAGGAATTGTCACTCTTCTTCTTCCTTGCATCTAAGGTATAAACCATTCCTTGTGTCTGAGTCCTATTCTGAGGACAATCTCTTTTCAGATGACCCACCTTCTGACATTGGAAACACTTTACCCTTTCTAAACTACACCTTCCAGAATGATTCTTGCCACAAGTGCGGCACACAGGAGGTGTACTCATCCTTGAATCTTGAACTTGTTTCCCTTTGAAGGATTGCTGCCAAGGCCTGAATTGTTGGTTGGATCTTCAGCGATCCCCTTGATTCACTCTACTCGCAACACCTTCAGCTTGGACTTTCTTCAAACTATGCTCGGCCGCATAGCATTGCCTTAAAACTTTAGCATATGTAGTGAACTCTCTCTGAGATACACTATGAGATATTTCAGCTTTTAGCCCAAACAGAAACTGGTCTATTTTCCACCTTTCATCAGGAGCATACATAGCCTGCCTAGAATAAGCAGCCATGTCCTCAAACTTCTCAGCATAACTGGCCACAGTCATACTACCTTGTCTTAATTGTTGAAATTCAAATTCTTTCTGAGTCCTCAATGAACTCGAAAAATACTTCTCCATGAAAATAACTTTGAACTGTTCCCAAACCTTAGGCACTTCCTGAATAACCATCAAAGCCGAACGCTCTCCAACCATCTCATAGTGGGACCCTTCAATGAATGAGAAGCGAACAACACCTTGTTCTCTTCGCTACATTGGACTAACAAGAAAATCCTCTCCATACCAGAAATCCATTCGTGAGCCTTCACGGGATCTAATCCACCATGAAATTCTGGGGGATTCATGCGGATAAAATCCCAGAATTTCCCACCTTCAGCTTCTGGAGAAACTACCGTAGGATGCAAACCTCTATTCATTTGTTGCACAATTTGTTGCATGAATAGATTATGTTGCTGCTGCATCTGTTGCATAAACTGATACAGAGGAGCATTGCCATCGCCGCCCGGCGGATTCGTCCCTTCAGGAGTGGTGCGGGGTCTACCACGAGTGTTTCTACATCCTTCAGCCATGTTCCTAAAGGTCATACAAATAAGGTTAAGTTGATCAGGCTCAATGCCATAAATATAACACTTAAGACCAATGGTGACATGACGTATATGAAACGGAAGGAAATATTTAAACTATTTCATGGCTAGGTCGAGGATACGACCTGCTCTGATACCAACTGTAACACCCATATATAAAACTCATACATCAAAGCATAAATATTATATATAGATCCAAGTGTTTGGTACCGAAACACATAAGCTCCTAGTTAACACATTGTATACAAATAAATGCCCTAAAGTACAAAGTACAAAAACCTAAGGCATATTATACACAAGATGTTCAAAAGATAAAAACTAAGAACTAGATCAACAATGATCTCAAAATAAACTCCGCTACGGAAGCTAGCCATCAACAAGCAAGGAAAAGATCACACGACCTTATCCTTACAATTCTCGGAACCTGAAGCACCTGAAATACATCAACAACGTGGGGTGAGATACATCAAATCTCAGTGAGTTCCCTATCTTATGGGTTCTCTCGGATTATCAAGGTTCTAACAATCCTAACTCAAGTCCGGGGAAAAGGGAAAAGGACCCTTGAGTTCACACTTTATAATTCTCACACTATATGGAAACATGACATGAGTTCATAACTCACAACATCACTAATCGATAACCATACCAAGACATCTCATCTTCCCGTCTGCTTCTACGTCTAGAAGACGACCCGAGTCATAGATCCTTGTAGTTACTTAGCATACGAATTAGATTCGGGATCATCGGCCTATTAACCGTGAACCGTCACTTCTCATGGTCTGTTAACCAGCACAAGTCTCTACCCATAGCATAGGTTCTAATCGTACTACATGTAGGGAATCAAACCTACCAAGTAATTGTGTACCCATTTCAGAGGAGCTCGAGACCCATGAAACTACACTCAAAATATTCCGGTTATGATTACATGATCCCATACAACAATACGATTGTATTCGACAATCACAAGACTACACCGCCTTAAGGCCTCTCTTGCCTTTTCATAACCACAAAGGTTAACCACATGTTCCATACTAGTGTTCACTCTCAACTAGGCCAATACTCGGCAATGATGTATCTTCCAACAACACGTGCCCGAGCATCGCCATCTAGAGTTGTCTACAATTTCTAGTTTCTTACTAGATTCTCCTATAGTTCAAGTTTGAGGTTTCCTCACTCTTCCTATATCGTTTTCATATTTGCATGCATATTCACTTACAATCATGTTAAACAATAATAGGATAGGCAAGACATGTCATAATTGCATAGTAGAATAATATATATCAATTAAAACATAAATATATCACTTTTGAAATTTTCTCGATTATTTAATCGGTCGGTAAAATTGACATATTTCATCTCCATTGCATAGAATATTTCCTCGTCTTTACATCGATATAAAGAATGATCGAATCCGATAAACGAGTCGAAAGTTATGAATTTTCTCATTTTTGGAATAAAATCCCAAGTCCCAGGTCGCGCTAAGCGCGTCCCTGTCCGCGCTAAGCGCGAATTCTTCGGTTTGGAGGGGTTACAGAAATTTAACACCGCGCTGAGCGGGCTCCTGCGCGCTAAGCGCGCTCTGCGAAACTCAGAAAAAGACCTGCTATAACAGTTCAAAACCAACCCTCCCAATCCCTCAACATCAGTCTCAAACAACCAAACAGAGGTATATAACATGCTCTACCATGGTTTCATCATCAAGCTTTCATAAAACCTCATTCTCATCAAGAACACATAATTTCCATAAACCCTAAGATTTTCAATTTATTTATAGTACACCAAAACATCAAAACAAACATCAATACATGTTTCTACAAGCATATTGATAATTCCTTTCAATTTATATCGAATTCTAACCGTTAAAACATCGACTTCCATAAATTCGACCTAAACCAAACTATTCCAAAACTTTTAAAAATTGGTACTAACTAGAACCCACCTTGGATAGATGATGAAAATGATGAAGATGAGATGATTGGATGAAGTTTGGATCAATGGATGATGATTGTTCTTGGATTTTCTTCCAAAACCCTTTTTCTCCTCTTTTTCTCCTTTCTTCTTTCTTTCCTCTTCTTTTCCTTCTTTTCTCTTTCTTTCCTTTCTTACTGTCTTTTTCTTTTTATATGTTGGAAAGTGGAAGGAAAATAAGTAACAAACTTAGTATTAGAAATAATACTACTAAATATCCAAAAAGACTCTAAAGTCCAAATTAGTAAAATACGGGGTATTACAATATATATATATTGATTAAATATTGATTATTTATTTAGATATTGATTATTTATTAAATATTGAATAATTCATTGAATATCGGATTATTAATTATTGACGATGGATTAATTACTCTATGTTTAATCGGAATCGTGTGTTTTGTGAATTGTGGTGGAATTGTGTTGATTCTTGTGAATGACTTGCTATGTGTAGTGGTAATGTTTGAAGTAAGAATGTCTTGATTATGAAAATGTGATTGTGTGTGTAAATGTATGGTAATTCAAGTGTAATGGATTATTGAAAATTTGCAAGAATGTTAAGATTAGGGAATAGTCTTAATTGCATATAATTGTTGAATTTGCACACGCATCATTTGTGTCCAGAGGCAATGCTTGTTAGTTCCGTGGGAGCTAGTGCCTTGTCCCAAACCTAGAGCGGGGTTTGAAAGCTTAGGGAATGGGCTTTTTGTGTGTTATTGGTCTAGGGAATGGACTCGGTTTAATGTAAAAACTGAAAAATAATAACTAGTGATTGGTACCACATGCATGAGTTGCATTTGAGTCTTGCATCGAGTCACATGGTGTCTTTGGTTGCAATATGAGATTATGTGTATTATATGAATTATTGAATTGGTGAAATTTGTGGAATCGTGAGTATGCACTTGTGAAGAGTATGGTTACTTGAATGATATTGTGTTGATGAAACTCTTGAAGTGTGAGAATAATTGTGATTATGTGTCTATACCTTGAATTATATATTATCTTATTATTTCGATAATTATGTGAATTCTCACCCTTATGTTGGAATGATGTTTTGTACAACATTGCTCAGGTACTGAAGATTAGAGTCGCGTCTAGCAAAGTAGCTGTTAGAGTAGTTGATTTAGTTTCTTTATTTATTTTGGGTCGAGTCGTGGTCTGGTCATGTAACACTGGGGATATTTCGGTTTATGTTTTGAGAGATACTTTATGTACTCTACTTCATTCTGTTATTGCTATTTGAATTATATGCAGTATTGACTTTTATGCCTAAGTATTGATTATGAATGAGATGAGCATGAGACTTTCATTATGTCTTTTATGATTGAAGTAAATCCGCTGCTACATGCTAATGTGAAAATATAGGAAAAGCATGAATTTATTTTAAGTGTTATGAGCATGACAGGTGTTTATGTGATGTTTTGAAAATATATGTGACACCCTTATGTGAAATACATGATAATTTACTCTGATTATTTATATATATTCCACGGGATTTAGAAGGCTGTTACATAAGAACCTAAAGGATTTACTTATTATTGTGCTCGCTAAGATCTCGCAATCTTATGCCTACGTATTCTCAAAAGAAAGTTGAGAAATCAAAGCATTCGTAATTCCACCTACTAATGGGTGGAATTGGATTTGAGAGAAGAGACAAGTTGTCATCTTAAGGGAGATATCTCCCCTATTCACCACAAACATTTTGAGAAAGAAGATAATAAGGGAAGAAGCTCTAAACTTGGATGTAGAAAATCCACAATAACGCCACATCTTCCTTTAAATGAGTCTTTACATATTAAGAGAAGGACCCTGACTTTGATATAGAATCAACAAGTGTGCCACTTATATCACTTAAATGAAAGAAGTGTTTTTGTACCATAATAAGAGAAAGACTCTAACTTGGATATTGAATCAACAAGTGTGCCACTTACATCACGTAAATGGAAAAAAGTTTCAAATATTTGATTTATGTTGTGGGGAATTGAAGAGACATTATCTTCTATAGAGATGATTCGTGTCTCATCTCTGGGGGGAAAAGTTTTGAATTTGAAGCCAAAGGTTGGCTAGGGTTTGACTTGAAGTTTGAGGTTTGAAGTTTGAAGCCACATTGGGGTATGGTTTGAGTTTTAAATGAAGTTGAAAACTTCAAGGGAAATCCTAATTTTTTATTGAAGTTGAGTTGAAGTTGAGAACCTCAAAGGGATTCTTAGGGTTTGAACTAGGTTGTAGTTTGAATGCTAAAGTTTGAACTAAGTCTAAACTAAGGATGAGTATTGAAATGCTACACATGTATGAATGCAAGTGTTTTCAATGTAAATGTCAAGAGAAACTTAACAAGACAATATTGATTAAGCTTTTAAACAAAATATAGTCATCAAGGATGAAATGAACATGGTATTGACAAAGCATGGTATATCAACATGTGAATGAGTATTAGACAAGTAGATATGTTCATCACGGTGAGAGTTTATGAAGGAAATACTTGAATATGTGAGAAAAGATTTGATCAATAGGAGCAATCACATAGAAGTTCAAGTAAGCATGTATTCAAGATGAATCAAAGATCAGATGAATATAACAAAGGGTAAACAAAACCCTAATGGAAGTTTAGGAAGATAAGCATATGAACAAGACATTCAAACATGGTTGAATCATGGGCTTTGGGGAATCCAAACTCAAGCGGAAGCCCTAGTCATGTATCAAGATGTTTTCAAAAGATTAGTTGAACAAAACCCTAAAGTTTCAACTAAAACAAAATTTAATCGAGGTATTCTTCAAAAGAAATAACACCTAATTGTGGTATACAAATGGTGTATAAGTCAATAAAACATGTTATGTACATTAAACAAGACTTAAACAAAGTATATTATGACCATACAAACATACATGTATAAATAAGTCAAGAGAAGAATCAAGCGAAATCATGAAAAGGCATGAAAAATACTTAAAAAGTACTAGTTTTCAACCTAATAAAAATGTCCCAAATAAATATATTTTTTGGGATTTTTTGATGGATTCTTCAAAAACATAAGATAAATCAGAAGTGTAATAATTTGATGAAGTTGTGAAGAAAAGTAAGAAAAATAATGATAAAAAATAAGGGAAAGCTCCCACCAAGGGTTGAACCCACACCCTCCATTTGATGGGCCTAAAACATTACCAAAAGGGAAATTGTTTGCATGGTGACAAGAAACGTGTGGTGTAAATAATATATGTAGTTTAAAGTTTTAAAATGGTTTTAAAAATAAAAGCAAAAGGTCTGGGGTGAGGGGGATTCGAACCCCAGACCTTGCACACACACAAACCTTGAAAACGCACGCTTTAACCATTGGGGTGGTGATACATCCTTTGATTTATTTCACCAAAATAATAATATATTAAAAATACATTTTATATTGAAAAATGGCACCATGGCCATTGTCTTCTTCTTCCACGAGCTCCATCGTCATCTTCCAAATTTGAAATACATTTTATACATTGTCTTCTTCTTCCAAACCTTGAAAACGCATGCTTTAACCATTGGGGTGGTGATACATCCTTTGATTTATTTCACCAAAATAATAATATATTAAAAATACATTTTATATTGAAAAATGGCGCCATGGCCATTGTCTTCTTCTTCCACGAGCTCCATCGTCGTCTTCCAAATTTGAAATTCAAAAATCTTCATTTCTCAATGAAATTGAAAGATGTAAAGACCAAAGTTGTTGGAAATTTCATGAGGAATAGAATGGCATTATTTAATTTCATTTATATAGCCTAGAATTTAAATTAGCATGTATGATCACATAAACCCTAAAACTGGAAATTTAACTATGAAATCATATATGATTTAGATAAATAGCAATTGATATAGGGAAAATGATCCTTACATTACCAGAAACATGTTGGTAACTCAAATAGTTACGTATGATGCATGAATTATAGAGTTCAGTTTAGATCAACTTACCTTGCAAAAGTGAAAATCGAATTCTTGCTTGGAGGTGTTACATCATCAATTTGTTGAAGCTAACATCTTCCTTGACCTTCAAGGAATGTGTTGCAATGCTTATAATGAATTGAAACCTTCTGGAACTCCCTGGCCAAATCAATTTGTAGCTTTGATGCAAGTGAGATATGGAGGATGTGTTTCTGGTGTTACAGTTGGTAGATGAGTGTTTGAATCACTTCTATATGATGTATATGAAGTGTTTGGATACCTGGTTTTATTGGAAATGGCTTGGAGTTGAAGTTCCAAATTCTACCTTCTTTTGACTTTGAATTTTGGAATGGAGAAATATTTCTTAGAAAACAAGCTTCTTGCAATGTTTTGCTGTCTTTTGAACCATCAAATTGAGCCCTATTTATAGGAGGATGTTTCAAATATTTGTGAAAAATCTTGGATTAGGATACATGCTATTATCCAATAGATGATGTCATGTATCTATTACTTGAGTGGCAAGGTACATAACCTTAATTCTCACATGGCTACCAACTCTGATCTTTTGAGCTTGATTCTCTTATGTCCCTTGATGTTTTGATCATCCTTGGACAGACTGGAGTTATTTTTGGCAAATTCACTATAGCACTTTAATGCTAGAGGACAAAACTTCACTTCCTAGCTTCAGAATGATTTTTATCACATGCCAAAGGATAGAACTTTGAAATTTTTGTTGTCATGGTGCATGATGATTTTGTTGTTGATCTTGTGAAGAAATGCAGCCAAAAGTTACTTCAAAATCGTGTGGCACAAGTATGTGTAGAAAATTTGTCTTGAGAATTCAGATGCAACAAGGCCTATTGTGAAATTCATAACTTCTTGCTCAAGTAAGGTAAATGAATGTTCTTAGACATTTTGGAAAGCTGAGATAACATACTTCAACTTTTATGTTCAAGGTTTGTCTTGCATCAATGTGGATCATGACGAAAAATGGCCCTAAAGTTGGCTCCAATATAAGACAGATTATGTTTAAAATTTTTTCAGTTCAACAAGTGATGAATCTCCAACTTCATGACTTCATATCTCTCATTCTATGCATTTTTTTGGGAATTCATCCTCAAGGACAAATTTGTAGTATGTAACAAGCTCTTCAATTTGGTCTTTGGAGCAAAGAAAATGGTTACTTCGATTGGAAGTTATGGCCTTGGCAAGTTGGACAAAAACCATTGAATTTCATAACTTAGAAAAAATTCAAATTCTTCAATGTTGCGCTTTTTACAAGTAACCTCATATTTCTTGATTTCTCTTGATTGATCATGATCCAAATCATATATTATCATAATTCTTGACTTAAGGAACCCATGTTTGACCAAAAAAGTCAAAAGTCAAACTTGACTTTGATCATTGGTTGACTTTTTATCAGATGAACTTGAATTTTGTAATCTTCAATGAAATTAAATCCTTAGGATAATTGAACACCATGGATGAAATCCAAAGGTGTTTTTGAGGGTCTTGAATCATGTCCCAAGGCTTGAGATCATGTATTGGTCAAAAGTCACAGTGCAGTTGACTTTTCATCAGAAACCCTAGTTTGTGGACCAGATGAATTTGAATTCTTGTATTGCTTATGAATCAAGCTCATTGGATAAATAAAATAATATGAATGGACTAATATGAGGCATTTGAGGTCCTTGAAACATATCTTGAGGTTTTGGATCATGCCTTGCTCCAAAAGTCAACCAGGGACTAAATTAGGTCAAAACCCTAATTTTGGTGTATCTGAGGAATTAAGCCTTGTTGATCATGATTCAATGCAAATTTTCACTTGACCATTGGTGAATGAAAGCTATTAATCTTCATGAATAAGGAACTTGATATGTTCAATATGATGCCCATCCTTTGACAATTTATCTATTTGAGCCCTTGGGGGACCACCTAACTTGTAAAGTAGGCAAGCACACACATCTTGTAATTATAATTGGTTAGTGATGCATAAAGACATACACACATATGTAATGATGAATGTTATGCAAATGATGTAAATGAGGTGGCATCTTAGGGGTAAAAAATTAGGGTATGACAATGACCCCTTGTCACCTTTCCTGTTCTCATTGGTGGTTGAATGTATGGCTTTGTTGGTGAGGAATGCAAACCAAAAGGAATTATTTAAAGGATTCTTAATCAATGATGCTGAGTCTGCTTCTATTATGCAGTATGCTGATGATACTCTATTAATTAGTACCGAATCGTGGTCTGAACTTTGGGGGATCAGTGATATTTTGAGAGGATTTGAATTGACATCGGCTCTGAAAATCAACTTTTGGAAGAGTTGCTTGTATGGCGTTGGTTGGATATTTCTTCCTTGTTTTTTGTCGCGCAGTTTCTTTCCTAAAATTTTGGTGCGCTGCCATTCAAGTTCTTAGGAATTCAAGTGGGTGGCAACCATAGGAGATTAGATTTTTGGAAGCCGGTTTTGGAGTATGTTAAATCAAATATGTAAAGTTATAAGGGAAGGTTGTTGTCATTTGGGGGTAGACTCACACTTTTAAAATCTGTCCTTACCAATCTCCCTATTTAGTATTTATCATTCTTTAAACTACCCTCTAAATTTCCCAAGGCTCTCATTACGCTACAACAAAAATTTCTTTCGGGTGCTTCATCTGACAACTCCTACATAGCTTGGGTGGGATGTAATAAGGTTTGTAAGACAAAAAAGTCGACGAGGACTAGGTATCAAGGACTTAACTGCTTTTAACAAAACTCTTATATCAAAGTGGCTGTGGAGATTCATATGTGGGGATGCAGCAATTTGGAGAGGGATTCTAGAAGCTAAGTATGGTTGTTTAGCTAAACCCATTATGGTAAGGCAGGTAGACAAGGGTGACAAACGTGTATCACTATGGTGGAGAGACATCTTAAAGATTGGTGATTAATCCGAGGAGGGTTGTTTTGCGAGGCAGATTTCCTGCAAGCTTGGATCAGGTGACAAGGTCTCATTCTGGAACTCGTGTTGGATAGGGCAGGTACCACTGAGAAGCTTTTTTCCTCACCTTTATGATGCTTCAAATTTGAAATGGGGAGCTGTCAAGGCCCTGGGAGCTTGGATTGGTGGAGAATGGAATTGGGATCTACATGTTTTGGAGCATAATTGTACCGGTGTGTGGCTGGAAGAATTTAGGGAGGCGATGGTTTTACTTCAGAAGGTTAGGCCTATGCTAGGTGTTGCGGACAGGTTTTCTTTGAGAGGATGTCATTTCCACACTTTCCCTGTTAAATCGTGATATGCTGTTATTGCTTGTGATGACGTTGTATATGAATTAGAGATTAACCTCAAGACTTTGTTAGATTTGTTTTAGCAGACGAAGTTACTCTGAAAGAAAAATGTTTTGCTTGGAGATTAGTGTTAAACAGGCTGCCAACAAGAGCAAATCTAGTGGCTAGGGGGTAATCTTTAACCCTCATGATATTGTGTGTGTGTTTTTTTTTATTTTAATGTAGTGGAAGATAACGATCAATTATTTTGTTCTTGCATTCGCATCCGTTTCGTGTGAAAGAGAATATCGGATTGGGTGGGAATTCAAGAGATTGTAGGAGATGTAGTAGATGACCATATAAGGCATTGGTTTTTGCAGGTTCTGCGTATTTTTTCTAAGGAGAAGGCATGCATTATTTGGATAACCACGTGTTAGGCCATATGGTGGACTCGCAATCTGGTTATTTTTAATGATGTAATTGGAAATCCTTGTGACATTTCTCTGAGGGCTATTCATATCTCTTGGTTGTGGTTGGATTT
The DNA here is from genome assembly GCA_022829125.1 of Lathyrus tuberosus. Taxonomy (NCBI): domain Eukaryota; kingdom Viridiplantae; phylum Streptophyta; class Magnoliopsida; order Fabales; family Fabaceae; genus Lathyrus; species Lathyrus tuberosus. The sequence goes on along the minus strand of JALAZF010000727.1, from coordinate 170,123 downwards.
TTGGTCGACTAATAAGGTCAAGTGTAGCTATTATTATTGGTTCAAAGCTCAATTTGATTTTTTTGAAGTAGCTTTGGAATAGTTGGGGGTTTTATGTAGGTGGTTTTTTGTAGTACAACTTGTTGATATCCTTGTATATGGGTTGATGTACCCTTAGTATGCCTCTTGAATATATTTTGTTGCTTATAAAAAAAGGTGTGATTTTATGTATGATGTTTTCCATCACGGACGTGCGACCCTGATTGTATCTATGTAGCGCACTACCTACTACAACGATTACTTTAAACAACCGTTGAGATATCCTTTAATGCAACATATTTACCAACGGTTGTGCTAAACAACCGTTGTGATATATATACCTAAGTTTGTTATAAATTATGTGGAACACTTATTTATCCAACGCTCACTAAACATATAACCTTACAATCTGCACTAGAACAATATACTATAACAAATTAAGTTATATTAGAAGTAAAAGTTTACATTCAATGCTAGACAAGAGTTCTTCAACACCTTATTCGTATTTTGTTCTTTGACATTAAAAACTTGGTTTAATGTTCCCAGTTCTTCAACTGCCTCTGCCTTCACCTCTAGTTCCTTTTGCGAAATATGATCTACTTTGCAAACAATATTAGAGGTGGAAGAGAGATGGTTGAAGACCTACAATCACTAAACCAAGTTCTAACTGTCAAAGAACAACATGCATTTAACGGTGCAAATAATTCTTATCAAGAATTGAACGCGTACTTGTTTTCTAACACAACTTTATCTATCATATTATAATTTGTTAAGGCAGTTTGGAAAGTTATATATTCGATAAGGGATTGGAAAAACACACAAACCACATAATATATAATAAACTCATCTTTTAAAAAAACATTAACAACAACATTCATCAACAACAAACCATAAACAACAAATACGACATATCAAATCATAGAATGCTTCAGAAATGTACCATACATTTCCCATAATGGCGTGTCCACCATGAAATAAGGATGAAGCTAAAGTTAGAGCAGAAAACTTAACAACCCTACCCACAAGGTTTCAATGCTAACTTTAGCTTCATCCTCTTTATTGAAACAAGCATCCCTACCTATAAGTTAAAACAAAAAGAAAGTTCATACATCGTGAAACAAGCTATTGAAAAAGATTTGGAAAAAAAACTATGGAGAAAACGAACATGTAAATACCCATTGGATAAGTTTTGATGTTATGGTTTCGTTTTGAACCATCACAAACAAGTAACGAAGTAATCCGTCAGAAAAAAATTGAAGAGATAGTTGATCAAATGGTAGGGGAGAAATTACAAGTAGTATTATAACTAGAGCGGGAGAAGTGGACTAAGGAAGCATTGGATAAGTGGACTCAGGAAGCGTGGGAGAGAGTGACTCAAGAGGAACATGAGAGGGTGCATCTGGAGGAGCAGGAGAGGTTGTTGCAGGAGGTGCGAGAGATGTTTTAGGATGAGCGAGAGGTTAATTGATGAAGAGCTAAAGAATTTGACATAGTAAATGCGGGAGAAGTGCACCTGTGATGTGATTGAGGTAAGTATAAATTTAGTTTAGAATATTTTGTGTTGTATGTTATTGTTTGTGAATTTAAATATATTTATTTTGTTGCAGCTATTTTTATGATAAAAAAATTGAAATCAATGAGTGTACTCATCCATCCAAATTTAGACCAGTTAGAAATATCTAAGAAATTAATTGTGAAAGTTGTTATTGATGGTGCAAGCACGAAAGGTAGTTTCTCCGCCCCACAACACAATATTTACACCACACTACCTCAACCAGATAATATGCAAAGACTATCACGAATTATAGAGTAGATATCATACATCTTTTATATAACATTAAATCATGAACCATAATAAGCTTATACACTTCATAAGAGTTGTGTTTTGAAATTTTTGAAGGGAGATGATTGGTTGGACATAACCGTACTACAATTTTGGTGCTCGTAAGTACAATTTTTACGGCGATTAAAATTTATATTCATTGTTCTCATACTTTGACATCAAGATTTCACTTTTGCATTAACGTTTATGACAATGCATGGGATGTTAGTTGAAAGGTACATAAGTATTATTTCTGAGAGTTATTCAAAATTTAATTTAAACAACAAGGAGCAAATGCTATCCAGACATACAAACAAAATAAGTTTATTGATGAGAATAAAAATGTTATAAGAGATCGTTTTACCATGTGTAAGTATATATTTATTAGTGTTTTATTTTATAAATCAATTTTATACACATTATAATTATTGTGAATGTTTATGCACTTCACATTGGCAACTAGTTGTTATATGTCTGAAGCAAAATATTGTAATTATATTATGCTCGTTACCCTATGATCTTGATGAATCAACGCATAACGTTTTGAGCAGATAAGTGTTATTATTTGTCACACTCAAATTTTACCTTTAGTTTTGAATTGTTTTTATTCATGTTTCATTGTTACTGTCAAGTAGAGCTATGGAGGAATAGAATTTTATGAATCGTAAAATAAGACGTAAAAAGTCAAGTTTCTTTTTCCAAAAAGTAAGTATTACATATGCTTTTTGACATTATTTTATTTTTGCTAATGTATTAATTGTAGTTTGTGTGTATTAATAACTATATGAAAATTATTTGTAGACGTGAAGACAACCCGACAACCATTCATGTGGATACTATGTTATAAAACATATATTTGATATTGTCTTCCAAGACATTAGCAATTAATGGGTTAAGGTATTAACTTTATCCATATACATGTGGATACGATTGTGTTACTGAGAAATGATGTTAATCGATTGACAGCTTTCTGCAATCAATTGATGCTAGTTAAAATTTGGAAATTTGCTGAGCTGAAATCTATTATTCTATATGATCGTTTTTGTCATAACTTTAGTTCCATAAATCCAAATAAATGCGGTTTGAAGAGTTGGAAACTAACACGTATGGCTATCCCATAGTGATGTATTAAGACGCTAGATGGGTACTGGGATTTATGAAAATTGTTGTGAATTAGGATGCCTTAAAACAAAATATACTCGGTTTCTTTATAGGCAAGAAACACACAGTTAGGGTTAACAAGGTAAAAACAAGGAGAAAAAAAACAAGGATTGGTTATAACTGCTATTCTTTACTTTCTCTTCAAATCATATTACAAGTACTCAAGAATAACAAATAACCCTCTCACTCTAATAAGGATTTCCCACACCGCACTTAAGATGAGAAACTAGTATGCTATTTATAATAAAACCTAACATACTAAAATAATGGGCTTTTTAAAAATTACCCATTACAAGCTAACTTAGGGTACAAGTTAACTTAAATAATTGGATCCTTAACACAAGGCTCAATTTGACAACTACATACTAGAACACAGTTCGACTACAGTATGTAGGTCTTCGACAACAGCATGTGAGCAGACTTCGACAGCATGCTAAACTAGAGTTCGATCCAATATCTCACAAATCTCCACCTTAGATCTAACTGTATAATATCAAGAAACAAACTAGCTTTCTTCATGCAGCTTTATCAACTGCATATAGTGGAAAAACTTGCAACTGGGCAACGTCTTGGTGATCATATCAGCAGCATTATGATCAGTCGAAACCTTCAGCACTTGGAATTCTCCCCGCTCGATTATTCCTTTGACGAAATGTTGCCTCACATCAATGTGCTTGGTTCGCTCATGATAGGTTGAATTCTTCAATAGGTGTATTGCTCTTTGACTATCACATTTAATAGTGATAACTTGATCTTGAAGTTTCATCTCCTTTACAAAACCTCCAAGCCACAATACTTCCTTACAACTTCTGTTAGGACAATATATTCTGCTTTAGTGGTTGATAAGGCAACAACCTTATGAAGCGTTGCTTTCTAACTGATTGATGTGCCAAACATAGTGAACACATATCCAGAAATAGATTTTCTGGAATCCATACAACCGACATAATCAAAGTCGACATATCCTTTGATTGCTGCTTTACTATCTTCATCAGAGGCTCAACCATAAATTAGGACTCTATTTAAAGACCCATTTATGTACCTTATAATCCACTTAAATTCTTTCTAGTGAGCCTTTCCAGGATTCGCCATGTACCTGCTTACAAGACTTACTGCATATGCTATGTCGGGCCTAGTACAGACCATAGCATACATCAAATAACCCACTATGTTAGCATATGGAATGCTATTCATATAAGCTCTTTTAACATTAGTACTGGGACACTGATCTATACTCAGCTTGAATTAAGGGTTTGTCAAAGTCACAACAGGCTTTGATTTCGACATACCATACTTTTTTGAGAATCTTCCATAGGTATGCATCTTGAGATAAGCATAATTCCGACTGCTTTCTATCTCTTTGGATGTCAATCCCAAGAAACCTAAACGCAACTCCCAGATCCTTCATGTCGAACTCCTTATTGAGTTCAACCTTCACCCTCATTACATCTTCAACATTGTTGCTTGCTATTAGAATATCATCCACATAAAGCAACAAAATAACAAATGAATTACCAGGTCAAAATCTGAAGTAAACACAGTGGTCGAACTAACTTCTAATGAAACTTATGTGTGCCATGAACTTGTCGAATCTCCTATTCCATTGTCGATGAGATTGTTTCAGTCCATCTAATGATCTCTTCAGTTTGAACACATAACCTTCCTCCCCCCTTTCGACATACCCTTCAGGTCATCTCATCAGGATTGTTTCATTTAGATCACCATACAAGAATATAGTCTTCACATCCATCTTCTCTAGTTCAAGGGCGAATCGTGCCACTGTGGAAAGCCACATTCAAATGGATATGTGCTTCACAACAGGAGAGAACACATCATTGAAGTCGACACCTTCTCTCTGAGTGAAATGCCTAACGACCAATCTTGACTTGTATCTCTTCGACGCCACTCCTTCGGTTCCTTCCTTAACTTTGAAAATCCATTTACAACTGACTAACCTGGCTCCAGCAGGTTTCTTGATCAGTTCCCAGGTGTTGTTATTATGAAGAGATTTCATCTCATTATCCATGGCCTTTAGCCATGCAGTCTTCTTTCGACTCCTCATAACTTCCTTATAGTATCTAGGTTCTTCATCGAGAACCTCACTTGCAAAGATTAAGGAATTAGATATACTATTTGCATACCCAAGTCTCTGAGGTGGCTTGATGACTCTCCTCGACCTATCTCTTGCTAGCACGTATTCATTATTGGTCTCCGCATCTTCGACAGCAGCTTCTGCTTCTTCTTCGGCTTCATTTGGGATACGCAATTCAGCATCAACATACTCCACCTCAACAGGAATCTCTCCCTGTTCCAGCTCTTTGTCAGCACCATCAATTTTCTTGAAGGCCATCTCAACTTCATTCAAAACTACATCTCGACTGGTGATACACCTCCTGTGACCTGGCACTAGGCACCATAGCCTATAAGCTTTGACTCCTTCAGGGTATCCCATGAACATGCATTTCAGAGCTCTAGGTTTGACCTTGTCTTGCCTAATGTGAGCATAGGCCACGCATTCAAATTCTCTTATTCTGTCGAGACTAGGTGGATGTCCCGACCAAACTTCTTCAGGTGTCTTCATTTCTAACGCAGTTGAAGGACATCTGTTTATCAGATATGTTGCTGTCGAAATAGCCTCAGGCCAAAACACCTTCTTTAATCCAGCACTAGTCAACATGTATCTAACTCTTTCCAAAATAGTTCGATTAAACCTTTCTGCTAAACCATTTTGTTGTGGAGTACCTGCAGTAGTTTTGTACCTTGCAATACTCGAGGCAACACAAAAGTTGTCGAACGCCTCATTGCAAAATTGAAGGCCATTGTCGGTTCTCAACCTTTTGACCTTTCTGTCAGTCTGATTTTCGACCAGAGTCTTCCAACCTTTGAAATTCTCAAAAGTTTCATCCTTAGTCTTCTGGATGAATACCCATACCTTTCTGGAATAATCATCGATTATGGATAGAAAATACCTTGCTTCTGAATGTGATGGACACCTTGAAAGCCCCCAAAGATCAGCATGGATGTAATCAAGGGATCCATGAGTTCTCTGCACTACTACAAAATGCGTAAACAACAACGCCATGGTCACCACGCTTATTCCTTACACCGTTGTGACATCTGTAAACTAAGGCGCTATCGTAATATTAATTTTTTTATTAAAACTTATTCGTATATAACAACGGTTAAGTAGCCAACCGTTGTGATAACCTTAAGCTTTCATGGGTTCGAACCTCAAGGCCCCCATATATGTTATTCCTTTAATGTTAAGTGGCGCCTTTTCGTTTTCTAACTATTTTTAAATAAAAAACTTTAAAGTTTATGACGACGGTTCAATAGTTCCACCGTTGTTAAGTTGCGCCTTTTCATTTTTATTTATTTTTAAATAAAAGACTTTAAAGTTTATGACTACGGTTGATGTTTACAACCGTTGTGATATATTTTGGTTTTTAATTAAATTTTTTTAATTTTTAATACTCTGGCGCTTTTTTATGAAATTTCACCATGAAAGTAAAATATCACTACGGTTGCAAGTATTGGCCGTTGTGGTAGCGTGATAATATTATACACTCCTAGATAGCTTGTCGCTTCAGTATCCTTTTTTCCATTGCAAATAGAAACTAGACGAAACAATACACGATTTCAACCCAAACCCTAATGTTCATTACTGTGGAACATTACACGATTTCATCCAAAACACCATCGTTCCTACTTCACTGTGTATTTGCCATTGTTGTCATCATCGTCAACCAAGTTGGCAAGACCATCACGATCAACCAAGTTATTACCGTCTAGAAGGAAAACAACAACAACACCATCGTCACCCCAAACGAAGGAAGACAACACCATCACCAACACCAACATCATTTACTTAGTCATCACGTTTAGGCTACGTAAAATATTTTTCCCCATGCATCTACAGTAAACTTCATTTGCCATTGTTGTGGTTGTTGTTGTTTTATTTTGTGGTTGATGTTTATGTTCTTGTTGTTTATGTTGTTGTTGTTTTTTTGAACTTAGATGTCGACCTTGTTGAGTTCTTCATCAGAAACCAACGAAGAAACTCAAACAAATGAGATGTTTGACAATGATACTCAAACAACTATAAGTCAAACAAAAAGATCACAAAGAGACGTCACAATGATGCCCTAATTCACATGTGTCCGGAACGCATCAAGTGAAAAAATTCACATCCAGTTTGATTCTTTGTACAATGTAGTGGATTGTCAACACTACTATACTTTTGAGAGTTATGTTTTGTTCCTTGCACATAGCAAGGTCAGTATATTGATTGATGATTGGAAACAAGTTGATAATAAGGTCAAAGAAAGCATATGGACTGATGTTAAGGTATTACATACTATAATTTTCATATATCGCCGATATCAATATCTATAATTTCTAATACATACTTATATATTGATTTAAATGTAGTTGAATTTTGAGTTTAACGAAGATGACTCAAATTTGAAAAGAAAGTGGATATCATATGTTGGTACTCGTTGGAGGGGATTTAAGGCACATCTCATGGCTGACTACATTAGGAGGCCTAAGAGCGGTCTTGCTCATCCATGGATTCGATATAGTTTTATATCAAAGAAGCAATGGAAAAGGTTTGCATAGATACGTCGTTATGAGGAATTTAAGGTTACTACTATTCTCATGTAATCGATAATGTTATGCTAAAGAGTTATAGATATTAATCCTATATATTTTCACTATGTTAATAACAGGTTAAAAGTGAAGTCGGGATACTCAATAAAGCCAAGAACATGTACCCCCATAGATTGTCTCGTGGGGGTTATAGGAATCTTGAGAAAAAAACCATGCTTGAGAGACAATCCGAAATCGGAGATGATCGCATCCCATCTCCACCTTTAAGACATGAAAAATGGAAGAAGGCTCGATTAAGACTAGATGGAGAGTACACCTATGAGGCTTCCAGAGTAGTTGTCGAAAAAATTGTAAGTATGATTTGTGGTGCTTATGTTATTTTTTATTTAAATGAGTTGGTAACTAATATATGTAAGTTTCTCATGTTGTGTAGGATAAGTTGGTTGAGGTAGCCCGTGAAGGCACATTTGTTCCACAAGCATGACATGATATATTAGTAGAAGCTATCGGAATAGATGAGCATGATGGGCGTGTCCGTGCTGTTGGAGAAGGTGCCGGCTTGAGGTCATTCTTTGGGTCTCAAAGAAAAAGAACCGAAAGCCCGAAAATAATTGCTCAAAGACAAAAGATTGAAAATTTTGAGAAGCAATTAGAAGAATAACGGAGAATGTTAGAAGAGGAGAAGGAAAAAAGGGAGAAATATATGGAAAGGTTCCAAGAGATGTATTCGGTATGTACTTTACTTGAGATGTTAGTGTTTTATCAGAAATGTATAATATATATTGTGCTTGTTTTTGTTTTATGTTTTAATTGAATATTATAATGTAGAGATTAAGTGAAAACTTGGAACAACGGACAAATGAAGATCATCGTAATGTTGATGGTGATGATGATGCTCGAACTCCTAGTAGAAGTGTTGTACGTCATGCTTATACAAAAGGAAGTAATTGTTCAGCACATCCTCCCCCTGCGGGTAACCGCAATGATATAATGGACCCTAATCCAAATGAAATCACAATTTTATACTTGAAAGTTGTGGTGATAAATGAAGCGCAACCTCTCCCGCTAGAACATTGTCCATGTTTGAGTTTATTCTATTATAATCCTGATGATGTAAGGGATTTTCTTGATGGGTATAAGTCGCTGGACATCGGGATATTGCAAGTTTGGTGCACGTAAGTATATATAGTTGAATATACATGTCATTATAGAACATTATCATTTATAGAACATCACCCCTATTTTATTCATTTTCTTTAACCATTTAGGTACATTCACCGTCTTTGTATAGATTTGAATAAATCGAGTACTTACGGAATCTTGGATCCACTTTTTATTCGTTGGACTTTTAATGAATCAAAACTTATGCGAGAGTACTTGATAACACAATTAAGTGAGGGAGGAAAAGAATGTTACTTAGCACCATTCCTCTGCACGTAAGTATTTTTGGAATTGATGTTTATTCTATATTTAGTTTTGTTTTAGAAAATACCATTAACATATATATATATATATATATATATATATATATATATGCTCTTGTTTATTCAGTGGCCATTGGCAATTGATCATCATATCATTACAGACGAATACGATAACTTTTCTGTGTTCCTTGCAATATCCACTATACAACAAAATGAAAGATATGATTAATTCGTAAGTGTATGCTTAATTCATTTTCTTTGACATTGTAATTAGTTTATCATGTAATATGTTTAATTCAAACTTAATGTGTAGTGTTGTGGAGCAAGTGAATATGATGAACAATGTTAGAAGAAAGCCCAGATGGATCTGTCCTAAAGTAAGTGGCACGATTATGTTTCTTTCATTTACATTCATTGTGGTTGTATTCATGTGATTTTTGCTTAAATTTGTAGACAAGGAAACAACCCGGGAATTACGAGCGTGGTTACTATGTCATGAAACACATGCTAAACATTGTCCTTGTCGGCATTGTTGATTCATGGGATAAGGTATATGATAGGTGTCTGATTTAGAATGAAATTTAGATTAATTTATGACATTTGTTAAGCTCTTTTCCAGATGTCTGAATGCGAAACATCTTATTTTAAAGTGATTTTTGAATCAATGTCTATATTTAGTCTTTTTGATGTTTTTGTTAGTATTGCAACATATTTTGTAAAAAGGGCGCGACAAAAATCAGAAGAAAACACGAAGAAACGAGCAAAGTTGCGTGTCAGAGACCTTCAGGACCTTTGTCAGGCGAAGGGGTGGCGAGAGGAAGAATTTGCCAAGCGAAAGCCTGGAGAAGGAAAAAGAAAAAATGGTTTCAATTCCAGTAGCTACTGGAAGTGCTTCGCTGAAAGATTCGCCAGGCGAGGATGCGGCGAAAGAGATTCGCCTGGCGAGTTCAGATATTTTTCCCAGCCTTCTCTGCACTGTTTGGTCACGTGGCTGAGCTTATTGGTTTCACCTGGCGAATTTTGGAGCTCGCCTGGCGAATTTGTCTAGGCAGAAAGTGGTATTTAGGGTGTTTTGAAGATATTTTGTAACATAGCACTTTTTGAAAAGATAATTGTAATCTAGAAACACATTTGGAGCTTAAAAACTTCATCTTGACTTATTTTTCTTAGAATCCAAAGCTTTTATGCTTCGATGCTTGATCCATTGAAGATTGATGCAACAAAGCTTTGTCTATTACTTGTTGATCAAGCTACCATGACAATGGGTAGCTAAACACCTTTTGTGTCAAGATTAGTGGTAGGTAATCCTTTCTTTTGTATGTATTGATCTTGATATTTAGTTTGTGAACTTTGTTGAGGATTAATATATGGTGAAAAAGTTTGTTTGTATGATGTATACTTGGTTTGGTTCATGAATGAGAAATATGTTCTAAGACTAGACCTAAGTTTTAATCCATCAACAATCAAAGGCTAGAGATAGTTTTGAGAGTTGTTGTTCATAAATAGTGATCTTTTAATGTTATCATATTGATAGTTAGAGTGAGAGATCATCTAAGGATTAATATGATAAATCCGACAATAAGTGTTAAAGATAAACTTGTTGAGAGGATATGTGATTATATTCATTGTTAACAAGTTCACATACTTTATCGAGTAAATACGTATGAAACAGATTATCGAACCCTAATCTTGGCATACTTTTACCAAACATTTTAAAACCAAATTTCTTTACCGTTGTTATTAATCTTTTATGCAAACTTTCCATTACAAATCAACCAAACTCTTTGTTACCCTAAGTTTAAAGCGATTCCAACTATAGAACGGCGGTAATATCTATACAATCCCTGTGGATATGATAACAAAAACCCCCCTCTGAATTACTTTTCAACAGTATACATGTCATAAAATGTTTACATATATTAACAGATAAGTTGACTATTGAATTATTATCATACATGTTATTGCCTCTTTCTTATGTAGATGTTTAACGACAAAACCCAATTCCCCGTTAAGGACTTCGTAGATCTTCGTAAATGTTGGGCATATATCCACAATGTTATTAAGCGTCCTGCTGATTGATGATGTCAATGACTTTTTTCTGTAGAGATGATGTGAATAACACTTTTCTGTATTGATGACATGAATATAGTGTTTGGTGTAAATATGGTTATAATAGTTACAATACTTACAGAATGTATACTTACAAATACTTACAATGTTACAATGTTAGCTGTATTTTGTGGTTATAATAGTTACAATACTCACAAATGAACAATGTTAGCTTATCTATTATGGTTAAAATGGTTACAGGTTAAAAAATGGAATGAATTTGAATTGCTGAGAAATACATATTTAAAATGGTTACATGTTCAATAATGGGATGAATTTGAATTGCTGAGAAATGCATATTTAAAACATAGAAAGTTTTGAATGCATTTATAAACGAAAGTCGTGGTTGTATATTTGTGTCTGCAAACTATATAACGACGGGTAAAAAATATAACCGTAATAATATCTCGCGCGCTGCACAATAAAATCAAAATGGCATAGCTGGGAATCGAACCTAGGAGCATTATATTTATCACAACGGTTCGTTATAATAACCGTTGTGATAGGTCACAATGTTTCTAGGTAATTACAACGGTTAATGGCCCGTGATTATAAGTATCCATTTACAACGACACTCTACATAACAACGCCTGCGCTTGCGTCATTATATACCTTTCCCAACCGTTGTTAATTTGTATTTACGTAGTAGTGTTGTTTACCTTTGTTGAACTTCACTCTGCAAAATTTTCCAAGTACACAGGGTTCATAAAATTTCAGCTTTTCGATTTAGTCTCCTTCAAGCAGATTTTGTTTCCCCAATTCGACCAGACCCCTTTCACTGACATGGCCCAATCTCATGTGCCAAATTTTTGTCTTTGACAAAGGTTTCGTGGATGTAACATTTGTCGAACCACTTACAACTTCAGCCTCAAGGGTATACAAGCCTTACTTCTTCACGCTTCTCAAGACTTCCTTCAACCCCTTCATGACTCTTAGGACACTTTTCTCTCCTTTAAAAACATATCCCTTCTTGTCAAATTCAACAAGAGAAATCAATTTTCTCTTCAAATCAGGTACATACCTGACTTCAGTCAATAACCTTATTTACTCATCATCGAGCTTGAATCTCACAGATCCAATACCTGCAATTTTGTAAGCTTTGTTGCTTCCAAGCAGCACTGATCCACCATCTTGATCACATAGCTACTCGAATAATTCTCTGTTTGGAGTGCAACCCGAATCCATAATTCACTCATTTCTTGTGTGACCCTCCTTCTTACAGTGATATCATCGAATACCAGATGCCTCGCCACTATAAGACTTTTGTTAACTTTTACCTTTCTTCTTGTCGAACTTACCATCCTTTCGCAAGAATTTTCCCTTAATGGCCAAACCTTTACCAACTATAGAAGGTTTATGCTCCTTTCAATCGTTCAAGTCCTTAGAATACAAGGCTGATTGAACTTCTTTAAAGCTCAGGGTCTTCCTTCCATACAGGAGAGTTTCTTTGAAGTGAACATGTGTTCTGGGTAAAGCGCACAACAATAATAGTGCTTGATCTTCATCATCAATCTTCACATCAATATTTTCTAGATCAAGATCAGCTTGTTGAACATATCCAAGTGCTTAGCCAACACTTTTTCTTCACTCATATTAAATGAATACAAAGCTTGCTTCAAGTAGAGTCGATTCACCAGAGATTTGGTCATGTACAAATTTTCAAGTTTCAACCATAACTTCGATGTTGTCGTCTCCTTTGATACTTGTCGAAGAACCTTATCACCAAGGCTTAACAATATTGCGATGCGGGCTTTCTCTATCATGGTCGTCTTTTCTTTTTCCGCTAATGCAGCGTCCATGGCTTTCTCTCCCTTCAACGCTTCCAAACAACCTTGTTGAACTAGTAGGGCTTTTATCTTCAAGCGCCACAGACCGGAGTCGTTCACTCCGGTGAACTTTTTAATCTCATACTTTGTTAAATGCATCTTCTCCATACTCAACGCACTAAATTGTTGTGAATTAGGATGCCTTAACACAAAGGTTAAGGTTAACAAGGTAAAAAATTAGGAAAAATAACAAGAATTGGTTATAACTGCTATTCTTTACTTTCTCTTCAAATCAAATTACAAGTACTCAAGAATAACAAATAACCCTCTCACCCTAATTAGGATTTGCCACACCACACTTAAGATGAGAGACTGGCATGCTATTTATAATAAAACCTAACATACTAAACTAATGGGCTTTTTAACAATTACCCATTACAAGCTAACTTAGGGTACAAGATAACTTAAACAATTGGATCCTTAACACAAGGCCCAATTTTACAACTATATACTAGAACACAATTCGACTACATAATGTAGGTCTTCGAAAACAACATGTGAGCAGACTCTGACGGCATGCTTAACCAGAGTTCGATCCGATATCTCATAAAAATTAATTGTCTTACTTGTTATATAATAATTGACGGTAACAAACGAACGATTATTTATTGTGAATGAATGAATTAATGATAAAGTAATGATAATATAATTTTTTTTTATTGAGTGATGTGTGGTTGTTTACTCGATGTGTGAATATATGATGTGAAGTTCAAGTATATTTATATGAATTATTGTACATACTTGCTGATGATTGTTTAGATGTGTAGTTTAGAGTGAGAACTATTGTTGATGTGTTAAATGCATGATTGTTTACTATCAAATGTGGGGTTGTAGTCATTGTTGTTTTTTTGTTATGCATGATTGTTTACAGTCAAATGTGGGGTTGTGACCATCGTTGTGTTTTGTCGTTGCATTATTGTATGCCATGCATCATATGTTGTCATTGTTGTAAAAGAGGCGAGTCACGAGTTCAGATGTGGGGACTAGTAACTTGTCCCAAGCTCAGAGAGAGGGCTTAGAGCTCAAAGAGGGGACTCGGGGTTCAGATGTTGGGATCCGTTTTGTATGAAGAACTATTTTTTAGTTTGTACCACATGCATATAGAGTTGAGTTACGATTCCAGTTCAAAGAGGGGACCGTGACAAGCATTAATAGAGTTGAAAAGTAGAGCATGAAGGGAAATATGCGATCCAGAACATAGTGGAAAATAAAAATTTCCCTTTAGTGATCCTTACGAATGGTCATGATCAGTGATATAACGGTTATCTCTTATGGCGATGAAAGAATCAAAGGAGTGATCACGAGCAATATATGATAAACAACGCCTCTACTTAGTCCACACGAACATATTCCTTCAGTCTCAGTGCTAGCTGCTACGATTGAAGGCTTTGAGTGAGAGAGAAGGAAAAATACGGCTAGGGTTTCACAATCCAAATTTTATCAAGTGTGAATGCCTCCACATAAGGGTTCTATTTATAGAACCACTTGTGTAGGCTGCAAGCTAAAAAGCCCATTTAAGTGAATGTGCACCATATCTTATAGTGTATCGTATATCACTTAAACGCGTGGTACCTTACCACATTCCGTATTCTACTTAAGTGCACCATACCTTATGGTGTTCTACATTTACCTAAGTTCATCGTACCTTACAGTGTTCCTTACTTACTCTACCACTTATCAATCTGTCATTATGTGTGTGACCCTGTAGGTTTTCGCGACGTTGACAATTATATTAAACATGCATTTAACATAATAAATAGTGAGCAGTATCTAGCAACACATCACTGCTACCCAAGTCACGAAAATGTCATGTGATCTGACAAAATTTTTTGTTATAGTACTTGTGTGTACAATTACCCTTTTGCCTTTATGTCTATATTGAACACAAGGCATATATTGTGTCATCCTTGTCCATTTCAATATTAGGCCCTTAGAAATTTATCTTGTTATGCAGGATGGGCAAATTTCATCTAGGTCACTCATGTCCCTCAGCATGCTTTGTGGAGTACCCATCAACTATCTTTATGGTCATCCAGTTACAGACAATATTAGATCAACAATAAAGTACTCGACTCTACACCTAGGGTCCATGGTGGTTTCAGGTCGAAGGATGGTATACACCACTATCACCATGAGAGTAACTTATATCACATTGCATAACATTCTATGTAGTTCTCTCATAGCAGGCGAATCCAGTATAAATATTACTCCTAATATTCATACCTATGTTAAGACTTGATAACTCCTT
This sequence comes from Lathyrus tuberosus, assembly GCA_022829125.1. NCBI lineage: Eukaryota > Viridiplantae > Streptophyta > Magnoliopsida > Fabales > Fabaceae > Lathyrus > Lathyrus tuberosus. Next base: position 154,904 of record JALAZF010000727.1, on the reverse strand, counting down.
ATCCATGATCCATGAGATGTGATCTTCAGTCTATCTACATAATAGTCTTAATGCTTTAAGGTTATCCTACTTCACAGTAAAGCTCGAGTACAGATACTTTAAGAATAGTGTCCTTAGGATTAATGGGATCTTATGATTAAGTCACACTTAATATTTCATTAAATGAACTAGCTATTCTAGGGACTTTATTATCTTGGAAAAACAAACTTAATAAATAAATGCCTTTTATTATTAATAAATAATTCGATACAAGTACAAAAAGTAATGGCCTATAGGGCTTACACCAATAGAGTATTGCATACATATCTGCATTGAGTTGACTTAGTTGTTGATATAAAATGATACAAATGAATAATTGATTGTGTGAGTTGATTGGAGTGTTTTTGTATGAGTTTATGTTATCGATGATTGTTGTGTGAATACATTACCAAATGATGGTTGTTGTTGTTGTTGTTGTTGTTGTTGTTGTTTAGGATACCCTTCATGATATTTTGCACCGCTAACATATTTGAGCATATTCTCACCTCATTTCCTTTGTGTTATCCACTATGGACATCTTGAGCATAATCAGGACTAGAGTTTGGTTGTTATTTGAAGTTAGCTTCTTAGAGCTCATCTTCATTTTTTTATCAGTTATCGTTATTAGTCGGTTAAATGCTTTGTTCTGTAACATCGAGAATGAGGCATTTTATTATGTTTTGATTAAATGTTGTATGTGGTTTAAAGTCTAATACTTTATTTGAGAAACTAATTTTGAAATTGTTATGATATGATTTTCCACTGCATGTTGTTAAATATTTTCAAAAAATTTTGGATGGTTGCCGACGTGACACCTTAAATTATTGGTTAAACGTTTTAATATAAGATTTGGGGTTTAGAGGGTTACATAGTGGTATCAGAGCAAGTAGGTCCATCCGGCCAGAATTTTGTAATGTTGTCTTTTTCCTGGTATGCAACATATGTGTGAAACACTTTCGGTGCTCATTTGTTTTTATAACGACTTGTCGGCAGGGGCGAGGTTGAAACAAGTAGGAGGAGAAGCTTCTACTTCTCTGATATATTTCATGTGTGGAAGGTTGGTTCAGCATGCCGCTAATTGCAAGAGTACAGGTGTTGTTGAGGTTGTGATATTTCTTGAATCCGAGGAGAGCACAAAGTCAAGTTTCATAACCGCGAGACAAGTAGGGATGTCCTTGAGAGAGAGTGCTTAAGTGTTCATGGTGTTCACATCCTTGAGAGGGGGAAGCGAGAGAATCATTACGAATCTACATATTGTGTGTGAGTTTCCTAAAGTGTTCCCAGATGACATTAGTGATTTTCTTCCAGAGCGTAAGGTGGAGCTTGTTATAGGCTTAGTACTTGGTGCAAGTCCTGTGTCGATGGCTCTTTATAGGATGTCTGCTTCAGAGTTGATTGAATTGAAGAAAAAGTTAGTGTATCTACTTTAGAAAAAGTTTGTTCGATCGAGTGTTTCGCCACGGGGAGCGTCAATGATGTTAATTAAGATTGAGGTTGTACATACTTTCTCATGATTATTGAGATGCATAGTTCAAAGTGAGAACTACTGGTGATGCGTTAAATGCATGATTCTTTACAGTCAGAAGTGAGGATGTATTCATTGTTTTGTTTTTGTTATGCATGATTGTTTACAATCAGATGTGGGGCTATGATCTTTATTGTAATGTTTCCGTTGCATTATTGTATGCCATGCATCATATGTTTTCGTTGTTGTGAAAGAGGCGAGTCATTAGTTTAGTTATGGGGACTAGTTACTTGTGTCAAGCTCAAATAAGGGAGTTGGAGCTCGGAGAGGGGATCAAGGTTCATATGTTCGGACTCGGTTCGTATGAAGAATCATTGTTGAGTTGCTACCACATGCATATAGAGTTGAGTTGCGAGTCCGATTCAAAGAGGGAAACGTGACGAGCATTGATAGAGTTGAAGAGTCGAGCATTGCATACATATCTGCATTGAGTTGAGTTAGCTGCTGATATGAGTTAATGTGAATGAATAATTGATTGTGTGAGTTGATTGTAGTGTGTTGTATGAGTTTATGTTATCGATGATTGTTGTGTGAATATATTACATGTTGGTTGTTGTTGTTGTTGTTTAGGTTATCCTTTCTGATCTTTTGCACTGCTAACATATTTGAGCGTATTCTCACCCTTTTTCTTTATGTTTTCCTCAATGGAAAGACAATCAAGAGTAGAGTTTGTTTGTTGTGAGTGGAAGATAGCTTCTTGGAGCTCATCTTCATTTATTTTATATTGTGAAATTGGACTCCTATTTATACTAATTTTTACGTTAACATAAAAGGAAACTAAGTCACAGTGACAAATTGTGACCAATTAAAAATAATTATGAAAAATTGCGACAAATTAGAAACAAGTATGACACATTACAATCCATGGAACAGGTATGACACATTGCAACCAATTAAAAAACAAGTATGACGAATTGCTATTAATTAAAAATAAGGATGACAAATCGGGAAAGATTATGTACATTATATTTTTTTTTTGTGATTTTTTTTATTATTTTATAATTAAAAATGAAAAAAATAAAATAATTAATAATTTAAAAAATACCAATTTAAAAAATGGAAAAATAATATTAAAATATTTCAAAAATAAACAATTGACTTTTTGTTGACTTCTTTGATCTTTTAAAATAAATAATAATAATACCTGCTTTTTTATATACTTTATATTTTAAATTAGACCTAAAAATGAAAACAAATGCAAAGTGTTTTTTCGTACAACCAAAAAAGTAAACTAATAAAATGCCGACAAAATTTAGAGTACAATGGCGTGATTTTGATGCGAAGAATAAAGATTTATCTCTATTTAAATCACAATGCAATTACATAGCATCACTGTTCGATGCTTTACTCAATTGTGTGATTCTAAATAAAATAATGAAGTATCGTGGCGCGAATGGATCGGATCGTGACACAATCTAACTTGTCTGAAACCAACTATAAATGCAAAAAGTTAAAAAGTCAAATCTGGTCAAGGGTTCAAAATTTGAGGGTTCTATAGGCAACTGCAAGGTTCTAACGGATGAGTATTAATGTCTCTACACCATTAGAGCTCATATTTAATATTTGATCCATGCATAAGTTCTTAAACTCATTGGCTATGATTACTTATACTATGAGTAAAAAAATTCTGATTAATTATGCCTTTAGATGAATTTATTTTTAGCTACTTGAATCATGTAATAGTTAAGTAATATTCAATAAAATTGTAATCCTAGTATTATTAAGTTGTTATTTTTTTTCTCAATATTGACGAATGTATTGTGAGTGCAATATACTCTTAGATATGTTTAAAATGACCTAAAATTTAGGTGGCTTAGTACTATGGGTATGTTGAACCTTAGCGTCTTTGTCTAATTGTGCATGATCGTTATAGGATATGTAAAATTAGATTCAATAAGCCATTACATTCTAAAAATATGATTTTTCATGAAAAAATAGTTAGTGGATCAATACATCCTAGGTATGTATCGATACATATTGAGTAGGTTTTCAAAGAAAATGGTTTTGCACATAATGTATCGATACACACTGAGTTGGTTTTCAAAGAAAATGATTCTGCACATAATGTATCGATACATACTAAGTTGGTTTTCAAAAAATATGGTTCTGCACATAATCTATCAATACATAAGGAAAATGGGCCGATACATATGGCAAATGGTTCGACTCCTTCATAGTTAGAGCCGACTCCATCTAAAGATATTTTTCACCTTGTAGTCCGGGCCCTCAATGTATCGCTACATTGAAGGAATGGGTTGATACATTCATCAAATGAGTCGACTCTCACGTGTTTGGAGTCGACTCCTCCTGAAAATATTTTTTAAACAATTTTTCACTGTCTTTAATGTATCGACTCCTTGGGGTCTTGTATAGACTCCTTCAAATGATGTATTGACTCATTCTAGTTTGGAGTCAATTGATCTGGTGTAGACTAACTAACTGCAAGTGCACAACCTATCGTGTAGTTTTAAAAGATATCGATCCCGCAGAGATCAATAGTCAAAATTCTATCGTCATTGATGCTACGATGTTTATTTAAGGCGAGCAATAAAGAAGTTAAATGCGGCGATAAATAAATTGCACTAAGAAAAGAACTAAATAAATTGGACAAACAATGCGGAGATGTGGGGATCTATAGATTAACCATACTCTTATTGCTTCTAAAAAGGGATTTCCAATTTTGTTTTAAATAAAAAGGAATTTCCTAAAAATGCCTAAAGAGGGGACAAGACTCCAATTTTGTTTTGGAGCATTCAATGGATGCACCAAGGTGGCATGGACTGAACCATTTCCAACTGAATGAGTCAAGGATAAGATCTGAACTAGGGAACCACAACTCTGTGGTCTAACCTCTAGTCAATGGCTAGAGGAGACTTGGATTCCCATTGATCAACATTGCCCAAACCTCTGCTGCAGTTGCCATTCACTATTGCAGCCAAAACAAACTTGCTCTACTATAAATAGAGCTCAATTGTGATAAGTTTGAGTACACCAAAGCCATCAAACAGATGCTTTCCTCAAAATCTCCTTCTCTTTCCAATTTTGCCTTCTAAGGCAAGTAACTATCGGGTTTTGAGTTTGAGAGCTATTCCAACCAAACCAATCACACACACCTCATAAACATCATATGGAAGTGATCCAAACACTCACATAACATCTGTAACACCAAAATCATAAAATCACTTGCCAACTGCTCAAGTTCTTGACAGAGGTGCAGTTGAGGTACCATCTCAAGTTTCGACTTGTTTCAAACCACTCCAAGCATTCAGACACATTACTTGGCACCTAAGGAAGATGTGCAAATCATTGGAACCAGCTTGCAACACCTCTAACACAAAACACGATCACCAGCTACAGGAGGTAAGCCTGAGCTCTTTTAACTCTATGATCCATGCATATTTTGCTGCACAATAATTTTGCTATATGTTCATAATCATGCATAGAGTGTTTACCCTCAATCAATTACTTTGTTTGAATCGAGTATAGAATTTCTGAGCCTTCATGCAAATTTTAGGGTTCTTAAGGTTTCTCTTTGATTTCTTATTCCACACTTAAAATAAATGAAATTAAAGACCATAGACATGACCGTGAGGTGAAAACGAGCAGATTGATATGTGGTTTGTGTCATTTCATCAAGTATTCAGTGAGATTAGAGAGAAAACGCAAATCTGTACAAACAGAGGGATGACGCGTGTTCATGTTCTTGGCGCCATTTTTTTGAATATTTGAATATTTGAATTTTTGTGATTTTATTTAATTGATTCAAAAATTAATTTCTCTCTGAGTTTTAATGATTTTGAGTTGATTCTTTTTTTAATAATTCACAAAAATGTTAAAATATTTTATTTTACCAAAAAATCCCAAAAATATTATTTATTTCATATATTTGATATTTTTGCAAAGAATTAATGTTTTATTTGTTTTTTCACATATAAAATGTTTTTTCCTTCTTAATTTTCCAAATTTAATTGGTTTCCAATCATTTTGTGGACTAAAACATGATTTTTGAAACATTAATCCAAGATCACAATTTATTTTTCACACATGTTTAACAATTTTGATCATTTTAATTGAATTTTTATTCAATTAAAATATATTTTTGAAAACAAATTAGGGTTTTGATTAATTCAACCCTCATTAAACTTTTTCAAACACTTTGGGCCTCTAATAGAGTGTAAGACCCAATCCTTGTTGTACATGAACCTTTTTGGGCCTCAGATATTGTATAAGATCCACTGTGTTTTCAAAAACCTCGGCGCGATCGCCGTTAACCCTGGGCCTCTCCTTGAGTTGTAAGCCCCGTCTTTTGTACAAAAATAACTCTTTGGGCCTCTTATAGAGTGTAAGACCCAACCCTCCTTTGAAAACCAAAACATTTTTTGGCCTCAGTCATTGTATAAGACCCATTGCGTTTTCAAAAATCTCAGCGCGATCGCCATTTCAAAACGAAAATCGTCTGGGCCTACTCTCGTGTTATAAGTCCCATTTCCTTCCTTTAAAACACTTTGGGCCTCTAATAGAGTGTAAGACCCAACCCTTTTGTAAATAAAATAGTTTGGGCCTCAGTGTATTGTGTAAGTCCCGATACAGTCAAAAAGTTCGGCACGATCGTCGCCTTTTTAACAAAAACCCTGGGCCTCTCCTTGAGCTGTAAGCCCCAACAACTTTTCAAAGCACTTTCTCCTTTGATTTTGAATATAATATTGTTATCAAATTTTTCTTTGTTGAACAACTAACAAAACAACATGGAAGCTCTACAACGGGTAAGTGTTTATCCACTTTCATTTATCACTTTCATATGTATATAACTGTATTGTGGGGCTGCTTCACTATAAGTCTTCTTTCACATCCTTTTATATACTTGTCAAATATCAACTGTGTAATACTAGTATAGTTATTTAGAGTTTTCCCCGGAAACCACGTCTAGCACTAGGTAAAGCCTTGTTGGTCACTCTTAAATACAAACAAAACTAGATCCCCCATAGGATTCCAGATATAGTCTTCCCTTCTCTTGGGGTTAAACAATATGGAACAAAGAGAAAGGCAGTATTCTTGGTGAACCTTTTCTCAGACTGTCACCCTTAGAAATTGTCAAAGAGACTCTACTCCCCATAGTTGATCTATTCTCCGTGAATAGCATCTCTTGAGTTTCTTCCAAATTCTCAAACTTTCTTGGAATGATCTCTTCTCTGTGAATTGTATTTCTTGAACTTCTCTTGGTTTGGGGACCCACAGGCTTCCTAAAAGCATCCCCGCCTCCTCTTGGGCGTTGTACAAGGACCCTTCGGCTTCTTAGAAGTTCTCATGCCTTCTCTTGGGCTTAATACAAGGACCCTAACGACCTCTTAAAGGTTTAAGACAAAACTTAGTCATCCTTTGCTACAACACTCTTTCCAGTGTCAAACCTCTGGCCACTTTAGGGTTGAAACTCATCCCTTAATGCCCGTGCCTCCTCTTAGGCATTGTACAATAGATAAAACTCTAGACTTGGACAGTCTAAACCCCTTGAGTCTCAAAGACATTCTCAAGTTCCTTTTAAACATAGGAAAAAACACTGATCACCCAGAAACCCGGCCTCTCTCATAAGGGCTCTCCCACTTGGTCCTGCCTATGGATCTAATCCTCAGAAGTAAGATAGCCTCCTCTTGGGCTTTTTACAAATGACTCTCCCCAACGGAGCTAACCTTTTTAGACTCTCTTGTTGAGTCAAACCCCTTTTTTAGCCTCCGTCTTAGGCTTCGTATAAGACAGATAAACGTACTCTCGTGTTGAGTCAAACCCTTTAGCCTCCGTCTTGGGCTTCGTACAAGACACATATAAAAACCCACTCTCTTGTTGAGTATAAAAGTACTCTCTTACTGAGTCAAAACTTTTAGCCTCTGTCTTGGGTTTCGTACAAGACACATATAACACACTCTCTTGTTGAGTATAAAAGACTTTCTTGTTGAGTCAATCCCCTTTTAGCCTTTATCTCGGGCTTCGTACAAGACAACAAAACACTATCTTGTTGAGTATAAAAGACTCTCTTGTTGAGTCAATCACCTATCAAACAGACCCTCTTGTTGAGTCAACCTTTTTAGCCTCCGCCCTGGGCTTTATACATGACAAATAAAAGTACTCTCTTGTTGAGTCAAACCTTTTAGCCTCCGTCTTGGGCTTCGTACAAGACACATAAAAAGCAATCTCTTGTTGAGTCAGTCACTTGTTAGTACTCTCTTGTTGAGTCAACCCTTTTAGCCTCTATCTCGGGCTTCGTACGAGACAAAAAATAAAAGGCACCCTCTTGTTGGGTCAATCACCTCCTCTTAGGCTTTGTATAAGGAAACCTCGGTTGAGTCAATTAACCTTTTAGCATCAAATCACTTCCTTGCTCACAGCATACAAACATCAACAAGTCCACTTTAGAGATGACAAATTCTCTCTCATCCAAACCTTTTAGCTTCACATCTTGGGCTTTGAACAAGATACATACCACCTTTAGCTTCATGTCTTGGGCTTTGAATAAGACACCAAAACAACATTTTTTCCTCCTATTCTACGATCGCTCTGATTTCCTTGTCTCGGGAATACGTAGGCATAAGATTACAAAAAAATCTTAGCGAGCATACTAATAAAAAACCCAAAACCCAGTACCTTCAGATATTAATCAAAAGCATCCGACCTAATCCCTTACCAGAAACCTAGCCCATAGTCCAGACACGGTGTTTTTAAGCCAATAAACTTAAAAGATGAACCTCCTTTTGATAGCATCTGTAAGCCAACAGTTTTGACTGTTTAAACTCAGCTTGCAGGCAGGGTTAATTGGAGACATCTATTTCCCTTCCTTAATCAACTCAATAGGATAAAAAATGAATCGAACTGTAGTACCAAAGTGATAGTGATTCGAAATCACAAAAATCGCGCTATAGAAAAGTGGAGACCACAGTGGGAGACATTCTTTCTAGCCTCTTTTTTAAGGTGAAGTCCTTAAATTCACCAAGTATCACAGAAATGGCGACTCTGCTGGGGAGTCATTGTCTGTATAAGATCATAAGACTAGATGTCTAGGATATTAAGACAAATATATATACTGCTTTTCCTAATTGATATTTGTGTTTATTTTTCTGCTAATGGGAATGCGTGTGATGTCGCATCTGGAAAGATTGAGTATACACCTAAGATAGGTGATGGAATTATACAGGTAATCTTATGGGGAGTGAATCCCAGTTAAGAGTCCCCGTTCAACCATCAAACTCAATGGAGACTCCCTTTGCATATACATTGCCTATACGACTTCGGTTGTTTAAAGTAGTGCGGTCGATTGAGTTATCTGAGAAGCTGAGGTTTTTAGTAGACTGAAACCATTTTGTAGTGCGAAAGCTATCGAAAATAGTTGTCACGTGATACTACCCTCATCTGAGATCACTCTAAGATACATTAGCTCCCTGGCGATCTGCTTGCTATTGTTATCCCAAGAGGGGTCAATGGTTTTGCGGACAGGTACAAAAATCACCAGTATAAACCTTTGGGGATGGGTAGAGCCTTGACTTCATGACACCGACCCTTTGACCCCATGTTTTTTCTATGTTTTTGTGTGTTGCATTCATACATTCATTTAAAAAACATTAAAACAAAGAAAATTTCTCTTCTAGTCTCTCTTTTTCAAATTAAACTAAGACAATGTTTGCGAATGTTAGAGAGAGAGATTGCGTTATGGATTTCGGTAGTAGGAAAACTCACAAGTACACCTTCAAGGTTCGAAAATTAGAGGATTTAAGAGGTTTGGCGAGGATGATCACCAACCCTAAGGCTTTCAGAGCCAAGTATGGAGGACTGCTATCTCTATTAAGGGTCCATGTAATTGAAGGAATCCTGTCGACGCTCATTCAGTTTTACGATCCGGTTTATCACTGCTTCACATTACCAGATTATCAGCTCGCACCAACAATGGAGGAGTATTCTCACCTGACTGATCTACATATCACTGATCAGGCTCCCTTTTCTGGACTGGAAGAAATTCCAAAGGATCAAACCATTGCAAGAGCAATTTATTTGGACGAGTTAGAAGTCAGGACTCACATGACCACCAAGGGTGGTATCTAGGGTTTGCCAACCCAGTTTTTGATAAAGAAAGCCCTGTACTTTACCAGTATAGGAAATGTGGCTGCTTTCGAGAGCATCTTTGTTTTGCTCACCTACGGGTTATTTTTGTTTCCCAACATCGATAACTTTGTAGATATCAATGCCATTAAGATATGTTTGATTAGAAATCCTGTACCAACCTTACTCGCAGATGCGTATCATTCGGTACACTTAAGGAATTTATACAGCAGAGGAATGATCACATGCTGTGTACCCCTGCTGTACAAATGGTTCATTTCCCATTTGCCAAAGTCTGCTGCTTTTTGGGATCAAAAGAATACTTTACGTTGGTCGTAGAGAATCATGTGTCTTACCAACTCTGACATCAATTGGTACAATCGAATCTATGACGGGATCAGAATCATTGACCGTTGTGGAAATTTCCCAAATGTACCCCTTATAGGAACTAAAGGGGGAATCAATTATCATCCGATATTAGTTCGTCGTCAATTTGGATATCCAATGAGGCATGTTCCGCGTAATGCCCATCTGGAAGGTCTTTTCTTTAAGGAAGGAGAAAATGACAGAGCACTAAAGACAGAAATAGTGCATGCCTGGAAACAGAGAGCCTCTAGGAAAACCAGAATGCATCTCGTTGGAGCCTTATCTCCACTGGGTACAAACTAGAGCTCTCAAGCTAAGGATGTCTTACCCTCGTCAGGAAGTTCTTCCATTAAGGGACTCTGTCATTTATTTTATGTCCGATATGGAAAAACTTCAAGTTACTCTCAACATAGTTAACAGGAGAAGAGGTCTTGGAGGAACAAGTACCGCATTCTCAATGTGGAGTGTAAGAAAATACAGCAACTGCTAAAAGATAAAGATGCTCAGATTGAGATTTTAGAGCAACATGTTGTAGAAAATCAGGATGACCAAAGAAATTTGCTTGCTCCTTTCACTTGGCAAAGGAATGACAACCCGACAATGACTCAAGAGCCCCGGCCAAAGAAAAGGAAAGCACCAGAACCAGCACCTGAGCTCTCTTCAGAGAGGACTCAGGACCCATAAGTTTAGATTTCCTTTTTAGCACTTTGTAATATACTGTATTTCCATTTCCGCAATCTTTGAATTCAATAAAACAGGGTCTTCCCTACTGTTTGATATTTGCAATCTAATTGTCGAAGTTTATTTTGAATAAACAAAAATAATTAATATAATCATTGCATATCATTCATCATTCTCACATAAACACATTCTTCTTCCCTGCCAATCTCACGTTTGTGTCTCGGTTCTAGAAAGAGTCAAACTATCTCATTCGTACAATACTCGGGCCAATCGACAGAAAAATATGGATGATCTTGAGGAAGATAACAGAGAGTTGAGAGAAGAGATCGACACTCTGAAAGAAGATCTGAGAAAGCTTCATAATAACATGCAAGCTCTGGCAGAAGCTCAGATGCAACAACAAAGGACTGTGATCTCTGAGATCACATCAACGCCCATGGTGGAGAAGTATGATCCTAGGTACAAGATGCCAAAAGATCGTCCCTGGGGCATGCCACTCAACTATATCACAGAAGGATATATTCCGCCGATCATGGAAGATCCGGAAACTGCAGTAGGAGCTGCTGGGCCTGAAGGTTACAAACTTCGGGAAAGCGAAGATGCCAGGGTCATGACAGCAACTCCTGAAGGTTACAAACTTCGGGAGGCACCATGAGTCTTTGCCGTAATGACTATATCACCACCCGTGGTACACACTGTCCCAGAAGTACAGATTCCACAGATACCTTAGGGTGGAAATGAAAGTATGTTCGACAGAATGAAAGAGTTCCAGGAATAGTTCCTGGAAATGCAGAAGGAACTGCAAGCCATTCGCGGTCAGGACCTATTTGGAAAAGACGCCGCAGACCTTTGTTTGGTCCCCAATGTGAAAGTTCTGCTTAAATTCAAAGTGCCTGAATTTGAAAACTACAAGGGTAACTCTTACCCTCAACGCCATTTGGTGATGTACGCTCGGCGAATGTCAACTCAGACAAAGAACCAGGAGCTACTGATTCACTACTTTCAGGATAGTTTAACCGGAGCCGCACTCAAATGGTACATGGGCTTAAACTGCACTAAAATCGCTACTTTCAGAGATCTTGGCGCTGCTTTCGTTCAGCAGTATAAATATAACCTGGACATGGCACCAGACAGAGATCAACTCAGATCAATGTCACAAAAGGACAAGGAAACCTTTAAGGAGTACGCTCAGAGATGGCATTAAATCGCCGTTCAGATTTGTCCACCTCTTGAGGAAAAAGAGATGACAAAGATCTTCTAGAAAACCTTAAGCTCATTTTACTACGAGAGAATGGTTGCCAGTTCCCCCAGTGACTTCACCGAGATGGTGGGCATGGGAGTTTGTCTTGAGGAAGCCGTATGAGAAGGACGTTTAGCTAAAGACGCTGGACCATCGAGTAGTACAAAATGATACGGTAGTGCTCTCCCTAAGAAAAAAGAGCAGGATATTGGGAATATCTCTCTCAGAAAGCAAAGGCAACGATATCAACAAGTAGCACCCATAACTCCTGCTATTAACCCTGCGCCTGTTTCAACGTATCAACCTCAGGTTGCGCAAAGCCAGCCAAATCAACCACAATATCAGCAAAGGAGACAACATCCTCTTCAGCAGACTTGTCCTCCATACAACAACAACCGTACAACGCAACCACCAGGGTTCGACCCTATACCAATGTTGTACGCGGAATTGTTTCCATTACTACTGGTCAAGGGGCATGTCCAAACCAGGTCTCCTCTTACAGTACCGAAAAATCTGCCTTTTTGGTTCAAAGCGGATCAGACTTGTCCTTACCATTAAGGAGGATCGGGGCATAACATAGAAAATTGTATCAGTTTCAAATCTGACATTCAAAAGCTTGTTAGAAGCGGGGTCTTATCTTTCAAAGATACAAATCCGAATGTTCTCACGAACCTGCTGCCTCAACACGAGAAAGCTACAGTCAATTTGATAGAGGGAGAGTCTAACAACACCTATCAAATTCATGATGTACTCTTATTGAGGACCAATATGGTCAAGATGCATCGCAGATAGAGTGGATATGGCCATATACCACCTCACAACTATCATCAGTGTGATATCTGCTCTAAGAACAATTAAGGATGTTCTGTGGTGCAATTAGCTCTACAGGAACAATTGGATCTCGGGTGGATCCAAGAGCATCGAGTTAATGGGGTCAACATGACTTATATGAATTCCAACATCATTCAGAGCCACGAAATCCGTGCGATGAATGTCAACTTGGTGGCAATACACTCAAGGCAACACCAGTATCATAATCTACCATGACACGATTACAATTCCTGTCTGATTTGCTCGGTAAACAAACAGGGATGCTCTTTTGTACAAGAGGCCCTCCAGCGTCAGATGGATCTTGGATGGATCCAGGACTACCGCGATGGAAATCAGTATCAAGTGAATATGATTCAAATCTTTGATATTCGCTTGATGAATACCAGCTTGGTGGAATTACACGCTAAGCAAGTCCAGCTCGATTTTCTGACTTCGCATAATTATCAGAACTATAAAGGATGTTGTGAGAGTGACTAGGGATGTGCTCTCGTTCAAAGAACTTTGCAACACTTGTTAAACCACTGGTGGCTTCCGATCTATCTAGATGAAGACACGCAACAAGTCAGTATGATCGATGGGAACCCTACTAGGCGTTATAGTCAGGATGTTCGATCAATGTAAACGGACCTAGTGAGTTTACACTACATTCAAAGCGGACGTGGCCAGGTGCCACCACATAACTACGACACTGTAGAGTTTGCTCGGAAAATAACCAAGGATGTTACCTCGTGTGAGCGGCCCTTCAAGGTCAGTTGGACCGCAAAGATATTCAACAACATTCAGTTTCGGGGTCCATCAACTTGATACCAGACTACTTTGCTGACCAGATCAAAGATGTGGTTGTAATCTCTGATCGCGAGAGGACCAAAAATGTTTGTGCCGTCATCCCTCTGCTTGATGAATCAAATGTTCTTAACCAGGAACTGATTGAAGTTACTTATGACAGTCAGATAAATCAGAAGGCTTCTGTAGTTATCTATCTACCGAGATCAGTGTCGTACGAATCTGCTAAGGCGATCCCTTACAAATACGGTGCAACAATAATTGAGAATGGAAAAGAAATTCCATTACCATCTGTCGTGAATATTGCAGACATTAGTCGAGTAACACGGAGCGGTCGAATCTTCAACCGAGGAGTTGGAGAACTTACCAAAGAAAAGGAACTTCAGACATAAGCTCCCAATCCACCAGTCGGTCAGTCCAGTGATCCCGACCTTTCAAAGATCAATGATGAGATGTTAAAGCTCATCCAAAGGAGTGAATACAACATTGTGGATCAACTGTTACAAACTCCTTCAAAGATCTCCGTGCTATCACTTTTACTCAGTTTCGAAGCCCACAGAGAGGCTCTACAGAAAGTCTTAGAGCAGGCCTTTATGGAACAGGATGTGTCAATACGACAGTTCGATAACATCGCCTCTAACATCACTTCCTGCAATAACTTAGGGTTCAGTGATGAGGAATTGCCAGAGGAAGGCAAAAGTCACAACATGGCGCTCAATATCACAATTAACTGCCAGGACGATGCTTTAGCCAGCGTACTGGTAGACACCAGATCAGCTCTGAATGTTATGTCGAAGTCCACTTTAATGCGACTATCATTCAAAGGATCCCCAATGAGGGGCAGTTAGGTCATCGTCAAAGCATTTGACGGGTCTCGGAAAGCAGTTATCGGCGAAGTCGACCTTCCCATAACTATCGGTCCTCACACTTTCTTAATCACTTTCCAGGTCATGGATATCCGAGCAACATACAACTATTTATTAGGAAGACCTTGGATACACCAGGCTGGGGCAGTCACTTCGACACTGCACCAGAAACTAAAGTTTGTCAAGAACGATCAACTCGTCACATTCTATGGAGAACAAGCCTTGATCGTGAGTAACCTTTCATTATCCACTTGTGTAGAACCCGAGGAGGTTGTTGGAACGTAGTTCCAAGCACTTCCGATGAGCAATGAAAATCAGTCAGAGAAAGGAACCTCGATTTCCTCATACAGATATGCTCTCGAAGTGATCAAAAGTAACAATACCAAAGGATGGGGACAGCTTGTCATTCCTATAGATAACAAAACAAAGAAGGGTCTTGGTTTTTCCTCAACCTGTACCCAGACAGCTGCTAACGATGAAAGTCTTCATCCCATTCAGGACTTCTTCCATAGTGGAGGTTTCCTTCACCTAATATCTTAAGAAGTTCATACCATCAACGAGGGAGATTCGTCCGATACAGATGAGGAGTGGAAGTCATATCTTAATGAGGACGATTATATCTCTCAGGAAGAGGTGCCTACGCCATTTTGCTATCCCGCATAGAGTCCAAGATTTATACCCATGTCAGATGTCAGAACGATATACGGAGACTGTGATCCGGAAGGATGCCATGCTCCACCAAACTCATTAGAGGAGGACTCTCTGATGAAGGACAACTTTGACCACGACTATTATGGCCCAATGGATAGCCTGCCTATCTGGCAGCCGTACCCAGGAGACTTGGGGCAAGAAAATCAGCCGAACAATGAAAATCAGTTGAGCATCATTGAACAGAATACCTGCATCCCCACTATGTCATGGGATCATTACTCAGGTCATTCAGAAAATATCCAGCACGACGATGAATTTGCAAAGCTTGCAGGACTAGAATTCATTAACTATGCTTTTCCAGAGGTCAACGTCATCGAGAGAGATGACTCCTCCAGTTCCAAAGAAGTGTGGGATACCTTGGGACAACCAAGTGGAAAATACGACTACTTGGTCAAGTACACCGCTCCCGAAAGCTCTCGTATCAGGCTCGAAGACATCCCGCCAACTGGATGGGGAGATTTACGTGAGAGCACAAATCCCATGCAAAATACAACAGAGTAATCCTCCTACGATAACTCTGCCTGGGAGACAGATTCCAATGATCTCGCTCCGCTAGAAATCAGCGTCATTTCTGAGGACAAACCAAGACAGAAGGTGCCAGACTTTGTGATTCACCGAGGAGTTTGCCACCAATGGGTTGCAGTCGATGTCCCAAAGATTGTTCATAAGTCAAAGTAATTGCTGTCTTTAACCTTTCACCCTGCCCAAGTGAAACGAATGTTTTGATAGGGCTTACTTTCTGTAAATATCCCTCTTTGCTTCGCCCAAAGCGACATAGTTTTGTTTTATAGGGTTGTAGTTTCAAGAATCGACTTGTTCATAAATAAAATAACGTCGTTCTGTAATTTCCGCATTTATTGCTGTTTTCTCTTTTCGTTTTTTTCAGAAAATGGTAATCCTAAAAAAAAATTCAATAATAAAAAACAAGCAGTTTTAAGAAAAACAGTGCACACACTCTTGCATTCTCTCTATATCTTCTAAAAAACAATCATCACGTCATGCAGATTGCTTGTTTTAAACCCCGTTGAAACATACAATCCGATGCCTTCTCCCAACTTTGAATTTCTGGTATTTGGGGCTGAAGAAGAAGTTGACGACGAAATTCCAGAAGAGATCTCCCGATTACTCAGACAGGAGGAAAGGTCCATTGAACCTCACAAAGAGCCGTTGGAAACTGTCAACTTGGGCTCAGAGGAAGAAAGAAAAGAAATCAGGATTGGGGCACTGCTCAGTACAACTTCCAAAGAGAGTTGCTTCTCAAAGAGTTTCCCGATGTATTCGCTTGGTCATATCAGGATATGCCAGGGTTGGATACCAGCATCGTGGAGCATCATTTACCGTTGAAATCGGAATGTCCGCCGGTGAAACAAAGGCTGAGACGGACTCACCCGGGCATGGCCATCAAAATAAAGGAGGAAGTACAGAACCAGATTGACGCGAGTTTCCTTGCCACGTCAAAATATCCTCAATGGTAAGCCAACATCGTACCCGTTTCGAAAAAGGACGGAAAGGTCAGAATGTGTGTCGATTACAGAGATCTAAACAAGGCTAGTCCGAAGGACGACTTTCCTTTACCACACATTGACATGCTGATAGACAGTACAACAAAATTCAAAGTCTTCTCCTTCATGGATGGATTCTCTGGCTATAATCAGATAAAAATGGCGCCGAAAGACAGGGAGAAAACTTCATTCATCACCCCATGGGGTACCTTTTGTTACAAGGTAATATCGTTTGGTTTGAAGAACGCCGGGGCAACCTATCAAAGGGCCATGACTACTCTCTTTCATGACATGATACACAAAGAGATTGAAGTGTATGTCGACGATACGATTTCCAAATCTAAAACAGAGGAGGAACATGTGACCCACCTGTCAAAACATTTCGAGCGGTTGAGAAAGTATAAACTCCACTTGAATCCCAACAAGTGCACATGTGGTGTCCGATCAGGGAAACTTTTGGGGTTCATCGTCAGCCAGAAAGGAATTGAGGTTGATCCTGAAAAGGTCAAGGCCATTCAAGAAATGCCTTCTCTGAAAACTGAAAAACAAGACAGAGGATTCCTGGGACGTTTGAACTACATCTCCAGATTCATATTCCTCATGACCGCGACATGCGCGTCGATTTTCAAATTACTTAAAAAGAACCAGGACTGCATTTGGACAGAAGATTGCCAAACTGCCTTCGATAGTATTAAGAAATACCTATTGAACCAACCGATTTTATCACCTCTAGTGGAAGGAATACCACTGATCATCTACTTAATAGTCCTAGAGGACTCAATGGGTTGTGTGCTTGGCCAACAAGATGAAACGAAAAGAAAAGAGTCTGCCATCTACTATTTGAGCAAGAAGTTCACCGACTGCGAGACTCAGTACACTATGCTTGAGAAAACTTGATGTGCTCTGGCTTGGGCAACCAAACGTCTTCGCCAGTATATGATTCGTCACACTACTTGGTTAATCTCTGAGATGGATCCTATCAAGCATGTCTTTGAAAAACCTGCTCTCACGGGAAGAATCGCCCGTTGGCAGATGTTGTTATCAGAATACGATATCGAATACCACGCTTAGAAAGCCGTTAAGGGGAGTATTTTAGCCGATCATTTGGCTCATCAACTGATTAACGATCAGGAATCAATCGGGTTTGACTTCCCAGACGAAGATGTCATGTATTTGAAAATGAAAGACTGCGATGAACCGCTACCCAGTGAAGGGCCATAACCAGGTTCCCAAAGGGGACTAATCTTTGACAGAGCTGTCAATCTTTATGGAAATCATCATAACCCCTCAGGGTACCCACATTCCTTTCACTGCCAGACTTACATTCAAGTGTACAAACAACGAGGCCGAATACGAAGCTTATATCATGGGTCTCGAAGAAGCAATCGACTTAAAGATTAAGAACTTGGATGTATATGGCGATTCAGCCCTGGTTATCAATCAGATCAAAGAAGATTGGAACACATACCAATCAGGACTGATTCCTTACAAAGACTATGCGAGAAGGTTGTTACCATTATTCAACAGAATCGAGTTTCATTATATCCCTCGTGAAGAGAATCACATGGATGGTGCATTAGCCACTCTCTCTTCCATGATTAGTGTAGGTCAATGGAACGACCTACCTAAGATCGACATAATACGCCTGGAACGGCCCGCTTACATCTTCGAGATCGAAGCAGTCATAGACGACAAACCTTGGTATCAAGATATCAAATGCTTCCTTCGGAAACAAGGATATCCACCTGGGGCACTGAGGAAAGACAGAAAAACCCTCAGAAGGCTAGCTGGCAGCTTCTTCCTGAGTGGTGACACACTCTATAAGAGAAATTTTGACATGGTTTTGCTTCGATGTGTAGACAGACCAGAAGCAGACATGCTGATGAAAGAAATTCACGAAGGATCCTTTGGCACTCATGCCAACAGACATACAATGGTGAGAAAAATTCTAAGCGCAGGGTACTATTGGTTGACAATGGAACCCGATTGCTACAAGTACATGAGGAGTTGTCACAAGTGTCTGATATACTCCGACAAAATCCATGTACCGCCAACGCATCTCAAAGTTCTTTCTTCCCCATGGCCTTTTTCCATATGGGGAATCAACATGATTGGCATGATCGAACCCCAAGGCTTCGAACGGATATCCGTTCATCCTGGTAGCCATTGATTACTTCACCAAGTGGGTCGAAGCAGCATCATACGCTAATGTAACCCGACAAGTGGTGGTCCGATTTATCAAAAACAATATCATCTGTCGTTATGGTGTTCCGAGCCAGATCATTACTGATAATGGATCTAACTTGAACAATAAAATGATGAAGGAGTTGTGCGCAGAGTTCAAGATCGAACACCATAACTCATCTCCCTACCGACCAAAGATGAAAGGAGCGGTAAAAGCGGCTAACAAGTACATCAAGAGGATTGTTTAAAAGATGGTTGTAACCTACAAAGATTGGCACGAGATACTACCCTTTGCCCTTCACGGTTATCGTACATCTGTCCGCACTTCAACAGGGGCAACCCCTTTCTCTTTAGTATATGGCATGGAAGTAGTGCTCCCCATAGAAGTAGAGATCCCATCAATTCGGGTATTAATGGAAGCTAAGCTTACAGAAGCTGAATGGTGTCAAAGTCGACACGACGAACTCAATTTAATCGAAGAAAATAGAATAACGGCTCTATACCATGGTCAGTTGTATCAACAAAGAATGAAGAAGGCGTTTGACAAAAAGGTTCGACCTCGCATCTTCTGGAAAGGAAACCATGTGCTCAAGAAGCTACAATCATTACTCACTGACTCTCTGGGCAAGTGAACTCCGAATTATGACGGCCTATATGTGGTTAAGGAAGCTTTCTCAAGCGGCGCCTTGAAACTTGCAACCATGGATGGAGAAGAATTTTCCTACCCCACGAATGTTGATGTAGTTAAGAAATACTTCGCCTAAACTAAAAAAAATGTCTTGGTGGATTGAAAACCCGAAAGGGCGGTCCAGGCAAAAATTAGAGACATAATCAAAATCATCCCGGTGGATTAGAAGTCTCAAAGTACAATCCAGACAAAAGTTAGGGATAATGGCAAGTAACTACATTCAACGAAAGGGCAAATCCCTCCGCAGCAGTTACACCATCCGGGAAAAACTCCAGTCAAGATCATCTCCGATGGAAGCTCGGGATGTCCCGAATTCAAAGTTGGTAGAAGGATAGTGGTCGTTATGTTTCAATGTAGCCCTTTTCCCTTAAATTACCATTTTCTACCTTTGTAAATACTCTGTGGAATCACGCGTTTGGCTGATTTCCATCCTATCAATAAAATTTGAGCCCTAGTGCTTTTATTTGTAATTCTTATTTGTTTTAGCTTTACAGAACGACATTTTAACATGATTAACGATTCTTGAAACGAAACAAAAATGAATTTACTTGTAAAAAATTTTCTGCTTTTATAATAAAGATGGTAATTTCTTTTGACTGTCGAACATCGAAAGAACATCGATCGCTTCTCCCGAAGTATTCGAGCTTCAAAGTGCAGAATCAAAGTACTCCTTCTAAATCAGTGCGCCTGAATGAAGGATCAGTTATGTCAGATGCGAATACTCCATCTGACATCTCTGGCAGAGTTCTTACCTCTTAAGCCCGACCAACGGTTGTTCCCCACAGGGACTATCTCTCATAAGCAAGTCAGAATTGCTATCATGAACCAGTGATACTTTTCATCCCCTACTGTGGCCGAGTATCCAGTCATGTTCATCTACTAGTCTGTATGTCGCGTCAGTTTTGTCAGCATAAACATACATACATCATGCATTATTGATTTACATTCACATTCATATTGCATCACTATCACTCTGATCAGTCTTATCCCCTAGTGATAGAAGTCCTCTCAATCGAGTTGCCAGCCCTTTCCTCGTCAGGAAGTGAACCATCTAAACAATCTCGCCTCCAGTTTATTTCTGGATACAAATTGGTCCCTTGACCACTTTGATAACTTGAACCTCTGAAAAATAATAAGACCGTCAACAAACATCACTCTTCGCCATTGAAGATGATATCTTCGCTTTCCCGGATTAAGGAAAATCCCCAGAGAAAGTCTCACGACTAAAGACTCTCAGCAACACATTGATTTTTCTCTCCAGTAGAGTCAATGTTAATGAAGTCATCAGCACCTAAAAATTGGATCACATCATATGGCATTTCTCCGAGAAGATCTCTGAGAAAAGTATGATGTAATATCCCCAAAAAGAAAGCAGTCTCTCAAGAGACTCATTTTCCCCAGTAGAGTCGACAAATGGCGTCTCCAACAGAGTAGTTTGTACACCTCTACAACTTAGACGGATGGGTTCCCCAGCAAGTCCGACATCAAAAGTTTTCCGTCAAATGGCATCTCCCCAGGAAAATTCGGTGAGAAGTTTGAGGAAAACCGCTACGAATAGTGTCCCTTGTCAAGCGTTTATTGACAAAAGAAACTTAGACCAGTTCCTTGGTAGGAAACCAGGATCGAGGGGAAGTTTATTTCAGAAACTAAAACCAATTCCTTGATAGGAAACCAGGATCGAGGGGAAGTTTATTTCAAAAATTGAGACCAGTTCCTTGGTAGGAAACCAGGATCGAGGGGAAGTTTATTTCAGAAACTGAGATCAGTTCCTTGGCTGAAGACCAGGATCGAGGGGAAGTTTACCTTTTCTAAGCATCATTGCTTAGCAAAAGAAGAAGGATGCTTGAACTACCATTCCTAACCGCCATCAAAATTTCGGGTATTCCGATATTTAATCCTCTTGCACCCCGAATGCCTGAATACCTTCGCCATTCACACCTTCGGGTCCAAGAAGATTAAATAGGGGCATCTGTCATACCCCAAATTTTGACCACTAAGATTTCCCATCATTGTTTAAATCATCATCACAATATGGATGAACCAGCATGCCTCATTAGTCTCCCAAAAGATGGGTGAGCATTCACTACAAACAAAAATTAGGGTTTCAAGCCCTCTCAGAGCTCTTAGACAAAGGATCAATCAAGGAATGCCATGATCTTCAACTTGTATAACCTCTCAAACATCCAAAAAGTATCAAGAGGACTCCCACATCAATAATCAAGCACAAAGTTGCAGCATTCCAGGTGGATCAAGCCTCAAGATCGCCAGTGTCACCAAATTAGGGTTTTGGTCGACCAGGGCCTCCAGATGGAAATTTTCCTCTGGGCATGAGCCAATGCTTCAAAGCATAACATAATATACTCCATGGGACCTCATGGACCCAATCATCAAGTCAATTTGGCCTCAGGGGATGCATTCACTAAAAATCAGGAATTAGGGTTTCTTGACCTAATTCACCCCTAAATTGACTTTTGGGACATAGCATGGGCCAAGACCTCAAGACATGATTTAAGGGTCTCTAATACACTATATTGATCCATTTGCAACAATGGATTGATCCAAGGAGTTTGATTCCCAAGTTTCAAGGTCATCAGAACCACATTTAGGGTTTTGCGAAAAAAGTCAATTGTGCCTTTGAATTTTGACCAAGACATGCTCCCAAACTTGGGACATGATTCAATACACCCTATAACACCTATGAAATTAATCTATCAAGTTTGATTTAGGTCAAGGACTTGATTTCATAGAGGATCGCACAGTTTGAAATTCATCTGATAAAAAGTCAACTGTGCACAAAAGTCAAAGTTTGACTTTTTGAGATTTTTCACAATTATGGTTCCTTAACCCTAAAATGATGTTAATATGTGATTTGAATCAACATTCATCAAGAAAAATCAAAGAAAGTGGGATAACTTGTAAAAGGGGTAACCATAAAAAACTTAGAAATTTTCTAAGTTATGGAACAAAGTGGCTAGGGTGCCAACTCCCAAGGATCATAACTTGAGATCCAAGCAACCATTTGGGCTGATCCAAAGATGGATTTGTAGCTCTCATGGCATACTTTAAAAGTGTCAACTACACCTCATTCCAATTCCTCATGGATTTTCCGTTATGGAGTGACCAAAATGACAAAAAGTGAAAATGTCACTTTTTGCCAACACTTAG
Source organism: Lathyrus tuberosus (assembly GCA_022829125.1). NCBI lineage: Eukaryota > Viridiplantae > Streptophyta > Magnoliopsida > Fabales > Fabaceae > Lathyrus > Lathyrus tuberosus. Next base: position 132,265 of record JALAZF010000727.1, on the reverse strand, counting down.
TGAAATTTTCACTAAGTCAGAATCTGTCTTGCTTTTTTTCCAAAAGTAGGGGCATTTTTCACTTGGATCCAAAAAGTATCAAGACAAACTATGATCACACATGTGTTATATCATATAAGAGCTTTTCAAAATGGCCAAGAACTCCATCAAATTCCATTTGAGCTAAGAGTTATGATAGAGGCAAAATGCCTTGATGCAACTGTCATAACATGGAAGATTTGTGTATTTTGCTCGATTTGAGCAATTTGTGCAAATGATAAACAATTTTATCCATCTGAACACCTCAGGGGGAGACCAAAGAGGGACACACACTGATCCATAAGCCTCCCAAGTCTTTGGAACTAAAAATAGCATGCTAAACCTAAAAATGCCTAAAGAGGGGACAAGACTCCAATGTTGTTTTGGAGCATTCAATGGATGCACCAAGGTGGCATGGACTGAACCATTTCCAACTGAATGAATCAAGGATAAGATCTGAACTAGGGAACCACAGCTCTGTGCTCTAACCTCTAGTCAATGGCTCGAGGAGACTTGGATTCCCATTGATCAACATTGGCCAAACCTCTGCTCCAGTTGCCATTCAATATTACAGCCAAAACAAACTTGCTCTACTATAAATAGAGCTCAATTATGATCAATTTGAGTACACCAAAGCCATCAAACAAATGCTTTCCTTAAAATCTCCTTCTCACTTCCAATTTTGTCTTCTAAGGCAAGTCACTATCGGGTTTTGGGTTAGAGAGCTATTCCAACCAAACCAATCACACACACACCTCATAAACATCATATGGAAGTGATCCAAACCCTCACATAACATCTGTAACACCAAAATCACAAAATCACTTGCCAACTGCTCAAGTTCTTGACAGAGGTGCAGTTGAGGTACCATCTCAAGTTTCAGCTTGTTTCAAACCACTCCAAGCATCCAAACACATTACTTGGCACCTAAGGAAGTTGTGCAAATCATTGGAACCAGCTTGCAACACCTCTAACATAAAACACGATCACCAGCTGCAAGAGGTAAGCCTGATCTCTTCTAACACTATGATACATGCATATTTTGCTGCACAATAATTTTGCCATATATTCATAATCACGCATAGAGTGTTTACCCTCAATCAATTGCTTTGTTTGAATCGTGTATGGAATTTTTGAGCCTTCATGCAAATTTTAGGGTTCTTAAGGTTTCTCTTTGATTTCTTTTTCCACACTTAAAATAAATGAAATTAAAGACCATAGACATGATCGTGAGGTGAAAATGAGCAGATTGATATGTGGTTTGTGTGATTTCATCAAGTATTAAGTGAGATTGGAGAGAAAATGCAAATCTGCAAAAACAGAGGGATGGCGCGTGTTCTTGGCGCCATTTTTTGAATATTTGAATATTTGAATTTTTGTGATTTTATTTAATTTATTCAAAAATTAATTTCTCTCTGAGTTTTAATGATTCTGAGTTAATTATTTTTTTAATAATTCACAAAAATGTTAAAATATTTTATTTTACCAAAAAATCCCAGAAATATTATTTATTTCATATATTTGATATTTTTGCAAAGAATTAATGTTTTATTTGTTTTTTGACATATAAAATGTTTTTTCCTTCTTGATTTTCCAAATTTAATTGGTTTCCAATCATTTTGTGGACTAAAACATGATTTTTGAAACATTAATCCAAGATCACAATTTGTTTTTCACACATGTTTAACAATTTTGATCATTTTAATTGAATTTTTATTCAATAAAAATATATTTTTGAAAACAAATTAGGGTTTTGATTAATTCAACCCTCATCAAACTTTTTCAAACACTTTGGGCCTCTATTAGAGTTTAAGACCCAATCCTTATCGTACATAAACCTTTTTGGGCCTCAGATATTGTATAAGACCCACTGTGTTTTCAAAAACCTCGACGCGATCGCCGTTAACCCTGGGCCTCTCCTTGAGTTGTAAGCCTCATCTCTTGTACAAAAATAACTCTTTGTGCCTCTAATAGAGTGTAAGACCCAACTCTCCTTTGAAAATCAAAACATTTTTGCGCCTCAGTCATTGTATAAGACCCACTGCGTTTTCAAAAATCTCGGTGCGATCGCCGTTTCAAAACGAAAATCATCTGGGCCTACCCTGGTGTTATAAGTCTCATTTCCTTCCTTTAAAACACTATGGGCCTCTAATAGAGTGTAAGACCCAACCCTTTTGTAAATAAAATAGTTTGGGCCTCAGTGTATTGTGTAAGTCCCGTACAGTCAAAAAGTTCAGCACGATCGTCGCCTTTTTAACAAAAACCCTGGGCCTCTCCTTGAGCTACAAGCTCCAACAACTTTTCAAAGTACTTTCTCCTTTGATTTTGATTATAATATTGTTATCAAAGTTTTGTTTGTTGAACAACTAACAAAACAGCATGGAAGCTCTACAACGGGTAAGTGTTTATCCGCTTTCATTTAATGCTTTCATATGTATATAACTGTATTGTGGGGTTGCTTCACTGTAAGTCTTTTTTCACATACTTTTATATACTTGTCAAATATCAACTGTGTAATACTAGTATAGTTATTTAGAGTTTTCCCCGACAACTACGTCTAGCACTAGGTAAAGCCTTATTGGTCACTCTTAAATACAAATAAAACTAGATCCCCATAGGATTCCAGATACAGTTTTCCCTTCTCTTAGGGTTAAACAATATGGAACAAAGAGAAAGGCAGTATTCTCAGTGAACCTTTTCTCAGACTGTCACCCATAGAAATTGTCAAAGAGACTCTACTCCCTAGACTTGATATATTATCCTTGAATAGCATCTCTTGAGTTTCTTCCAAATTCTCAAACTTTCCTGGAATGATCTCTTCTCTGTGAATTGCATTTCTTGAACTTCTCTTGGTTTGGGGACCCATAGGCTTCCTAAAAGCATCCCCGCCTCCTCTTGGGCGTTGTACAAGGACCCTTCGGCTTTTTAGAAGTTCTCATGCCTTCTCTTGGGCTTAATACAAGGACCCTAACGACCTCTTAAAGGTATAAGATAGAACTTAGTCATCCTTTGCTAGAGCAGTCTTTCCAGTGTCAAACCTCTGGCCACTTTAGGGTTGATACTCATCCCTTAATGCCCGTGCCTCCTCTTGGGCATTATACAATAGATAAAACTCTAGACATGGATAGTCTAAACCCCATGAGTCTCAAAGACATTCTCAAGTTCCTTTCAAACATAGGAAAAACACTGATCACTCAGAAACCCGACCTCTCTCATGAGGGCTCTCCCACTTGGTCCTGCTATGGATCTAATCCTCAACAGTAAGATAGCCTCCTCTTGGGCTTTGTACAAATGACTCTCCCCAGCGGAGCTAACCTTTTCAGACTCTCTTGTTGAGTCAAACCCCTTTTTTAGCCTCCGTCTTAGGCTTCGTATAAGACAGATAAAAGTACTCTCTTGTTGAGTCAAACCTTTTAGCCTCCGTCTTGGGCTTCGTACAAGACACATATAAAAACCCAATCTCTTGTTGAGTATAAAAGTACTCTCTTGTTGAGTCAAAACTTTTAGCCTCCATCTTGGGCTTCGTACAAGACACATATAACACACTCTCTTGTTGAGTATAAAAGACTCTCTTGTTGAGTCAATCACCTTTTAGCCTTTATCTCAGGCTTCGTACGAGATAACAAAACACTATCTTATTGAGTATAAAAGACTCTCTTGTTGAGTCAACCTTTTTAGCCTCCGCCCTCGGCTTTATAAAGGACAAATAAAAGTACTCTCTTGTTGAGTCAAACCTTTTAGCGTCCGTCTTGGGCTTCGTACCTGACACATAAAAAGCATTCTCTTGTTGAGTCAGTCACTTGTTAGTACTCTCTTGTTGAGTCAACCCTTTTAGCCTCTATCTCGGGCTTCGTACGAGACAACAAATAAAAGACACCCTCTTGTTGGGTCAATCTCCTCCTCTTAGGCTTTGTATAAGGAAACCTCGGTTAAGTCAATTAACCTTTTAGCATCAAATTTGTGCCTTGCTCACAGCATACAAACATCAACAACTCCTCTTTAGAGATGACAAATTCTCTCTCATCCAAACCTTTTAGCTTCACATCTTGGGCTTTAAACAAGATACATACCACCTTTAGCTTCATGTCTTGGGCTTTGAACAAGACACCAAAACAACCTTTTTCTCCTCCCATAGAATAGGAGGAACTTTGATTGCTCTGATTTCCCTGTCTTGGGAATACGTAGGCATAAGATTGCAAAAAAATCTTAGAGAGCATACTAATCAAAAACCCAAAATCCAGTACCTTCAGATATCAATCAAAAGCATCCGACCTAATCCCTTACCAGAAACCTAGCCCATAGTCCAGACACGGTGTTTTTAAGCCAATAACCTTAAAAGACGAACCTCCTTTTGATAGCATCTGTAAGCCAACAGTTTTGACTGTTTAAACTCAGTTTGCAAGTAGGGTTAATTGGAGACATCTATTTCCCTTCCTCAATCAGCTCAATAGGATAAAAAATGAATCGAACTGTAGGACCAAAGTGATAGTGATTCGAAACCACAAAAATCGCGCTACACCAGCCAACTGGATGGGAAGATTCCCTTGAGGATGAAAATACCCTGGAAAATACAACAAAAGAGTTCATTTATGATAACTCTGCATGGGAGGAAGACTCCAATGATCCTACTCCACCAGAAATCAGTGTTATTTCTAAAGACAAACCAAGAAGGAAAGTACCAGACTTTGTAATTCACAGAGGAGTTCGTCTCCATTGGGTCGCTGTCGATGTCCCGAAGGTCATTCAAAAGTCAAAGTAATTACCGTCTTTAATTTGACCTTTCACCTTGCCCGGGAGAATTGGATGTTTTTTAAGGGCTCATTTTTCTATAAATATCCCTCTTCGCTTCGCCCAAAGCGACATAGTTTTGTTTTATAGGGTTGTGTTTCAAGAATCGACAAATCATGAATAAATAATATTATCTGTCATTTCCGCGTTTATTGCTGTTTTTGCTATTTGTTTTTTCAGAAAATGGTAATCCTAAAAACAACCCAAGATAAAAACAAGCATTTTTCAGAAAATAGACTGCACACACTCTTGAATTCTCTCTGTCTTTGCTAAAAAAGGAATCATCACGTCATGCAGATTGCTTGTTTTAAACACCATTGAAACATACGATCTGATGCCTTCTCCCAACTCTGAATTTCCGGTATTTGAAGCTGAAGAAGAAGACGACACAGAAATTCCAGAAGAGATCTCTCGACTACTCAGACAAGAGGAAAGGTCTATTGAGCCTCACAAGGAACCGTTGGAAATGGTAAATTTAGGTTCAGAAGAAGAAAAGAAAGAAGTTAAGATTGGAGCATTGCTCAGTCCAACTGTCAAAGAAGGCTTGATAAAACTTCTCAAAGAGCTTCGAGATGTATTCGCTTGGTCCTATCAGGACATGCCAGGGTTGGATACCAGCATCGTGGAACATCACTTACCACTAAAAATAGAATGTCCTCCGGTAAAACAAAGACTGAGGAGGACTCATCCAGATATGGCCATCAAAATTAAGGATGAAGTGCAAAAGCAGATCGACGCGGGTTTCCTTGCCACCTCAGAATATCCTCAATGGTAAGCCAACATAGTGCCAGTTCCGAAAAAGGAAGGAAAAGTCAGAATGTGTGTAGACTACAGGGATTTGAACAATGCAAGTCCAAAGGATGACTTCCCCCTACCACACATTGACATGCTGGTTGACAGCACAACAAAATTCAAAGTCTTCTCCTTCATGGATGGATTCTCGGGCTATAATCAAATCAAAATGGCACCGGAAGATACGGAGAAAACTTCATTCATCACCCCATGGGGCACCTTTTATTACAAGGTAATGTCGTTCGGTCTAAAGAACACGGGGGCAACCTATCAAAGGGTCGTGAGAACTCTGTTTCATGACATGATGCACAAAGAGATTGAAGTATACGTCGATGACATGATTGACAAATCTAAAACAGAAGAAGAACATGTGAAACACTTATCAAAGTTATTCAAGCGTTTGAGAAAATATAAACTTCGCTTGAATCCCAACAAATGTACATTCGGTACTGCTCAGGAAAACTCTTAGGATTCATCATCAGCCAAAAGGCAATTGAGGTTGATCCCGACAAGGTCAAGTCCATTCAAGAAATGCCTTCTCCGAAGACTGAAAAACAGGTCAGAGGATTTTTGGGATGTCTGAATTACATCTCAAGATTCATATCTCTCATGACTGCGACATGTGCACAAATCTTCAAATTACTCAGAAAGAATCAAAGCTACGTATAGACAAAAGATTTCCAAAAGGCTTTTGACAACATCAAAGAATATATGTTGAATCCACCGATTATGTCTCCTTCAGTGGAAGGAAGACCATTGAGCATCTACATAACAGTCCTAGAAGATTCCATGGGTTGTGTACTTGGCCAACAAGACGAGACAAAAAGAAAAGAGTCTGTCATTTACTACTTAAGCAAGAAGTTCACAGACTGTGAAACTCGATACATTATGCTCGAGAAAACTTGTTGCGCTCTAGCTTGGGCAGCCAAATGTCTTCGCCAGTATATGAATTATCACACTACTTGGTTAATCTCTGAAATGGATTCTATCAAGTACGTCTTTGAAAAGCCTGCTCTCACGGGAAGGATTTCCCATTGGCAGATGTTGTTATCATAATACGACATCGAGTATCACGCTCAGAAAGCTGTCAAAGGAAGTATGTTAGCCGATCATTTGGCTCATCAACCGATTGACGATCAGGAATCAGTCGAATTTGACTTCCCAGACGAAGATATCATGAACTTGAAAATGAAAGATTTTGATGAACCGCTACCCAGTGAAGGGCTGAAATCTGGATCCCAATGGGGATTAATATTCGACAGAGGTGTTAATGTTTATGGAAACGAAATTGGGGCAATCATCGTAACACCTCAGGGTACCCATATTCCTTTCACTGCCAGATTAACATTCAAATGTACAAATAATGAGGCCGAATACGAAGCTTGTATCATGGGTCTCGAAGAAGCAATTTACTTAAGGATAAAGAATTTGGATATGTATGGAGACTCAACCCTAGTTATCAATCAGGTTAAAGGAGAGTGGAACACATATCAATCAATACTAATTCCTTACAAAGACTACGTAAGAAGGTTGATTCCCTTCTTCAACAAAGTCGAGTTTCATCATATCCCTTGTGAGGAAAATCACATGGTTGATGCACTAGCCACTCTCTCTTCCATGATTAGTGTGAGTTGATGGAACAACGTACCCAAGATTGACATAATGCGCCTTGAAAGACCCGCTTACATCTTCACAATTGAAGCAGTCATAGACGACAAACCCTGGTATCAGGATATCAAGTGCTTCTTTCAAAGACTAGAGTAACAACCTAGGGCATCCAGAAAAGACAGGAAGACTCTCAGAAGACTGGCTGGTAATTTCTTCCTGAACGGTGATACGCTCTACAAGAGAAACTTCGACATGGTTTTGCTCAAATGCATAGACAAACAAGAAGCAAACATGTTGATGAAAGAGATTCACGAAGGATCCTTTGGCACTCATGCCAATGGACACACAATGGTAAGGAAAATTCTGAGAGCAGGATATTACTGGTTGACGATGGAATCCGATTGCTACAAGTACATGAGGAGATGTCATAAGTGTCAGATATACGCTGACAAAATCCATGTACCACCAACGCATCTCAAAGTTCTTTCTTCTCCATGGCCCTTTTCTATATGGGGAATCAACATGATTGGCATGATTGAACCCAAAGCTTCAAATAGACATCGATTCATCCTTGTAGCCATTGGAAAATAGGTCGAAGCAATATCATACACCAATGTAACCAGACAGGTGGTGGTCCAATTTACCAAAAACAATCTCATCTGCCGTTATGGTGTTTCAAGACAGATCATTACAGATAATGGATCCAACTTGAACAACAAGATGATGAAAGAGTTATGTGCTGAGTTCAAGATCGAACACCATAACTCATCTCCTTACCGACCCAAAATGAATGGAGCGGTAAAAGCAGCTAACAAGAATATCAAGAAGATCGTTTAGAAGATGGTTGTAACCTACAAAGACTGGCATGAGATGCTACCCTTCGCACTTCGCGATTATCGCACATCTGTCCGTACTTCAACAGGGGCAACACCTTTCTCTCTAGTATATGGCATGGAAGCAGTGCTCCCCATAGAAGTAGAGATCCCATCAATGAGAGTCTTGATGAAAGCCAAGCTAACAGAAGCTGAATGGTATCAAAGTCGACACAATGAACTGAAACTAATCGAAGAAAAGAGAATGACGGCTTTATGCCATGGTCAGTTATATCAGCAGAGAATGAAGAAGGCGTTTGACAAAAAGGCCCGACCACATGTCTTCAGGAAAGGAGACCTTGTGCTCAAGAAGATACAATCATTTCTCACTGATACCAGAGGCAAATGGACTCCAAACTACGATGGCCTTATGTGGTTAAGGAAGCCTTCTCAGGCTGTGCCTTGAGACTCGCAACCATGGATGGAGAGGAGTTTACCTACCCCACAAATGTTGATGTAGTCAAGAAATACTTCGCCTGCATAAATGAAAAAGAAACGTCTCGGTGGATTGAAAACCCAAAAGGGCGGTCCAGGCAAAAATTAGAGACATAATCAAAAGTCATCCCGATGGATTGGAAACCTGAAAAGACAATCTAGGCAAAAGTTAGGGATTCACGGCAAGTAACTACGTCTGACAAAGCTAAATCCCCCAGCGGTAACGCATCTAAGAAAATTTAGTCAGGGTCACCTTCGACAGAATCTCAGAATGTCCAGAATTCAAAGTTGCTGGAAGGATAGTGGTCGTTATGTTTCAATGTAGCCCCTTTTTCGTCAAATTACTGAAATTCTGGCCTATGCAGACAACAGATGTCCTAACAAATGTCAAGACGTTGTGCTACATAATCTTTTAAACCTGGAGGCGCAACAGCAGACTGATACCTTGAATATCAGACCTACACCCTCACAGATGTCACGACATCTGATCAAACATGTTCATCATGAACCCTAACAGAAAATGTAAATCTGTAGAATGATAAAGAACACAGTAATTGTTAACCCAGTTTGGTGCAACTCACCTACATCTGAGGGATACCAATCCAGGAAGAAGACTTCACTATCATGTAGACTGTTACAAAGTTAAACTCCCACGTTTACAACTTTATCCCTAACATCTACCCCATGAACATCTTTATCAAGGTTAAACTCAAACATTTAGAACCCTGATACGAGATACCCCACTCACTTCCCTCAACCACCAACTCTAATTACATTATCGTCCCTGTCAATACAGAAATCTATCAAGACTACTTGACAAACAAGCTAACTCGGATTTACTTAAAAGCTTCATCCAAGAACAATACACAATCCAATACCTCAAGGCTTATGGATCTGTGTGACACCTATATCTACCACAGTGTATCAACTGATACAAAGGAAGACTTACAACCTAGAGAGCCAACAACTCTCAAAACCCTAAACCCTTGTTTCTTACGTAAGAAAACAAGGTTACAACGGGCGTTCTAAAGGCATCATCAAACCTAGGTCTAAGTCTTTTATTTATAGTGTCTTCTGCTTCCTTGGGCTTCAGTCTTCAGTCCTTGATCCATGCAACAACTTCTCCTTTAGTGTTGCACTAGATTAAAACTAACTTAAGCCATTCAGTTCAGAATGTCAAGATGCATGTTAAGATATCTTGCTTGACATCATCAGCAGAATTGTTTAGCTTAATCTCCTTGTTGAATTATCATTTATGTTTTACCAAAATTTGTTCAAAACACCATAGCTTACAATCTCCCCCTTTTTGGCAAATTTTGGCTAAAACATATATGCACGGTAAACTTCCAGATCGATGATACATGCAGTGAGGACTCCAAATACCTTCAAGAAGTACTTGAGAAAGAAGATGCAGAATGCTCCCCCTCAACCCATGAACCAATACTTGTCACGAAAGGGTAAATCTTCCTCACAGGAGGCATAAGAAAACCAATAGGAAAAAGCAGTAGCAATGCCCTTAGCAGCAAAGTACTACCTTGGGTAACTCAGAACACAGGACATGATTGTGTTCATAACTCAAAACACAAGACACAAAGAGTCCAAACAGACACAAACGAATGTTGAGACATCCTGTTGAGCATCTTTTCCAAGCTGCTTCTTTACCAGAGGCGAGATTCCCATGAGAAGATCAGATCATTTCTCCCCCTTTTTAGACATAATTTGACAAATATTACCAAGAAATATCCAGATCCAAGAAGTGTTTTCCCAGAACCTTATATAAGCCATACAGACAATCTGTAAGAGAGATACAACAATGAGAAATATGAGACTTGTGACCCCCTTATAAAATTGTATCAACCTCTACCCTGTCTTTATGTCTTTATATAATTTTGGACAAATTCTTGTTGAAGTACAGATTCCAACACATGTGAGTGTATATTCAAGGTCACAATTTTACACGTCCTTCTGACAAATATACACCCTTAGCATTTCCCAAGATGGAATTAATATTTTTCCCAAGATGTGAGTGTATATTCAAGGACACAATTTTACACGTCCTTTAGACACTTTTCACTGCTATGACGTCCTCAACCAAGTCACACCCAATAATATTAAAGGAAATATTTGTATTGAAAAGGAAATTACATAGATTTGGGATCACAGTCTGCAGGGAAAAATAAATTCCCCAGACTCAGTCAATGATTCTTAAGCATCCAATAATAACCATTAAAGTATGCATTGTCAAGTTTCCCACAACTTGCAACAACACTCTAATGTCAAGACATCCTCCTTGACATCTCAGTTTGCTTGACACGCAAATGCAAACTGGAATTTCCACTGCTTCCTCGCAGCAATTCATCTTAGACCAAGGGGCCTCACCCCCTGACTAAGGTAACCGGTGCTCCTCAACTGAACACCCAAGTTAATGACTAGAAAACATAAGACGCATCTTCATGTCTTCAAGATCACACCCTCTATTCAACACACTTGTTGAATGCAACCATTAACTCATTATTGTTCCCTCTGACAAGAAACAATAATTACTCACACATGATCAATGTCATGCATCCCATGAGTACGTGTAAACAGATCATAACAAACTCTTGGCTTGAGATCAAACTCCCATTGATCCCCCTCATTCCACAACCATCTTATACACCTCACGAACTCCTCCTGAATTCTCATGTATAGATATCACGTTGCTTGAGGCACAAACCAATTGAATTAGAATGCTTCCCATTCCTCAAAGAGACGTGCAGGGTCCCTTAGTTTGTTATCAGGATGTCAGCTATCGTATGCATGCTCCAGAACTTCACATCTGCTAAACTGATCCACTAATAGTATGACTTGCTCCAAGGGCTTAGTATACCGTATGCAAGATTTTCCACTGACCTCACCAGGCCAACATTAGATACAAACACCCTGTAATCCAAGACAATCATTCCTATCATTCTCCCGTATGATAATCTGGAATACTTCTGATTTATGGCGAATCTCCACTTCTGAACGTGTAGCGGGGAAATTTGTGAGTGTAAGCTATTGATTAACTTAACTAAAAAATGCAAGAGTCGTTACCGCACTTTTATTTTTATCCAAAAAGGAAAGGAAAAAAAGAGCAAACAAAACCTAAAGAGTTCTAAAAAAACAAAGAGATAATGGGTAAGGGGGTTGGTTATGTAAAGGGAAGGTTTTACGCACCCAATACATTTATAGTACTCTATAGGAGCCCTTTGATGTATTCATGCTTTTTGGTCTGAAAATGTTTGCTTGAAAAGAGATTGAGGAGATGAGAGGAGAATTATTTTTTTATATTTTTGTGTTTGGAGAGACTTATCGCCTCATGCCTACGTACACACGATGTGCAATGTAGGATCAAAACCTCGTCGTTCGTGGTACAAATAACAAAAATTATTGGTTGTGGTTCATTTTATCTTGAAAAAGACAACCCACCATTCTCAAGAGAGAATACTCAACTAATTATCCAAAGGTATGGGAAAGAGGCATTTGCATCACATTAAGATGGAGGATTTGCCTGGATTAACATCAACAAGACTAATCACTTCAACATCTAAGTGGAAAATGACCACACTTTCAACAAAATACCATGGTTAGGAGCTTTACATCTCATCAAAAAAATGACTCATGTCTAATTCCTTTTGAAAAGTTTAAAAGAAAAAGGTGCACAAAGCACAAAAAATTTGGATGAGTTTTGCATTTTTTATATCTTTTTGAAATGGTCAAAGTATGATTAACATGGATTGACATTTATTATAGAAAAAAACAAAGTTTAAAAATCACTTGACCGAAGTCAAGGTTTTATTATGAAAACGGTTTTAAGTTTGAAAACAAGAAGGTTTTGAAAAAGAGAGGAAACTTTGAAAATTGAAGAAGGGGTGGAGAAGAAGTGGCTATCCTAGTGCATAAAGTAAATGCTGAGGATAAGAATAGCCTAACCACACAAGCAAGCTCCATAGTCTTCGAACTATAATTCCAAAGCAAAGGCAGAAGGTCCTAGTTCTAAATCCAAGGATCCAAGAATAACATTGAAGTCCAAGGTCTAGGTGCAAAACTCCATGTCCATTGCAAAGGATAGTAACCATAGTTCAATATTAGAAGCATAAGTTTTTTAGACGTTTTAGCCTTTATTAATGTTTCTGGTCCAAGTGGACAAAGAGATAAAGGTGGAAGCATAAACATGTGTCCAACGGACAAAGGAAAAATTGCAGAAGCATAAACATGTGTCCAACGGACAAATGAAAAATTGCAGAAGCATAAACATGATATGATAATGATAATAATGGAGCATAAAAGTAAAAGAGAGATAAGGAGCGAGAAGGAATTGTAAACAAGATTAGTACATGTGTCCAACGGACAAAGGAAAAATTGCAGAAGCATAAACATGTGTCCAACGGACAAATGAAAAATTGCAGAAGCATAAACATGATATGATAATGATAATAATGGAGCATAAAAGTAAAAGAGAGATAAGGAGCGAGAAGGAATTGTAAACAAGATTAGTACAATAGTATTGTTAGTAAGTTAGTGATTAGTTGTTAGAGTAAGTGATCAATAATAATTGAATAATTGCACTTAGGCCAAGGTTAATGAAAACTCATTAGAGGATTGATAACACCAAAGCCTCCTAACAACAAGTTTCATAAGTGTTGAACCAAAAGACAAATAATCAATAATTTTTTATCGTTTTCCGATACGGGACTTATGTTGCGCTATGTCAAGCAATCGCCGAGTAATTTACGGAGTAATTACCCTACAAATGAGGGCGGTCAATAGATCTTTGTGCTAATGCATGCTAGATGAACGATATGTAAATCGTCATCCGAAAGAAATACCACACGAAAAGAAAAATGGTAACGATCTAGTCTTGATCAAAATTCAACAAAGGAATTTCAAGATCCATTAGACTTTCATCGATCAATTAGAAAAGAGATGAAGAAAAGTGGATCTAACATGTTATGATCCACACAACCAACAACGAGAATTTCAAGAAAATAAAATCAAAACTATTTTTAAATGATTTTTCCAAGAATTTTTCTTAAACAAATTTAAAAAAACAAAAGTAAATCAAAATCTAACAATAATAAGAAAAAGAAAGAAATTAGAAAAGAGAGAAAAAATGAATTAGAAAATTATATAAAAAAAATCATAAAAAAAAGGAAAAAAAAAAGAAATGAGGGAGGTTTATGTTTAAAAGATGGTGGTGGTGGTATCAGAAGTAGTTTAAACGGGCTCTAGGCCCAGGTTCTAATTGAAATCATTTTTAAAAATAAAAAAAACTAAATAAATGAAGATGAAATTGAATCAGTAAAGTGTCTCATTGTATTCTTCTTATAATTTCTCGCGGAGCGAACACAGAATCCCAAATTATGGATACGAAGTCTACAGATCCGCAACAGTACCTTTGAAATCGGTGAGTACACTTTGATTCTTCTTTTCCTTTTCTGAACTCGTGTTGTTGTTGTTGTTGTATGATGATGTTGATGCGATGCGATTTGAGTTGATGATTGTGATGATGTTAAAGTTTTGCAGGTTGTATGAACAAATGGTGAGAAGAAATTAGAGGTGATGAAGAATGGAATAACAATGGTGGTTGAAGGTTTTGTTATGAATTTTCAGATGTGGTTATTCAAGAAGGTGGAATTGAAACTGAAAAATTCATTGAAGCTTGATTTGGAATGGATTTTTGCGAGCTTATTTGGCTATCCAAGCTTGAAGAAAATGAGAAGGGGGTGCTCTTATTTATAGCAGAAGAGGTGAGTTTTTTCTCGTGAATTTTCGTTGCCGTTTTTAACTCTTTGCTCGCGTTTTAGCAAGCTACGGATTGCAAGTCGTTTGCTGCGTTTTGTTTCATTTTTGTCATCATGCTTGTGTCATTTTGAACTTTTTTCAATTGCGTTTTGGTTGCTTATGATTTGCTCACTGCTGCTGAGTTTTGTATGTGCAGTACCCGCGTTTTGGAATGAGGTTTACGCGTAACTCGTGTTTAGGGCTGTTTTCGGTCCGGTCCGGTCCGGTCCGGATATTTTCTATCCCGCCGAAGATTTGTCGTGTGACCACGACAGAATTTGGAATTTTTCCTTGTCACTTGGTTGGAGTGTGTCGTCAACTTTGTCGGTTTTATCTTGAGTGAATCATGGTTAGTGAATGTTACACAATGTTAAGGAACCACGAGTTGAGAATGATATTTCAAGATAGAACAAATCGGATTGATGGGTTGAGTAGGGATGCCTTTGAAATAAGAAGAAACTGGGTTTCGTTCTGCAGCAGTGTTAACCGACTAACACAATGGGGTTAACCGTTTAACACGTGCATGAAGGGTGCTTTACGTAGAATTTTGGAGAAGTTAACTGATTAACTCAGGTGGTTGATCGATTAACGTGTGTGTAATTGTGAAATCCCTTAGGAACCATCATCTGCGTTTTGTTTCCTTGTGTTGCTCTGAGTGGAGAGTATTGTGTGAATGGAGAACGAGATTGCAAGTAAGTGAAGGAAGGATTTGCGTTTTGGAATCGTGACTTCTAGAAAAGTGTGGCATAGTTGGCCATTTGTTCAAGCAGCAAGAGAGTTAACTTTAAAGAAGTGACCTTGTGAGAAAATCTTAAGAGTATTGTTATCATTACCATTGAGAATCTTAAGAACGTAGTTGGAAAATACTCACAAAGTATTGATCTTGCAAGGAATACATTTCGGTGTGTAATTATGGCCATTGTAAGGTATGGACGGTTGGTCCAGGTTGGTAATTGTTATCTTCCGTGAGTTCACGACATTAGATTTAGACCGTGAGAGTGGTACCAGTTGTGTGCAGTGGTGTTTTAACCAGAGAAGGAAATTTGAAAAGTTATATTTCCAAGTACTAGTAAGAATTGGACGTTCCGAAGTTAAGTATGCGACTTAGAATCGTATATGGAACGTAACGATTAAGAAAAGTGGATTCAACCGAGAAGCGTGGTATGGACTTCGACGAAGTTTTTGCGTATGAAGTGTTGTGTGAGAATTGTGGGGGGTATGGAAACTCACAATTTTGAATTGAATGGTTCGAGTTTTGGTAAGTGGTATCTCGCGTGTGATTGAAGTTCTATGTTGGTGTTACGCTGTTATTGGATGAGATCTTGAATCAACAAGAAACCCTGAGTAAGTCGGAAACCGTAAGGAGAATCGATTTGGAATGTGGTAACCAGAACCAGAAGTGGTTAAGCTATTTTGGATATATGGGTTCAAGTCTTGAATGGAATTGGAGTTGTATATGTTATGGTTGTAACAGTATAACTCATACATCCTTATCGTCTAGAGAGTTGGGACGGATGTTATTATATTGTGTGTTGGCGAGGAAATTGTTCTACCAAAAGACGTCAGTAAGTTTCGTATGCCATTGGGTAGTAAGGACCCATTGGATAAGTGTGTTACCATTTGAAGTGATCCGAAAGAAAGGAAGTATGAGATTTAATGGTTACAATGTTTTAGTATCAGACCAGCTAGAACTGGTAAAGAAGTTGTTCGACTAGATATGAAGTGGCCCTAATGTTAAAGGATTTATGAAAGGATAGATGTCGGTAATTACATAAATGGAAGGAATTACCGAGTTGCCTCAAACGGGTTTGTTGAGTGTTTATTATCCTGAATCAAGATAAGGTATTACGGGTTGCTTTGTGACTCAGTAGAGGAAAGTAGAATGGTACCTTCTGTCAGTAGTAAAGTGCGACCAAGTGTGTTAGTAAGAAACAACAGATGAGTTGGGGGAAGCAAAGTTGGAAGTTAACTCGATGTTAGAACAAGAGTATGTTTAAGGACGTGAAGTTGTTAAGTTGTGAAAATAAGAATTTGGGTCTATGAAACCAAGTTAGAATTGGTATGCGTCTAAATTGAACAGAAGGTTAACGGAAGTGAAGTGAGTGTGGAACTTAGACAATGATGCAAGAAGTGGTTATTGTTGAACGAGGGAAATTCGGGGGCGAATTTCTATTTAAGGGGGGGAGGATGTAATACCCCGTATTTTATTGCACCGATTAATATCATATTGTGATTAACTGAGTCCGGTTGCTCTGAGAAATTATCTGATAAAAAAAATAATTAGAGTAACTTCGATACTTAGAATTAACCCAATTAATATTATTTGTTTCGGAGACATTTTATTTAATTGGACTCTAGAGACATTTTGGACATTTAGTAGTATTGTTTTAATAATGCTTACTATATATGCATTTTCCCTCATTTGGATTAAAAAGAAAAAAAGATAAAAAGAAAGAGAAAGTTGGTAAGAGAGAAAGAAGAAAAGAGGAGAGAAAAGAGGAAGAAGGGAAAAGAAGAGAAAAACAAGATTTTGGAGGAGAAGCTTCAAGATCATCACCAATCTTCATCCAAGATTCACCAAACTTCTTGGGTTTCATCATCTTGGTCATCTCTAGAGGTGGGTTTAGTTAGAAACCTTTTTTCTTAAGTTTTGGTATTATGAGTTTTAGGTCGAAATCGTGGAAATCGATGTTTTAACGGATAGAATCGGTTAGAAATTGAAATGAATGTTGGGTATGTTCATAGAATCATGTGGGGATGATTGTTTTCATGTTTCTATATGATGTTGATGATTTTGAAATGTTAGGGTTTTAGAATAATTGGGTTTTTATGAAATGAAATGTTTTGATGATAGTGGTGATCAAACCTTACTATAATTGTGATGTTGAACCTCTGTTGACTTTTGAATGTGCCCTAAAGTGGTTTTGGAGGGTGGAGGAAGTTCTGTTATCGCAGGGTATTTTTCTGAGTTTCGCAGAGCGCGCTGAGCGCGCAGGTGCCCGCTGAGCGCGGTGTTTAATTCTGGGAACCTCTCGTGGCAGGGAGTTGCGCGCTGAGCGCGGACCAGGGCGCGCTGAGCGTGACCTGGGAGTTGAAAAATTATACTTTTTGACAGAAAAATTTATAACTTTAGTTTCGTTTATCGGTTTCGATTGTTCTTTATATCGATGTAAAGCCGAGGAAATATTCTATGCAATGGAAGTAAAACATGTTGATTTTACCGACCGACTAAATAATCGGGAAAGTTCAAAAGTGATATAATTATGTTTAAATTGTGGTGTGTTATTCTATTATGTAAATATGATGTGTTTTGCCTATCCTATTATTGTTTAACTTGTTGTGAGTGAGTATGCATGTTAATGTAAAATGAAATAGAGAGAGTGAGGAAAACATCAACCTTAAATATAGGAAGACCTAGAATGACTAGGAGGTTTACGTTTCTAGTTGTGGCTAGGATTGATAAATGATCGAGACAAGGAGAAGACCCTAGTATGGAACATGAGGGATTGCGACGAGTGATCGATACCTAAGTAACTGTGACCCGCGTTCCGGTCCTCTTATGAGGGATAACCGGGGAGCTTGCTTAGATGATGGTATTATTGACCGGGCTGAAGGGCCCCTGGTGTGGGCTGGCCGGGGAAAGTACTATGTGTAAATAACTGGGACCCGTGTTGGAATAGCCCAGGTGGATGGCCGGGGAAAGTTATTTGCCTTAGCATCCATGACTCGTGTCGAAAACTCTTTGGAAGGGTTGGCCGAGAATGTTTGTCTACGAATTTAAGGATCCGTGACCCGTGTCGAATCCTCTTGTAGGGTTGGCTCGGGGAAGGATGCCTTCGTGGGAGATACCCATTTGTTGACGCGAGAGTTAAGAACTCGTAAGTATGTTTCCATATAGGGCAAGAATGAATTGTGAACTCAAAGTCCTTTTCCCTCCCCCGGACTTGAGCTAGGATTATTAGAACCCCTTTTAATCCGAGAGAATCTATAAGATAGGAACCCACTGAGATTTGATGTATCTCACCCCACTATAGTTGCTATATTTCAGGTTCGGATTGCAGGTTGATTTACAAGTGAAGCTATGATTGGATGTTTCAAGAGAAGCTTAGTTAAGCTTATTCTGCTGTGTATTTTTATTGTTCTTGTACAATGAGGAATATTGTATATTGATCTTAGTTTTATTTTATTTTGGCTAATTTCCATAGCTTGTGCCATAGTTGTACTATGTTTTAGAAATGGACAAGTATGTGAATTATGTCATTAGGCACTTTTGATGTGTCAGTACCAAATAAAAACACTTGTATGGTATTATTCTAGATGAATATTATACAGGGTGTTACACATTTACAATACTTTCCAGGAACAGACGCTAAGCCAATAATCCCAGGTCAACACCTAGGATACTTCTGAGCGAATGTAGAACCCCTCCCATGATTCTTCAAACCTCTGATGAAAAGATGTCAGAACATCTAACAGAACATCCTCAACCTTGAATCTCAAGGATAATCAATTAAATACTTGTGGATTCCACAAATAGCAATTGATCTTAAATCTTTGTACAATAACCTTTCTTCACTGCTGTAGCTGAGCTCCACCAGATCATGTCATGAACGCTTATAAAGCATTCAATCTTTTTGCAAGTATCTTCTTCAATGACAATGTTGAGATACCAAGGCTGCCACCCTTGACTCCAGTAATTAAGACTTTCTCTGAACAAGTCTTATTTACCACAACAAATCTTCAATCAGATTGGATTCACTCTGAGGGTCAAGAGAGATGAATCCTTCCTTGCTGTTTTGGATGGTGAAAACAAATCACCTCCACGTTCTTCAGATTGTGTCTCAAGGAAACACCTTCTAGTCAAAAGAGTAACTAGAAGACTCCAGATACACTACATAGATGTCTTTATGAGTGGACTTGAGATATTTCTCAAGTATCTTTGACAACCTAGCTGACCAAACATATATCAAACTCCTAGAGCAAGAACTTGATAAACTTTAACTCAACTCCTCTCCTCTTCAACTGACTCCAAACTGCACCAGGAAACCAGGCTTCCAAGTACCAAGTCATCATACCAGATATCTAACCACAATTTCCTTCACTCCATCGCTCCCAACTCTGGAATAAAGAATGCAGATATCTTCAAATTATAGAGGCCGACGATTGAGACCTTTCACCTACTGTCTTTAATAACAACTCCAAAATCCCATAATTCTAGAGCTATTCCATCGAAAACACATGCAGGGGAACCACCAAGGAAACAGATCCTGCTTGCCCTAATAAGATGTCAAAACATCTTACAAGACACACCAATAAGAGAACTAGCCACTTCTCATGTAGTTGTTGTAGAACCTCCTCAGGAACATGAACAACCTCCGGGTTGTTCCCATAAATACAGAACATCCATCTCATCCATTAATACCCTTGAGTATGTCTGAGTTGATTGATCTGATCTCCAAAACTCCTCGTCGTTTAAACGCCAGAAAGTATCTCCCATGGATCTCATCCAGAACCAGACAGGATGCCTGCTCTGATACTAATTGAAATTATGGCCTATGCAGACAGCAGATGTCCTACCAAATGTCAAGACATATTGCTACATAATCTTTTAAACCTAGAGGCGCAACAGCAGACTGATACCTTGAATATCAGAACTGCACCCTCACAGATGTCACAACATCTGATCCAAAATGTTCATCATGAACCCTAACAGAAAAAGTAAATATGCAGAATGATAAAGAACACAGTAATTGTTAACCCAGTTCGGTGCAACTCACCTACATCTGGGGATACCAATCCAGGAAGAAGACTTCACTATCGTGTAGACTGTTACAAAGTTAAACTCCCACGTTTACAACTTTATCCCTAACATCTACCCCATGAACATCTTTATCAAGGTTAAACTCAAACGTTTAGAACCCTGATACGAGATACCCCACTCACTTCCCTCAGCCACCAACTGTGATTACATCATCGTCCCTGTCAATACAGAAATCTGTCAAGCCTACTTGACAAACAAGCTAAGTCGGATTTGCTTAAAAGCTTCATCCAAGAACAATACACAATCCAATACCTCAATGCTTATGGATCTGTGTGACACCTATATCTACCACAGTGTATCAACTAATACAAAGGGAGACTTACAACCTAGAGAGCCAACGACTCTCAAAACCCTAAACCCTTGTTTCTTACGCAAGAAAACAAGGTTACAACACGTGTTCTAAAGGCGTAATCAAACCTAGGTCTAAGTCTTTTATTTATAGTGTCTTCTACTTCCTTGGGCTTCAGTCTTCAGTCCTTGATCCATGCAACAACTTCTCCTTGAGTGTTGCACCAGATTAAAACTAACTTAAGTCATTCAGTTCAGGATGTAAAGATGCATGTTAAGACATCTTGCTCGACATCATCAGCAAAATTGTTTAGCTTAATCTCCTTGTTGAATTATCATTTATGTTTTACCAAAATTTGTTCAAAACACCAGAGCTTACAATTACCATTTTCTAAACTTTGTAATGCTCTATGGGATCACGCGCTTGGTTGATTGCCATTTTATCAATAAAATTTGAGCCAGTGTGCTGTTTGTTTGCAATTCTCATTTATTCTGCTTTGCAAAATGACATTTTAACATGATCCACGGTTCTTAAAACAGAACAAAAATGAATTTTTACTTGTCAAAATTTTCTTCTGCTTTGAAAATAAAGATGGAAATTATTTTTTACTACTGAACACCAAAAGAAACATTGATGGCTTCTTTGGAAGTGATCAAACCTCAAAATGCAGAATTAAAGTATTCCTTTTAACCAGTACACCTGAATGAAGGATCAACTGTTTCAGATGTAATGTCCCATCTGATATCCCCGGCAGAGTTCTTACCTCTGAAGACCAATTGATGGTTTTTCTTCCCCGGTGGGGTCTACCCCTCCTAAGCAAGAAAGGATTACTATCTTGAACCCATGATACTTTTTATTCCCCCCCGCAGTGTCCGAGTATCCAGTCATGTCCATTCACCAATTTGTATGTCGCGGCTGCTTTGTTAGCATAAACATACATGCATCATGCATAATTGAGTCATATTCATACATATATTGCATTAATATCACTATGGTCATGTCCGTCCCCAAGTGATAAACATCCTCCCCCTGATAAAGTTAAGTTCTTTCCTCATCAGGAAAACATACCGTCTAAACTATCTCTCCCCGGTTGATTTCTGGATTGGAGCCTGTCCTCGACCACTTTGATAACTTAAACCTCTGAAAGGCAAGAAGACGTTTGACAGACACCTTTGGAACATCACTCTTCACCAATGAAGATGATATTTTCGCTTTCCCGGATTAAGGAAAATTCCAAGAGAAAGCCTCTCCACTAAAATGCTCTCGACGATATGTCGGTTGTTATCCCAAGAAATTCGATGTTAATGAAGTCATCAGCACCTCAAAATTGGATCACATCACATGGCATTTCTCCGAGAAAGGTCTTGAAGAAAAGTATGAGGTGACCTCACCAAGCAGAAAGTTGTCTCTCTAGAGACTCATTTTCCCCAGTAGAGTCAACGAATGGCATCTCCAACAGAGAAGTTTGCACACCTCTATGGTTCAGACAATTGGGTTTCCCCAGCAAGTCTGACATCAAATCTTTTTCCATCAAATGGCATTTCCTCAGTAAAACTCGGCGAGAAGTTTGATGAAGACCGCTACTAATAGAGTTCCTTGTCGAAGAAGAAACTCGACAAGAAGAAAACTGAGACCAATTCCGTGGATAAAGACCAAGAATGAGGGGAAGTTTATTTCAAAAGAAAAATGAGACCAGTTCCATGGCTGAAGACCAGGATCGAGGGGAAGTTTATTTTAGAAGAAAACTGTGACCTGTTCCGTGGATGAAGATCAGGATCGAGGGGAAGTTTATTTCAAAAGAAACTAAGACCAGTTCCGTGGCTGAGGACCAGGATCAAGGGGAAGTTTTACCCTTTTCTAAGTAACATGGCTTAGCAAAAGAAGACGAATGAGCAAACTGCTATTCATAACCACTGTCAAAATTTCGGGTATTCCAATATTTAATCCTCTTGCACCCTAAATGTCCGAATATCTTCGCCATTCACACCTTTGGATCCAAGAAGATTAAATAGGGGCATCTGTCATACCCCAAATTTTCACCACAATATTTCCCATCATTGTAAAGATCATTACCACAATATGGATGTACCATTATACTTCATCAATCTCCTCAAGGATTGTTGAGCATTCACTATAATCAAGAATTAGGGTTTTGGGTCCTCCAGAGCACTTAGACAAAGGATCAATCAAGAATTTACATGATCTTCAACTTGTCTAACCCCTCAAACACCCATAAAGGGTCCAGAGGACACCCATATCAAGAATCAAGCACAAGGTTACAACATTACAAGTGGATCAAACCTCAAGATCGCTTGTGTCACCAAATTAGGGTTTTAGTCGACCAAGGCCTCCAGGTGGAAATTTTTATATGGGCATCAGGCAATAATTCAAAGCATGACCCAAGATGCTCAAAGGGACCTCATGGACCCAATCATCAAGTCAAAATAACATCAGGGGAAACCTTTATCAAAAATCAGGAATTAGGGTTTCTTGACCTAATTCACCCCTAAGTTGACTTTTGAGGCAAGATATGAACCAAAACCTCAAGACATGATTTGAGGGCCTCAAATACACCACAATGATCCATTTACAATAATGGATTGATCCAAGAAGCTTGATTCACAAATTTCAAATTCATCTGGACCACAATTAGGGTTTTGAAGAAAAAGTTAAATGTATCTTTGACTTTTGACCAAGACATGTTCCCAAACCTTGGGACATGATTCAAGACACCCAAAAACACCTATGGAATCCATTAATTAGGTTTGAATTAGGTCAAGAACTTGATTACATTGAAAATTACACAGTTTGGAATTCATCTGACAAAAAGTCAACTATGCCCAAAATCAAGTTTGACTTTTTGAAAATTTTCACAATTATGGCTCCCCTAAGTCAAAAACAATGTTAATGATTGGTTTTAATCATCATCCATCAAGAAAAATCAAGAAAAGTGAGGTAACTTGCAAAAGGGGCAACCATAAGAAACTTAAATTTTTCTAAGTTATGGAACAAAATGGATTTGGTACCAACTTTGCAAGGTCATAACTCCCAAACCCTAGGGCATTTTTCTTCCATCCAAAGCTTAAATGAAAGTTCACATGACATACTTCAAAAGTGTCAACTACATCAAATTCCAAATCCTCATGGATTTTTATGGATTGATCAAAATCATAAAAACATGGATATGACCATTTTTTCCAACACTTAGAAAATTTTAGACAGAATCTTTCTAGATTTTTCACCAACTTTGAGGCCATTTTTCACTTTGATCTAAACTGAACCAGGTCCATTTGTGTACGTGAAAGTTAAAGCATGTCATGAGAACTTTACAAAATGTACAAGAACTCATCCTAATTCAACTTGAGTAGGGAGTTACAAGCATGGAAACATGGCACCTCCAAAATTGTTTTTACAAGACAGTCTTGTACATGCCACACGATTTTGGCATTTCCATGACTTGGAAAGCCTTGTCACCATACAAGACAAGTTTCTAAAGTGCAATTAACATGATCTCTGCAGAGTTACAACACCATAGAGCCTTGCAAGTCAAAAACCTCATCATTTGGCAAGTAGCATTCAAAGTTCAAAATCTAAAACTTTCAAATTTATCATGAAGCATCTAAAGGATACATAGAGCTGGCATGTATCAGTCCATGATCAAACAAATGAGTCAAGATAAACTCAGCATCAGAGGACCATAGGCCTGCAAGATTGACCCAAGTTAATGGTGTAATACCCCAAATTTTGACCACTTAGATTTCCCATCATTGTGAAAATCATCATCACAATATGGATGTACCTTTATGCTTCATCAGTCTCCCCAAAGATGGGTGAGCATCCAATACAATCAAAATTAGGGTTTCAAGCCCTCTTTGAGTGTTTAGACAAAGGATCAATCAAGAAATGACATGATCTTCAACTTGTCTAATCTCTCAAACATCCACAAAGGATCAAAAGGACTCCTACTTCAAGGATTAAGCACAAGGCTGCTCCCTTCTAGGTGGATCAAGCCTCAAGATCGACAGTGTCACCAAGGCAATGATCCAAAACATAACCTAATATGCTTCATGGAACCTCATGAACCCATGCATCAAGTCAATTTTGCCTCAGGGGATGCATTCATAAAAAATTAGGAATTAGGGTTTCTTGACCTAATTCACCCCTAAGTTGACTTTTGGGACAAACCATGAGCCAAGACCTCAAGAGATGATTTGAGGGTCTCTAATATACCATATTGATCCATTTGGAACAATGGATTGATCCAAGAAGTTTGAGCAACAAGTCTCATTTTCATCTACACCACAATTAGGGTTTTAAGGGAAAAGTCAACTGTAACTTTGACTTTTGACCAGGACATGCTCCCAAACCCTAATACATGATTGAATAAACCCTATGACACCCATGGAACATGTCCATCAAGTTTGATTTAGGTCAAGGACATGATCTCCTGAAGAATTGCACAGTTTGGAATTCATCTGATAAAAAGTCAACGTGCACAAAAGTCAACTTTGACTTTTTGAGATTTTTCACCAAAATGGATTTTTAGCCCTAAAATGATGTTAATGTATGATTTGAATCATCATTCATCAAGAAAAATCAAGAAAAGTGAGATAACTTGTAAAAGGGGTAACCATAAAACTTAGAAATTTTTCTAAGTTAAAAATAAAGTGGCAAAGGTACCAACTTTGGAGGACCATAACTCCTAAACCACAAGGCCATTTTTTCTCATCCAAAGATGGATTTGTAGCCCTCATTATCACCTACAAAAACTTCAACTACAAGTCATTCCAATTCGTTAAGGATTTTGAGTTATGGAGTGATCAAAGTGGCTAAAAAGTGAAAATGTCACTTTTTCCAACACTTAGTGAAATTTTCACTAAGTCAGATTCTGCCTCACTTTTTGCCAAATGTAGGGGGATTTTTCACTTGGAATCAAAAGGGATCAAAACCAAACTTGTTCAAACAGTTGTTGTATCATGTAAGAGCTTTCCAAAATGGCCAAGAACATTGCCAAATTCAACCTACACCATGAGATACAACATTGCCAAGTTGCCTTGCTGAAATCTGTCAAGGCAATGCATAATTTGCAACTTTGGTCGATTTGCCTAAATCAGCCAAATTAAATTGCTCCAATCCACTTGGACACCTCAGAGGATTAAATCCAAAGGGGACAATCACTGAGCCAAGCCTCAAAAGTCCATGGAACAAGAAATAGCATGTTGAACCTAGAATGGCCAAAATAGGGACAAGACTTCAAATTTGGAATGAGGCATTCAATGGAACCATCAAGGTGGCATGGACTGAGCCATTCTCATCTGAAATCAGTCAAGACTTATCCAAGACCAAGGGGACCAAAGCTCTGTGCCCTAACCTCTAGTCAATGGCTAGAGGAGACTTGGATTTTCATTTGCCAACATTGGCCAAACCTACTTACCAGCTGCCATGCACTATTCCTTGCAAAACAAACTTGCTCTACTATAAATAGAGCTCAATTGTGGTCAGTTTAAGTACACCAAAGCCATCTAACAGATGCTTTCCTCAAAATCTCTTTCTCTTGGCAAAAATGCCTTTCTTAGCAAGGTAGCTATCGGGTTTTGAGTTTGAGAGCAATTCTGCACAAACCAATCACTCACACACCTCACATACATCACATATGAGCTGATCAAACACTCACATAACTTCTAAAACATCAATTTCATAAAATCACCAGCTGGTTGCTCAAAATTTCAAACAAAGTGCAGCTGAGGTACCACAAAATGATCCAGCCAATTTCAATCAAGTCCAACCATCCAAACACAATCCATAGGGTGTAGGGAAGCTGTTCAGATCATCACCACTCATCTGTAACACCTCCAAATCAAAAATCACATTGCACTTGCTGTCACGGCTTGGAGGTAAGCACATACTTGGTCATCTCTCAATCTATGCATATTTCCTCGCACAATAATTTGGCCATATGTTCATAATCATGCATGGAATGTTTTCCCTCAATTAATTGCATTGTTTGAATCGTGTATCAAAAATCCTAGCCTTCATGCATAAATTAGGGTTCTTGAGGTTTCTTCGTGATTTCTTGTTGTATGTTTAATTTAAATGAAATTAAAGTACATAGACATGATCGTGAGGTTGAGACGAGCATAATGATATGTGGATTGCATGATATGATTACGTATTCATGGAGATTGGATAGAAAACGCAAATCTGAGAAACCAAGAACACGCGCGTGTTCTTCAGCTGTTCTTGGCGCCATTTTTCATAAATTCAAATATTTGAATTTTGTGATTTTGTTTAATTGATTCAAAAATTAATTTCTCTCTGAGTTTTAATGATTTTGAGTTGATTCTTTTTTTAATAATTCACAAAAATGTTAAAATATTTTATTTTATCAAAAAATCCCAAAAATATTATTTATCTCATATAATTGATATTTTTGCAAAGAATTAATATTTTGATTGTTTTTGGCATTTTAAATATTTTTTCTACATTGATTTTGCAACTTTTAATGCTTTCTA
The DNA here is from genome assembly GCA_022829125.1 of Lathyrus tuberosus. Taxonomy (NCBI): domain Eukaryota; kingdom Viridiplantae; phylum Streptophyta; class Magnoliopsida; order Fabales; family Fabaceae; genus Lathyrus; species Lathyrus tuberosus. Next base: position 105,325 of record JALAZF010000727.1, on the reverse strand, counting down.
ATTATTTTGTAGGTCAATACTTAATTTTTGAAGCATTAATCCAAGATCACAATTTGTTTTTCATGTGTTAAACAATTTTTGATCATTTTAATTGAATTTTTATTCAATTAAATGCATTTTGAAAACAAATTAGGGTTTTGGATTAATTCAACCCTCATAAATCATTTTCTAAACACTTTGGGCCTCTTGAGAGAGTGTAAGACCCATCCCCCCTTGTACAAAAAACTTTTTGGGCCTCACTCATTGTATAAGTCCCTCTGTACAAGTAAACGACGCGGTCGTCGCCCGTTTAAAAATAACCCTTGGGCCTCTCCTTGAGCTATAAGACCCATTCAAAACACTTTGGGCCTCTATTAGAGTGTAAGACCCAATCCCCCTTTTTTAACCAAAACATTTTGGGCCTCACTTATTGTATAAGTCCCTCTGCGTTAAAAGAAAACCTCGGCGCGATCGCCATTTTTAAACGAAAAATCATTTGGGCCTACCCTCGTGTTATAAGCCCCAATCTTTTATTAAAACCTTTTTGGGCCTCTTGAGAGAGTGTAAGACCCATCCCTTTGTACAGAAAACCATTTTGGGCCCCAGTCACTTGTATAAGTCCCTCTGTACAAATTCAAACAGTGCATTCACTGATAAAACCCTGAGCCTCTCCTTGAGCTGTAAGCCCCAAATCTTTCTTTTTCAAAGCACTTTCTCCTTTGATTTTGAATATACTATTGTTTTTAATCTTTCTTTGTTGAACAAATAACCCAACAGCATGGAAGCTCTACAACCGAGTAAGTGTTTACCCGCTTTCATTTACTGCTTTCATATTATAAACTGTATTGTGGGGCTGCTCACTGTAAGTCTCCTTTCATAAACTCATATCTACTGTGTAATAATAGTATAGATATTTCGAGTTTCCCCGGCTACTACGTCTAGAACTAGGTGACGCCGTTTCACTTACTCGTAGAAATAGACGCCTAGATACCCAATAGGAGCACCAGATACAGTCTTCTCTTCGGCTGTCCTCCTTAGGAATCGTCAAGAAGCTCTACTCCCCCAAGATGAATGTATTCTCCGTGAATGGCATCTTTGAGTTTCTTCCCAATTCTCGAACTTTCCTGACTTGATCTATTCCTTGTGGATAGCTTGCCTTGAATGTCTCGGGATTTGGGTACCCACTACGGTCATAATCTTGGACCTTAACTAAGGGACCCTCTTTAAAAGCTAAATGTCGCTGGATAGTAAACCTCGCACGTTTACCAGTGGGTTTTATCTTTAAAAGAGTTATCTCTCCTAATGGAAAGGAGATGATAGACCCACGGGCTTCTTAAAAGCATCAGCCTCCTCTTGGGCATTATACAAGGACCCTACGGCTTCTTAGAAGTATTCACAGCCTCCTCTTAGGCTTCGTATAATGATCTCTTCCTCCGAGAATGATAGCCTCCTCTTGGGCTTCGTACAAGGACCCGTCGGCTTCTTAAAAGTTTCCAGCCTCCTCTTGGGCTTCGTACAAATTGTCCCGACGACCTCCTAGAGGTATAGGAACAGAACTTAGTCATCCTCATAGAACAATCCTTTCATAGAGTCTACTACTGTTTCTCACAGCGTAGTACAAAAGATAAAACTCTAGACTTGGACAGTCTAACTTCCTTGAGTCTCAAAGACATTCTCAAGCACCCTTCGTTAAATAGGAAGGAAACCCGCAGACTCGGACAGTCTCAATACCCTTTGGATTTCCTGTTTCCTCAAAGAGAAGGAGATATCCCTGACCCTCAAATCAAACCCCTGAGTACAATGATGCTCATATAAGAACTGATTTTCTCTTTTAAAATCAGTATTTTGGATCTGTCACTCAACTGAAACAGTTACAATAGCCTCCATCTCGGGCTTCGTACGAGATACCAAAATTCTCCCCAGCGGAGTCAAAATAACCTTTTCGCCTCTCTCTCGGGCTTTGTACGAGATACAAAAACACTCTCTTACTGAGTATAAAAGATTCTCCAACTGAGTCAACTCATTGCTAGCCTCCTCTTAGGCTTTGTATAACGATATGCCCCACTGGGTCGAACCCTTTTAGCCTCTTTCTCGGGCTTTGTACGAGACACAAAATAGCCTCCTCTTAGGCTTTGTATAATGATTTTCCTAGCGGAAATTAGCCTCCTCTTAGGCTTTGTATAAGAAAACCACTGGTTAATCCAATCAACCTTTTAGCATCAAAGCTGTGCCTCGTTCACAGTACTCAAACATCAAACAACTCCTTCCCCTTCATCTAATCACTGTAAGCGGCAAGCCTCTGGATCATCTACATCCATGCCACTATCCCTCTTTTAGCATGAGAAATTCCTAAGGAAAGATGGCATTGCTCTACACTGAGTTAAAGTCTTCTCCTTTAGGTTAAAACCCTTTCTTCGGAAATTATGGTATTGCTTGGATCCGCGTATCCCAGTTAAAGTAATTCTCCTTCTCCCCTCTTTAGAGATGACAAATTCTCTCTAAATTCGAGGTCTTTCAGCTTCACGTCTTGGGCTTTGAACAAGACACAAATAGACATTTAAGCTTCACATCTTGGGCTTTGAACAAGATACAAACCACCTTTCGCTTCACGTCTTGGGCTTTGAACAAGACACCAAAAACCAATTTCCTCCCATAGAATAGGAGGAACTACGAACGCTCTGATTTCCCTGTTTCGGTAAATGGGAATACGTAGGCATAAGATCGAAAGAAAAGATCTTAGCGAGCGCAATCAACAAAAAACCCAAATCCCATATCTCCATCAATCAAAAGCAGTAATTCAAAAGCATCAGTCCTAACATCCTAATCCTTGTTCCCCGCCAGAAACCTTTTGCCCAGGTAAAAAAAGAAAGAAAACCGTATTGGCAAAAACACAAATAACCAGTACAAAGGCCCCCCCACATTGATAGCATCCGTAACCTAACAGACCGCTGTTTAAACTCAGTATGCAAAGCAGGGTTAATTGGAGACATCTATTTCCCTTCCTTATTCAGCTCACAATAGGATAAAAAATGAATCGACCTGTAGTTTTAAGCTTAACCGCAGAGAGCGACCAGCGCTTAAGAACCGCGTCCAAAATCGCTCGCTACAGAAAAGTGGCGCCCACCGTGGGGCCCTTGTTTTTCTTTCTTTCTGTTTTCCTTGTAAAATGGCAACTCTGCTGAGGAGTCTTTGCTAAGATCTTTTTGCCTTAGGGCATCATCCCCGTTTTCCACGGAAAATGGGAACTCTGCTGAGGAGAAAGATTGACCTATGCTGGTCCATCTCTTAGGCAGGGAACCACAGATTGGGGCTTCCGCCGGGGAACCCATTTCTGTCAGGAACTTAAGAATCGTAGCTTTATAAGTCTAGGATGATTAGGACAAATATATATACTGCTTTTCATAATTGCTATACATGTTTATTTTTCTGCTAATGGGAATGCGTGTGATGCCGCATGTGGTGAGAATGAGTATACACCTAGAAAAGCCAAACCCTTTCGTAGTGCGGAAGCTATCGGAAATAGCTGTTACGCGATACTAACCTCATTTGAGGCTGGTGATCTATTCTCGGTGAATAACACTTACTCTAAGATTGCACACAACTCGCTGGCGATCTGCTTGTTGTTTTGCTTTCCTGGGAGGAGCTGATGATAATGAGTACAGGTACAAAAATCACCCTAGTATAAACCTTTGGGGATGGGTAGAGCCTTGACTTCATGACAACGACCCTCTGACCCCATGTTTTTTCTATGTTTTTGTGTGCTGCATTCATGCATTCATCTAAAAAACATTAAAACATTCAAAAAATTTCTCTTCTAGTCTCTCTGTTTTTCAAATTAAACTAAGACTGTGATTGCAAATATCAGAGAAAAAGATTGCATTAATGGATTTCGGTAGAAGGAGAACTCACCAGTATACCTTCAAGGTTCCAAAACTAGGGGATTTGAGAAAGTTAGCGAGGATGATCGTTAACCCAGAGGCTTTCAGAGCCAAGCACGGTGGTTTGCTACCACTGTTAAGAGTCCACGTGATTAAGGGGATCATGGACGCGCTCATTCAGTTCTACGATCCGGTTTATCATTGTTTCACATTCCCGGATTACCAGCTATCACCAACGCTGGAGGAGTATTCTCATCTGACTGATTTACATATCACTGATCGAGCTCCATTTTCTGGACTGGAAGAAATTCCAAAGAATCAGACTATTGCAATAGCAATTCATTTGGACGAGTCTGAGGTTAGGACTCACATGACCACTAAGGGTGGTATCCAAGGTTTCCCAGCCTAGTTCCTGACCAAGAAAGCTCTGTACTTTGCTAGTATAGGGAACGAGACTGCTTTTGAAAGCATCTTTGTCTTGCTCACCTACGGGTTATTTTTGTTTCCCAACATCAATAACTTCGTCGATATCAACGCTATTAAGGTTTTTCTCATTGGAAACCCTGTGCCGACTTTGCTCGCAGATGCGTATCATTCTGTACACTTGGGAAATTTGTACAGCGGAGGGGAGATCACATGCTGTGTACCTTTGCTCTACAAATGGTTTATCTCTCACTTGCCCAAGTCTGCTGCTTTTTGGGATTGCAAGAGTGTTTTACGTTGGTCACAGAAGATCATGTCTCTCACCAATTCCGATATAGATTAGTGTAATAGGATTTATGAGGGAATCAGAATCATTGACCGTTGTGGAAACTTCCCCAGCGTACCCCTTATAGGAACTAAGGGAGGAATCAACTATCATCCGACATTGGTTCTTCGTCAATTTGGATACCCGATGAGACACATCCCACTGGGTGTTCATCTAGAAGGTCTTTTCTTCAAAGAAGGAGAAAACGACAGAGCACTAAAGATGGAAATAATGCAAGCTTGGAAACATGTTCATAAGAAAGGACGAGAGTCTCTGGGAAAACCGGATTGTGTCTCGGTGGAGCCTTATCTCCATTGGGTACAAACTAGAGCTCTCAAGCTAAAGATGCCTTATCCTCGTTACGGAATTCTTCCACCGAGGGAAATTGTCATGTACTTCATGACGGAAACTGAAAAGCTTCAGGTTACTCTCAACAAAGTTCAAAAGGAAAGAAGGTCTTGGAAGAACAAGTACCGCACCCTCGACGTAGAGTGTATCCAAATACAGCAACTACTAAAAGAGAAAGATGCTCTGATTGAAATTTTGGAGCAGCATGCTGTGGAGAATCAAGATGACCAAAGGAATTTGCTCACTCCTTTCACCTGGCAAAGGAATGACAACCCGACAACGGCCCAAGAGCCCCGGTCAAAGAAAAGGAAGATACCAGAATCAGCACCCGGTTTCTCCCCAGAGAGGACTCGAGACCCATTAGTTTAGGTTTCTGTTTCCGCACTTTGTAATCTACTGTATTTCCATTTCTGTAATCCTTTGGAATTTAATAAAAAGGGGTTTCCCCACCGTTTGATATTTGCAATCTAATTGTCGAAGTTTATTTTGATTAAACCTAAAAACAATTAATATAATTATTGCATTCATCATTCTCACATCGCGTATTCTCCTTACCTACGAATCTCACATTTGTGTCTCGATTCTAGAGTCAAACTGTCTCATTCGTATAATACTCGGGCCAATCGTCAGAAAAGGATGGATGATCTTGAGGAAGAAAACAGAGAGTTGAAAGAAGAGATCGACGTTCTGAGAGAGGATATGAGAAAGCTTCGTAACGACATGCAAGCCATGGCAGAAGCTCAGCTACAAAGAACTGTGATCTCAGAGATCACCTCAATGCCCATCATAGAAAAGTATGATCCTAGGTATCAGATGCCGAAAGATCGTCCTTGGGGCATGCCTGTTAACTATATCCCGGAAGGATATGTTTCGCCGATCGCTGAAGATCAGGGAATCGCAACAGAAGCCGCTGGGCCTGAAGGTTACAAACTTCGGGAAAGCGAAGATGCCAGGGGCATACTCAAGACTCCTGAAGGCTACAAACTTCAGGAGGCGCCAAGACTTACTGCCGTAGTCACGGTACCACCCCCTGTGGTGCACACTGTCCCGGAAAGACAGATTCCACAGACACCTTCTGGTAAGAAGGAAACTATGTTCGATAGAATGGATGAATTCCAGGAGCAATTCTTGGAAATGCAGAAAGAGCTGCAAGCCATTCGCGGTCAGGATCTATTTGGAAAGGACACCGCAGACCTCTGCTTGGTCCCAAATGTGAAAGTCCCGCACAAGTTCCAAGTGCCCGACTTTGGAAAATACAAGGGTAACTCTTACCCTCAGAGCCATCTGGTGATGTACGCTCGGCGAATGTCAGCTCAGACGGAGAATCAGGACCTGCTGATTCACTACTTTCAGGATAGTTTAACCGATGCCGCACTCAAATGGTACATGGGTTTAAACCGTACTACGATCAGTACATTCAGAGATCTTGGTACTGCCTTCGTCCAACAATACAAGTACAATTTGGACATGGCACCCGACAGAGGTCAACTCAGATCAATGTCGCAAAAGGGCAAGGAAACCTTTAAGGAGTATGCTCAAAGGTGGCGTGAAATTGCCGCTCAAATTTGTCCACCTCTTGAGGAAAAAGAGATGACAAAAATCATCTTAAAGACCTTAAGCTCATTTTACTACGACCGAATGGTTGCCAGTGCGCCCAGTGATTTCACCGAAATGGTCGGCATGGGTGTACGTCTTGAGGAAGCCGTCCGAGAAGGACGTTTGGTAAAAGACCCTGGATCAACGAGCGGTACTAAAAAATACGGTAGTGCTCTCCCTAATAAAAAAAAGCAAGATATTGGGAATATCTCTCTCGGAAAGCAAAGGCGATGTTATCAGCCAGTAGCAGCTGTTACTCCTGCTATCGGCCCCGCGCCTGTTCCTATGTATCAACCTCAGGTTGCGCAGAGCCAACCTGACCAACAAAGGACACAACAACCTCTTCAGCAGGCTCGTCCTCCATATAACAACAACCGTACAACACGGCCACCAGGATTTGATCCTATACCCGTAACGTACGCAGAGCTGTTTCCGTTATTGCTGGCTAAGGGGCACATCCAGACTAAGTCTCCCCTTTCAGTTCTGGAAAATCCGCCTTTCTGGTTTAAGGTGGATCAAACATGCCCTTATCATCAAGGAGGTTCAGGGCATAACATTGAGACTTGTCTCAATTTCAAATCCGACGTGCAAAAGCTTGTTAGGAGCGGGCTCTTATCTTTCAAAGATACAAATCCCAATGTTCTCACAAACCCGCTGCCTCAACATGAGAAAGCTGCAGTCAATCTGATTGAGAAAGAGACTAGCAATGTCTATCAAATTCATGATGTACTCTTGTTGAAAACCAATCTGGTCAAGAGGCATTGTAGACAGAGCGGATATGGCCATGTGCCACCTCATAGCTATCACCAGTGTGATATCTTCTCTAAAGACAGCCAAGGATGTTCTGTGGTGCAAGCAGCTCTACAGGAACAAATGGATCTTGGACGGATCCAAGAGCACCGAGTTCGTGGAGTTAACATGGTCTCTACGAATTCTAACGTCATTCAAAACCACGACATCCGTGCGATGAATGTCAACTTGGTGGCGATGCACTCAAGGAAAAGCCAGTATCATAATCTGCCGCGGCACGATTACGGTTCCTGTCTGATTTGCTCGGTAAACAAACAGGGATGCTCTTTCATACAAGAGGCCCTCCAGCATCAGATGGATCTTGGATGGATCCAAGACTACCATGATAGGAATTCCTATCAAATCAATATGGTTCAGATCTTTGACATTCGCGTGATGAATACCAACCTGGTAGAGTTACATGCTGAGCAGGTCCGACTTGGATTCTTAATATCACATGACTATCAAAGTTGTAAAGCGGGTTGCGAAAACGATCGAGGTTGTACCCTTGTCCAGGAGGCACTTCAGCACTTGTTAAATCACTGGTGGATGCCAATCTATATGGACGAAGATACTCAGCAGATTAGTATCAATCACAGGAATCCTACTCGTCGTCAAAGTCAGGATGTCCGATCAATGGAAGATAACCTAGTGAGGTTACATTGCATTCAAAGTGGGCGTGGCCAGGTGCCACCACACAACTATGACAGTTGTAGCGTCTGTTCGGAAAGTAACCAAGGGTGTTACCTTGTGAGAGCAGCTCTCCAGGGTCAGGTCGATCGTGGAGAAATTCGTCCATATCCAGGTTCAGGACCCATCGTTTGGTCGCCGAACTACCTTGCCGAGCAAGTTGAGGATGTTGTCACGATCTCTGGTCATCACAGGACCAGGGATGTTTTTGCAATCATCCCTCTACTTGACGAATCTAAAGTTCCCAACCAGGAACGGATCGAGATTACTTATGATGGTCAGAAAAATTAGAAGGTTCCCATAGTCATCTATCTACCGGGGCCACTACCGTATGAATCAGCTAAGGCAATCCCTTACAAATACGGTGCAACAATAATCGAGAATGGAAAGGAAATTCCATTACCCTCCGTCGTGAATATTGCAGACATCAGTCGTGTAACACGGAGCGGTCGAATCTTCAACCGAGGGGTTGGAGAATCCAACAAAGAAAAGGAACTTCAGGCAGAAATTCCTGATCCGCCAGTCGGTCAATATAGTAATCCCGACCTTTCAAGAAACAAAGATGAGATGCTAAAGCTTATCCAAAGGAGTGAATATAACATTGTTGATCAACTGTTACAGACTCCTTCAAAGATCTCAGTATTATCATTGTTACTCAGTTCAGAAGCCCACAGGGAGGCTCTACAGAAAGTCTTGGAGCAAGCCTTTGTGGAACAGGATGTAACAATCAGACAATTTGATAGCATTGTCTCTAACATCACTTCCTGCAATAATTTGGGATTTAGTGATGAGGAATTACCTGAAGAGGGTCGCCGTCATAACATGGCGCTCAATATCACAGTTAACTGCCAGGGCGATGCTTTAGCCAACGTACTGGTAGACACAGGGTCAGCCCTGAATGTTATGCCGAAGTCCACTTTGATGCAATTATCATTCAAGGGCCCTCCGATGAGAACCAGCAAGGTCGTCGTCAAAGCATTCGACGAATATAGAAAAACAGTTATCGGCGAAGTGGATCTTCCCATAACTATTGGTCCTCACACTTTCCAAATCACTTTCTCGGTCATGGACATCCGGGCAACATACAGTTGTTTATTAGGAAGACCTTGGATACATCAGGCTGGAGCGGTTACTTCAACCCTCCACCAGAAGCTAAAGTTCGTTCAGAACGATCAACTTGTCACAGTCTGTGGGGAACAGGCTTTGCTCGTGAGTAGCTTGTCATCATCTGTTGGTATAGAACCTGAGGAGGTTATTGGAACTCAGTTCCAAGCACTATCGGTGAGCAAGGACAGTCAGTTCAAAGAAGGAACTTCAATTTCTTCATACAAAGATGCTATCAAAGCGGTCGAGAGTACCGATACGACAGGATGGGGACAGCTTGTCGTTCCTATTGACAATAAAACAAAGAAGGGTCTTGGTTTTTCTGCAACCTGTACCCAGACAGTTGCCAACAATGAAGGTCTTCATCCCCTTCAAAACTTCTTCCACAGTGGAGATTTTCTTCACCCAGTGTCTCAGACAGTTCATGCTATCAATGAGGAAGATCCCTCTGACACAGATGAAGAATGGAAGTCCTATCTTAATGAGGACGGCTATATGTCTCAGGAAGAGGTGCCTATGCCTTTTTACTTTCCTACAGAAAGTCTGAGATTTATACCAAGGTCAGACGTCGAAATGATATATAGAGATTGCGATCCGGAAGGATGCCGTGCTCCGCCAAATTCATTAGAGGAAGACACTCTGATGAAAGACAACTTTGACCACAATTACTATGGCCCGATGGATGGCCTGCCAATGTGGCAGCCTTACCCAGGAAACTTGGGGAAAGAGAGTCAGCCGAGTAATGAAGCTCAGCTGAGCGTCATTGAATAGAATACCTGTGTCCCCACCATGTCATGGGATCAACACTCAGGTCATTCAGAAACTACTCAACATGAAGATGAATTTTCAACGTTTGCAGGACTTGAATTCATCAACTATGCTTTTCCCGAGGTCAACGTCATCGAGAAAGATGACTCCTCCAGTTCCAAAGAAGTTTGGGACACCCTGGGACAACCTAGTGGAAAATACGACTATATGGTCAAGTACACCGCTCCCGAAAGCTCTCGTATCAGGCTCGAAGATATCCAGTCAACTGGATGGGGAGATGTACCTGAGAGCACAAATGCTATGCAAAATACAACAGAGGAATCCTCCTACGACAATTCTGCCTGGGAGACAGATTCCAATGATCCTGCTCCACCAGAAATCAGCGTCATTTCTGAAGACAAATCAAGGAAGGCGCCAGACCTTGTGATTCACCGAGGAGTTCGCCGCTAATGGGTTGCTGTCGAGGTTCCGAAGGTCGTTCGCCAGTCAAAGTAATTGCCATCTTTAACCTTTCACCCTGCCCAGGTGGAACGGATGTTTTGATAGGGCTCGTTTTCTGTAAATTTCCCTCTTCGCTTTGCCCAAAGCGACAGAGTTTTGTTTTATAGGGCTGTAGTTTCAAGATTCGACTTGTTCATTAATAAAATAACGTCGTTCTGTAATTTCCGCATTAATTGTTGTTTTCTCTTTTTGCTTTTTCAGAAAATGGTAATCCTAAAAAACATTCAATAATAAAAACAAGCAGTAAAATCAAAACACTGCACACACTTACATTTTTTCTATCTCTTCTAAACACGAATCATCACGTCATGCAGATTGTTTGTTTTATACCCCGTTGAAACATACGATCCGATGCCTTCTTTCAACTTTGAGTTCCCGGTATTCGAGGCTGAAGAAGAAAATAACGACCAAATTCCAGAAGAGATCTCCCGATTACTCAGACAAGAGGAAAGGTCCATTGAACCTCACAAAGAGCCGTTGGAAACGGTAAACTTGGGTTCAGAAAAAGAGAGAAAAGAAATCAGGATCGGAGCATTGCTCAGTCCAACTGCCAGAGAGGGTTTGATAAAGCTTCTCAAAGAATTCCCCGATGTATTCGCTTGGTCCTATCAGGATATGCCAGGGTTGGATACCAGCATCGTGGAACATCACTTACCGTTGAGATCAGAATGTCCGCCAGTAAAGCAGAGGTTGAGACGGACTCACCCGGACATGGCCATCAAAATCAAAGAGGAGGTACAAAAACAGATCGACGCGGGTTTCCTCGCTACATCTAAATATCCTCAATGGTTAGCCAACATCGTACCCGTTCCCAAAAAGGACGGAAGGGTCAGAATGTGTGTTGATTACAGAGATCTAAACAAGGCAAGTCCAAAGGACGACTTTCCTTTACCACACATTGACATGCTGGTTGACAGCACATCAAAGTTCAAAGTATTCTCCTTCATGGATGGATTCTCGGGCTATAATCAGATCAAAATGGCGCCGAAAGACATGGAGAAAACTTCGTTCATTACCTCATGGGGTACCTTTTGTTACAAGGTAATGTCGTTCGGTTTGAAGAATGCCGGGGCAACCTACCAAAGGGCCATGACTACTCTGTTTCATGACATGATACACAAGGAAATCGAAGTGTATGTCGATGATATGATTGCAAAATCAAGAACAGAGGATAAGCACGTTGAACATCTGTCAAAATTGTTCGAACGTCTAAGAAAATTCAAGCTCCGCTTGAATCCTAACAAGTGCACCTTCGGTGTCCGTTCAGGGAAACTACTAGGGTTCATCGTCAGCCAGAAAGGAATTGAAGTTGATCCTGACAAGGTCAAGGCCATTCAAGAAATGCCTTCTCCGAAAACTGAAAAACAAGTCAGAGGATTCCTGGGACGTTTGAACTACATCTCCAGATTCATATTCCTCATGACCGCGACATGCGCGCCGATTTTCAAATTACTCAAAAAGAACCAGGATTGCGTTTGGTCAGAAGATTGCCAAACCGCCTTCGACAGTATCAAGGAATATCTATTGAATCCTCCGATTCTATCAGCTCCAGTGGAAGGAAGACCACTGATCATTTACGTCACAGTCCTAGAGGACTCAATGGGATGTGTACTTGGCCAACAAGACGAAACTAAAAGGAAAGAGTCTGCCATTTACTATCTAAGCAAGAAATTCACCGACTGCGAAACTCGATACACAATGCTTGAGAAAACTTGTTGCGCTTTGGCTTGGGCAGCCAAACGTCTTCGCCAGTACATGATTCGTCATACTACTTGGTTGGTCTCCGAAATGGATCCAATCAAGTACGTTTTCGAAAAACCTGCTCTCACGGGAAGGATTGCCCGTTGGCAGATGTTACTATCAGAATATGACATAGAGTACCATGCTCAGAAAGCCGTTAAAGGAAGTATTTTAGCCGATCATTTGGCTCATCAACCGATTGACGATCAAGAATCAATCGGGTTTGACTTCCCAGACGAAGATGTCATGTATCTAAAAATGAAAGATTGCGATGAACCGCTACCCAGTGAGGGGCCAGAACCAGGTTCCCAGTGGGGACTTATCTTTGACGGAGCAGTCAATCATAATGGAAATGGAGTTGGGGCAATCATTGTTACCCCTCAGGGTTCCCACATTCCTTTCACTGCCAGACTTACGTTCAAATGTACGAACAACGAGGCCGAATACGAAGCTTGTATCATGGGTCTCGAAGAAGCGATTGATTTAAGGATAAAAAACTTGGACGTATACGGCGACTCAGCCCTAGTGATCAATCAGATAAAAGGAGATTGGAACACATACCAATCAGGATTGATTCCTTACAAAGACTATGTAAGGAGGTTGTTACCCTTCTTCAACAGAGTTGAGTTTCATCACATACCCCGTGATGAGAATCACATGGCTGATGCTTTAGCCACTATCTCTTCCATGATTAGTGTAGGTCGATGGAATGACATACCTAAGATCGACATAATGCGGCTTGAACAGCCCGCTTACATCTTTACGATTGAAGCAGTCATAGACGACAGACCTTGGTATCACGATATCAAATGCTTCCTTCAGAAACAAGAGTACCCATCTGGGGCGCTCAGAAAAGATAGAAAGACCCTCAGAAGATTGGCTGGAAACTTCTTCCTGAGCGGTGATACTCTTTATAAGAGAAATTTTGACATGGTCTTGCTCCGATGTGTGGACAGACCAGAAGCAGACATGCTTATGAAAGAAATTCATGAAGGATCCTTTGGCACTCATGCCAACGGACACACAATGACGAGAAAAATTCTCAGGGCCGGGTATTATTGGTTGACCATGGAATCCGACTGCTACAAGTACATGAGGAGGTGTCACAAGTGTCAGATATACTCCGACAAAATTCATGTACCGCCATCACATCTCAAAGTTTTTTCTTCCCCGTGGCCTTTTTCCATATGGGGAATCGACATGATTGGCTTAATTGAGCCCAAGGCTTCAAACGGACATCGGTTCATCCTGGTAGCCATTGACTATTTCATCAAGTGGGTCGAAGCAGCGTCATTCGCCAATGTAACCCAACAAGTGGTGGTCCGATTTATCAAAAACAATATCACCTGCCGTTATGGTATTCCAAGCGAGATCATTACTGATAATGGATCTAACTTGAACAATAAGATGATGAAAGAGTTATGCGCAGAGTTCAAGATCGAACACCATAACTCATCTCCCTACCGACCCAAGATGAACGGAGCGGTAGAAGCGGCTAACAAGAACATCAAGAAGATTATTCAAAAGATGGTTGTAACCTACAAAGATTGGCACGAAATGCTACCCTTTGCTCTTCATGGTTATCGCACATCTATCCGTACTTCAACAGGGGCTACCCCTTTCTCTCTAGTATATGGCATGGAGGCAGTGCTCCCCATAGAAGTAGAGATCCCATCAATCCGGGTATTGATGGAAGCGAAGCTCTCCGAAGCTGAATGGTGTCAAAGTCGACACGACGAACTGAACCTGATCGAAGAGAAGCGAATCACGGCACTATGCCACGGTCAGTTGTATCAACAAAGAATGAAGAGGGCGTTTGACAAAAAGGTCCGACCTCGTGTCTTCAGGAAAGGAGACCTTGTGCTCAAGAAGATACAATCATTTCTCACTGATTCTCGGGGCAAATGGACCCCAAATTATGATGGCCCCTATGTGGTCACGAAAGCTTTCTCAGGCGGTGCCTTGAGACTTGCAACCATGGACGGAGAGGAATTTGCCTACCCCACAAATGTTGATGTAGTCAAGAAATACTTCTCCTAAACTAAAAAAAAACGTCTCGGTGGATTGAAAACCCGAAAGGGCGGTCTAGGCAAAAGTTAGAGACATGAAAAAAAATCATCCCGATGGATTGGAAATCTCATAGTACAATCCAGGCAAAAATTAGGGATAATGGCAAGTTACTATGTTCAACAAAGGCAAGTCCCTCAGCAGCAGTAGTTACATCATCTATCGGAGGAAAACTCTAGTCAAGGTCATCTTCGACAGAAGCTCAGGATGTCCCGAATTCAAAGTTGGTAGAAGGATAGTGGTCGTTATGTTTCAATGTAGCCCTTTTCCCTGTAAATTACCATTTTCTAACTTTGTATATACTCTTTGGAATCACGCGTTTGGCTGATCTCCATCTTATCAATAAAATTTGAGCCCTTGTGCTTTTGTTTGTAATTCTTTACTTGTTTTAGCTTTACAGAACGACGTTGTTTAAACTTAATCAGCGATTCTTGAAATAAAACAAAAATGAATTTACTTGTTAAACTTTTTCTGCTTTTAAATTAAAGATGGCAATTTCTTTTGACTGTTGAACATCAGAAGAACATCGATCGTTTCTCCCGAAGTAAGCGAACTTCAAAGTGCAGAATCAAAGTACTCCTTCTAAGCCAGTATGCCTGAATGAAGGGATCAACTGTGTCAGAGACCTCATTTCGTCTGACACGCCTCGGCCGAGTTCTCATCTCCTAAGCCCGATCAACATAGCTCCCAACGGGACTATCTCTCCTAAGCAAGGTGGAATTGCTATTTTGAATCGACGGTACTTCTTCGCCCCGCGATAGCCGAGTATCCAATTGTGTTCATCCATTAGTCTGTATGTCGCGTCTGTTTTGTCAGCATATACATACGTACTTCATGCATTTTTTATTTGCATTTACATTTCATATTGCATCACTATCACTCTAGTCGGTCTTGTCCCCTAGTGATAAACAGTTTTCTCAAATCGAGTTGTCAGTTCTTTCCTCGTCAGGAAACGTTATGCCTGAACAATCTCGCCACCAGTGTATCTTTAGATCAGAGTCGGTCCTTGACCACTTTGAGAACTTGAACCTCTGAAAGGCCAGAGAAAACTTTCAATAAACATCACTCTTCGCCATTGAAGATGATATCCTTGCTTTCCCGGATTAAGGAAAATCCACAGAGAAAGCCTCGTAATCAGAGATTCGGCAGCACGCCAGTTTTGCCCCAAAAAACCACTGATGAGAAGGTCATTGACACCTCAAAATTGGACCCCATCATATGGCGTTTCTCCGGGAAGATCCCGAGAAAAGTATGATGTAACCCCAAATGAAAACAGTCTCTCAAGAGACTCGCTTTCCCCAGTAGAATTGATAAATGGCGTCTCCAACAGAGAAGTTTGTGTACCTCTACAACTCAGACGACTGGGTTCCCCAGCAAGTCTGACATCAAACCTTTTTCCGTCAAATGGCATCTCCCCAGGAAAATTCGGCGAGAAGTTTGAAGGAAAACCGCTACACATAGCGTCCCTTGTCAATAAAGTTTATTGACAAAAGAAACTAAGACCAGTTCTTGGCAGGAAACCAGGATCGAGGGGAAGTTTAAATCAGAAACTAAGACCAGTTCCTTGGTAGGAAACCAGGATCGAGGGGAAGTTTACATCAGAAACTAAGACCAGTTCCTTGGTAGGAAACCAGGATCGAGGGGAAGTTTATTTCAAAAGAAACTGAGACCAGTTCCTTGGCTAAAGACCAGGATCGAGGGGAAGTTTACCTTTTCTAAGCATCACTGCTTAGCTAAAGAAGATGAATGCGTAAGCTACCATTCATAACCACCATCA
This sequence comes from Lathyrus tuberosus, assembly GCA_022829125.1. Taxonomy (NCBI): domain Eukaryota; kingdom Viridiplantae; phylum Streptophyta; class Magnoliopsida; order Fabales; family Fabaceae; genus Lathyrus; species Lathyrus tuberosus. Next base: position 89,340 of record JALAZF010000727.1, on the reverse strand, counting down.
AAATTTCGGGTATTCCGATATTTAATCCTCTTGCACTCCGAATGCCCGAATCCCTTCGTCATTCACACCTTCGGGTCCAAGAAGATTAAATAGGGGCATCTATAATACCCCAAATTTTGACCACTTAGATTTCCCATCATTGTGAAAATCATCATCACAATATGGATGTACCTTTATGCTTCATCAGTCTCCCCAAAGATGGGTGAGCATCCAATACAATCAAAATTAGGGTTTCAAGCCCTCTTTGAGTGTTTAGACAAAGGATCAATCAAGAAATGACATGATCTTCAACTTGTCTAATCTCTCAAACATCCACAAAGGATCAAAAGGACTCCTACTTCAAGGATTAAGCATAAGGCTTCTCCCTTCTAGGTGGATCAAGCCTCAAGATCGACAATGTCACCAAATTAGGGTTTTGGTCGACCAGGGCCTCCAGATGGAAATTTTCATCTGGGCACAAGGCAATGATCCAAAACATAACCTAATATGCTTCATGGAACCTCATGAACCCATGCATCAAGTCAATTTTGCATCAGGGGATGCATTCATCAAAAATCAGGAATTAGGGTTTCTTGACCTAATTCACCCCTAAGTTGACTTTTGGGACAAACCATGAGCCAAGACCTCAAGAGATGATTTGAGGGTCTCTAATATACCATATTTATCCATTTGGAACAATGGATTGATCCAAGAAGCTTGAGCAACACGTCTCATTTTCATCTGCACCACAATTAGGGTTTTAAGGGAAAAGTCAACTGTAACTTTGACTTTTGACCAGGACATGCTCCCAAACCCTAATACATGATTGAATATACCCTATGACACCCATGGAACATGTCCATCAAGTTTGATTTAGGTCAAGGACATGATCTCCTGAAGAATTGCACAGTTTGGAATTCATCTGATAAAAAGTCAACTGTGCACAAAAGTCAACTTTAACTTTTTGAGATTTTTCACCAAAATGGATTTTTAACCCTAAAATGATGTTAATGTATGATTTGAATCATCATTCATCAAGAAAAATCAAGAAAAGTGAGATAACTTGTAAAAGGGGTAACCATAAAACTTAGAAATTTTTCTAAGTTAAAAATAAAGTGGCAAAGGTACCAACTTTGGAGGACCATAACTCCTAAACCACAAGGCCATTTTTTCTCATCCAAAGATGGATTTGTAGCCCTCATTATCACCTACAAAAACTTCAACTACAAGTCATTCCAATTCGTTAAGGATTTTGAGTTATGGAGTGATCAAAGTGGCTAAAAAGTGAAAATGTCACTTTTTCCAACACTTAGTGAAATTTTCACTAAGTCAGATTCTGCCTCACTTTTTGCCAAATGTAGGGGGATTTTTCACTTGGAATCAAAAGGGATCAAAACAAAACTTGTTCAAACAGTTGTTGTATCATGTAAGAGCTTTCCAAAATGGCCAAGAACATTGCCAAATTCAACCTACACCATGAGATACAACATTGCCAAGTTGCCTTGCTGAAATCTATCAAGGCAAGGCAGAATTTGCAACTTTGGTCGATTTTCCTAAATCAGCCAAATTCAATTGCTCCAATCCACTTGGACACCTCAGAGGATTGAATCCAAAGGGGGCAATCACTGAGCCAAGCCTCCAAAGTCCATGGAACAAGAAATAGCATGTTGAACCTAGAATGGCCAAAATAGGGACAAGACTTCAAATTTGGAATGAGGCATTCAATGGAACCATCAAGGTGGCATGGACTGAGCCATTCTCATCTGAAATCAGTCAAGACTTATCCAAGACCAAGGGGACCAAAGCTCTGTGCCCTAACCTCTAGTCAATGGCTAGAGGAGACTTGGATTTTCATTTGCCAACATTGGCCAAACCTACTTACCAGCTGCCATGCACTATTCCTTGCAAAACAAACTTGCTCTACTATAAATAGAGCTCAATTGTGGTCAGTTTAAGTACACCAAAGCCATCTAACAGATGCTTTCCTCAAAATCTCTTTCTCTTGGCAAAAATGCCTTTCTTAGCAAGGTAGCTATCGGGTTTTGAGTTTGAGAGCAATTCTGCACAAACCAATCACTCACACACCTCACATACATCACATATGAGCTGATCAAACACTCACATAACTTCTGAAACATCAATTTCACAAAATCACCAGCTGGTTGCTCAAAATTTCAAACAAAGTGCAGCTGAGGTACCACAAAATGATCCAGCCAATTTCAATCAAGTCCAACCATCCAAACACAATCCATAGGGTGTAGGGAAGCTGTTCAGATCATCACCACTCATCTGTAACACCTCCAAATCAAAAATCACATTGCACTTGCTGTCACGGCTTGGAGGTAAGCACATACTTGGTCATCTCTCAATCTATGCATATTTCCTCGCACAATAATTTGGCCATATGTTCATAATCATGCATGGAATGTTTTCCCTCAATTAATTGCATTGTTTGAATCGTGTATCAAAAATCCTAGCCTTCATGCAAAAATTAGGGTTCTTGAGGTTTCTTCGTGATTTCTTGTTGTATGTTTAATTTAAATGAAATTAAAGTACATAGACATGATCGTGAGGTTAAGACGAGCATAATGATATGTGGATTGCATGATATGATTACGTATTCATGGAGATTGGATAGAAAACGCAAATCTGAGAAACCAAGAACACGCGCGTGTTCTTCAGCTGTTCTTGGCGCCATTTTTCATAAATTCAAATATTTGAATTTTGTGATTTTGTTTAATTGATTCAAAAATTAATTTCTCTCTGAGTTTTAATGATTTTGAGTTGATTCTTTTTTTAATAATTCACAAAAATGTTAAAATATTTTATTTTATCAAAAAATCCCAAAAATATTATTTATCTCATATAATTGATATTTTTGCAAAGAATTAATATTTTGATTGTTTTTGGCATTTTAAATATTTTTTCTACATTGATTTTGCAACTTTTAATGCTTTCTAATTATTTTGTAGGTCAATACTTAATTTTTGAAGCATTAATCCAAGATCACAATTTGATTTTCATGTGTTAAACAATTTTTGATCATTTTAATTGAATTTATATTCAATTAAATACATTTTGAAAACAAATTAGGGTTTTGGATTAATTCAACCCTCATAAATCATTTTCTAAACACTTTGGGCCTCTTGAGAGAGTGTAAGACCCATCCCCCCTTGTACAAAAAACTTTTTGGGCCTCACTCATTGTATAAGTCCCTCTGTACAAGTAAACGGCGCGGTCGTCGCCCGTTTAAAAATAACCCTTGGGCCTCTCCTTGAGCTATAAGACCCATTCAAAACACTTTGGGCCTCTATTAGAGTGTAAGACCCAATCCCCCTTTTTTAACCAAAACATTTTGGGCCTCACTTATTGTATAAGTCCCTCTGCGTTAAAAGAAAACCTCGGCGCGATCGCCATTTTTAAACGAAAAATCATTTGGGCCTTCCCTCGTGTTATAAGCCCCAATCTTTTCTTAAAACCTTTTTGGGCTTCTTGAGAGAGTGTAAGACCCATCCCTTTGTACAGAAAACCATTTTGGGCCCCAGTCACTTGTATAAGTCCCTCTGTACAAATTCAAACAGTGCACTCACTGATAAAACCCTGGGCCTCTCCTTGAGCTGTAAGCCCCAAATCTTTCTTTTTCAAAGCACTTTCTCCTTTGATTTTGAATATACTGTTGTTTTTAATCTTTCTTTGTTGAACAACTAACCCAACAGCATGGAAGCTCTACAACCGAGTAAGTGTTTACCCGCTTTCATTTACTGCTTTCATATTATAAACTGTATTGTGGGGCTGCTCACTGTAAGTCTACTGTGTAATAATAGTATAGATATTTCGAGTTTCCCCGGCTACTACGTCTAGAACTAGGTGACGCCGTTTCACTTACTCGTAGAAATAGACGCCTAGATCCCCAATAGGAGCACCAGATACAGTCTTCTCTTCAGCTGTCCTCCTTAGGAATCGTCAAGAAGCTCTACTCCCCCAAGATGAATGTATTCTCCGTGAATGCCATCTTTGAGTTTCTTCCCAATTCTCGAACTTTCCTGACTTGGTCTATTCCTTGTGGATAGCTTGCCTTGAATGTCTCGGGATTTGGGTACCCACTACGGTCATAATCTTGGACCTTAACTAAGGGACCCTCTTTAAAAGCTAAAAGTCGCTGGATAGTAAACCTCGCACGTTTACCAGTGGGTTTTATCTTTAAAAGAGTTATCTCTCCTAATGGAAAGGAGATGATAGACCCACGGGCTTCTTAAAAGCATCGGCCTCCTCTTGGGCATTATACAAGGACCCTACGGCTTCTTAGAAGTATTCACAGCTTCCTCTTAGGCTTCGTATAATGATCTCTTCCTCCGGGAATGATAGCCTCCTCTTGGGCTTCGTACAAGGACCCGTCGGCTTCTTAAAAGTTTCCAGCCTCCTCTTGGGCTTCGTACAAATTGTCCCGACGACCTCCTAGAGGTATAGGAACATAACTTAGTCATCCTCATAGAACAGTCCTTTCATAGAGTCTACTACTGTTTCTCACAGCGTAGTACAAAAGATAAAACTCTAGACTTGTACAGTCTAACTTCCTTGACTCTCAAAGACATTCTCAAGCACCCTTCGTTAAATAGGAAGGAAACCCGCAGACTCGGACAGTCTCAATACCCTTTGGATTTCCTGTTTCCTCAAAGAGAAGGAGATATCCCTGATCCTCAAATCAAACCCCTGAGTACAGTGATGCTCATATAAGAACTGATTTTCTCTTTTAAAATCAGTATTTTGGATCTGTCACTCAACTGAAACAGTTACAATAGCCTCCATCTCGGGCTTCGTACGAGATACCAAAATTCTCCCCAGTGGAGTCAAAATAACCTTTTCGCCTCTCTCTCGGGCTTTGTACGAGATACAAAAACACTCTCTTACTGAGTATAAAAGATTCTCCAACTGAGTCAACTCATTGCTAGCCTCCTCTTAGGCTTTGTATAACGATATGCCCCACTGGGTCGAACCCTTTTAGCCTCTTTCTCGGGCTTTGTACGAGACACAAAATAGCCTCCTCTCAGGCTTTGTATAATGATTTTCCTAGCGAAAATTAGCCTCCTCTTAGGCTTCGTATAAGAAAACCACTGGTTGATCCAATCAACCTTTTAGCATCAAAGTTGTGCCTCGTTCACAGTACTCAAACATCAAACAACTCCTTCCCCTTCATCTAATCGCTGTAAGCGGCAAGCCTCTGGATCATCTACATCCATGCCACTGTCCCTCTTTTAGCATGAGAAATTCCTAAGGAAAGATGGCATTGCTCTACACTGAGTTAAAGTCTTCTCCTTTAGGTTAAAACCCTTTCTTCGGAAATTATGGCATTGCTCGGATCCGCGTATCCCAGTTAAAGTAATTCTCCTTCTCCCCTCTTTAGAGATGACAAATTCTCTCTAAATTCGAGGTCTTTCAGCTTCACGTCTTAGGCTTTGAACAAGACACAAATAGACCTTTCAGCTTCACATCTTGGGCTTTGAACAAGATACAAACCACCTTTCGCTTCACGTCTTGGGCTTTGAACAAGACACCAAAATCCAATTTCCTCCCATAGAATAGGAGGAACTATGAACGCTCTGATTTCCCTGTTTCGGTAAACGGGAATACGTAGGCATAAGATCGAAAGAAAAGATCTTAGCGAGCGCAATCAACAAAAAACCCAAATCCCATATCTCCATCAATCAAAAGCAGTAATTCAAAAGCATCAGTCCTAACATCCAAATCCTTGTTCCCCGCCAGAAACCTTTTGCCCAGGTAAAAAAAGAATGAAAACCGTATTGGCGAAAACACAAATAACTAGTACAAAGGCCCCCCCACATTGATAGCATCCGTAACCTAACAGACCGCTGTTTAAACTCAGTATGCAAAGCAGGGTTAATTGGAGACATCTATTTCCCTTCCTTATTCAGCTCACAATAGGATAAAAAATGAATCGACCTGTAGTTTTAAGCTCAACCGCAGAGAGCGACCAGCGCTTAAGAACCGCGTCCAAAATCGTTCGCTACAAATGGCTAGAGGAGACTTGAGATTCCTTTATGAAACCATTGGACAATGGACTATACCAGCCACCATTCACTATTGCTGGCAAAACAAACTTGACACACTATAAATAGAGGTCATTTGTGGTCAGTTTGAGTACACCAAAGCACTATCACACTTGCTTTCCTCAATATCTCTCTCAAAAAACCAGAAATGCCTTATTTTGCAAGTCATCATCGAATTTTGAGTTAGAGAGCAATTCCACCATAGCTCAGGATCTAAACACATCCAATATATCATATATAAGCTGTTCAAACACTCATCCTTCATCTGGAACACCCAAATCACAAAGTCCCCATCCATTTGCTCAAGCTTTTTGGCATGGTTGCAACTGAGATACCACAAGGTGATTCAAGCATCTCCAATCAAGGCCAGGCATCTCAACACACTCCATAGGGTATAGTGAGGTTGTCCAAGTCCTTATAACACATCGTAACATCTCCATCATCAAACTCGATCACCAGCTGCAAGAGGTAAGGCTGAAACCTTCAAACTCCATACTACATGCATCATAAATGTGTTTTTAAGTTACCATCTTGTTTCTGCATGTATATAGAGTGATAACCCTCAATCAATTGCTATGAATGAATCGTGTATAGGATTTCATAATGTTCTTGCAAAAATTAGGGTTCTTGAGTTCATCACTTGATTTCTCACTCCACACTTAATATAAATGTAATTAATTTATATGGCTGTAATCCTTGATTAAAAACGAGCAAATTTCATGTTTACATCGTGCAAAATCATTGAGTAATCAGAGAGATATTGAGGGTTTTGCAAATCTAGGGAAACAGGACACACGCGGGCAAGAACAAGTGTTCTTGGCGCCCTTTTTTGAATTTTTAAATTTTAAATTTTTCTTTTATTTTTTAATTGATTCAAAAATTAATTTCTCTCTGATTTTTAATGTTTTTGAATTGATTCTTTTTTTCAAAATTCACAAAAATGTTAAAATATTTTATTTTTCAAAAACTTCACAAAAATATTATTTATTTTATTTATTTAGTATTTTTGTAAAAAAATAATTTTTATTTTTTTAAGCATTTAAAAATATTTCTTTCTCTTGATTTTTCAAAATCAAATGATTTTCAAATAATTCTATAGATAAAACAAAATTTTTCAAACATTTATCCAAGATCATAACTTGTTTTTTTTATACATGTTTGATATTTTTGGTCATTTAAATTAAATTTTATTCAAATTAAAATGCATTTTCAAATCAAATTTGGGTTTTAATTGTTTTCACCCTCACAAACATTTTTCAAAATACTTTTGGGCCTCTAATAGAGTGTAAGACCCAATCCCTTTGTAAATAAACCTTTTTGGGACTCAGTCATTGTATAAGTCCCGATACGATTTTAAAAATCTCGGGGCGACCGCCGCTTTCAAACAATTTTCATCTGGGCCTCCCTTTGGTTGGAAGTCCCATCTTTTTTATTCTTTTTCAAAGACTTTTGGGCCTCTAATAGAGTGTAAGACCTAACCCCTTTGTAAATAAATAATTTGGGCCTCAACCATTATATAAGTCCCGATACGATTTTCAAAATAACTGCACGATCGCTATTTTTCATCTGGACATCTCCTTGAGTTGTAAGTCGCATCTCTTGTATAAAAATAAAACTCTTGGGCCTCTAATAGAGTGTAAGACCCATTCTCTTTGTAAAATACAATAATTTGGGCCTCTGCTATAGTATAAGTCCCACAACATCTGTTGGTATTGCAGTGCGATCAATGTTATCAAATAAGTCATATGTGCCTCTTCTTGAGCTATAAGCCCCAAATTTCCTTTTAAAACAACTTTCTTATTTGATTCAAACTCAAAAATTAAAGTTTTATCAAAACTTTCTTCAATTTCTTGAATGACTAACCATACAACTGTAGTTACTATGCTTGGGCATGCACAACTATAAGTTCCACTATCTTCTCAATATACTTGTTCATATATTTCATCTGTATATGTAGCTTGTATATATTTTCTTAGAGTTTTCCCCAGCAATTAGGTCTAGGTCCAGATCAAACCAGTGGTTACTCTTTCAATGTACAGTCAAAACTAGTTCCCCGTAGGAAATTTCAGATACAGTCTTGCCTCCTCTTGGGCTTATACAATATGGAACAGAGAAAGTCATCATTCCCGGTGAAACTTTTCTCAAGACCGTCCTAACTTAGAAATATATGTACAAGAAATTCATTTCCCCAGAGAGGATTAACTCCCGGTGAAACCTCTCTTGAATTTCTTCAAACCTTAGAACTGTTCTGCAAAGAAAGGATTAATTCCCGGTGAAACCTTTCTTGAACTTTTCTTAGGTTTGGACCCACAGGCTTCCTAAAATCATCCCCAGCCTCCTCTTCGGCTTTGTACAAGGACCCTCAGGCTTCTTAGAAGTTCTCAGCCTCCTCTTGGGCTTAGTACAAGGACCCACATGCCTCATACAGGTATAGGGCAGAACTTAGTCACCTCTACTAGTTTAATCCCCAAGAGAGTCAAAATTCAAAATATCAGACCATTCTAGGGTTGATTCTCATCCGTTAAAACATCAGCCTCCTCTTGGGCATCATACAAAGATCATTCTACAGTTAAGAATCAACCTCTTCATACCAGTAGACTTGGAAAGTCTCCTCTCCTCTTGGATCATACAGAAACCATCAAGTTTTCTAGAAACGCAGAAAAAAACCTAATCAAAACAACAGTCTCTGATAACACGAATCTATATCATATTTTTACTTCGATTTATGTTATTTTCTTATTCCGTTTTTCGTCTAATATCCTATTTTCTCGAGATTATTTAAGTGTTTTTGTAGGTAATCCCATTTTCCAAGTCAAAGTATGCAAAGTGTGGAAAAGAAGCAAAACATGCAAGAAAATAGCAGAAAAGAGAGGAAAAATTGCAGAAACTAAACTTTGTTGATGTCACATCGTCACAGGTACAACACGACCGTGGCAGCTTCAAAATACATCACGACCGTCACAATGCCTCACGATCGTCATGCGCTCAATTTTACACGTTGAAGCAGAAACGTGATTACGAGGTTTCAGAGAGCCAGTTTGTTACACGATCACATTTTCCTCCGAAGAATACTAGGTTCAAAGTCACGTAACTGTCAAGAGGAGTGCCTACATTCTCTCCAACCTCTACCTCAACTCAGTCTATAAATACATGAGAGTTCGAAGAACAAAAGGGAGACCACTTTTGCATATTGAAGTACCGTTTTGCTGCCGAATTTTATTCAGAGTTTTTATTTCTTTTTTGCTTTGCATTTCCATTCCTTGTTACCTATTACCGAACAAAGTAATAGTTTCTCACATTGAGGAACTATTACAACTTAGTTTTAGTTTTTGTTTCATTACCTTCATCATTTGCTAATTACTTTATTCAAGCAAGAACCTACCAGCTTGTGGAGGGATTGCTATTGCTGTTATTACGAATTACCAGGTTTCCATTATTCAATTCAAAGCATTGTTTATTTCCTTCTTAATTATGCCTATGTCTATTTATCTCTTTGCCTTTACGTTTAATTTCATTATTATGTCTAGCTAAACCGATCACATCGGTATGTAATGAAGTAACCAAATGGATTAAATAACTCTAAGCTAAAATCAATAATTAACTCTTCTTCTGGCTTCGATTTCTTAATTTTTAACCCAACTTTTATTACGAGAGTAAAAAAAGTAACAAAGGTTAAGGTCAAGACCACGGGAGTGTGAGGCTTTATCCGGATAGCTGAAATCGGGCATTAGTTTTAAAAACAGCGGAAGCGCTTTAAAGTTAATTAGGTCTTATTAGTTTTCAAAAAGTATTTTTAACCTCGTATGGGCTAGCGAGAGCAGACATATTGACTTAAGAGTATAGTCCGAAGCAATAACCACGGGAGTGTGAGGTGAGGACTTTTAGACTGGTTTTTCCTACAGATGCATAGGGTGATAAATCTTTATACGCTTAGGTTTAATTAATTCCACATAGGTTTACTGAATTATATACCGATATCTTATTCATAACTAGTATTCCCAAGTTTTAATTTCTCTTTAATTTCCCGTTTGAACTTAAAAACCAATTCTGATTAGCCTTAGATAAACATAGTAATGAAAGATAACAGTGCGTTCGATTTCTAGTCTCTGTGGGATCGATAATCTTTTAAAACTACGCGATATGACTGTATACTTGCAGTTTGATTTATTTAGGCACACTAAATAGAGCGATCAAGTTTTTGGCGCCGTTGCCGGGGACTAATTAAGTCGACATCGTAATTCCTTTGTAACGTCGTATAGACTAAGGCAAAAACCAAAATTGCCTTTCTGTCGATTGTATGCCAAGTACTCGCTCTTCTGGCGAAGACCTCATATGACCGACAGACGAACCTGAACGTCTTCTTATCGTAAAAAGACGTATCCAAGAATACTGCTTAGTTCACGATATCCCTTTTCCTTCAGAACCTGAATCTCAATCAGATCCTGAACTTGAATCTGAATCAGATTCTGAATCAGAAACAGACATGGTTGACCCACCACAAAACCGACCTCTTAAGTATTATGCTGCCGCATCTCAACAAGAACCTCACAACAGCATTGTCGCTCCAACTATCAACCGAAATGATTTCGAGTTGAAACCCTCGCTGTTATCTGCTATGCAACAAAATCAATTTTCTGGAAACCCAACAGAAGATCCGAACGAACATCTGACCAAGTTTGTGCAGTACGTAGACACAGTGAAACCAAATGGTGTAACTGCAGACGCCATAAGACTACGTCTTTTTCCTTTCTCATTAAGAGATAGAACTTGGGCTTGGTTGCAATCCTTGCCATCGAACTCTATTGCTTCTTGGGAGGATTTAAAGAAGGTCTTTTTGGCACGATATTTTCCACCAAGCAAAATAGCTATGCTGAGAGCCCAAATCAACAGCTTCAGACAAAAAGACAACGAATCTTTATATGATGCTTGGGAAAGATACAAAGATATGAGGAGGATATGCCCGCATCATGGTCTTTAGGATTGGTTAATTATCCACACGTCTTACAATGGTCTCTTGTACAATACAAGATTGACAATAGATGCCGCCGCTGGTGGTACACTCATGGATAAACCCTATGATGAAGCCCAGCAACTCATCGAGAGTATGGGTCAGAATCACTACCAATGGGGAGGTGAAAGAACTCAAGTAGAGAAATCCCAACCAAAAGGAGGAATGTACGAAGTTTCTAGCCTAGATCATCTCCGTGCTAAGGTAGATGCAATAGCTCAAAAGATAGACAATTTGACCATAACCCCACAGCCACCGTGGCTGCTGTAGCGCCAAACTGTGAATTATGTGGAACAGCTGGACACGCTGCCCCTGAATGCCAAGTTTTAGCAGGAGCCTCTATAGATCAAGTGAATTATGCTCAAGCAAACCCTTATGCAAATACCTACAATCCTGGTTGGAAGAACCACCCAAACTTCTCTTACAAAAACAACAATGCACTGTATGCACCTGGTCAAGCACCTGCTACACCACTAGGTTATCAAAAGGCTGCAACAGCTGCTCCAAATGTTCCTTGGAAGTCTAACCTTGAACTGATGATAGAAAACTTCATAGCTACCCAGACTCAGACAAACAAAGAGTTCCTGAATCAAAACGTACACACTAGTGAACAGATTAAGCAGTTAGCAAACAAAGTAGACGTTTTGGCCACTCACAACAAAATGCTTGAAACACAAATTTCCCAAGTGGCTCAACAACAAGAACCTACTGCTGCTCCTGCTGGAACATTTCATGGACAGCCACAACCTAATCCTAAAGGACATGCAAATGCTGTTATACTGAGAAGTGGAAAAGAATTAGATGAACCCATTGATCCAAGACTTCAAAATCCAGCCATGTACCAAAAATCTGCTAACGACACAACAAATGAGAAGGAGAATGAACCCAAGGAAAAGGAAGATAATGACCAAGAGGCAGTCAATAAAGAAAAACCTTATGTGCCTCCACCACCCTATAAACCACATATTCCGTATCCTCAAAGATTGACAAATTCCAAAACTGCAGGGTAATTTAAGAAATTTGTTGAACTTCTGAAACAATTAAACATCATGATACCTTTTACAGAAGCCATCACTCAGATGCCCTCGTATGCTAAGTTCCTAAAAGAAATCTTATCCAATAAGAAAAAGATTGAGGAAAACGAAACAGTTGCACTTACTGCTGAGTGTAGCGCAATAATTCAAAACAAAATGCCTCCTAAGCTGAAAGATCCAGGTAGTTTCTCCATACCTTGTGTAATTGGGAAGTTCGTCATAGACAAAGCTCTATGCGACTTAGGAGCCAGTATTAGTATTATGCCCTTATCCATATGCAAGAAGCTTGATATGGGAGAATTAAGACCAACTAAGATGTCTGTTCAATTAGCTGACCGCTCTGTTAAATACCCAGTTGGTATACTAGAAAATGTTCCAGTTCGTATAGGACAATTCTATATCCCTACTGATTTCATAATCATGGATATTACAGAAGACTCTACTACTCCTATCATATTAGGAAGACCATTCCTGGCTACTGCTGGAGCAATCATAGATGTAAAGAGAGGCAGGCTAACTTTTGAATTTGGTGAAGAGAAGGTTGAATTCATTTTGATACAATTCTTACAAGCACCAGATATAGACGACACATGTTATCTACTAGATGTCATAGATGAGTGCGTAAGAGAAATAGAGATGGAACCGACCACATATTCAGACATTCTAAAAATTCCAATACCTCTGATTTTCGAAGATGATAACTGGCGTGAACCTTATCAAGACGATAGCCTAAGCGAATGCTTAGCACTTACACCAGATCATCTACCTTGCTCGAAGAAACCAGCCCTAGAACTCAAAACATTACCCAAAAATTTAAGATATGAATTCCTAGACAAAGATCTCGAATGACCTGTAATAGTCAATTCAGAATTAGGATAGACCGAAACCAAGAAACTATTAGATGTCTTAAGAAAATACCCAACTGCGTTAGGCTATAACATCGCTGACCTTAAAGGAATAAGTCCTTCTATTTGTATGCATCGCATTATGGTAGAGGAAGACTGTAAATCCTCTAGGGAACATCAGAGAAGGATTAACCCGATCTTGAGTACTGTAGTCAAAGACGAAGTGAAAAAACTTTTAGAAGCAAGAATTATATACCCGATATCAGACAGTAAATGGGTTAGCCCAGTACATGTCGTTCCAAAGAAGGGAGGTGTTACAGTTGTTAAGAACGAAAAAGGTGAATCTATAACAAAAAGGGTTGTAACTGGAAGTAGAATGTGCATCGATTATAGGAAGTTAAATAAAGCCACTCGTAAAGACCATTTTCCATTACCTTTTATTGACCAAATGTTGGAAAGATTGACTAAACACTCATACTTCAGCTATTTAGACGGTTATTCAGGATTCTTCCAAATTCCTATTCATCCTGATGACCAAGAAAAGACGACCTTCACATGTCCCTATGGTACATTTGCTTATCGACGAATGTCGTTTGGACTATGTAACGCACCTGCCACATTCCAAAGATGCATGATGTCAATCTTTGCTGATTTTATAGATGACATTATGGAAGTGTTTATGGATGACTTTTCTGTTTGTGGGCAGAGCTTTAAAGGATGTCTATCGAACCTAGAAATGGTGCTGGAAAGATGCGTAAAAGTTAATCTCGTATTAAACTGGGAAAAATGCCATTTTATGGTAAATCAAGGAATCGTACTTGGACACGTTGTGTCCGATAGAGGAATTGAAGTTGATAAAGCTAAGATAGAAATTATAAAAAATCTTTAACCTCCGAAAACCGTACGAGAAATACGAAGTTTCTTAGGACACGCCGGTTTCTACCGACGATTCATAAAGGATTTCTCGAAAATTACTAAACCTCTTACCGGTCTGTTAATGAAAGACGCTGAATTTATCTTTGATGAGAAATGTCTAAAAGCGTTTGAACAACTGAAAACAGCTCTTATTACCGCACCTATCATGCAACCACCAGATTGGAGATTACCTTTCGAAATCATATGTGATGCAAGTGATTATGCTGTAGGTGCAGTCTAAGGACAGAGTAGGGATAGAAAACTTCATGCCATTTACTATGCAAGTAGAACCTTAGATTCTGCCCAAATGAACTACGCTACCACAGAAAAAGAACTTTTAGCCGTGGTTTTCGCCCTTGACAAATTCCGTTCCTACCTAGTGGGAGCTAAAATCATCATTTATACAGACCACGCTGCTATCAGATATTTACTTAACAAAAAGGATGCAAAACCTAGACTGCTAAGGTGGATCCTACTTTACAAGAATTTGATTTGGAGATCAAAGATTAGAAAGGAACTGAAAATGTAGTAGCAGACCACTTATCCCGATTAGAGGGCATTAAACCAGAGCCAGTACCCATTAATGAGGATTTCCCATATGAACGACTCATAGCCCAACTAGAAAGTGATATGTCTACTCTACAGTTGAATGACCCAAAGATGGAAGAAGTCGTGGAAGAAATTAACATACACACAACCTTGCCATGGTATGCTGACATAGTCAACTACTTAGCAGCTGGAGTACTTCCACCAGACTTATCTTATCAACAAAAGAAAAAATTCTTTCATGATCTAAAACATTATTATTGGGATGAACCTTTGCTGTTTAAGAGAGGAGCCGACGGTATCTTCCGTCGTTGCATCCCAGAAGAAGAAATAGAAAACATCATCTCTCAATGTCATTCTGCTCCTTATAGAGGACATGCTAGTACCTCAAAGACATGTGCTAAGATCTTGCAATCCGGCCTATTCTGGCCCAACCTTTGGAAGGATGTCCACATTGCAATACTAAACTGCGACTGGTGCCAACGCACTGGTAACATATCAAAACGCGATGAGATGCCTCAAAAAGGTATATTAGAAGTAGAAGTCTTTGATGTATGGGGGATTGATTTTATGGGACCTTTCCCATCATCCTTTGGAAATAAATATATACTCGTAGCTGTCGATTATGTTTCAAAATGGATTGAGGCAATAGCTTCCCCTACAAATGACGCACGAGTAGTCATAAAGCTCTTCAAAAACACAATATTTCCCAGATTTGGTGTGCCGAGACTTGTCATAAGTGACGGTGGCTCTCATTTCATATCAAAAATATTTGACAAATTACTATCGAAGTATGGAGTAAGACACCGCGTAGCAATACCATATCATCCACAAACAAGTGGACAGGTTGAGATCTCGAATAGAGAAATAAAACAAATTCTAGAAAAGACCATAGCCACCTCTAGGAAAGATTGGTCATCAAAACTCAACGAAGCTTTATGGGCATATGGGACGACCTACAAAACACCAATCGGAACTACACCTTTCAAGCTGGTCTATGGTAAATCTTGCCATCTACCAGTGGAATTAGAACATAAAGCCTATTGGGCTATTAAAATATTGAACTTAAGGTATGATTCCGCAGGTGAAAAACGTATCCTAGATCTGCATGAACTAGAAGAGTTAAGATTAGACGCTTACGAAAATGCTGAAATATATAAAGAACGAACTAAAAAATGGCACGATAAGCGCTTATCTAGAAAAGAATTTAGTGTGGGAGACGTTGTACTCCTATTTAACTCAAGATTAAAACTCTTTCCTGGGAAATTAAGGTCTAGATGGTCCGGTCCTTTTGAGATTACAAAAATTCTACAAAGTGGAGCGGTAGAAATAAAGGGGAGGAATAGTAATCCATTTTTAGTTAATGGACAACGTCTAAAACACTATCACAGCATTGAAAATAGAGATTATTTGAACTGCCTAAGACTTTTAGAGTTGCCCACCGAACCCCCTAACTAAGCATCTAATTGAATTCGTCAGGCTTTCGACGTTAAAAACAACGCTTAATGGGAGGCAACCCATGATTTTTGTTTTTCTTGCTTTATATTTGTTATTTCTTTACGTTTCCTATGTTTTATTTTTATTTTGCAAATTTTTAGTTTCATTTATATCATTTTAAATTTAATTTGAAAATGTTGTGCTGATCTTAAAATTGAAAAAACTACAGGATTATAAAGTCTCTCTACTCTTTCTGTTATCCTCTTCTGCTTACATTTTTGCAAAAAGTACTAATTAATGGCAAACGAGGATAACTTGTTAGTAGAATTCAGAGATGGAGCACAGTGGCATCGCTATGAGGCTTTGTCTCTTAGACCATTTGCCTTGACAAAATTTTCCCACAGACCCACTATGACCGCCTTAGGTGTAGGTGAGAGCGTAGACTTTCTGTTTAGCCAATTAGGTTGGGAGGGTTTTGCCAACAAGAAACATAAATGCTACCGTAGGTTGACTTTAGAATTCCTGAGCTCTTTAAGCTATAACCCTTACTGTGGAAAAGGTTTAACCAGGGGAAGAATTACCTTTAGACTATTTAGATACAGCTGCCAGTTCACCATAAAGGAACTGTCGGATCTTTTAGGATTTCATGAAGGACCTAATGTTTTCTCTGTGGTTCAAGAGGACTTAGTGTTGGTTGGAGAGCTGAGCGATTTTTGGGGTAGAATTTCAGGGAAACCTGATTTTGACATGGACCCTATGCTTTCAACAGAAATACATAACCCCGCTTTCTGTTACTTTCATATGATCCTGGTCTATACTTTATTTGGTAAACCTGAGAATGATAACACTGTTTCGAGGGATGAGCTTTTCATTATGTTTTGTGCTTCTCAGTCTAGAGAGGTTAATGGACTCACTTTTATGTTGAACAACTTTTGCAAACTCATTAATAATGATAACAGTCCAATTCTGATAGGTAGCCTAGTTACAAAAATAGTCGATGCTATGGGATTCAGAACCCGACTTTCTAAGATTAACCCCTTTGGAGAATTTAGACCCATGAATATCACTTTTTGTTTCAATAGGGCTATGATTAGGAACCAAGGTCCGAACCATTTTCAGCTTCTGATTAACAATGTTGCTGTACCACACTTTACACTTCCAAATCATGAATGCACAAGTGTGCACAATCAACATAATTGGCTATATGACCTTGATGAACCCGTGCCTGAACCAGAAGAAACCTTTTCTGAACCTGAGATCGACCCAAAAACACCCCCTCATTATCATGACCTTGATTATATGGAATTCCAAAAAGACATTGACATTCCTAATGTTGATGCCACTAACTATGCTGCTAATCTGAATTCTATTCTAAAGACTATGGATGAGTATCATAAAGAAATCACTTCAGTAAAGGATGAGCTAAACACTATGCGACAAAACATTGTTGGACTCATGGATTTGACAGTTGAACAATTTGATCATTTAAATCAAGCCATCGCATCTTTGAAGAAACACCTTGGCTAGATTTATGAAGCACCTTACTTTCAAGATTTTTATGCATTTACTTTAGAACAATTTTACATTATTTTAGTTTTCATTTTTCATGTCGGGAATAATTTGATCTTCATACAGTTTTGATACATTGCTAGTATTTTACTAGCACCTCTTTGGTTTTAAAGAATAATTTCATTTGCTGCTAATGTGAACTCTTTATGATTTCAATTTCATTCCTGTTCATACTTTTAATTCTGTTTTAATTTATGTTGTCATGTTACTTATCTCTGTGTATGCAATATAATGTTGTTTCTACATGCTTACCATTGCCTGTTACTAAAATATTATGTTTGAAATTGTTTCTGTCATAAACTATTTCACCACCCAGATTTTGTGACCGTCACGATCGTGACGACCCCGTGACGACCGTCACGCGGGTTTGAAATGCGTTTCTGCGTTAAAATAGAACTGCTTCATTCATCTCCCTCTTCTTTCCCTCATTCAAAACCCAGCCGTCCCACTTTCTTTTCCAAATTCCATAACCGTCCCACCATTACCATTTGACCCAAATTCAACATTTTCCTTCACCATTCGTCTTCGATCTGAATGCTCCTGAGCAAAATGCGCCTGCCCCTGATGATCAAAACCATGGACCTGTTGATGAGATGGAGCAAGAGATGGATAACGCCCCAGAAAACTAACCACCGCCTGCCAATGATGCTCCTTCGACCTCCAGACGTCGTCGCCGCCCTGACCAAGACCCAATTACTAATGAAGAAATCTTGAGGGCTATATGGCAACAAAACCAGCTGGCTAAACAGAGAGAAGCACAGCAACAGACGCAACACAATGAACTGATGACTCTTATGCGTCAAATCCAGCAAGGGCAAGTTGACCAAGGTCAGAGGCTTGACGGTGTCATCGATGAGATGGGTGCATTGACACTGCGAGTGCAAAGCCTACATGAGTACGTCCATCATGTGGGTATTCCTGATCACGTAGCGCAGCATGGAAGAGGACGCTCTAGAGGCAGAGGACGTGGAGCTCCCTGATTTTATTTTGTTTTTTCTTTTTATTTTTTCTTGTTGTTTCCCTTTATATCGCAACATTAAGGACAATGTCCGATATAGTGTGGGAGAGTCAGTTTATTTCCGTTTTATTTCCCTTTATTGTACTTTCTTTTTCCTTATCAAAGTTAATATATGAGTATTTTCGTTCAGTAATCCGATTTCCCCATTTTATTCTGCCATAACGAAAATTTTTTTTACGATAAATGCACATCTGTGACATACCAAGCTTTAAACTATGTTAGGAAGCTGGGAAAGTACTAACAAGATCGATACCGTCTTGACACCTTAGACCTCTTGCGTATGCGATATCAGTTTCGATACTTATTATACGATACCCTGAGTTCAGTCCTAAAGTAACCCCTAGTAGTTTATATCAGCAGTCAGCACCGTCTAAATCACAAACCACGTGGGGAGCAATCATGAAAAGAAAAACATCTTTTTTATATATATGCCAAGAAAAATAGAATATGCAACAACTCTCACAGTTGTGAAAATGTGTAAGAAAAGAAAGAAAATCCCTTGTCGATTGGTTCAGAGGTACCTGCTTCTGGACTTGGTAGGGCGAACTATGGTCCGATCCCCCGCAATCTACGGATGGGATGTATAAAGGGTTACCACACTTGTGTATCAGGCCCCGTGAGAAAAGGGATCAAAGTCACTAACCGCTTGCTCCACTACGTGCGTGAATAAGGCAAAGGGCTTAATGTGATTGCGTTGGAATGAAGCCGGGTGAAATAGGCACAAAAACTTTTGGTTGAACTATAATAGAATAATTAGAACTGGATTGTACAAAAGAGAGGTCTATGACAAGCTTGTTGCTTTGTGTCATTATTGTATCCTTAGTGTTTTATACTAGTACTTGTCTTGCTAACAAGAAAACTTTTCAACATTTTTCAATTGGTATACCAGGTATGTGCATTTGATGAATTTTGTCCGTTTTAATAGATTGATTGCTTGAGGACAAGCAAAGATTCAAGTGTGGGAGAGTTTGATAACACGAATCTATATCATATTTTTACTTCGATTTATGTTGTTTTCTTATTCCGTTTTTCGTCTAATATCCGATTTTGCAGGTGATCCTATTTTCCAAGTCAAAGTATGCAAAGTGTGGAAAAGAAGCAAAACATGCAAGAAAAGAGCAGAAAAGAGAAGAAAAATTGCAGAAACCAAACTTTGCTGATGTCACGATCGTCACAGGTACACCACGACTGTGGCAGCTTCAAAATACATCACGACCGTCACAATGCCTCACGATCGTCATGCGCACAATTTTACACGTTGAAGCAGAAACGTGATTACGAGGTTTTAGAGAGCCAGTTTGTTACACGATCACATTTTCCTCCGAAGAATACTAGGTTCAAAGTCACATAACTGTCAAGAGGAGTGCCTACATTCTCTCCAACCTCTACCTCAACTCAGTCTATAAATACATGAGAGTTCGAAGAACAAAAGGGAGACCACATTTGCATATTGAAGTACCGTTTTGCTGCCGAATTTTATTCAGAATTTTTATTTCCTTTTTGCTTTGCATTTTCATTCCTTGTTACCTATTACTGAACAAAGTAATAGTTTCTCACATTGAGGAACTATTACAACTTAGTTTTTGTTTTTGTTTCATTACCTTCATCATTTTCCAATTACTTTATTCAAGCAAGAACCTACCAGCTTGTGGAGGGATTGCTATTGCTGTTATTACGAATTACCAGGTTTCCATTATCTAATTCAAAGCATTGTTTATTTCCTTCTTAATTATGTCTATGTCTATTTATCTCTTTGCCTTTACGTTTAATTTCATTATTATGTCTAGCTAAACCGATCGTATCGGTATGTAATGAAGTAACCAAATGGATTAAATAACTCTAAGCTAAAATCAATAATTAACTCTTCTTCTGGCTTCAATTTCTTAATTTTAAACCCAACTTTTATTACGAGAGTAAAAAAAGTAACAAAGGTTAAGGTCAAGACCGCGGGAGTGTGAGGCTTTACCTGGATAGCTGAAATCGGGCATTAGTTTTAAAAACAGCGGAAGCGCTTTAAAGTTAATTAGGTCTTATTAGTTTTCAAAAAGTATTTTTAACCTCATATGGGCTAGTGAGAGCAGACATATTGACTTAAGAGTATAGTCTGAAGCAATAACCACGGGAGTGTGAGGTGAGGACTTTTAAACTGGTTTTTCCTACAGATGCATAGGGTGATAAATCTTTATACGCTTAGGTTTAATTAATTCCACATAGGTTTACTGAATTATATACCGATATCTTATTCATAACTAGTATTCCCAAGTTTTAATTTCTCTTTAATTTCCCGTTTGAACTTAAAAACCAATTCTGATTAGCCTTAGATAAACATAGTAACGAAAGATAACGGGCGTTCGATTTCTAGTCTCTGTGGGATCGATAATCTTTTAAAACTACGCAATACGACTGTATACTTGCAGTTAGATTTATTTAGGCACACTAAATAGAGCGATCAGTCTCCAGCAGAGTTGAAACCTTTATAGGTTCTCAAACTCAACCTTTGACCCCAGCGAGGTTTAAACTTTCATTTGAAATTCCCCAGCCAGGGCCAATTTACCATCAATGAAACCCTAACAGAATCAGAACCTCATGGCATCTGATCTTTAAACTTTTCTTCAATCCCTAGCAAGAGTTAAATGTTCTTTTTGGATTCCCCAATACAATTTGGACCTGCTCTTGGATTTCGACAATCCTCGACAGAAGTTTGACTCCTCTTAGGCTTCATATAAGAATTTACCCAGCCTCCTCTTAGGCTTTGTATAATGATTTTCTTCAGTAGAGTCAGCCTCAATCTTGGGCTTTGTACAAGACAACTAAAACACTCTTTTGTTGAGTCAGTTTTCTTCAGCCTCAATCTCGGGCTTCCTACAAGACAGACATCATACTCTCTAGCTGAGACAGTCAATCTCTTTTTAGCCTCAATCTTGGGCTTTATATAAGACATATACAAACCTCCCTAGTGGAGTCAATCTTTTTTCAGCCTCAATCTTGGGCTTTGTACAAAACAGATAAAATCCTCTCCAGTGGAGTCAATTTCTTTTTAGCCTCAATCTTGGGCTTTGTATAAGACAGATATAAAACTCCCTAGTAGAGTCAACCCTTTAGCTTCAACCTTGGGCTTTGATCAAGGGACACAAAAATCAACATCCCTTCAGAGAAAATCAAGAATTCTCTCTATAGGAAGGTATTTTCTCTGTACATCACATATCAAAACAAACAATCACAACCAATTATCAGATAACTGTTGTAAGTGGCACACTTGTTGATTTAAAAATTCACGTTGTAGTCCCTCTCTTATCTTGGTAAACTCTTTCTTTCATTTAATCGCTGTAAGTAGCAACCTTCTGGATTATTTACATCCAAGCCAATGTCCCTCTCTTAGCATGAAAGACTCACAAGGAAAAATGGCATTGCTCTACACTGAGTTAAAGTTTCTTCCTTCAGGACACCTCCCTTATAAAGGAAATTATGGCATTGTTGGATTCTCATATCCCAGTTAAAGTAATTCCCTTTATAACCAATCCTTCAACAACTGTGATGAATAAGTGAGATATCTCCCTTTAGAGATGACAAATTCTCTCTCAGTCAAACCTTTAGCTTCAATCTTGGGCTTTAAACAAGACACAAATACCCTGATAGCTTCCATTTTGGGCTTTAAATAAGACACCAAATATCTTTCCTCCCTTAGAATAGGAAGAACTACGATTGCTCTGATTTCCCAGATATCTTTACGGGAATACGTAGGCATAAGATTGGGAAATCTTAGCGAGCACACAAATCAAAAACCTTAGGTCCAGTACCTTCACAAAAACATCGAAAAACCCGAAAACAACAAAAAAACACTATCTCAACATTCCCAAAGGAGAAACTTTCCCAATCCACAACAATTAAACACAAGAAAGCAATAATAGAAAAATATGCCATAAAAGGTCCATGGATAATCATATATACACTGGGTGATTGACAACTTCCCTTTGCATAACCTGACCCCGAACCCCCAATCTCTTAGCATTTGTTAAAGAAAACATTTGCGTGCAAGGTTAGTTTTAGATATCTTCCCTTTCCTTTCCAACTTCATAGGATAAATAAAAAATCAGAAATTAGCACCCAATTCCAACCATTGGAGTAAGGTGGTCGCGTCACCGACAAAAATTGCACGCTACAACAGGTGGCATTTCCCTATTCATTGACTTCAAGCCAAAGAAGAAAGGATTTGTGACCTACATAGATAACAACAAGGGTGAAATACTTGGTAAAGGTAGTGTAGGTAATCTATCTTCTAATAATCTCTCTGACGTAATACTTGTTGAAGGTCTTAAACATAATCTTCTTAGCATAAGTCAACTATGCGACAAAGGATATTAAATAACTTTTATAAATAATTGTTGCATAATTGATCACAATGAAAGGATAGATAATTCGTTTAAGGGCTTGAGGGTTAAAAAATCTATATGCTTAACTTGAGTGAAGTATCATTAACAATCACTTAGTGTTTAGTAACCATGAGTGAAGACTCTTGGCTATGGCATAGAGGCTTAGCACATGTTAACTTTGATCTACTCAATAAAGTGGTATTAAAAGATCTAGTCATCGGTCTACCGAAAATTAAATTTTAAAAAGACCAGTTATGTGATGCATGTCAAATGAGAAAGCAAACAAGGGCCTCTTTTAAATCCAAAAATATTGTTTCAATTTCTAGACATCTTGAGCTTCTCCATATAGATCTTTTTTGTCCTTCTAGGACAAAGAACCTAGGTGGAAATTACTACAGTTTTGTAATAGTAGACGATTACTCTAGATTTTGTTGGACTATCTTTTTGCGTAGCAAAGATGAGACCTTTTCAGCTTTTACATATTTTGCAAAGTTGTCCCAAAACAAATTAAGTTCAAATATAGTTGCTATTCAAACTGATCATGGAGGTGAATTTGAAAACCACCTCTTTGAAGATTATTGTGATAAACATGACATTGAACCTAATTTTTCCGTTCCAAGAACTCCACAACAAAATGGTGTTGTGGAGCGCAAAAACCTAATTTTAGAGGAGTTGGCAAGAACTATTAAAACGTGGGCCACTCTTCGGTTATTTTGTTAAGAACACAGTGTCTAGACTATTTGTGAGGTTTTTGGCAATGTGTTTAATTTTGATGCTTTTGGGTTGATTTGGTGGAAATAATGGATTTTTGGTTTTTTTGATTAGTATGCTCGCTAAGATTTTGCAATCTTATGCCTACGTATTCCCGTTTAACGAAACAGGGAAATCAGAGCGATCGTAGTTCCTCCTATTCTATGGGAGGAAAGAGGTGTTTTGGTGTCTTGTTCAAAGCTCAAGACATGAAGCTAAAGGTGATTTGTATCTTGTTCAAAGCCCAAGATGTGAAGCTAAAGGGTTTATGGGTGAGAGAGAATTTGTCATCTCTAAAAGGGGTATTTGGTCTGTTTATCACAACTGTTGGGTGACTGATTATAAAAGAGAATTACTTTAACTGGGATATGTGAATCCAGCAATGCCATCATTTCCTTTATAGGGGATTTTTAACCTGAAAGAGAAGACTTTAACTCAGTGTAGAGCAATTCTATCTTTCCTTAGGAATTCCTCATGCTAAAAGAGGGACAGTGGCGTGGATGTAAATAATCCAGAGGCTTGCCGCTTACAACAAATAGATGAAGGAAAAGGAGTTGTTGATGTTTGCATGCTGTTAGCAAGGCACAAATTTGATGCTAAAAGGTTGATTGACTCAACCGGGGTTTCCTTATACAAAGCCTAAGAGGAGGCGATTGACCCAACAAGAGGGTGCTAACAAGTGACTGACCTAACAGGAGAGTACTTTTTATGTGTCTTGTACGAAGCCCAAGACGGAGGCTAAAAGGTTTGACTCAACAAGAGAGTCCTTTATCATTCTTATATGAAGCCTAAGACGGAGGCTAAAGAAGTTTGACTTAATAAGAGAGCCTTTTATTTGTCTTATATGAAGCCTAAGACGGAGGCTAAAGAAGTTTGACTCAACAAGAAAGTCTTTTATACTCAACAAGAGAGTGATTTTGGTATCTCGTACAAAGCCCGAGATGGAGGCTAAAGAGAGATTGACTCGACAAGAGAGTCTGAAAAGGTTAGCTCCGTTGGGGAGGATCATTGTACAAAGCCCAAGAGGAGGCTATCTTACCGCTGTGGATTCTGGAGATCCGGAAGCGAGTCCAAGTATAGGGAACTCTCATGAGAGAGACCGGGTTTTTGCCTATGTTTGAAGGGAACTTGAGAATGTCTTTGAGACTCAAGGGTCTTAGACTGTCCAAGTCTAGAGTTTATCTTTTGTATAATGCCCAAGAGGAGGCACGGGTATTAAGGGATAAGTATCAACCCTACAACGGTTGTAGTTTTGACGTTGGGAAGACTTCTCTAGCAAAGGATGACTAAGTTCTGTCTTATACCTTTAAGAGGTCGTTAAGGTCCTTGTATTAAGCCCAAGAGAAGGCATGAGAACTTCTAAGAAGCCGAAGGGTCCTTGTACAACGCCCAAGAGGAGGCAGGGATGCTTTTAGGAAGCCTGTGGGTCCCCAAACCAAGAGAAGTTCAAGACATGCTATTCATAGAGAATAAATCAATCCAGGAAAGTTCTTGAATTTGGAAGAAACTCAAGAGATGCTATTCATGGAGAATAGATCAACTCTGGGGAGTAGAGTTTTTTTGACAATTTCTAAGAGTGACAGTCTGAGAAAGGGTTCACCGAGAATGCTGACTTTCTCTTTGTTCCATATTGTTTAACCCCAAGAGAAGGGAAGACTGTATCTGGTATCCTACGGGGGATCTAGTTTTGATTGTATTTAAGAGTGACCAACAAGGCTTTACCTAGTGCTAGACGTAGTTGCCGGGGAAAACTCTTAATAACTATACTAGTATTATACAGTTGATATTTGACAAGTATATAAAAGGATGTGAAAGAAGACTTATAGCAAAGCCGCCCCACAATACAGTTATATACATACGAAAGCGATAAATGAAAGCGGATAAACACTTACTCGGTTGTAGAGCTTCCATGTTGTTTTGTTAGTCGTTCAACAAAGAAAACTTTGATAATAATATTATATTCAAAATCAAAGGAGAAAGTGCTTTGAAAAGATTGCTGGGGCTTATAGCTCAAGGAGAGACCCAAGGTTTTATCAGTGATTGCACTATTGTTTTGAAATTGTACAGGGACTTATACAAGTGACTGAGGCCCAAAAAGGTTTTCTGTACCAAGGGATGGGTCTTACACTCTCTCAAGAGGCCCAAAGGTGTTTAAAGAAAAGGAATGGGGCTTATAACACGAGGGTAGGCCCAGATGATTTGATTTTTGAACTGGCGATCGCGCCGAGATTTTTCTTTTAACGCGGAGGGACTTATACTATATCTGAGGCCCAAAAAGTTTTAGTTAAAAGGGGGTTGGGTCTTATACTCTGTTAGAGGCCCAAAGAGGTTTATTTTTGCACAAGAGATGGGGCTTACAACTCAAGGAGAGGCCCAAAAGTTTTTTTTGTTAAAAAAGGCGACGATCGTGCCAAACTTTTTGATGGTGTCGAGACTTATACAATACACTGAGGCCCAAATCATTTTTGTTTTCAAAAAGGGTTGGGTCTTACACTCTACTAGAGGCCCAAAGGTGTTTAAAAAAGATTTGTGAGAGTGAAAATCAAAGAAACCCTAATTTTGTTTTCCTTTAAAAGTAAATATTTAAAGAAAATCAATAAAAATGATAAAAATACCAAATAAGTTTGAATAAACTACTTGTGATTTTTGTTTAAGGTTTGAAAAATTAGGTTTTAATCACAAGATGAATTAAAACTCATTTGGTTTTGATTTTCAAGATAAATATTCACTTTTAAATGTTAAAAAAACAATTAAAAATGAATTTATTCACAAAAATATTAATTAAGTAATATAAATTTGATTTTTTTTGGAATAAAATATTTCAACATTTTTGTGATTTTTTGCAAAAAGAACCAATAAAAAATAATTAAAATTGAGGGAGTTATTAATTTTTCAAATCATTAAAAATAATATGAAAAATAATGAAAAAGTGGTAAAAAAGAGGATCTGGGGCGAGGGGGATTCGAACCCCAGACCTCTTGTGTACAGGGCGCGCGCCTTACCACTGGAGTGGTGATACATCCGTTGATTGAAACACAACCACAAATATACAAGGCTTGCCTTGTTTTTGGCCTGGCCCAAGGCAAGGCAAGGCAAGATTTTGGTTGGAAACGTGAAGGCCATAACATTCTCATTTCTCCATGGATGGACACAAAATTTATATGCATCTGGCCTAGAATTTCCTAAGGAATCCAACGGTGGTGGTGGTTTCCCCAGAAAATCATCCCTCCTCAAAACCCGATAGTGGTTTTGAAATAGGCCATATTTTGCATTTTCTGTGCTACCTTTTGGTACAGGCATGAATTACATGATGAATTGGTTCAAACACAATAAATATAACATGTATAAGAGATGCATGATCAGTGGACTTCAAAGCAAGGCATGTTTTAAAGAATTCAAGTTGTGATGCTTACCTCCCTTGGAGCTTTTTGGGCAATCTGCCAAGTGCTTTGTTCCAGAAATTTTTGATGCTTTGAACACTCTCAAATGATCCTTTAGAAGCTTTTAGGATGATTGGAATCAGCTAGAAACCTCAAGAATGGAAATTGGCCCTTTCTTGCAAAAGGGGCAAAAGTGGCCAAAATAGCAACTCCCTCAAATGATGTTCCAGATGTTGGGAACCATTTGGGACAGTTCAAGGATGATATTTGGAGTGTGTATGAGGTTTTATCTGGTTTGGAAAGTGACTGAATCAAGACGTGGCTTGAAAAATGCAAAAAGGCCCTATTTTGAGGTTTTAAGAGGGGACTTTGTGATTTTTGTGTTACAGGTCACTTGTGAGAGTTTAAACAACTTAGATATGATATATTGGATGTGTTTGGATCATGAGCTGTGATGGAATTTCTCTCTAACTCAAAAACTCGGAGTTACCTTGCTAAAGAAGGTATTTTTGCCTAGAGAAAGTGATTTTGAGGAAAGCATCTGTTTGATGGCTTTGGTGTACTCAAACTGATCACAAATGAGCTCTATTTATAGTAGAGCAAGTTTGTTTTGGGAGCAATAGTGATTGGCAACTGCTGCAGAGGTTTGGCCAATGTTGATCAATGGGAATCCAAGTCTCCTCTAGCCATTGACTAGAGGTTAGGGCACATGCTGCTGGTTCCCTTGTTCTTGGATAAGTCTTGACTGAATTCAGTTGGAAATGGCTCAGTCCATGCCACCTTGGTGCATCTATTAAATGCTCCAAAACAAAATTGGAGTTTTGTCCCTCTTTTAGGCATTTCTAGGTTTGGCATGCTACTTTTGGTTCCAAGGACTTGGGAGGCTGATGGATCAGTGTTTGTCCCTCCTTGGTCCCCCCCTTGAGGTGTTCAGATGGATAGATTTGCTTGCCCTTTGCAAAATTTGAGCAAATCGAGCAAAACTCCCAAATCTGCCTTGCCATGACAGTTTGCAGCAAGGCATATTGGCATGGTCATATCTCATGGCTTAAGGGGAGTTTCATGGAGTTCTTGACCATTTTGGAAAGCCCTCATATGATACAACATGTGTGTGATCATAATTGGTCTTGATACTTTTTGGATCCAAGTGAAAAATCCCCCTACTTTTGGAAAAAAAAAAGCAAGACAAATTCTGACTTAGTGAAAATTTCACTAAGTGCTGAAAAAAGTGGCATTCATGTTTTCAGCCATTTTGATCATTCCATAACTCAAAATCCATGATGAATTGGAATGAGGTGTAGTTGAAGCTTTTGTAGAGGGCCATGAGAGCTACAAATCCAGCTTTGAATGGGGAAAAATGGCCTTGTGGTTTAGGAGTTATGATCCTCCAAAGTTGGTACCCTAGCCACTTTGTTCCATAACTTAGAAAATTTCTAAGTTTTTCATGGTTAGTCCGTTTACAAGTTATCCCACTTTTCTTGATTTTTCTTGATGAATGATGATTCCAATCACACATTAGCATCATTTTAGGGTTAAAGAACCATAATTGTGAAAAATCTCAAAAAGTCAAAGTTAACTTTTGTGCACAGTTGACTTTTTATCAGATGAATTCCAAACTATGCGATCCTTTATGAAATCAAGTCCTTGACCTAAATCAAACTTGATGGATTGATTTCATAGGTGATATAGGGTATATTGAATCATGTCCCAAGGTTTGGGAGCATGCCTGGGTCAAAAGTCAAAGGCACAGTTGACTTTTTCTGCGAAACCCTAACTGTGGTTCTGATGAACTTGAAACTTGGTAATCAAGCTTCTTAAATCAATCCATTGTTGAAAATGGATCAATGTGGAGTATTAGAGACCCTCAAATCCTCTCTTGAGGTCTTGGCTCATGATTTGTCCCAAAAGTCAACTTAGGGGAGAATTAGGTCAAGAAACCCTAATTCCTGATTTTTGATGAATGCATCCCCTGAGGTTAAATTGACTTGATGATTGGGTCCATGATGTTCCATGGATTATATTAGGTTGTGCTTTGAAGCATTGGCTCATGCCTAGAGGAAAATTTCCATCTGGAGGCCCTGGTCAATCAAACCCTAATTTGGTGACACTGGCGATCTTGAGGCTTGATCCCCTTGAATGCTGCAACCTTGTGCTTGATCCTTGATGTGGGAGTCCTCTTGATTCTTTTGGGTGTTTGAGAAGTTATACAAGTTGAAGATCATGTCATTTCTTGATTGATCCTTTGTCTAAGGCTTAGAGAGGCCTTGAAACCCTATTTCGTGATTGTAATGAATGCTCAACAATCCTTGAGGAGACTGATGAGGCACGATGATACATCCATATTATGGTGATGATTTGCACAATGATGGGAAGCCTTAGCAGTCAAAATTTGGGGTATGATAGATGCCCCTATTTAATCTTCTTGGACCCGAAGGTGTGAATGGCGAAGGTATTCGGGAATTCGGGGTGCAAGATGATTAAATATCGGAATACCCGAAATTTTGATGGTGGTTATGAATGGCAGTTTGCCAGTCCATCTTCTTTTACTAAGCAATGATGCTTAGAAAAGGTAAACTTCCCCTCGATCTTGGTCTTCAGCCAAGGAACTGGTCTTAGTTTCTGATATAAACTTCCCTCGATCCTGGTTTCCTACCAAGGAACTGGTCTCAGTTTCTGAAATAAACTTCCCCTCGATCCTGGTTTCCTACCAAGGAACTGGTCTAAGTTTCTGAAATAAACTTCCCCTCGATCCTGGTTTCCTACCAAGGAACTGGTCTCAGTTTCTTTTGTCAATAAACTTTATTGACAAGGGACGCTATGGGTAGCGATTTTCCTCAAACTTCTCGCCGAATTTTCTTGAGGAGATGCTATTTGACGGAAGAACAAAAATTTGATGTCAGACTTGCTGGGGAACCCAGTCGTCTGAGTTGTAGAGGTGTACAAACTTCTCTGTTTGGAGACGCCATTTGTCGAATCTACTAAGGAAAATGAGTCTCTTGAGATACTGTTTTCGCTTAGGGTCTTACATCATACTTTTCTCGGGATCTTCTCGGAGAAATGCCATATGATGTGATCCAATTTTGAGGTGCTGATGACCTTTTCGTCAGCGGTTTTTTTTGGAGAAAAATTGTTGTATTGTCGAATCTCTGCTTAAGAGGCTTCCTCTAGGAAAGCGAAAATATCATCTTCAATGGCAAAGAGTGACATTTGTCGAGCATTTCTCTGGTTTTTCAGAGGTTCAAGTTATCAAAGTGGTCAAGGGCCAACTCCAATCCTAAAATAAACTAGAGGAGAGAGATTGTTCAGACACAACATTTCCTGACGAGGAAAGAACTGACAACTCGATTGAGAGGACTTATATCACTAGGGGACAAGACCGATTAGAGTGATTGTGATGCAATATGAATATAAATGCAAATCAATAATGCATGATGTATGTATGTTTATGCTGACAAAACTGACGCGACATACAAACTAGTAAATGAACACGACTAGATACTGGGCCACTGCGGGGGGACGAAGAGGTATCGCTGGTTCAAGATAGAAATTCTGCCTTGCTTAGGAGAGATGATCCTCGTGGGGAAAACCGTTGGTCGGGCTTAGGAGATAAGAACTCAGCCGAAGATGTCAGATGGAGTATTCACCTCTGACATAATTGATCCTTCACTCAGGCGTACTGGTTTAGAAGGAGTACTTTGATTCTGCACTTCTGAGGCTTGAACACCTTTGGAGACGCAATCGATGTTCTTTCGATGTTCAACAGTCAAAAGAAATCGCCATCTTTATTTAAAAAGCAGAAAAAGTTTGACAAGTAAATTCATTTTTGTTTTATTTCAAGAATCGGTAATCATATTAATACGTCGTTCTGTAAAGATAAAATAAATAAGAATTTCAAACAAAAGCACTAGGGCTCAAATTTGATTGATAGGATGGAAATCAACCAAACGCGTGATTCCATAGAGTATTTACAAAGTTTAGAAAATGGTAATTTAAGGGAAAAAGGGCTACATTGAAACATAATGACCACTATCCTTCTACCAACTTTGAATTCGGGACATCATGAGCTTCTGTCGAAGATGACCTTGACTGGGATTTTCGGATGAATGGCATGACTGCTGCTGAGGGACTTGTCCCTGTTGGACGTAGTTACTTGCCATTATCCCTAACTTTTGCCTGGATTGTACTTTGAGATTTCCAATCCACCGGGATGATTTTTTTTTATTTTGTCTCTAATTTTTTCCTGGACCGCCCTTTCGGGTTTTCAATCCACCGAGATGTTTTTTTAGTTTAGACGAAGTATTTCTTGACTACGTCAACATTTGTGGGGTAGGCAAATTCCTCTCCGTCCATGGTTGCGAGTCTCAAGGCGCCGCTTGAGAAAGCTTTCTTGACCGCATAGGGGTCGTCATATTCGGGGTCCATTTGCCCCGAGAATCAGTGAGAAATGATTGTATCTTCTTGAGCACAAGGTCTCCTTTCCTAAAGACACGAGGTCGGACCTTTTTGTCAAACGCCCTCTTCATTCTCTGTTGATACAACTGACTGTGGTATAGTGCTATTATTCGTTTTTCTTCGATCAGATTGAGTTCGTCGTGTCGACTTTGACACCATTCAGCCTCTATAAGCTTAGCTTTCATCAATACCCAAATTGATGGTATCTCTACTTCTATGGGGAGCACTGCCTCCATGCCATATACTAGAGAGAAAGGGGTTGCCCCTGTTGAAGTACGGACAGATGTTCGATAACCGTGAAGAGCAAAGGGCAGCATTTCGTGCCAGTCTTTGTAGGTTACAACCATCTTTTGAACAATCTTCTTGATGTTCTTGATAGCCGCTTCTACCGCTCTGTTCATCTTGGGTCGGTAGGGAGATGAGTTATGGTGTTTGATTTTGAACTCTGCGCACAACTCTTTCATCATCTTATTATTCAAGTTAGATCCATTATCCGTAATGATCTGGCTCTGGACACCATAACGGAAGATGATATTGTTTTTGATAAATCGGACCACCACTTGTCGGGTTACATTAGCGTATGACGCTGCTTCGATCCACTTGGTGAAGTAATCAATGGCTACCAGAATGAACCAATGTCCGTTTGAAGCTTTAGGTTTAATCATGCCAATCATGTTGATTCCCCATATGGAAAAAGGCCATGGGGAAGAGAGAACCTTGAGATGTGTAGGCGGTACATGGATCTTGTCGGAGTATATCTGACACTTATGACACTTCTTCATGTACTTGTAACAGTTAGATTCCATGGTTAACCAATAGTACCCTGCTCTTAGAATTTTTCTTGCCATTGCGTGTCCGTTGGCATGAGTGCCAAAGGATCCTTCGTGAATTTCTTTTATTAGCATGTCTGCTTCTGGTCTGTCTACACATTGGAGCAAGACCATGTCAAAATTTCTCTTATAGAGAGTGTCACCGCTCAGGAAGAAACTGCCAGCCAGCCTTCTGAGGGTTTTTCTGTCTTTCCTTAGTGCCCCAGCTGGGTACTCTTGTTTCTGAAGGAAGCATTTGATATCGTGATACCAAGGTTTGTCGTCTATGACTGCTTTAATCGCGAAGATGTAGGTGGGCCTCTCAAGGCGCATTATGTCTATCTTAGGTAAGTCATTCCATTAACCTACACTAAT
This sequence comes from Lathyrus tuberosus, assembly GCA_022829125.1. NCBI lineage: Eukaryota > Viridiplantae > Streptophyta > Magnoliopsida > Fabales > Fabaceae > Lathyrus > Lathyrus tuberosus. Next base: position 56,788 of record JALAZF010000727.1, on the reverse strand, counting down.
CATGGAAGAGAGAGTGGCTAATGCATCATCCATATGATTCTCCTCACGAGGGATATGATGAAACTTGATTCTGTTGAAGAAGTGCAACAACCTTCTCGCATAATCTTTGTAAGGAATCAATCCTGATTGGTATGTGTTCCAATCTCCTTTGATCTGATTGACGACCAGAGATAAGTAGCCATAAACATCCAAGTTTTTTATCCTTAAGTCGATCGCTTCCTCGAGACCCATAATACAAGCTTCGTATTCGGCCTCGTTGTTTGTGCACTTGAATGTAAGTCTGGCAGTGAAAGGAATGTGGGTACCCTGAGGTGTTATGATGATTGCCCCAATTCCATTTCCATAATGATTGACGGCTCCGTCAAAGATTAGTCCCCATTGGGAACCTGGTTCTGGCCCTTCACTGGGTAGCGGTTCATCGTAATCTTTCATCTTTAAATACATGACATCTTCGTCTGGGAAGTCAAACTCGATTGATTCCTGATCGTCAATCGGTTGATGAGCCAAATGATCGGCTAAAATATTCCCTTTGACGGCTTTCTGAGCGTGGTATTCGATGTCGTATTCTGATAACAACATCTGCCAACGAGTGATTCTTCCCGTGAGAGCATGTTTTTCAAATACATACTTGATTGGATCCATTTCTGAGACTAACCAAGTAGTGTGATGAATCATGTACTGGCGAATACGTTTGGCTTCCCAAGCCAGAGCACAACAAGTTTTCTCAAGCATAGTGTACCGAGTCTCGCATTCGGTGAATTTCTTGCTTAAATAGTAGATGGCAGACTCTTTCCTTTTGGTTTTGTCTTGTTGGCCAAGTACACAGCCCATGGAGTCTTCCAAGATTGTTCAGTAAATGATCATTGGTCTTCCTTCCACTGGAGGTGATAGAATCGGTGGGTTCAACAGGTATCCCTTGATATTGTTGAAGGCAGTTTGGCAGTCATCTGTCCATACGCAGTCCTGATTCTTTTTGAGTAATTTGAAAATCGGCGCACATGTCGCGGTCATAAGGAATTTAAATCTGGAAATGTAGTTCAAACGTCCCAGGAATCCTCTGACTTGTTTTTCAGTTTTCGGAGAAGGCATTTCTTGAATGGCCTTGACCTTGTTAGGATCAACCTCAATTCCTTTCTGGCTGACGATGAACCCTAAGAGTTTCCCTGAACGGACACCGAAAGTGCACTTGTTGGGATTCAAACGGAGTTTGTACTTTCTCAACCGCTTGAATAGCTTTGACAGGTGGGTCACATGCTCCTCTTCTGTCTTAGATTTGGCAATCATATCATCGACATATACCTCAATTTCCTTGTGTATCATGTCATGAAACAGAGTAGTCATGGCCCTTTGATAGGTTGTCCCAGCATTCTTTAAACCGAACGGAATTACCTTGTAACAAAAGGTATCCCATGGGGTAATGAACGGATTTTTCTCCATGTCTTTCGGTGCCATTTTGATTTGATTATAGCCCGAGAATCCATCCATGAAGGAGAAAACTTTGAACTTTGTTGTACTGTCTACCAGCATGTCAATGTACGGTAAGGGAAAGCCGTCCTTTGGACTAGCCTTGTTTAGATCTCTGTAATCGACATACATTCTGACCTTTCCGTATTTTTTGGGAATGGGTACGATGTTGGCTAACCATTGAGGATATTCTGACGTGGCGAGGAAGCCCGCGTCAATCTGTTTCTGTACCTCCTCTTTGATTTTGATGGCCATGTCTGGACGAGTCCGTCTCAACCTCTGTTTTACTGGCGAACATTCTGATCTTAGTGGTAGATGATGCTCCACGATGTTGGTATCCAACCCTGGCATGTCCTGATAGGACCAAGCAAATACATCGGGAAACTCTTTGAGAAGCCTTATCAAATTCTCTTTGACATTTGGACTGAGCAGTGCTCCAATCTTGACTTCCTTTATCTCCTCTTTTGTACCCAAGTTGACCGTTTCCAGCGGCTCTTTGTGAGGTTCGATAGACCTTTCCTCTTGTCTGAGTAGTCGGGAGATCTCTTCTGGAATTTCGCTGTCAACTTCTTCTTCAGCCCCAAATACCGAGAATTCAAAGTTGGGAGAAGACATTGGATCGTATGTTTCAATGGGATTTAAAACAAGCAATCTGCACGACGTGATGATTTTTTTAGAAGAGATAGGGAGAATGCAAGAGTGTGTGCAGTGTATTTTCTGAAAACTGCTTGTTTTTTTATTATTTGAATTGCTTTTTAGGATTATCATTTTCTGAAAAAGCAAAAAGAGTAAACAGCAATAAATGCGAAAATTACAGAACGACGTTATTTTATTTATGAACGAGTCGATTCTTGAAACTACAGCCCTATAAAACAAAACTCTGTCGCTTTGGGCAAAGCGAAAAGGGAAATTTACAGAAAGCGAGCCCTATCAAAACATCCGTTTCACCTGGGCAGGGTGAAAGGTTAAAAACGACAATTACTTTGACTTATGAACAATCTTCGGAACATCGACAGCAACCCATTGGCGGCGAACTCCTCGGTGAATCACAAAGTCTGGTACCTTCCTTGATTTGTCTTCAGAAATAACATTGATTTCTGGAGGAGCAGGATCGTTGGAATCTGTTTCCCAAGCAGATCTGTCGTAGACAAACTCTTCTGTTGCATCTTGCACAATATTTGTACTCTCAGGTAAATCTACCCATCCAGTTGGCTGGATGTCTTCGAGCTTGATACGAGAGCTCTCAAGAGCAGTGTACTTGACCATATAATTGTATTTTCCACTTGGTTGTCCTAAGGTGTCCCACACTTATGTGGAACTGGAGGATTCATCCCTTTCGATGACGTTAACCTCAGGAAAAGCATAGTTGATGAATTCTAGTCCTGCTAACTTTGCAAATTCATCGTTGTGCTGGATATTTTCTAAATGACCTGAGTAATGATCCCATGACATGGTGGGGACGCAGGTATTCTGTTCAAAGATGCTTAGCTGATTTTCATTCTTTGGCTGATTTTTGGCCCCAAGTCTCCTGGGTACGGCTGCCAGATAGGCAGGCCATCCATTGGGCCATAATAGTCGTGGTCAAAGTTGTCCTTCATCAGAGTGTCTTCCTCTAATGAGTTTGGCGGAGCGACATCCTTCCGGATCATAATCTCCGTATATCGTTCTGACATCTGACCTGGGTATAAATCTCGGACTCTGTGCGGGATAGCAAAATGGCGTAGGCACCTCTTCCTGAGATATATAACCGTCCTTGTTAAGATAGTACTTCCACTCCTCATCTGTATTGGAGGGATCTTCCTCGTTGATGGTATGGATTGCTTGGGGCACAGGGTGAAGGAAACCTCCACTGTGAAAGAAATCCTAAATGGGATGAAGACTTTCATTGTTAGTAGCAGTCTAGGTACAGGTTGAAGAAAAACCAAGACCCTTCTTTGTTTTGTTATCAGTATGAATGACAAGTTGTCCCCACCCTCTTGCGTTGTTACTTTTGATCACTTCGAGAGCATCTCTGTATGAGGAAATATAGGTTCCTTTCTCTGATTAATTCTCATTGCTCACCGAAAGTGCTTGGAACTGAGTCCCAACAACCTCCTCGGGTTCTATACAAGTAGATAATGACAGGTTACTCACGATCAAGGCTTGTTCTCCACAGGCCGTGATGAGTTGATCATTCTTGACGAACTTCAGTTTCTGGTGCAGCGTCGAAGTGACTGCCCCAGCCTGGTGTATCCAAGGTCTTCCTAATAAACAGTTGTATGCTGCCCGGACGTCCATGACCTGGAAAGTGATTAGGAAAGTGTGAGGACCGATAGTTATGGGAATGTCGACTTCGCTGATAACTGCTTTCCGAGATCCGTCAAAGGCTTTGACGATGACCTCACTACCCCTCATCGGGGATCCTTTGAATGATAGTCGTATTAATGTAGACTTCGGCATAACATTGATGGCCGATCCAGTATCTACCAGTACGCTGGCTAAAGCATCGTCCTGGCAGTTGACTGTGATATTGAGCGCCATGTTGTGACTTTTTCCTTCCTCTGGAAATTCCCCATCACTAAACCCCAAGTTATTGTAGGAAGTGATGTTAGAGACGATGCTATCGAATTGCCTTATTGTTACATCATGTTCCACAAAGGCTTGCTCTAAGACTTTCTGCAAAGCTTCCCTGTGAGCCTCGAAACTGAGTAAAAGAGATAACACGAAGATCTTTGAAGGAGTTTGCAACAGTTGATCAATAATGTTATATTCACTCCTTTGGATGAGCTTCAGCATCTCATCATTGTTTTTTGAAAGGTCGGGATCATTGGACTGACCGACTGGTGGATTGGGAACTTCTGTTTGAAGTTCCTTTTCTTTGGTAAGCTCTCCAACTCCTCGGTTGAAGATTCGACCGCTCCATGTTACTCGACTGATGTCTGCAATATTCACGACGGAGGGTAATGGAATTTCCTTTCCATTCTCAATTATCATTGCACCGTATTTGTAAGGGATCGCCTTAGCGGATTCATACGGTAACGGTCCCGGCAGATAGATAACTACAGGAGCCTTCTGATTTTTTGACTTTCGTGAGTAACCTCAATCAGTTCCTGGCTAAGAACCTTTGATTCGTCCAGTAGAGGGATGATGGTACAAATATCCTTGGTCCTCTCAGGATCAGAGATTACAACCACATCTTTGATTTGATCAGCGAAGTAATCTACCGTCTAGTTAACGAACCCCGAAGCTGGACATGGGTGAATCTCTTTGCGGTCCAACTGACCTTGAAGGGCTGCTCGCACGAGGTAACATCCTTGGCTATTTTTTGAACAGACTCTACAGCGTTCATAGTTATGTGGTGGTACCTGGCCACGTCTGCTTTGAATACAGTGTAACCTCACTAGATCTGTTTCCATTGATTGAGCATCCTGACTTTGATGCCTAGTAGGGTTCCCATTAACCACACTGACTTGTTACGTGTCTTCGTCCATATAGATCGGAAGCCACCTGTGGTTTAACAAGTGTTGCAAAGTTCTTTGAACGAGAGCACATCCCTGGTCACTCTCGCGACATCCTTTACAGTTCTGATAATTATGCAAAGTCAGAAAACCGAGCTGAACTTGCTTAGCGTGTAATTCTACCAAGCAGGTATTCATTAAGCGAATATCAAAGATCTGAATCATGTTGATCTGATAAAGATTTTTATCATGGTAGTCCTGGATCCACCCAAGATCCATCCGACGCTGGAGGGCCTCCTGTACAAAAGAGCATCCCTGATTATTTACTGAGCAAATCAGACAGGAATTGAAATCATGCCACTGCAGATTATGATATTGGCTTTGCCTTGAGTGCATTTCCACTAGGTTGACATTCATCGCACGGATGTCGTGGTTTTGTAGGATGTTGGAATTCGTATAAGTCATGTTGACCCCACGAATTCGGTGTTCTTGGATCCATCTGAGATCCAATTGTTCTTGTAGAGCTTATTGCACCACAGAACATCCTTGATTGTTCTTAGAGCAGATATCACACTGATGATAATTATGAGGTGGTATATGGCCATACCCACTTTGTCTGTGATGCATCTTGACCAGATTGGTCCTTAATAAGAGTACATCATGAATTTGATAGCTGTCGTTAGACTCTCCCTCTATCAAATGGACTGCGGCTTTCTCGTGTTGAGGCAACGGGCTCGTGAGAACATTTGGATTCGTATCTTTGAAAGATAAGACCCCGCTCCTAACAAGCTTTTGTACGTCAGATTTGAAACTGAGACAGTTTTCTATGTTATGCCCTGGTCCTCCTTGATGGTAAGGACAAGTCTGATCCGTTTTGAACCAAAGAGGCGGATTTTCAGGTACCGTAAGAGGAGACTTGGTTTGGACGTGCCCCTTTACTAGTAGTAACGGAAGCAGTTCTGCGTACAACATTGGTATTGGGTCGAACCCTGGCGGTCGCATTGTACGGTTGTTGTTGTAATGAGGACGAGCCTACTGAAGAGGCTGTTGTGTCCTTTGCTGATATGGTTGTTGATTAGGTTGGCTCTGCACAACCTGAGGTTGATACGTAGTGAAATTCTGGTACATGTGCAGAATTCAGATGTCATATAAAATGCCATTCGACATCTGGTCTGACATGAACACAAATGGAAAGGTATATAACAATAATTATGGTACTGAAACGATAAAAGCAAGACACACAGAATTGTTAACCCAGTTCGGTTTAACACACCTACTATGGGGGCTACCAAGCCAGGGATGAAGTCCACTATCAGTAGTATCAATTCAAAGCTAAACTCTCCATTTACAACTTATCACTTAATCACTACCCAATGACCCTTCTACCTAGATCCTCTTTAGCTATGAGAAACTCTTCTCACTCCCAATCATCGCAATGATGTCTAGCAATCAACAATCCGCCACTGCATCAACGGTTCTTTACCTATACAACAATTCAACAAGGAAGACACACTTCCAAGACACAACTTAGAGTTACTTACAAGCTTCCTCCGAGAATAATACTCCTCCTACTTAACAGCTTCGAGGATCACACTAACAAACTGTCCAACTCACATGTCGAGTGGTACAGGAACCAACCCTAATACTAGAACTTTTACATCTTTGGTTGAGTTTTAATTCCAGGTTACAATGCATCTATATATAACCTATTCCCAACTGGATTTGGGCCTTCACAGACACAGCAAATACGCTGCTACAAATCAGCAGAAACTTCTGCTACATAATAGGACTTCAATCTTTAACTTCCAAAAATATCTCCATATTTAGAAAGTGTATATTTTCCAATATTCTTCTCAATTTCAAATTTGAATCTTCAGACCTTTTAATTCAGCGCCATATAGAATTTGCATATTATTCCCTGAATTTTCTGCATCTGTTAAGACATAACAGAATCTTTAATTCACTTCGTTTCGGGCGCAATGTCGAATGGTCCTGCATGGGACATCTTGATACGACATGTTGCTCCAGATGTTGAAACCACTTCAACTCAACATGTTCCATTGCACTCTAGGACTTCTTGCTAAACCTGTTCTTCTTTAGCAAGATAAAATATCCTATCTAACATATTGCTGTTATTATTTATTTTACAAAATTAATGCCAACCCTTAAAATTAACGAACTAACATTCTCCCCCTTTGGCAAATTTTGGCTAAAACAAATATATAAACATTACAACTCAGATTACAGCAGCAATCACAACCCTACACTACTGACAGTAGTCATCAGCAACTACTGAACCTAACAGTAACCATCAGTAGCTACTGTGAACAACAATCATGGAGAATCATCTTCTTGAATGATGTTAGGACTTCATGTTTGACAACTCTTTTTAGCATATTCTATGAGCTCCATAACATCACCTTCGAGCACCACAGCACAATAACTTCATTTGGTGCTGAAGTAGAAAGTCCTGAAGTCATTTGGTGCACATGAGGAAGAAGATATCTGGTGTACATGAGGAAGAAGATATCTGACACTCCCCCTTAATACAACACATTTCTTTTTCCTTCCAAGACAGACCCAGATTAATTGTAGAAGACTCTTCCAGAAAAGAAACGTCTGTCATGACACAAAGGACCAATGGTGGCATAAGAGATTTCTGCACACCTTAATTGATCAGACGCCCCTAGTCGACCTGTGGCATAAGATGAAACTTAAGAAGTATCAATCTATCAACCCAGGTAACTCAGAACACAAGTCACAAATGTGTTCATAACTCAGGACACAAGTCACAAAGACTCAACACCAACTCAAGGAAAGGACACCCTCTTCGACATCTCTGCACACATTTGGAACTGCAGACTCCAGACATAGCATCTGCGCAAACCATTTTTTAAACCCTTTCTCCCCCTTTTTAGCCAAAAATTGGCAAAGAAAGCCCTCACAGAACCAGACCCAAGCAGTGCTCACCCAAACCCGAACAAACGCCATAAGACTTATGAAACAAGAACACTCACTGGATGAAGGAGAAAAGAACAACCCCTATAAATAGCTGACCAGTTACTTTGGAATTAACGAGATTTGAATATGTCCAGGTTCTTGGTCAAAGAAACGTTATTTTAGGTACCAAAAACTCCATCCAAATTCAATGTCTACCTTCCAAAATAGTCTTGACTGCCTTTATTGTTTCTCAACTGAATCTTACCATAAATTAAGCCAATAATGCTCCATGCATAGGCAGAGACACGTGTTTCACCTTATCCTTACATTACCGACTAGAATAAATCATTGTTTGGCTTAAGAGAAACATGTCATGTACCATGTTCTAACATCTTACCAAATAATTTGTCTGCTTGCTCACAAGATTATCAACCCAAGACTCCACAGAGAATTATACATTACAAGCACATTTTCTTTTTTGTTGAATTCTGAGACGACTTCTATCGATCAGCACAACTCTCAATCCCTTCTAGATTCCTTCAGAACACCAGAGAAAAACAAACTCTCCCAGATACAACAATTCTGCTTTTCAGACTTCTCCTGCATAAGCACTAGCTTCACGCAGCTAGGGTATGTCCCATCATATTGTTTGACATCACACTGCACAAACTTGAACAGCACACAAGCTACACAAAAATCTGCACACTTGCAGTAATAGACCATAGACAACAGCTTTAACTCCCCCTTACATTAACAACCAATGCTCTTTATGATATCACAATGATATTGCCACATTCTGGTATTTGTTGAGCAAGACCTCACCATGTTGATTTCAGATACATGGTCTGCCAAGTCCAATAAACAAAAGCCCACTTGATTTGAAATTTCTCACATATTCCATAACAAATGTCTTTAGATTACTTGCAACACAAGATAAGGACTGCCACTACCTTTTACTTGTATTAGAAGAAACCTCCTTATCTTCAGCCATTCTGATCAGATTACACCACTGACAACAACCTTCTGTCCTTACATTCGTAGCAATCTAATTGAGTCTTCAACATGAAATTAGTCATGTATTGCCAAAACTACTTACCATCAAGATCAGAATCTGCCCATTCTAATCCACATTATGTCAGAACTGCCACTTCGGACGATAATGCTGCTTCTTCCAACTCCACAAGCATGGTACACAACAAACAATGATGTTGTAACAGTATGTAGGACATCAGCATAAGACAACAGAGCACACCTTATGCATTTTATTCAGGTAGTCACAACCACCTGATCATAACCAGCACACTTAACACATCAAAAGAAAGAAAATGCAACAGCAAAAAACAGAAGTCAGAACATCTCTTTAGACATATATCAACCACGATGAGTAGAAACTCCCATCATACGTCCAGCTGCATAAAATTTTGACACTCTCCCCTATCTAGATTAACATGTGCTTCTTCGTACCTTGAAGAAAGGAAAACATAAGACGCATCTTTATGTCTTCAAGAGCTCACTCTTTGTTCAACTCACAAGTTGAACACAATCATCCCTCGTACCAATACTCACATGATCCCAATCTGGTCAACTTTTCTCTATCTAAGACCACCAGTACTCCTTTGCACGAAGAATACCATGTCTTCAAGAGTGCACTCTCAGTTCAACACACCTGCTGAACACATTCACCTACAGCTTGGCCTTCACAACCGGTAGAGGATTGTGATAAAAAAAAACCAAAACATTCTGAACAGAATGTTCTGTCAATAGGTGTTTCAGACATCAGTCTTGACATCATGAACAGAGTCCAGCTGCACTATGAAAAACACCACATTCCGAAAATGGAATAACCCATCACAACACAAGAGCATGAGAGCAATATTCTCTCATCCAACTCTCCAACGGTAATCCCTATCATTCTCACCTTTAACAGCAGCACAGACTGTGATTGGATCACACACAGTCAATACTAGTATAGCTTCACACGATCATTCAGATGATGCTTCCAGAGAAATCATGCCTCTTTGATCTTTGACCTTCAGGTCCAAGAAGTCTGCTAGCGATAATACTACTTGAATCTCAGGTTCTCCACTCCTGCAACAAGGACCAGAAATAAACTGACCTCAGGAGTAAATACTATGTTGATTACACCTTGACCAACACACATATCTAAGATAAGTTCCAGAGCCAGAAACTTCTTAGACAAACCACCCAGATGCCTCCTCTTCCAGATCAGGAGTAGGTTCTAAACTTATGTGATTAAACCATATTAGTTCAGCACCCAGAGCATCTGCTATGCCATTCCTTTAGACCACATAATTCTGACGTGATGTTCTAACACAAGATAGGACATCATTCCAAGGAACTTACCAAGAGATTAAAGACTGGAGATTAGTCCTTTTAGAAGCAAAAGTAAATTACTTCTCTCTTACCTCATATCTCTTCCTTACAACCTCACTTATTTATGCCTTTATGAGTGGACTTGAACAAAAGTCTTCAAGTATCGATGACACAGTAAGTTGAAGCAGTCTTGCACACATCCCATCACCATAGGATATACATTCAGTGAGGAACAACCTTCTCAGTTACAATGCAGCAGATCAACACACAAACTCCTCAACCCGTCAGGTGTCACATATCAGCCCTAGCATCATAATCCAGGTGACACCCCAATACCACAGGTTTGAAAAACTCAAACCACACTACCAAGCCTTCAGTACATGCCACTGCCTGTCACGAACAATCCATCCTCCACTTCTAGGGACCATTCTCACACCTATATGAACTTCTCCAAGTTCAAACAACTTTTCAGTAGACGGCTTCCACCTTGACCATGAACCAGAAAGTATCTTCCCTTGGATCTCATCCAGATACAGAACAGAATGACCTGCTCTGATACCAATTGAAATTCTGGTACATGTGCAGAATTCAGATGTCCTATAACATGCCATTCGACATCTGGTCTGACATGAACACAAATGGCAAGGTATATAAAAATAATTACGATACTGAAATGATAAAAGAAAGACACACAGAATTGTTAACCCAGTTCGGTTAACACACCTACTCTGGGGGCTACCAAGCCAGGGATGAAGTCCACTATCAGTAGTATCAATTCAAAGCTAAACTCTCCGTTTACAGCTTATCACTTAATCACTACCCAATGACCCTTCTACCTAGATCCTCTCTAGCTATGAGAAACTCTTCTCACTCCCAATCATCGCAATAATGTCTAGCAGTCAACAATCCGCCACTGCATCAACGGCTCTTTACCTATACAACAATTCAACAAGGAAGACACACTTCCAAGACACAACTTAGAGTTACTTACAAGCTTCCTCCAAGAACAATACTCCTCCTACTTAACAGCTTTGAGGATCACACTAACAAACTGTCCAACTCACATGTCGAGTGGTACAGGAACCAACCCTAATACTAGAACTTTTACATCTTTTGTTGAGTTTAAATTCCAGGTTACAATGCATCTATATATAACCTATTCCCAACTGGATTTGGGCCTTCACAGACACAACAAATACGCTGCTACAAATCAGCAGAAACTTCTGCTACATAATAGGACTTCAATCTTTAACTTCCTAAAATATCTCCATATTTAGAAAGTGTATATTTTCCAATATTCTTCTCAATTTCAGATTTGAATCTTCAGACCTTTTAATTCAGCGCCACATAGAATTTTCATATTATTCCCTGAATCTTCTGCATTTGTTAAGACATAATAGAATCTTTAATTCACTTCGTTTCTGGTGCTATGTCGAATGGTCCTGCATGGGACATCTTGATACGGCATGTTGTTCCAGATGTTGAAACCACTTCAACTCAACATGTTCCATTGCACTCTAGGATTTCTTGCTCAACCTGTTCTTCTTTAGCAAGATAAAATATCCTATCTAACATATTGCTGTTATTATTTGTTTTACAAAATTAATGCCAACCCTTAAAATTAACGAACTAACACGTAGGAACAGGCGCAGGGTTGATAGCAGCAGTTACAGCTGCTACTGGTTGGTGACGTCGCCTTTGCTTTCTGAGAGAGATATTCCCGATATCCTGCTCTTTTTTCTTAGGGAGAGCACTACCGTATCTTTTTGTATTACTTGATGATCCAGCGTCTTTAACTAAACGTCCTTCTCGGACGGCTTCCTCAAGACGAACTCCCATGCCTACCATCTCGGTGAAGTCACTGGGCGCACTGGCGACCATTCTGTCGTAGTAAAATGAGCTCAAGGTTTTCAAGAAGATCTTTGTCATCTCTTTTTCCTCAAGAGGTGGAAAAATCTGGGGGGCAATTTCACGCCATCTCTGAGCATACTCTTTAAAGGTTTCCTTGTCCTTTTGTGACATCGATCTGAGTTGATCTCTGTCTGGTGCCATGTCCAGGTTATACTTATACTGCTGAACGAAGGTAGCGCCAAGATACCTGAAAGTAGTGATCTTAGTACGGTTTAAACCCATGTACCATTTGAGCGCGGCACCGGTTAAACTATCCTGAAAGTAGTGAATCAGTAGCTCCTGGTTCTTTATCTGAGCTGACATTCGCCGAGCGTACATCACTAAATGACTTTGAGGGCAAGAGTTACCCTTGTACTTTTTAAAATCAGGCACTTGGAACTTGTGCGGAACTTTCACATTGAGGACCAAACAAAGGTCTGCGGCGTCCTTTCCAAATAGATCCTGACCGCGAATGGCCTGCAGTACTTTCTACATTTCCAAGAATTGTTCCTGGAACTCATTCATTCTATCGAACATACTTTCATTTCCACCAGAAGGTATCTGTGGAATCTGTCCTTCCGGGACAGTGTGTACCACGGGTGGTGGTATAGTCATCATGGCAGAGACTCTTGGTGTCTCCCGAAGTTTGTAACCTTCAGGAGTTGTTGTTATGCCCCTGGCATCTTCACTTTCCCCTGGCATGCCCCAGGGACGATCTTTCGGCATTTTGTACCTTAGATCAGACTTCTCCACTATGGGCATAGATGAGGTCTCTGAGATCACAGTCCGTTATTGCTGCATCTGAGCTTCTGCTAGAGCTTGCATGTCATTGTGAAGTTTCCTCAGATCTTCTCTCAGAGTGTTGATTTCTTCTCTCAACCCTCTGTTCTCTTCCTCGAGATCATCCATTTTCTTTTGTCGATTGGCCCGAGTATTGTACGAATGAGACAGTTTGACTCTAGAATCGAGACACAAACGTGAGATTCGCAGGGAAGAAGAATGCGTTATGGGCGAATGATGAATGATACGTAATGATTAATTAATTAAATTTTATGTTAATTAATCAAAATAAACTTTGACAATTAGATTGCAAATGTCAAACATTGGGGAAACCCCGTTTTATTGAATTCAAAGATTGCGGAAATGGAAATACAATAATTTACAAAGTGCTGTAAAAGGAAATGTCTAAACTAATGGATCCTGAGTCCCCTCTGAGGAGAGCTTAGGTGCTGGTTCTGGTACTTTCCTTTTCTTTGACCGGGGCTCCTCAGCCGTTGTCGGGTTGTCATTCCTTTGCCAAGTGAAAGGAGCGAGCAAGTTCCTTTGGTCTTATTGATTCTCTACAGCATGATGCTCTAAAATCTCGATCAGAGCATCCTTATCTTTCAATAGCTACTGTATTTTCTTACACTCTACATTGAGAATACGATACTTGTTCCTCCAAGACCTCCTCTCCTGTTGAACTTTGTTGAGAGTAACTTGAAGTTTTTTCGTGTCGGACATGAAATAAAGGACAGAGTCCCTTAACGGAAGAACTTCATGACGAGGGTAAGGCATCCTTAGCTTGAGAGCTCTAGTTTGTACTCAGTGGAGAGAAGGCTCCACCGAGACACAGTCCGGTTTCCCTAGAGACTCTCTTCCTTTCCTATGAACGTGTTTCCAAGCATGCACTATTTCTGTCTTTAGTGCCCTGTCATTTTCTCCTTCCTTGAAGAAAAGACCTTCCAGATGAGCATTACGCGGGACATGCCTCACCGGGTATCCAAATTGACAACGAACTAAAATTGGATAATAGTTGATTCCTCCCTTAGTTCCTATAAGGGGCACATTTGGGAAATTTCCACAACGGTCAATAATTCTGATCCCGCCATAGATTTGATTGTACTAATTGATGTCAGAGTTGGTAAGAGACATGATTCTCAGCGACCAATGTAAAGTATTCTTTTGATCCCAAAATGGAGCAGACTTGGGCAAATGGGAAATGAACCATTTGTAAAGCAAAGGTACACAGTACGTGATCATTCCTCCGCTGTATAAATTCCTTAAGTGTACCGAATGATACATATCTGCGAGTAAGGTTGGTGCAGGGTTGCAAATCAGACATATCTTAATGGCATTGATATCTACAAAGTTATTGATGTTAGGAAACAAAAATAGCCCGTAGGTGAGCAAAACAAAAGTGCTCTCGAAAGCGGCCACGTTCCCTATACTGGCAAAGTAGAGAGATTTCTTTATCAAGAATTGGGCTGGCAAACCTTGGATGCCACCCTTAGTGGTCATGTGAGTCCTGACTTCTTACTCGTCCAAATAAATTGCTCTTGCAATGGTTTGATCTTTTGGAATTTCTTCCAGTCCAGAAAAGGGAGCTTGATCAGTGATATGCAGATCAGTCAGGTGAGAATTCTCCTCCAGTGTTGGTGCTAGCTGATAATTCGGGAATGTGAAACAGTGATAGACTAGATCGTAGAATTGAATGAGCGTAGCAAGTAATCCCTCAATTACATGGATCCTTAACAGAGACAACAGTCCTCCACACTTGGCTCTGAAAGCCTCAGGGTTGGTGATCATCCTCGCCAATCCTCTCAAATCCTCTAATTTTGGAACCTTGAAGGTATACTTATGAGTTTTTCTTCTACCAAAATCCATTAGCGCAATCTCTTTATCTGACATTTGCAATCATTGTCTTAGTTTAATTTGAAAAAGAGAGACTAGAAGAGAAGATTTTTTTGTTGAATATTTTTTTTAAATGAATGTATGAATGCAGCACATAAAAATATAGAAAAAACATGGGGTCAAAGGGTCGGTGTAATGAATTTTAGGCTCTACCCCCCCCCCCCCCCCTCCCCCCAAAGGTTTATACTGGTGATTTTTTGTACCTGTCCTCAAAATCATTGATCCCTCTTGGGATAACAACAGCAAGTTGATCGCCAGCGAGCTGATGTATCCTAGAGTGATCTCAAATGAGGGTAGTATCGTGTGACAACTATTTACGATAGCTTCTGCACTACAAAGTGGTTTCAGTCTACTAAAAACCTCAGCTTCTCAGATAACCCAGTCGACCACACTACTTTCAACAACCGAAGTCGTATAGGCAATGTATCTGCAAAGGGAGTCTCCACTGAGTTTAATGGTCGACCGGGGACTCTTAGCTGGAATTCACTCCCAGTAAGATTACCCATCTTGCCATCACCTATCTTAGGTGTATACTCAATCTTTCCACATGCGGCATCACACGCATTCCCATTAGCAGAAAAATAAACACAAATATCAATTAGGAAAGCAATATATATATATATATATATATTTGTCTTAATCATCCTAGACCTCTAGTCTTATGATCCTATACAGACAATGACTCCCCAGCAGAGTCGCCATTTCTGTGATACTTTGTGAACTCAGGGTTATCTACCTAAGTTTGTGAACTTAAGGTTTCTACCGAAGGTTGCAAGAAAGAGAAGAGGGCCCCACGGTGGGCGCCATTTTTCTCTGTAGTGCGATTTTTGTGGTCTTGAAGCACTATCGCTCGGGTACTATAGGTTCGATTCATTTTTTATCTTGTTAAGCTAATTAAGGAAGGGAAATAGATGTCTCTAATTAACCCTGCTCGCAAACTGAGGTTAAATAGTCAAAACTTTTGGTTTACAGATGCTATTAAAACGTGGGCCACTCTTCGGTTATTTTGTTAAGAACACAGTGTCTAGACTATTTGTGAGGTTTTTGGTAATGTGTGTAATTTTGATGCTTTTGGGTTGATTTGGTGGAAATACTGGATTTTGGGTTTTTTTTTATTAGTATGCTCGCTAAGATTTTGCAATCTTATGCCTACGTATTCCCGTTTAACGAAACAGGGAAATTAGAGCGGTCGTAGTTCCTCCTATTCTATTCTATGGGAGGAAAGAGGTGTTTTGGTGTCTTGTTCAACGCTCAAGACATGAAGCTAAAGGTGATTTGTATCTTGTTCAAAGCCCAATATGTGAAGCTAAAGGGTTTACGGGTGAGAGAGAATTTCTCATCTCTAAATGGGGTATTTGGTCTGTGTATCATAACTGTTGGGTGACTGATTATAAAAGAGAATTACTTTAACTGGGATATGTGAATCTAGCAATGCCATAATTTCCTTTATAGGGGATTTTTAACCTAAAAGAGAAGACTTTAACTCAGTGTAGAGCAATGCTATCTTTCCTTAGGAATTCCTCATGCTAAAAGAGGGACAGTGGCGTGGATGTAAATAATCCAGAGGCTTGCCGCTTACAGCAAATAGATGAAGGAAAAGGAGTTGTTGATGTTTACATGCTGTGAGCAAGGCACAGATTTGATGCTAAAAGGTTGATTGACTCAACCTGAGTTTCCTTATACAAAGCCTAAGAGGAGGTGATTGACCCAACAAGAGGGTGCTAACAAGTGACTGCCCAACAAGAGAGTATTTTTTATGTGTCTTGTACGAAGCCCAAGACGGAGGCTAAAAGGTTTGACTCAATAAGAGAGTCCTTTATCTGTCTTATATGAAGCCTAAGATGGAGACTAAAGAAGTTTGACTCAACAAGAGAGCCTTTTATCTGTCTTATATGAAGCCTAAGACGGAGGCTAAAGAAGTTTGACTCAACAATAGAGTCTTTTATACTCAACAAGAGAGTGATTTTGGTATCTCGTACAAAGCCCGAGATGGAGGCTAAAGAGAGACTGAATCGACAAGAGAGTCTGAAAAGGTTAGCTCCATTGGGGAGGATCATTGTACAAATCCCAAGAGGAGGCTATCTTACCGCTGTGGATTATGGAGATCCAGAAGCGAGTCCAAGTATAGGGAACTCTCATGAGAGAGACCGGGTTTTTGCCTATGTTTGAAGGGAACTTGAGAATGTCTTTGAGACTCAAGGATCTTAGACTATTCAAGTCTAGAGTTTTATCTTGTGTATAATGCCCAAGAGGAGGCACGAGTATTAAGGGATGAGTATCAACCCTACAACGGTCGGAGTTTTGACGCTGGGAAGACTGCTCTAGCAAATGATGACTAAGTTCTGTCTTATACCTTTAAGAGGTCGTTAGGGTCCTTGTATTAAGCCCAAGAGAAGGCATGAGAAATTCTAAGAAGCCGAAGGGTCCTTGTACAACGCCCAAGAGGAGGCGGGGATGCTTTTAGGAAGCATGTGGGTCCCCAAACCAAGAGAAGTTCAAGACTTACTATTCACAGAGAATAGATCAAGCCAGGAAAGTTCTTGAATTTGGAAGAAACTCAAGAGATGTTATTCACGAAGAATAGATCAACTCTAGGGAGTAGAGTTTCTTTGACAATTTCTAAGAGTGACAGTTTGAGAAAGGGTTCACCGAGAATGCTGCCTTTCTCTTTGTTCCATATTATTTAACCCCAAGAGAAGGGAAGACTGTATCTGGTATCCTACGGGGGATCTAGTTTTGATAGTATTTAAGAGTGACCAACAAGGCTTTACCTAGTGCTAGACGTAGTTGTCGGGGAAAACTCTAAATAACTATACTAGTATTATACAGTTGATATTTGACAAGTATATAAAAGGATGTGAAAGAAGACTTACAGCAAAGCAGCCCCACAATACAGTTATATACATACGAAAGCGATAAATGAAAGCGGATCAACACTTACTCGGTTGTAGAGCTTCCATGATGTTTTGTTAGTTGTTCAACAAAGAAAACTTTGATAATAATATTATATTCAAAATCAAAGGAGAAAGTGCTTTGAAAAGATTGTTGGGGCTTACAGCTCAAGGAGAGGCCCAAGGTTTTATCAGTGATTATACTATTGTTTTGAAATTGTACAGGGACTTATACAAGTGACTAAGGCCCAAAAAGGTTTTCTGTACAAAGGGATGGGTCTTACACTCTCTCAAGAGTCCCAAAGGTGTTTAAAGAAAAGGAATGAGGCTTATAACACGAGGGTAGGCCCAGATGATTTGATTTTTGAACTGGTGATCGCGCCGAAATTTTTCTTTTAACGCCGAGGGACTTATACTATATCTAAGGCCCAAAATGTTTTGGTTAAAAGCGGGTTGGGTCTTGCACTCTGTTAGAGGCCCAAAGAGGTTTATTTTTGTACAAGAGATGGGGCTTACAACTCAAGGAGATGCCCAAAGGTTTTTTTGTTAAAAAAGGCGACGATCGCGCCAAACTTTTTGATGGTGTCGGGACTTATACAATACACTGAGGCCCAAATCATTTTGATTTTCAAAAAGGGTTGGGTCTTATACTCTACTAGAGGCCCAAAGGTGTTTGAAAAAGATTTGTGAGAGTGAAAGTCAAAGAAACCCTAATTTTGTTTTCCTTTAAAAGTAAATATTTAAAGAAAATCAATAAAAATGATAAAAATACCAAATAAGTTTAAATAAACTACTTGTGATTTTTTTTTAAGGTTTGAAAAATGAGGTTTTAATCACAAGATGAATTAAAACTCATTTGGTTTTGATTTTCAAGATAAATATTCACTTTTAAATGTTAAAAAAATAATTAAAAATGAATTTATTCACAAAAAATACTAATTATATTAAATAAATACTATAAATTTGATTTTATTGTGGAATAAAACATTTCAACATTTTTGTGATTTTTTTCAAAAAGAACCAATAAAAAATAATTAAAATTGAGGGAGTTATTAATTTTTCAAATCATTAAAAATAATATGAAAAATAATAAAATATGAAAAATAATGAAAAAGTGGTAAAAAAGAGGATCTGGGGCGAGGGGGATTCGAACCCCAAACCTCTTGTGTACAGGGCGCGCGCCTTACCACTGGGGTGGTGATACATTCGTTGATTGAAACACAACCACAAATATACAACGCTTGCCTTGTTTTTGGCCTGACCCAAGGCAAGGCAAGGCAAGATTTTGGTTGGAAATGTGAAGGCCATAACTTTCTCATTTCTCCATGGATGGAGAGAAAATTTATATGCATCTGGCCTAGAATTTCCTAAGGAATCCAATGGTGGTGGTGGTTTCCCTAGAAAATCATCCCTCCTCAAAACCCGATAGTGGTTTTGAAATAGGCCATGTTTTGCATTTTCTGTGCTACCTTTTGGTACAGGCATGAATTACATGATGAATTTGTTCAAACACAACAAATATAACATGTATAAGAGATGCATGATCAGTGGACTTCAAAGCAAGGCATGTTTTAAAGAATTCAAGTTGTGATGCTTACCTCCCTTGGAGCTTTTTGGGCAATCTGCCAAGTGCTTTGTTCCAGAAATGTTTTGATGCTTTGAACACTCTCAAATGATACTTTAGAAGCTTTAGGATGATTGGAATCAGCTGGAAACCTAAGGAATGGAAATTGGCCATTTCTTGCAAAAGGGGCAAAAGTGGCCAAAATAGCAACTCCCTCAAATGATGTTCCTGATGTTGGGAACCATTTTGGATAGTTCAAGGATGATATTTGGAGTGTGTTTGAGATTTTACCTGGTTTGGAAAGTGACTGAATCAAGACATGGCTTGAAAAATACAAAAATGCCCTATTTTGAGGTTTTGAGAGGGGACTTTGTGATTTTAGTGTTATAGGTCACTTGTGAGAGTTTGGACATCTTAGATATGACATATTGGATGTGTTTGGATCATAAGCTATGATGGAATTGCTCTCTAACTCAAAAACTCAGAGTTACCTTGCTAAAGAAGGTATTTTTGCCTAGAGAAAGTGATTTTGAGGAAAGCATCTGTTTGATGGCTTTGGTGTACTCAAACTGATCACAAATGAGCTCTATTTATAGTAGAGCAAGTTTGTTTTAGGAGCAATAGTGATTGGCAACTGCTGCAGAGGTTTGGCCAATGTTGATCAATGGGAATCCAAGTCTCCTCTAGCCATTGACAAGAGGTTAGGGCACAGGCTGTTGGTTCCCTTGTTCTTGGATACGTCTTGACTGAATTCAGTTGGTAATGGCTTAGTCCATGCCACCTTGGTGAATCCATTAAATGCTCCAAAACAAAATTGGAGTCTTGTCCCTCTTTTAGGCATTTCTAGGTTTAGCATACTACTTTTGGTTCCAAGGACTTGGGAGGCTGATGGATCAGTGTTTATCCCTCCTTGGTCCCCCCTTGAGGTGTTCAGATGGATAGATTTTCTTGCCCTTTGCAAAATTTGAGCAAATCGAGCGAAACTCCTAAATCTGCCTTGCCATGACAGTTTGCAGCAAGGCATATTGGCATGGTCATATCTCATGGCTTAAGTGGAGTTTCATGGAGTTCTTGACCATTTTGGAAAGCCCTCATATGATACAACATGTGTGTGATCATAGTTGGTCTTGATACTTTTTGGATACAAGTAAAAAATTCCCCTACTTTTGGAAAAAAAGCAATACAGATTCTGACTTAGTGAAAATTTCACTAAGTGTTGAAAAAAGTGGCATTTCATGTTTTCAGCCATTTTGATCATTCCATAACTCAAAATCCATGATGAATTGGAATGAGGTGTAGTTGAAGCTTTTGTAGAGGGCCATGAGAGCTACAAATCCAGCTTTGAATGGGGGAAAATGGCCTTGTGGTTTAGGAGTTATGATCTTCCAAAGTTGGTACCCTAGCCACTTTGTTCCATAACTTAGAAAATTTCTAAGTTTTTCATGGTTACCCCTTTTACAAGTTATCCCACTTTTCTTGATTTTTCTTGATGAATGATGATTCCAATCACACATTAACATCATTTTAGGGTTAAAGAACCATAATTGTGAAAAATCTCAAAAAGTCAAAGTTGACTTTTGTGCACAGTTGACTTTTTGTCAGATGAATTCCAAACTGTGCGATCCTTTATGAAATCAAGTCTTTGACCTAAATAAAACTTAATGGATTGATTTCATAGGTGATATAGGGTATATTGAATCATGTCCCAAGGTTTGGGAGCATGCCTGGGTCAAAAGTCAAAGTCACAGTTGACTTTTATCGCGAAACCCTAACTGTGGTTTTGTTGAACTTGAAACTTGGGAATCAAGCGTCTTAAATCAATCCATTGTTGCAAATGGATCAATGTGGAGTATTAGAGACCCTCAAATCCTCTCTTGAGGTCTTGGCTCATGATTTGTCCCAAAAGTCAACTTAGGGGTGAATTAGGTCAAGAAACCCTAATTCCTGATTTTTGATGAATGCATCCCCTGAGGTTAAATTGACTTGATGATTGGGTCCATGATGTTCCATGGAGTATAGTAGGTTGTGCTTTGAAGCATTTGCTCATGCCCAGAGGAAAATTTCCATCTGGAGGCCCTGGTCGACCAAACCCTAATTTGGTGACACTGGCGATCTTGAGGCTTGATCCACTTAGAATGCTGCAACCTTGTGCTTGATCCTTGATGTGGGAGTCCTCTTGATTCTTATGGGTGTTTGAGAAGTTAGACAAGTTGAAGATCATGTCATTTCTTGATTGATCCTTTTTCTAAGGCTCAGAGAGGGCTTGAAACCCTAATTCCTGATTGTAATGAATGCTCAACAATCCTTGAGAAGACTGATGAGGCACGATGATACATTCATATTGTGGTGATGATTTGCACAATGACGGGAAGTCTTAGTGGTCAAAATTTGGGGTATGAAATTGAGGAGTCGATTCATGTCCCATTTGATGAGTCTTATCCAAAAAATGTCGAAAAAGGTATTTATTTTCACGATACGTGTGTATCTTCCAAAGACATACTCAATGACACTGAAAAAGGGATTGATCAACCTGGAGTGGTGAAAGTCGAGGAGGACGAAGATGATAATCTTAAAAAGGATAAAGATGAGATTCCAACTAAAGTGGACGTTCTTCCTTTGGCTTTGAGGTCTTCCAAGCACCATCCAATTGACAACATTATTAGGGATATCACCAAAGGTGTGAATACACACTCTATGTTGTCATAACCCAAATTTTGACCACTAAAATTTCCCATCATTGTGCAAATCATCATCACAATATGGAGGAACCTTCATGCCTCATCAGTCTCCCCAAAGATGGGTGAGCGTTCACTACAAACAACAATTAGAGTTTCAAGCCCACTCAGAGCTTTAGACAAAGGATAAATCAAGGAATGACATGATCTTCAACTTGTCTATCCTCTCAAACATGCACAAAGGTTCAAGAGGACTCCCACTTCAAGAATCAAGTACAAGGCTGCAACATTCTGAGTGGATTAAGCCTTAAGATTGCCAGTGTCACCAAATTAGGGTTTTGGTCGACCAGGACCTCCAGATGGAAATTTTCCTCTAGGCATGATCCAATGCTTCAAAGCATAACCTAAGATGCTCCAAGGGACATCATGAACAGAATCATCAAGTCAATTTTGCCTCAGGGGATACATTCTCTAAAAATCAGGAATTAGGGTTCCTTGACCTAATTCACCCCTAAGTTAACTTTTGGGACACATCATGAGCCAAGACCTCAAGACATGATTTGAGGGTCTTTAATACACCATATTGATCCATTTGCAACAATGGATTAGTCTAAGAAGCTTGAGCAACAAGTTTCAATTTCATCAGAACCACAATTAGGGTTTTTGCGGGAAAAGTCAACTGTGCCTTTGACTTTTGACCCAGGCATGCTCCCAAACCTTGGGACATGATTCCATACACCCTATAACACCTATGAAATCAATCCATCAAGTTTTATTTAGGTCAAGGACTTGATTTCATAGAGGATCGCACAGTTTGGAGTTCATCTAACAAAAAGTCAACTGTGCACAAAAGTCAACTTTGACTTTTTGAGATTTTTCACAATTATGGTTCTTTAACCCTAAAATGATGTTAATGTGTGGTTTGAATCATCATTCATCAAGAAAAATCAAGAAAAGTGGGATAAATTGTAAAAGGGCTAACCATAAAAACTTAGAAATTTTTCTAAGTTATGGAACAAAGTGGCTAGGGTACCAACTTTGGAAGGTCATAACTCCTAAACCACAAGGCCATTTTTCCCCTTTCAAAGCTGGGTTTGTAGCTCTCATGGCCCTCTACAAAAGCTTCAAACATAACTCATTCCAATTCCTCATGGATTTTAAGTTATGGAATGATCAAAATCACAAAAAGTGAAAATGTCACTTGTTTCCAACACTTAGTGAAATTTTCACTAAGTCAGAATCTGCCTTCACTTTTTTCCAAATGTAGGGGCATTTTTCACTTGGATCCAAAAGGTATCAAAACCAACTATGATCAAACAGTTGTTGTATCATATGAGGGCTTTCCAAAATGGCCTAGAACTCCATCAAAGTCCACTTGAGCCAAGAGATATGACCATGCCAATATGCCTTGCTGCAAACTGTCATGGCAAAGCAGATTTGGGATTTTTGGTCGATTTGCTCAAATTTTGCAAAGGGCAAGCAAATCTATCCATCTGAACACCTCAAGGGGGGACCAAGGAGGGACAAACACTGATCCATCAGCCTCCCAAGTCTTTGGAACCAAAAGTAGCATGCCAAACCTAGAAATGCCTAAAAGAGGGACAAGACTCCAATTTTGTTTTAGAGCATTTAATTGATGCACCAAGGTGGCATGGACTGAGCCATTTCCAACTGAATTCAGTCAAGACTTATCCAAGAACTAGGGAACCAGCAGCCTGTGCCCTAACCTCTAGTCAATGGCTAGAGGAGACTTGGATTCTCATTGCTCAACATTGGCCAAACCTCTGCTGCAGTTGCCATTCACTATTGCAGCCAAAACAAACTTGCTCTACTATAAATAGAGCTCAATTGTGTTCAGTTTGAGTACACCAAAGCACTACAACACTTGTTTTCCTCAAAATCTCTTTCTCTAGGCTAAAATACCTTCTTTAGCAAGGTAGCTCTGAGTTTTTGAGTTAGAGAGCAATTCCATCACAACTCATGATCCAAGCACATCCAATATGTCATATCTAAGCTGTCCAAACACTCACAAGTGACCTGTAACACCAAAATCTCAAAGTCACCTATCAAAACCTCAAAATTGGACTTTTGTGCATTTTTCAAGCCATGTATTGATTCAGTCAATTTCCAAACCAGATAAAACCTCAAACACACTCAAAATATCATCCTTGAACTATCCCAAATGGTTCCACACATCTGGAACATCATTTAAGAGAGTTGTTATTTTGGCAACTTTTTGCCCCTTTTGCAAGAAAGAGTTCAAACTTGTTCCTGAGGTTTCCAGCTGATTCCAACCATCCTAAAAGCTTCTAAGAGATCATTTGAGGGTGTCCAAAGCATCAAATCATTTCTGGAATAAGGTACTTGGCAGATTGCATAAAAGCTCCAAAAAGAGGTAAGCATCACAACTTGGATTCATTGAATCATGCTTTCTTTTGATGTCCAATGATCATGCATCTCTTCTACATGTTATATGTGTTGTGTTTGCACCAATTTATCATGTAATTCATACTTGTACCAAGAGATGGCACAAAAAATGAAAATCATGGCCTATTTCAAAACCACTATCGTGTTTTTCAATAGGAGCATGATCTGGAAAAAAAAACACCACCACCATTGGATTCCTTGTGAAATTCTAGGCAGGATAGACCTAAATTTTGTCCCAATCCATGGAGAAATGAGAAATTTATGGCCTTCACGTTTTTAACCAAAATCTTGCCTTGTCTTGCCTTGGGCCAGGCCAAAAACAAGGCAAGCCTTGTATATTTGTGGTTGTGTTTCAATGAAAGGATGTATCACCACCCCAGTGGTAAGGCGCGCGCCCTATTCACAAGAGGTCTGGGGTTCGAATCCCCCTCGCCCTAGATCCTCTTTTTTCTATGTTTTCCACTTTTTATTGTTTTTCTTATTATTTTTAATGATTTGAAAAATTAATAACTCCCTCAATTTTAATTATTTTTTATTGGTTCTTTTTGAAAAAAATCACAAAAATGTTGAAATATTTTATCCCACAAAAAAATTAAATTTGTATTATTTATTTAATATAATTAATATTTTTGTGAATAAATTCATTTTTTAATTATTTTTAAACATTTAAAAGTTAATATTTACCTTGAAAATCAAAACCAAATTTGTTTTAATATCCCTTATGATAAAACCCTCATTTTTCAAACCTTAAAAAAAAATCACAAGTGGTTTATTCAAACTTATTTGGTATTTTTTATCATTTTATTTGATTTTCTATAAATATTTACTTTTAAATGAAAACAAATTTAGGGTTTCTTTGATTTTCACCCTCACAAAACTTTTTCAAACCCTTTGGGCCTCTAATAGAGTGTAAGACCCAACCCTTTTTTGAAACCAAAATGATTTGGGCCTCAGTCATTGTATAAGACCCACTGTGTTTTCAAAAACCTCAGCGCGATCGCCGTTTTCAAACAAATAACCCTGGGCCTCTCCTTGAGTTGTACGCCCCATCTCCTGTACAAAAATAACCTTTGGGCCTCTAGTAGAGTGTATGACCCAACCCTTTTTGGAAACCAAAACTTTTTAGGCCTCAGTGTATTGTATAAGTCCCAACACCATCAAAAAGTTCGGCGCGATCGTCAACTTTTTTTCAAAAACTTTTGGGCCTCTACTTGAGCTGTAAGCCCCACCACTTGTACAAAAATAAATCTTTTGGGCCTCTAATAGAGTGTAAGATCCAACCCCCTTTGAAACCAAAATATTTTGGGCTCTAGTTATTGTATAAGACCCACTGCGTTTCCAAAAATCTCGGCGCGATCGCCATTTCAAAACAAAACCCTTTGGGCCTACCCTCGTGTTATAAGCCCCATCCATTTTCTTAAAATAGCCCTTTGGGCCTCTTGAGAGAGTGTAAGACCCATCCCTTTGTACATAAAACCTTTTTGGGCCTCAGTCACTTGTATAAGTCCCTGTACAAATTCAAAACAACAGTGCAATCACTGATAAAACCTTGGGCCTCTCCTTGAGCTGTAAGCCCCAACAATCTTTTCAAAGCACTTTCTCATTTGATTTTGAATATAATATTGTTATCAAAGCTTTCTTTGTTGAACAACTAACAAAACAGCATGGAAGCTCTACAACCGAGTAAGTGCTTACCCGCTTTATTTATCCGCTTTCATATATATATAACTGTATTGTGGGGCTGCTCACTATAAGTCTTCTTTCACAAACTTTTATATACTTGTCAAATATCAACTGTGTAATACTAGTATAGTTATTTAGAGTTTTCCCCGGCAACTACGTGTAGCACTAGGTAAAGCCCGTTGGTCACTCTTAAATACAGTCAAAATTAGATCCCCCATAGGATTACCAGACACAGTCTTCCCTCTTCTTGGGGTTAAACAATATGGAGACGTGAAAGGAAGCATTCTCGGTGAACACTTTCTCAGACTGTCACTCTTAGAAATTGTCAAAGAAACTCTACTCCTCAGAGTTGATATATTCTCCGTGAATGGCATCTCTTGAGTTTCTTCCAAATTCTCAGACTTTCCTGGCTTGATCTATTCTCGGTGAATAGCATGTATTGAACTTCTCGGGGTTTGGGGACCCACGGGCTTCTTAAAAGCATCCCCGCCTCCTCTTGGGCGTTGTACAAGGACCCTTCGGCTTCTTAGAAGTTCTCATGCCTTCTCTTGGGCTTAGTACAAGGACCCAGAGACCTCTACAGGTATAGGAACAAAACCTAATCATCAATTTGCTAGAGCTGTCTTTCTAAGTCAAGTGTCATACCAGTTAATGGGTTTACCTTCATCCTTTAACATACCAGCCTTCTCTTAGGCATCATACAAAGATCATTCACTATCTGAGAATCGACTTCTCAAAACACCAGTAGACTTGGACATTCTTAATACCCTTTGGATTTCCCATTTCCTTAATGAACAGGAAATAACCCTGATCAGTAACAAAGTCAGCCTCCTCTTGGGATTTGTACAATGATTCTCCCATCACTCTCTTATTGAGTATAAAAGACTCTCTTGTTGAGTCAAACCTTTTTAGCCTCCGTCTTGGGCTTCGTACAGGACACATATAAAAGACTCTCTTGTTGAGTGAAGCCTTTTCAACCTTTATCTCGGGCTTCGTACGAGATACAAAATCACTCTCTTGTTGAGTATAAAAGACTCTCTTGTTGAGTCACTTCCCTTTTAGCCTCCATCTCGGGCTTCGTACGAGATACAAAAACACTCTCTTGTTGAGTATAAAAGACTCTCTTGTTGATTCAGTCTTCTTTTAGCCTCCATCTCGGGCTTCGTACGAGATACCAAATCACTCTCTTGTTGATTATAGAAGACTCTCTTTTTGAGTCAATCTTCTTTTAGCCTCCATCTCGGGCTTCGTACGAGATACAAAAACACTCTCTTGTTGAGTATAAAAGACTCTCTTGTTGAGTCAATCTCCCTTTTAGGCTCCATCTCGGGCTTCGTACGAGACACAAAAGGCACCCTCTTGTTGGGTCAATAGCCTCCTCTTAGGCCTTGTATAAGGAAATCTCGGTTGAGTCAATCAACCTTTTAGCATCAATCTGTGCCTTACTCACAGTATACAAAAATCAACAACTCCTTTTCCCCTTCATCTAATTGTTGTAAGCGGCAAGCCTCCGGATTATTTACATCCACGCCACTGTCCCTCTTCTAGCATGAGAAATTCCTAAGGAAAGATAGCATTGCTCTACACTGAGTTAAAGTCTTCTCCTTCAGGTTAAAAATCTCCTATAAAGGAAATTATGGCATTGCTGGATTCACACTACAAGAAAACACAGTTTTAACGTCGGCCAAAAAGCCCTCGCTAATACAAAAAAAACCGACACTAAAGTGGTTTAGCGTCGGCTTAGAGTGGGTGTCGGGGTGGACTTTCCAAATGTGGAAGTTAATAACTTTAGCGTCGGCGTTTTGTGTGACACTCATGTAGCGTCGGCCAAAAGCCCCACTAAACCCCCACTAATTGCTGACCAAAATTATCTATTTAGTGCGTTAGCGTCGGTTTACTGGGACGCTAAACACTGGCAGGTGTCCTTTTTTAATTAGGTAGAGTGTCATTAAAGTTTTTGCCACGTGCTTTTAGCCAACATGATATACAATAGTAGCGTCGGCCTTCTGGCCGCCACTAATAATATTAGCCAGTGTCTTTTCTGCTGAAAGCGTGGGCCACGTGGCCGCCACTAATAATATTAGACAGCTTATTTTCTGCTGGTAGCGTCGGCTACATGGCCGCCACTAAAAACCTTCGGTATCACATTTTTTGCTTGTAGCGTCGGCCACGAGGCCGCCACTAATACTATTAGACATCGTATTTTTTTTCCTTGTAGCGTCTACATCGTGGCCGCCACTAATCCTATTAGACAGGGTATTTTTTGCTTTTAGCGTCGGCATCGTGGCCGCCACTAGTAATTAAAATTACCATATTTTGATGGTGGCGTCGGTCGTATGGCCGATACTACTGCTATTATTGTTGGTTTGGTTTAATTTGAAATCGTCACGTTCGCTTTATACCAGCGCCACTCAAACCACCTGTTCTGATCAAGACCTGTTTTACAATACCACAATTCAGGTGATCCAAAAAAAATTTACTTACAAATACATAATCTGAATACACCAACATCAATATATTAATGAGTTCCAAAATACATCAACATCAATATATGAATGAGTTCCAAAATACATCAACATCAATATATTAATCAATCCACGATTCAGGTGATCCAAAACAAATTAACTTACAAATACATAATCTGAATACACCAACATCAATATATTAATGAGTTCCAAAATACATCAACATATTAGTGAGTTCCAAAATACTAGTGAGTTCCAAAATACTGATAATCTCCTAAACGATCTACATACTAATCATGATAACCAACATCAACTTCCTCATCATCATCCTTATAATCCTCCTCCTCCTGCAACATCCAAAATAAATAGTCATGAGTCAGACACATAAAAATTCAAGTGATAAAGTCTCAGTAGAGATGACCAAAACAGTATCAAATTGAAGACAGCTCAATAAAGATCCCACTGCATAACATGTGCAGAATTTTGTAGAAAAAATATGTTGCCAAACAGTGACTATAGGGCTTATAAGGACTGGTGTGTAGCAGAATTTAGACAAATCACTAATTTTCGCTATCCGCAATCGGCAACAGTGCAATAACTATACTATCTAGAAATGAATGACATAACATCTAGAAATCAAGCATATTTCAACTCAGTCGATAACATCTAAAAATACTAACAATCAAAAATTGTAATAATTCAAATTCAAAACATGAACTAAATATTCATATCGCATCAATTTTAAACTATAACCGTCAAAAGATGATCCTAAAAATTGAACGTACCGCTTGAAGAGAATGCAACATGTCAAATTTCTTTGACAATTCATCAAATTTCTTTGATAAGTCATCTGTCCGCGCATTAGCCCATGCAACCTCTTCACGTGCAGCAGCAGCTTCTGCTCTGGCAGCCTCAATGGCCTGGTTATCGGCTTCTCTATGTGGATTTGTAATTGACACCTGAGTCAAAAAGTTAACTCCATATCTTATGTTACGTGCCAATTGTCCAGTGCCATAACATCGCCCCCGTGTTTTACCCCCTGCGGCTTCTTTCCAAATTTGTATTCTTGTTGATCCTTCCACTTCATCACCAACTTGTGTCAAGCTATCAATCCTACAAAATCAAGTACTGTAATTCTCTCTTTATCAAAGAGAAAGCCATGATAAAAAAGTAAAAGACTGGAAAAAAAAAGGATTTTATACCATGGTTATAAAAAAGTACTGTAATTTGAAAAGGATTTTATAAAAGACTGAGAATTCAATTGGAACTTGAACATCCACAAAGCTATACAAATATTACTTTACAATCAAAAGGGAAGGAACAAAATTGAAGTGGAACAGGGAATCCTCTTTATCATGAATATCCTACTTTAGAGTAGTCTTAACATCCTTAGTTTTTCAGATACTATTTTATTATTCAGAAGTACCAATCAATTTAAATACCATCAATCTACTCCTAAGCTAAAAGCACAAAATCAAGGTACTACACAAAGATACAAACTCCCAAATCAGAACCCCAAAATGCAGAAAATCACAAATAACAGATAAACTAGCAAAAAAACTGAATTTTTTACATTTGGGCATTTCTACAAACAGATAAAGAGTAACAAAAACAAAAACAAAAAAACAGTCTTTAACAGAACAAACCTTATCAAAGGGTATTACAAAAGCGATTCCTTACCTGAAACTAAGAATCCGTGATGAAAACTACGCCGATGATCTTGAAGTTGATAAGCTTTTTTCCAATGAAAATTGAAAACTGCATAGAACAACAAATATAGCAACCCATTCAATAAATTTGCAAATTTTCAGTTACTATATCTTCATCATCATAATCATCAATTTTGAAAACGGAGATCTGTTTCCAGCAACGGCCAAATGATGCCAGAGTTACAGAAATTTAAAAAATTGTCAAGTGTAAAGTAATCATCACAAAAAGTCAAAAACTGTTACATAATGCATTCATTACTATATTCTATTAATTATTATTAACAAATATTAATCTCTCTATAATCATGCTTTTTATATTAGATTAAATTCAGTGTGTATATTATAATCTCTCTATAATATTCAAAATAAAATTATACGAACCTTATTTTTGAGTAAAGAAACAAAGGTGGGAAGTTGCGAAAAGTGAGATAAAGAAAATAGATAGAAAAAACATTGGTAGTTAAGGAGGGCTAAGAAATTGAAAATTGACTTTTGGGGGAATATTAATTTGAAAATTGACTTGGTAAAAGTTTGAAATTTGAATTGAAATTTCCTTGGTTGGAGTTGTATTAGAGAAAATGAAGGGTTTGAGTAGTACCTTGATGTGATGTGGGGTTTTCTTGTGGATGATGGATGCAGTTATGGTTATATTATATGAAGAATTTAATTTTGCTGGAAGAAGAAAGGTTCAAAGTAGAATTACAGTACTTGATTATCATGGCTTATAAAAAAGTAAAAGAATGGTTATAAAAAAGTACTGTAATTTGAAAATGAAGGAAAAATATACCATGGATTATGCTACCTAACATTGCTACAAATGTTCAGAACACGACACTGTTACTAGCAAAAGTTAGTACATTGTAAGTGTTGGTGTCGGTTTCGAACACGACACTGACGGACACACTTTTTGCAGAGATGTTTGTACATTGAAACTATAAATTGTTCCATTAACCAAAACTATGTTGGAGTGTGATTCTCACTAGCTAAATGTTAGTCCAAACATACACTTGAAGAGATTCACTAACTTCCATGAAATCGAGACAGAACCGAAATGCATAATATAGCAGATATGCGATGCACTCAATAACAAATACTATTTGCATAATTACATGGATGCAATCGAGACAGAACCGAAACGCATAATATAGCAGATATGCGATGCAATCGAATGGAAGCCAAAATGAATATCACAGCAGCAAACATAATGCAATATGAAACATAACAAGTTATGATTATTTACATACTCAAACACAATATGAAATCAACACAATGCAATGCAAACAAAGTCAAACTTGAATCGATTACATAATGAAAACAAAGTCTGAAACCATTACCGAATCGAACGTTACTGCTAGTTATTGAAGGTGGAACTTGTCAAACTCGTCGTGCAGCAGAAAGAAGCAGCAGGATTTCCTGTCAGTAGGGCATTCCACAACCAGAGTTAAACATAAAACAAAATCTTCCTCAAGTCATTTAAAGTGATAAACAGACATCTCTCACAGTTTCTACTGATAAACAGACATATATTCATCTTCCTCTCACCTTGAGAGACAAAATTCACAACCAGAATCCTCAAGTCATTTAAAGTGAAAATCTTAATGAACCACATCCAACATAAGCCACTTCATCAAAACCCTGAAACGAAACAGCTTATTGAAATTAAAAGTTGAGATGAATGATTGAAACGAAACCGAACTGAAGAATCGAAATGTGAAATTAAAATATACCTGAAACGAAATCGAAATCGATTGAGATTAACGAATGCGATTGAGAGGAACGAATGCGATTGAGGTTCGTATGTTTGAGGTTTGAGGTTTAAGCCTGATCTGAATCATAAGGAAAGGAATTCTGATAAGCTAACATTCTATTATAAAATTTAAACCACCATGATTACCAAAACAGATCATAGATGATATTAATTAGTAACCTGTATATCATGAAACAAGAAACAAAACTACACAAACAGAGGTGTGAGTCAACAAAGTTTTCAATGTAAGTTATAGCACCCACAACATACAAACAACTCTCAACATATTGACAGCTATAAACAACATTAAACAAATTTTGGCAATGTAAATTCCCTCTTCTCTTGTTCATAAGAATTTCCAAATGAAAACATAGCAATAAAGTAACATATTTTACAAAATTAAACATCATATAATGTAACAACACACAACACTGTGTAAAATTAACCATGAAGCACCGTTGTTTTTCAAATATGTCTTATATCACAATCCAAAACAAAAAACCCAACTAAGAAATTGAACTCAAAAGTCAAACCAATCCAAAATTCAAATTCCTAACACCCGACTTATCTTTCTTGACAAAAAAATGAGTATAAAACCAATTAAAACTTAAACTTAAAATTCAGTTTCAAGACACTATACATGGATAAATCAATAAAGCTATCTTGTGAACTAACCTAAATTCTAAACCTAAATTAATCTTAAGAAAGACCAACATTAGAACTAACCTTGGAAAATCAGAACAGAAGCAGAAGCAGGGGTGAAAAATCTGGAGCTCTAAATGTCGATGGAAACTGAAACAATTTCGTCCTTGCAGAGAGAGAAGGTGAGACGGAAGTAACGGATTTTTTCAACGGCCGAGAGAGAAAGTGTGAAGGAAATGTGAGCTTAGGGTTTTTTCAACGGCCGAGAGAATTGCAAAGAGGAACGAGTTGCAAAACGTTTGAGGAGGAAGGAACGATTTTTCTTCTTTTTCTTTTAATTTTATTTAATTTTATAGTATTAATTTAATTGTAATTTTATTTTATTAATATATATTGTTTCTTTATTTTTTCATTTAGTTTTATTTTATAAGTTTTTTATAGTATATCTTTTATTTAATTTTAATTTATTAATTTATAATTTAGATATTATTTTATAAATCAGATTAATTTTATGCTACTAATTTTATTTAATTTTAATTTTTTAAATTTATATTAAGGTTTATCTAATTTATTTTTAGAATAAATTTTAAGAAAAAATGGTGGAAGTTAGGAATTTTATAAATTTGATTTATTAAATTTAATTTTAATTTATAGTTTTTATGTTATAGTTTAATTTATATATTGTTATTGGTATAAAATAATTAATTAAAACAATAAAAAAGGAGTCAAACTAAATCTATGGGGAAACTCAATATTTTTCTACTCCACATTAGCGTCGGCCATAACCGCCGCTAGTATTAAAACAACAAAAAAAGGAGCCAAAAGAAATTTGTGGGGGGAAATGAATAATTTTCGCACCAACATTAGCGTCGCACTAAATCGACGCTAGGTTTAAAAAATAAATAATTTATTAAAACAATAAACAAAGGAGGCAAATGAAATTTGTGGGGGAAATGAATGTTTTTCGCATCAACATTAGCGTCGCACTAAACCGACGCTAGGTTTAAAAAATAAATACTTTATTAAAACAATAAGCAAAAGGAGGCAAACGAAATTTGTGGAGGGAATGGATATTTTTCGTACCAACATTAGCGTCGGCTAAAGCCGACACTACTAAAAAAAGTACAATATTTAATATTTATTAAACATTAAATAAATTATGTAAAGTGAAATAAATTAAATTCATTATTAGCGTCGCTAATGGCCGACGCTAGTATCATAAGAAATACGTCACATGTGTTTTTGCTAGTAGTGTCGGTTTAATGGGATATATTTGCAACACTATTAGCGTCGGTGTCGTGGCCGACGCTAATATATCTAGGCTAAAATGTGATTTTCTTGTAGTGTCACATATCCCAGTTAAAGTAATTCTCCATTATATTCTGTCACCCAACAGTTGTGATAAACAGACCAAATATCCCCCTTTAGAGATGACAAGTTCTCTCTCATCCAGAACCCTTTTAGCTGCACATCTTGGGCTTTGAACAAGATACAAATCACCTTTAGCTTCACGTCTTGGGCTTTGAACAAGACACCAAAACGACCTTTTTCCTACCATAGAATAGGAGGAACTACGATCGCTCTGATTTCCCTGTTTCATTAAACGGGAATACGTGGGCATAAGATTGAAAAAAATCTTAGCGAGCACACTAATCAAAAACCCAAAATCCAGTATATCCACCAAATCACCCCAAAAGCATCAAATCTAAACACAGTATCAAAAACCTCACCAATAGTCTAAACACCGTGTTCTCGAGCGAAATAACCGAAGATTGGGCCCCACCTCCACAAAGCATCTGTAACCTAACAGACCGCTGTTCAAATTCAGTATGCAAGCAGGGTTAATTGGAGACATCTATTTCCCTTCCTTAATCAGCTCAATAGGATAAAAAATGAATCGAACTGTAGTACTCGTGCGATCGTGACTCAGGACCACAAAAATCGCGCTACATAAGTTAAGTAATTTCTGTTATCACTTTGATTTTGTTTCACAAGTTGAACCTAAAAATACAAAAATATGCCTTGATTGATGAGCATTAGTTAATGGCCATGCAAGATGATTTAAATCAGTTTAAAAGAAATTATGTGTGAGACCTTAACCCAACTCCGCAAGATCATTAAACCATTGGCACTAAGTGGATTTTTAGAAATAAACTATCTGAAAACAGAGTGATAACTCATAACAAAGCCCGGCTAGTGGTTCAAGGATATAACTAAGAGGAGGGAATAGATTATGAGGAAACTTATGCTTCGATTGACCCCCTCTAGGCTATACACATTTTAATAGCTTTTGCATGCTCCAAAAATTCAAGTAATTTCAAATCGATGTGGAAAGTGTTTTCCTTAATGGTTACATAAATGAGGAAGTGTATGTTTCTTAACCTCCCAGCTTTGAAAACTATGAGTATCCAAATCATGTTTATAAACTAAAATGAGCTTTGTATTTTCTTAAACAAACCCCTAGGGCTTGGTATCAGCGACTTAGTAAATTCTTTCTTGATCAAGAATACTCTAGAGGTAAGGTAGATACAACATTTTTCATTAAACATCAAGGAAAAAATATTCTTCTAGTTCAAATACATGTTGGCGATATAATGTTTGGTTCTACTAACATGCAACTAGTCAAATAGTTTTCTAAGCTTATGCAGGGTGAATTTGAGATGAGTCTAATGAGGGAGTTAAATTACTTTCTCGGACTTCAAATCAAACAGCTCAAGGAAGGGACATTTATATGTCAAACAAAGTATTGTCATGAGTTGCTTAAATTCTTCAGAATGGCAGATGCTAAGTCAATTTACACTCCAATGGCCACAAATGGAAACTTGGATAGAGAGGAAAAATGGTAAGGATGTTGACGTCAAAATGTATAGAGGTATGATCAGATCTCTTTTATACCTTACTACATCTAGGACTGACATAATTTTTAGTGTGTGCATGTGAGCTTGATATCAATCTTCTCCTCAGAATTCACACTTAAAGTTGTAAAGCATATCCTTATGTACCTTCATGGTACTTCTAAGTATGGACTTTGGTTTTCAAAGGGTAGCGATTGTAGTTTTGTTGGTTACTCCGATTCTAATTTTTACGGTTTCAAATCAGATATGAAAAGTACTTGTGGAACTTGCCACCTATTTTTAAACTCCTTATTTAGTTGGCATAGCAAGAAGCAAGTCTCTGTTGCTTTGTCACCTGCCGAGGTGGAATACGTCGCAACCAGTAGTTGTTGTGCCCAAATTCTTTGGCTCAAACAACAACTACTTGACTTCGATATTAATCTTCAATGAATTCCTATCATGTGCAATAACAATAGTGTAATTAACCTAACCAAAAATCCAATGTTACATTCTTGTTCTAAATATATTAAGACATGTCATCATTTCCTACGAAATCATGTTGAAAAAGGCTATTTCACTTTTGAGCATGTTGGTAGAAAAAATCAATTTGTGAATATTTTCACAAAACCACTTGTGAACGAACCTTTTTTCAATATTTTTCGGGAATTGGGCATTCTCGATATCTCAAATCTCGCCAAAAATATGTTGTTGCATACACCCTTTATATTTTGGTTAACTTGTGTTCGAAAGTTGAGTTTCTTGTGGAGTGCATTCTTCATCTCATCCTATGAGGTAATATCATTCAAAATTCTCTCTTTGTCCTTAAAATTTCTATGAAATATGTTGCTTATTTATGAATATATTATTTTCTTGGTTATGTTCCAAGAGTATGTGATATATGTGATGTATGAATAATTTCATGTGTTCACTTCCAAAAATTTCAATTGATCGCCATTGAGTTGGTCAAATTATATGCTTATAGTGACATTGTGTTTAATCTCTTCTTTATCCATATCTCACATCATAATACTTCTTGTATTTGAAGTAAGTTCAATGATATTTGTTGTTGAGCATGTTATTTATCTTATTCGTCATGAAACAAGCATTTATAACTTCATATCTTTTTGTTTATTGTGATATTGTCTTGCAACCTTTTATGTCAAATGTGTAATGTATATTATCTACTTTTGGCTATACTTGATTGTGTATATATATGTTTAAGCTTTGTTTTTCTATCTGACTTAATTCTATGTGAGTTTGTTATAGTTGATTTGTTTAATCTTTGTAACGCCATTGAGTGTGTTATATGTTGTTGTGTAATTTTAATGATACTTCTCACGTTTCTCTTCTATCTCTCCTTTTAATTTTGTCAAAGGGGGAGAAGTATGTACAAATACATGCTTTATGATGCACATATTTAGGGGGGGCTTTGCCAAAGACATCAAGTGCCTAGTATGTTTTTTCATCATAAAAAAGGGGGAGTATGTGAGTGCAATATACTCTTAGATATATTTTGAATGATGTCAAAATTGGGTTGATACATCCTTGGTATGTATTGATACAAATCGAGTTGGTTTTCAAAGAAAATGGTTATGCACATAATGTATTAATACATAAGGAAAATGGGTCAATACATCTGGAGAAAGGGTCGACTCCTTCATAGTTATAGTCGACTCCATCTAAAGAGAATTTTCCCATGGTAGTCTCTTCCCTCAATGTATCGATACATTGAAGGGATGGTTCGATGCATTCATCAAATGAGTAGACTCCCCTGTGTTTGGAGTCGACTCTTTTTGAAACAATTTTTAAAACAATTGTTCACTGCCTTCAATAAACCGACTCCTTTAGGTCTTATATCGACTCCTTCAGCTGATGTATTGACTCATTCTAGTTTGAAGTAAATATATTCTGTTTCAACTTTCAAATTTTTCATTTTGGCTAAAAATCTTTTTTGCTCATTTCTTTTCTACACACACATACATATAAATATGCATTCATGCATCATTTTTAAATATTGAAACCTGAAAGATACAAAGAATTCTCATCATCTACAATATTTCTTTGCATGCATTCAACAACTACACATAATCATTTTTATTGTTTATTAT
Organism: Lathyrus tuberosus; assembly: GCA_022829125.1. Lineage (NCBI taxonomy): Eukaryota > Viridiplantae > Streptophyta > Magnoliopsida > Fabales > Fabaceae > Lathyrus > Lathyrus tuberosus. The sequence goes on along the minus strand of JALAZF010000727.1, from coordinate 19,305 downwards.
CAAGACAAGATTGATAAGGTCCTATTTAGGTTGGTGTAATCAAACCGGGTTGAGTTTTTCTTTGGGGTATCATAGATAAAACCTTTACGGTGTTTACTCCAAGATAAAGATTTGATTTAGAGGTTTTTGTACAAGTCTTTGCAACTCGGATTTAAGTGAGTGGAAGCTTTGAAGAAAGGGGGTTCTTGCAAAGGAGTAGCGGTAATCGGAAGATCAACTGAAATACTTGGGGCAAGATTTCACAATTTGGATTTAGCCAAGTGAATGATTTGAAGAATGGTGGTTCGGTCAATGGGGTACCGGTAACCGAAAAATCAAATTGGAGATCTTGTGTGACTTGATCTAGTTAAGATCAATGGGAGAGAAGAAGGTAGGATCAACATCAAATATAGGATTTGGGGGCTTGAATTTCTACTACTTCTCTTGTAAACTGATATTGCAAAGGTCAATTACAATATCTTAATTCGATTTCGATTTGAGGGTAGACCTACCCATATTGAGAACAATTGGGAAACTGTATAAACAAATCTCGGTGCTCTCTCTCTCTCTCTCTCAAACACACGCACGCACGCACGAACACACAATATATATATATATATATATATATAATAACGTGAAAGATGAAAGATTTTACCTTATATACCCTAAACTTTATAAACCTTAATTACAAAGGTTTGAGCCTAAATATTCAACTTCTTACTTATCCCTTGTTAGGGACTAAATCCATTCAATTGTTTGTTTGTAGAATTTGCAATTTTTTTATTATATAATTAATCATATTTTTTTACATACTAAGACATATTTGTCTGGTACTTCGAGCTTTTTCAAGCCATCATATATAAAAATTATTTTTTTGTAAACCACTTTGAGCTTTATAGTCTTGTTGTTTGGTGACATAGCCACATTACAGGTCTATTGACTTGCTAATTTTTCCATCTTCTATGGAGTTTGGTAAAACTTTTTATTTTTCCTTGTGAATGTAAATACTTAAGTTTAGGGTTGTCCTTGGAACTAATAATATATAAAGTTTGAGTTTGGAGTAATAGATAACTTGGTTAAAAAAAAGAAAAAAAAAGAAGTTAAAATGACTTCTTCAAGGCAAAATAAAGAAACATTGTACTTTATAAAGAAGTTAAAATAGACTTAAGCCATTTTGTAGTGCGGAAGTTATCGGAAATAGTTGTCACACGATACTACCCTCATCTGAGATCACTCTAAGATGCATCAGCTCTCTGGCGATCCGCTTGTTGTTGTCATCCCAAGAGGGGTCAATGATTTTGCGGACAGGTACAAAAAATCACCAGTATAAACCTTTGGGGGGGGGGGGGGGGGGTAGAGCCTTGACTTCATGACACCGACCCTTTGACCCCATGTTTTTTCTATGTTTTTATGTGCTGCATTCATACATTCATTTAAAAAACATTCAACAAAAAAAAATCTTCTCTTCTAGTCTCTCTTTTTCAAATTAAACTGAGACAATGATTGCAAATGTCAGATACAAATATTGCGTTAATGGATTTCGGTAGAAGAAAGACTCGTAAGTATACCTTCAAGGTTCCAAAGTTAGAGGATTTTTTAGCTTTGGCGAGAATGATCACCAACCACGAGGCTTTCAGAGCCAAGTATGGGGGACTCCTGTCTCTATTAAGGGTCCATATAATCGAAGGAATACTGTCCACGCTAATCCAGTTCTACGATCCGATCTATCACTATTTCACATTCCCGAATTATCAACTAGCACCAACGCTGGAGGAGTACTCTCACCTGAGTGATTTACACATTACTGATCAAGCTCCCTTTTCTGGACTGGAAGAAATTCCAAAGGATCAAACTATTGCAAGAGCAATTTATTTGGACGAGTCAGAAGTCAGGACTCACATGACCACTAAGGGTGGCATCCAAGGTTTGCCAGCCCAATTCTTGATAAAGAAAGCCCTGTACTTTGCCAGTATAGGGAACGTGGCCGCTTTCGAGAGCATCTTTGTTTTGCTCACCTACGGGTTATTTTTGTTTCCCAACATTGATAACTTCGTAGATATCAACGCCGTTAAGATTTTCCTGATCGGAAACCCTGTACCAACCTTACTCGCAGATGCGTAGCATTCGGTACACTTAAGAAATTTATACAACGGAGGAATGATCATGTGATGTGTACCCTTGCTTTACAAATGGTTCAGCTCCCATTTGCCTAAGTCTGCTGCATTTTGGGATCAAAATAATACTTTACGTTGGTCGCAGAGAATCATGTCTCTTACCAACTCCGACATCAATTGGTACAATCGAATCTACGACGGGATCATAATCATTGACCGTTGTGGAAATTTCCCAAATGTACCCCTTATAGGAACTAAGGGAGGAATCAACTATCATCCGGTGTTGGTTCGTCGTCAATTTGGATACCCAATGAGGCATGTCCCGCGCAATGCTCATCTGGAAGGTCTTTTCTTCAAGGAAGGAGAAAATGACAGGGCACTAAAGACAGAAATAGTGCATGCTTGGAAACACGTTCATAGGAAAGGAAGAGAGTCTCTAGGAAAACCAGACTGTGTCTCAGTGGAGCCTTATCTCCACTGGGTACAAACTAGAGCTCTCAAGCTGAGGATGCCTTACCCTCGTCAGGAAGTTCTTCCATTAAGGGACTCTGCCCTTTATTTTATGTATGAGACGGAAAAGCTTCAGGTTACTCTCAGCAAAGTTCAGCAGGAGAGGAGGTCTTCGAGGAACAAGTACCGTATTCTCAATGTAGAGTGCAAGAAACTACAGCAGCTATTAAAAGAAAAAGAAGCTCTGATTGAGATTTTAGAGCAACATGCTGTAGAGAATTAGGATAACCAAAGGAATTTGTTCGCTCCTTTCACTTGGCAAAGGAATGACAACCCGACAACGGCCCAAGAGTCCCGGTCAAAGAAAAGGAAAGTACCAGATCCAACACCTGATCTCTCCTCGGAGAGGACTCAGGATCCATTAGTTTAGATTTCCTTTTACAGCACTTTGTAATCTACTGTATTTCCATTTCTGCAATCTTTCAAATTCAATAAAACGGGGTTTCCCCACTTTTTGATATTTGCAATCTAATTGTCGAAGTTTACTTTGAATAAACTAAAACATACAATTAATATAATCATTGCATATCATTTATCATTCTCGCATAACACATTCTTCTTCCCTATGAATCTCATGTTTGCATCTCGATTCTAGAGTCAAACTGTCTCATTCGTACAATACTCGGGCCAATCGTCAAAAAAAGATGGATGATCTCGAGGAAGAGAATAGAGAGTTGAGAGAAGAGATTGATACTCTAAAAGAGTATATGAGAAAGCTTTATAATGACATGCAAGCTCTAGCAGAGGCTCAAATACAACAACAAAGGACTGTGATCTCAGAGATCACATCAACGCCTATAGTGGAGAAGTCTGATCCTAGGTACAAAATGCCGAAAGATCGTCCCTGGGGCATGGAACTCAACTATATCCCGGAAGGATATGTTCCGCCGATCGCTGAGGATCAGGGAACCGCAGCAGGAACTGCTGGGCCTGAAGGTTACAAACTTCGGGAAAGCGAAGATGCCAGGGGCATGACAGCAACTCCTGAAAGTTACAAACTTCGGGAGACACCGAGAGTCTCGGCCATAATGACTATACCACCACCTGTGGTACACACTGTCCTGGAAGGACAGCTTCCACATATACCGTCTGGTGAAAATGACAACATGTTCGACAGAATGAATGAATTTCAGGAACAATTCCTGGAGTTGCAAAAAGAACTGCAAACCATTCGCGGTCATGATTTTTTGGAAAGGACGCCGCGGACCTTTGGTTAGTCCCTAATGTGAAAGTTCCACACAAGTTCTAGGTACCTGACTTTGAAAAGTACAAGGGTAACTCTTGCCCTCAAAGCCATTTAGTGATGTACGCTCGGCGAATGTCGGCTCAGACAAAGAACCAAGAGCTACTAATTCACTACTTTCAGGATAGTTTAACTGGTGCCGCATTAAAATGGTACATGGGTTTAAATCACGCTACGATCGGCACATTCAGAGATCTTGGCGCTGTCTTCGTTTAATAATATAAATACAATTTGGACATGTCACCAGACAGAGATCAGCTCAGATCGATGTCACAAAAGGACAAGGAAACCTTTAAAGAATACGCTCAGAGATGGCGTGAAATTGCCGCTCAGATTTCTCCACCTCTTGAGGAAAAGGAGAAGACAAAGATCTTCATGAAAACCTTGAGCTGGTTTTACTACGATAGAATGGTTGCCAGTGCGCCTAGTGACTTCACCGAGATGGTGGGCATGGGAGTTCATCTTGAGGAAGCCGTCTGAGAAGGATGTTTAGTTAAAGACGCTAAATCATCAAGCAGTACAAAACGATACGGTAGTGCTCTCCCTAAGAAAAAAGAGCAAGATATTGGGAATATATCTCTCGGAAAGCAAAGGCGACGATATCAACCAGTAGCAACCGTAACTCCTGCTATCAACCCTGTGCCTGTTTCTACGTATCAACCTCAGGTTGCGTAGAGCCAACCGAATCAACAACAATATCAGCAAAGGACACAACAGCCTCTTCAGCAGGCTCGTCCTCAGTACAACAACAACCGTACAACGCGACCACCAGGGTTTGACCCTATACCAATGTTGTACGCATAACTGTTTCCATTACTTCTGGTTCAAAACGGATCAGACTTGTCCTTACCATCAAGGAGGACTAGGGCATAACATAGAAAACTGTCTCAGCTTTAAGTCTGACGTACAAAAGCTTGTTAGGAGCGGGGTTTTATCTTTCAAGGATACGAATCCAAATGTTCTCACGAACCCGCTGCCTCAACACAAGAAAGCTGCAGTAAATTTGATAGAGGAAGAGTCCAACGACAGCTATCAAATTTATGATGTACTCTTATTGAGGACCAATCTGGTCAAGATGCATCGCAGACAGAGTGGATATGGCCATGTGCCACCTCATAATTATCACCAGTGTGATATCTGCTCTAAAGACAATCAAGGATGTTCTGGGGTGCAATCAGCTCTACAGGAACAATTGGATCTCGGGTGGATCCAAGAGCATCGAGTTCGTGGAGTCAACATGACCTATACGAATTCCAACATCATTCAGAACCACGACATACGTGCAATGAATGTCAACTTGGTGGCGATGCACTCCAGTCAAAGCCAGTATCATAATCTGCCGCGGCACAATTACAATTCCTGTCTGACTTGCTCGGTAAACAAACAGGGATGCTCTTTTGTACAAGAGGCCCTCCAGCGTCAGATGGATCTTGGGTGGATCCAGGACTACCATGATAGAAATCCTTATCAGATCAACATGATTCAAATTTTTGATATTTGTCTGATGAATACCAGCTTGGTGGAGTTACACGCTAAGTAAGTCCAACTCGGTTTTCTCACTTCTCATGATTATCTGAACTGTAAAGTATGCAGTGAGAGTAACCAAGGGTGCGCTCTCGTTCAAAGAACTTTACAACACTTGTTAAACCACTGGTGGCTTCCGGTCTATCTAGACGAAGACACGCAACAAATCAGTGTGCATAACGGAAACCCTACCAGACGTCAGAGTCAGGATGTCCGATCTATGGAAACTGATCTGGGAAGGTTGCACTGCATTCAAAGTGGACGTGGCCAAGTTCCACCACACAACTATGAACGCTGTAGATTTTGCTCGGAGAATAACCAAGGATGCTACCTCGTGCGAGCAGCTCTTCAAGGACAAATGGATCGTAAAGAGATTCACCCATGTCCGACTTCCGAGCCAATCACTGGATGCCGGACTACTTCGCTGATCAAATCAGAGACGTTGTCGTAATCTCTGATCATCAACAGAACAAGGATGTTTGTACCATCATCCCTCTACTGGACGAATCCAAAGTTCCTAGCCAGGAACTGATTGAAGTTACTTACGACAGTCAGAAAAATCAGAAGGCTCCTATAGTTATTTATCTACCGGAACCATTACCGTATGAATCAGCTAAGGCGGTCCCTTACAAATACGGTGCAACAATAATTGAGAATGGAAAGGAAATTCCATTACCCTCCGTCGTGAATATTGCAGACATCAGTCGAGTAACACGGAGCGGTCGAATCTTCACCCAGGAGTTGAAGAACCTAACAAAGAAAAGGAACTTCAGACAGAAGCTCGTGATCCACCAGTCGGTCAATCTAGTAATCCCGAACTTTCGAAAAACAATGATGAGATGCTAAAGATCATCCAAAGGAGTGAATACAAAATTGTTGATCAGTTGTTACAAACTCCTTCAAAGATCTCTGTGTTATCTCTTTTACTCAGTTCCAAAGCCCACAGAGAGGCTCTACAGAAAGTCTTAGAGCAGGCCTTTGTGGAACAGGATGTGTCAATACGACAGTTCGATAGCATCATCTCTAACATCACTTCCTGCAACAACTTAGGATTCAGTGATGAGGATTTGCCAGAGGAGGGCAAAAGTCACAACATGGCGCTCAATATCACAGTCAACTGCCAGGACGATGCTTTAGCCAGCGTACTGGTAGATACTGGATTGGCCATCAATGTTATGTCGAAGTCTACTTTAATGCAACTATCATTCAAAAGATCCCCGATGCGGGGCAGTGAGGTCGTCGTCAAAGCATTTGACGGGTCTCGAAAAGCAGTTATTGGCGAAGTTGACCTTCCCATAACTATTGGTCCTCACACTTTCCTAATCACTTTCCAGGTCATGGACGTCCGGGCAGCGTATAGCTGTTTATTAGGAAGACCTTGGATACACCAAGCCGGGGCAGTCACTTTGTCACTGCACCAGAAACTGAAGTTCGTCAAGAACGATCAACTCGTCACGGTCTGTGGAGAACAAGACTTGCTCGTGAGTAACTTATCATCATCTACTTGTGTAGAACCCGAGGAGATTGTTGGGACTCAGTTCCAAGGACTTTCGGTGAGCAATGAGAATCAATCAGAGAAAGGAACCTCTATTTCCTCGTACAGAGATGCTCTCGAAGTAATCAAAAGTAACAATGCAAAAGGGTGGGGACAACTTGTCATTCCTACTGATAACAAAACAAAGAAGGGTCTTGGTTTTTCTTCAACCTGTACCCAGACTGCTACTAACGATGAAAATCTTCATCCCATTTAGGACTTTTTCCACAGTGGAGGTTTCCTTCACCCAGTGCATCAGGAAGTGTACACCATCAACAAGGGAGATTCCTCTGATGCGGATGAAGAATGGGAATCCTATCTTAATAGGGACAGTTATAGCTCTCAGGAAGAGGTGCCTATGCCATTTTTCTATCCCGCACAGAGTCTGAGATTTATACCCAGGTCAGATGTCAGAATAATATACGGAGATTGTGATCCGGAAGGATGCCGTGCTCTGCCAAACTCATTAGAGGAATATACTCTAATGAAGGACAACTTTGACCACGACTATTATGGCCCAATGAATGGCCTGCCTATCTGGCAGTCGTACCCAGGAGACTTGGGGCAAAAGAGTCAGCCGAACGATACTTATCAGCTGAGCATCATTGAACAGAATACCTGCGTACCCACCATGTTATGGGATCATTACTCAGGTCATTCCAAAAATATCCAGTACGAAGATGAATTGGCAAAGCTTGACGGATTAGAATTCATCAACTATGCTTTTCCTGAGGTCAACGTCATCGAAAGAGATGACTCCTCCAGTTCCACAGAAGTGTGGGACACCTTAGGACAACCAAGTGGAAAATACGACTTCATGGTCAAGTACACTGCTCCTGAGAGCTCTCGTATCAGGCTCGAAGACATCCATCCAACTGGATGGGGAGTCTGCCTGAGAGTACAAATACTATGCGAAATACAACTGAGGAATCCTCCTACGACAACTCCGCCTGGGAGACAGATTCCAACGATCCTGCTCCGCCAGAAATCAGCGTTATTTCCAACGATCATCGTCAGCCAGAAAGGAATTGTGGTTGATCCTGACAAGGTCAAGGCCAATTAAGAAATGCCTTCTCCGAAAACTGAAAAACAAGTCAGAGGATTCCTGGGACGTTTGAACTACATTTCCAGATTCATATTCCTAATGACCGCGACATGTGCGCTGATTTTCAAACTACTTAAAAAGAACAGGGATTGCGTTTGGTCAAATGACTGCCAAACCGCCTTCGACAGTATTAAGGAATACCTGTTGAATCTGCCGATTCTATCACCTCTAGTGGAAGGAAGACCACTACTCATCTACCTCACAGTCTTGGAATACTCCATGGGCTGTGTACTTGGCCAACAAGACGAAACCAAACGGAAGGAGTCTGCCATTTACTATCTGAGCAAGAAATTCACCGACTGTGAGACTCGGTACATTATGGTTGAGAAAACTTGTTATGCTCTGGCTTGGGCAGCAAAACGTCTTCGCCAGTACATGATTCGTCACACTACTTGGTTAATCTCAGAAATGGATCCAATCAAGTATGTCTTTGAAAAACCTGCTCTCACGGGAAGAATCGCCCGTTGGCAGATGTTGTTGTCATAATACGACATCGAATACCATGCTCAAAAAGCCGTCAAAGGGAGTATTTTAGCTGATCATTTGGCTCATCAACTGATTGACGATCAAGAATCAACCGGGTTTGACTTCCCAGACGAATATGTCATGTATTTGAAAATGAAAGATTGCGATGAACTGCTACCCAGTGAAGGGCCAGAACCAGGTTCCCAGTGGGGACTAATCTTTGACGGAGCCGTCAATCATTATGGAAATGGAATTGGGGCAATCATCATAACCCCTCAGGGTGCCCACATTCCTTTCACCGCCCGACTTACATTCAAGTGTACAAACAACGAGGTCGAATACGAAGCTTGTATCATGGGTCTCGAAGAAGCGATCGAATTAAGGATCAAGAACTTGAATGTATATGGCGACTCAGCCTTGGTTATTAATCAAATCAAAGGAGATTGGAACACATACCAATCAGGATTGATTCCTTACAAAGATTACACAAGAAGGTTGTTACCTTTCTTCAACAGAATCGACTTTCATCACATCCCTCATGATGAGAATCACATGGCTGATGCATTAGCCACTCTCTCTTCCATGATTAGTGTAGGTCAATGGAGCGACCTACCTAAGATTGACATGATGCGCCTTGAGAGGTCCGCTTACATCTTCACGATTGAAGCAGTCATAGACGACAAACCTTGGTATCATGATATCAGATGCTTCCTTCAGAAACAAGAGTACCCACCTGGGGCACTAAGGAAAGACAGAAAAACCCTCAGAAGACTGGCTGGCAGTTTCTTCCTGAGCGGTGATACACTTTATAAGAGAAATTTCGACATGGTCTTGCTCCGATGCATAGACAAACCAGAGGCAGACATGTTGATAAAAGAAATTCACGAAGGATCCTTTGACACTCATACCAATGGACACACAATGGCGAGAAAAATTCTGAGAGCAGGATACTATTGGTTGACCATGGAATCCGACTACTACAAGTACATGAGGAGGTGTCACAAGTGTCAGATATACTCCGACAAGATCCATGTACCGCCAACGCATCTCAAAGTTCTTTCTTCCCCATGGCCTTTTTCCATATGGGGAATCGACATGATTGGCATGATTGAGCCTAAGGCTTCGAACGGACGTCGGTTCATCCTAGTAGCCATTGACTATTTCACCAAGTGGGTCGAAGTCGCGTCATACGCCAATGTAACCCAACAAGTGGTGGTCCAATTTATCAAAAACAATATCATCTGCCATTATGGTGTTCCGAGCCAGATCATTACCGATAATGGATCTAACTTAAACAATAAGATGATGAAAGAGTTGTGCGCTGAGTTCAAGATCAAACACCATAACTCATCTCCCTACCGATCCAAGATGAACGGCGCAGTAGAAGCGGCTAACAAGAACATCAAGAAGATTGTTCATAAGATGGTTGTAACCTACAAAGATTGGCACAAGATGCTACCCTTTGCTCTTCACGGTTATCGAACATTTGTCCATACTTCAACCGGGTGTCAAAGTCCACGATCTCTACTTCTAGTATATGGCATGGAGGCAGTGCTCCCCATAGAAGTAGAGATCCCATCAATCCGGATATTGATGGAAGCTGAGCTAATTGAAGCTGAATGGTGTCAAAGTCGACATGATAAACTGAATCTGATCAAAGAAAAATGAATGACGGCTCTATGCCATGGTCAGTTGTATCAGCGGAGAATGAAGAAGGAGTTTGATAAAAAGGTTCGGCCTCGCGTCTTCAAGAAAGGAGACCTTGTGCTCAAAAAGATACAATCATTTCTCACTGATTCCCAGGGTAAATGGACTCCGAATTATGACGGCCCCTATGTGGTCAAGAAAGCTTTCTCAGGCGGTGCCTTGAGACTTGCAACCATGGACGGAGAGGAATTTTCCTACCCTACGAATGTTGACGTAGTCAAGAAATACTTCGCCTAAACTAAAAAAAAACGTCTCGGTGGATTGAAAACCCGAAAGGGCGGTCCAGGCAAAAATTAGAGACAGAATCAAAAATCATCCCGGTGGATTGGAAATCTCAAAGTACAATCCAGGAAAAAGTTAAGGATAATGGCAAGTAACTACGTCCAATAGGGGAAAGTCCCTCAGCAGCAGTTACACCATCCATCGAAAGAAAACTCCAGTCAAGGTCATCTTCGACAGAAGCTCAGGATGTCCTGAATTCAAAGTTGGTAGAAGGATAGTGGTCGTTATGTTTCAATTTAGCCATTTTCCCTTAAATTACCATTTTCTAACTTTGTAAATACTCTATGGGATCACGCATTTGGCTGATTTCCATCCAATCAATAAAATTTGAGCCCTTGTGCTTTTGTTTGCAATTCTTATTTGTTTTAGCTTTACAGAACGACGTTTTAACATGATTAACGATTCTTGAAACGAAACAAAAATGAATTTAATTGTCAAACTTTTCTGCTTTTAAAATAAAGATGGCAATTTCTTTTGACTGTTGAACAATGAAAGAACATCAATTGCGTCTCTAAAAGTGTTCGAGCCTCAAAGTGCAGAATCAAAGTACTCCTTCCAAACCAGTACGCCTGAATGAAGGATTAGCTATGTCAGATGCGAATACTCCATTTGACATCTCCGGCAGAGTTCTTATCTCTTAACCCCGACCAACGGTGTTCCCCGCAGGGACTATCTCTTCTAAGTAAGGAAGAATTGCTATCTTGAACCAGCGATACCTCTTCGTACCCCCGTAGTGGCCGAGTATCCAGTCGTGTTCATCCGTCAGTTTGTATGTCACATCAGTTTTGTCAGCATATACATACATACATCATGCATTGTTGATTTGAATTCACATTCATATTGCTTCACTATCACTCTAGTCAGTCTTGTCCCCTAAGTGATAAAAGTCATCTTGTCAATTGAGTTGTCAGTTCTTTCCTCATCAGGAAATGTTGCGTCTGAACTACCTCTCTCCCCCAGTTTATTTCTGGATTGGAGTTGGCCCTCAACCACTTTGATAACTTGAACCTCTGAGAAACCATAGAAACTTTCGACAAACGTCACTTTTCGCCATTGAAGATGATATTTTCACTTTCCCGGATTAAGGAAAATCCCCAGAGAAAGCCTCTTAAGCAGCGATTCGACAATACAACAGTTTTTCTCTGAAAAACCCGCTGATGAAAAGGTCATCAGCACCTCAAAATTAGATCACATCATATGGCATTTCTCCGAGAAGATCTCGAGAAAAGTATGATGTAATGCCCCAAGTGAAAACAGTCTCTCAAGAGACTCGTTTTCCCCAATAGAGTCGACAAATGGCGTCTCCAACAGAGAAGTTTGTGCAACTCTACAACTCAGACGAATGGGTTTCCCCAGCAAGTCTGACATCAAAACTTTTTTCGTCAAATAGCATCTCCCCGGGAAAATTTGGCGAGAAGTTTGAGGAAAACCGCTACGAATATCGTCCCTTGTCAAGAAAGTTTATTGACAAAAGAAACTAAGACCAGTTCCTTGGTAGGAGACCAGGATCGAGGGGAAGTTTATTTCAGAAACTAAGACCAGTTCCTTGGTAGGAAACCAGGATCGAGGGGAAGTTCACATCAGAAACTTAGACCAGTTCCTTGCTAGGAAACCAGGATCGAGGGGAAGTTCATTTCAGAAACTTAGACCAGTTCCTTGGCTGAAAACCAGGATCGAGGGGAAGTTTTTACCTTTTCTAAGTATCATTGCTTAGTAAAAGAAGAAGGATTCGCAAACTTCCATTCATAACCACCATCAAAATTTCCGGTATTCCGATATTTAATCCACTTGCACCCCGAATGCCCGAATACCTTCGCCATTCACACCTTCGGATCCAAGAAGATTAAATAGTGGCATCTGTCATACCCCAAATTTTGACCACTAAGATTTCCCATCATTGTGCAAATCATCATCACAATATGGAGGAACCTTCATGCCTCATCAGTCTCCCCAAAGATGGGTGAGCGTTCACTACAAATAACAATTAGGGTTGCAAGCCCTCTATGAGCTTTAGACAAAGGATCAATAAAGAAATTACATGATCTTCAACTTGTCTAGTCTCTCAAATATCCACAAAGGTTCAAGAGGACTCCCACTTCAAGAATCAAGCACAAGGCTGCAACATTCTGAGTGGATTAAGCCTCAAGATCGCCAGTGTCACCAAATTAGGGTTTTGGTCGACCAGGGCCTCCAGATGGAAATTTTCCTCTAGGAATGAGCCAATGCTTCAAAGCATAACCTAAGATGCTCCAAGGGACATCATGAACCCAATCATCAAGTTAATTTTGCCTCAGGGGATGCATTCACTAAAAATCAAGAATTAGGGTTTCTTGACCTAATTCACCCCTAAGTTGACTTTGGCGACACATCACGAGCCAAGACCTCAAGACATGATTTGAGGGTCTCTAATACACCATATTGATGCATTTGCAACAATGGATTAGTCTAAGAAGCTTGAGCAACAAGTTTCAATTTCATCAGAACCACAATTAGGGTTTCGCAGGAAAAGTCAACTGTGTCTTTGACTTTTGACCCAGGCATGCTCCCAAACCTTGGGACATGATTCCATACACCCTATAACACCTATGAAATCAATCCATCAAGTTTTATTTAGGTCAAGGACTTGATTTCATAGAGGATCACACAGTTTGGAGTTCATCTGACAAAAAGTCAACTGTGTGAGATTTTTCACAATTATGGTTCTTTAACCCTAAAATGATGTTAATGTGTGGTTGGAATCATCAATCATCAAGAAAAATTAAGAAAAGTGGGATAACTTGTAAAAGGGGTAACCATAAAAACTTAGAAATTTTTCTAAGTTATGGAACAAAGTGGCTAGGGTACCAACTTTGGAGGATCATAACTCCTAAACCACAAGGCCATTTTTCCCCATTCAAAGCTGGATTTGTAGCTCTCATGGCCTTCTACAAAAGCTTCAAACACAACTCATTCCAATTCCTCATGGTTTTTAAGTTATGGAATGATCAAAATCACAAAAAGTGAAAATGTCACTTTTTTCCAACACTTAGTGAAATTTTCACTAAGTCAGAATCTGCCTTCACTTTTTTCCAAAAGTAGGGGAATTTTTCACATGGATCCAAAAGGTATCAAAACCAACTATGATCAAATAGTTGTTGTATCATATGAGGGCTTTCCAAAATGGCCAAGAACTCCATCAAAGTCCACTTGAGCCATGAGATATGACCATTCCAATATGCCTTGCTGTAAACTGTCACGGCAAGGCAGATTTGGGAGTTTTGCTCGATTTGCTCAAATTTTGCAAAGGGAAAGCAAATCTATCCATCTGAACACCTCAAGGGGGGACCAAGAAGGGATAAACACTGATCCATCAGCCTCCCAAGTCTTTGGAACCAAAAGTAGAATGCCAAACCTAGAAATTCCTAAAAGAGGGACAAGACTCCAATTTTGGTTTAGAGCATTTAATGGATACACCAAGGTGGCATGGACTGAGCCATTTCCTACTGAATTCAGTCAAGACTTATCCAACAACTAGGGAACCAGCAACCTGTGCCCTAACCTCTAGTCAATGGCTAGAGGAGACTTGGATTCTCATTGCTCAACATTAGCCAAACCTCTGCTGCAGTTACCATTCACTATTGTAGCCAAAACAAACTTGCTCTACTATAAATAGAGCTCAATTGTGTTCAGTTTGAGTGCACCAAAGCACTACAACACTTGCTTTCCTCAAAATCTCTTTCTCTAGGCAAAAATACCTTCTTTAGCAAGGTAACTCTGAGTTTTTGAGTTACAGAGCAATTCCATCATAGCTCATGATCCAAACACATCCAATATGTCATATCTAAGCTGTCCAAACACTCACAAGTGACCTATAACACCAAAATCTCAAAGTCACCTCTCAAAACCTCAAAATTGGACTTTTGTGCATTTTTCAAGTCATGTCTTGATTCAGTCACTTTCCAAACAAGATAAAACCTCAAACACACTCCAAATATCATCCTTGAACTGTCCCAAATGGTTCCACACATCTGGAACATCATTTGAGAGAGTTGCTATTTTGGCCACTTTTGCCCCTTTTGCAAGAAAGAGCTCAAACTTGTTCCTGGGGTTTCCAGCTGATTCCAACCATCCTAAAAGCTTCTAAGAGATCATTTGAGGGTGTCCAAAGCATCAAATCATTTCTGGAACAAGGTACTTGGCAGATTGCACAACAGCTCCAAAAAGAGATAAGCATCACAACTTGGATTCTTTGAATCATGCTTTCTTTTGATATCCATTGATCATGCATCTCTTCTACATGTTATATGTGTTGTGTTTGCACCAATTTATCATGTAATTCAAACCTGTACCAAGAGATGGCACAGAAAATGCAAATCATGGCCTATTTCAAAACCACTATCGGGTTTTTCAATAGGAGTATGATCTGAAAAAAACACCACCACCATTGGATTCCTTGTGAAATTCTAGGCAGGATAAACCTAAATTTTGTCCCAATCTATGGAGAAATGAGAAAGTTATGGCCTTCACGTTTTTAACCAAAATCTTGCCTTGCCTTGCCTTGGGCCAGGCCAAAAACAAGGCAAGTCTTGTATATTTATGGTTGTGTTTCAATCAATGAATGTATCACCACCCCAGTGGTAAGGCGCGCGCCCTATACACAAGAGGTCTGGGGTTCGAATCCACCTCGCCCCAGATCCTCTTTTTGCTATTTTTTCCACTTTTTATTGTCTTTCTTATTATTTTTAATGATTTGAAAAATTAATAACTCCCTCAATTTTAATTATTTTTTATTGGTTCTTTTTGCAAAAAATCACAAAAATGTTGAAATATTTTATCCCACAAAAAAAATCAAATTTATATTATTTATTTAATATAATTAGTATTTTTGTGAATAAATTCATTTTTTAATTGTTTTTAAACATTTAAAAGTGAATATTTACCTTGAAAATCAAAACCAAATGAGTTTTAATATCCCTTGTGATAAAACCCTCATTTTTCAAACCTTAAACAAAAATCACAAGTGGTTTATTCAAACTTATTTGGTATTTTTTATCATTTTATTTGATTTTCTTTAAATTTTTACTTTTAAAGGAAAACAAATTTAGGGTTTCTTTGATTTTCACCCTCACAAAACTTTTTCAAACCTTTTGGGCCTCTAATAGAGTGTAAGACCCAACCCTTTTTTGAAACCAAAATGATTTGGGCCTCAGTCATTGTATAAGACCCACTGTGTTTTCAAAAACCTCGGCGCGATCGCCGTTTTCAAACAAATAACCCTGGGTCTCTCCTTGAGTTGTAAGCCCCATCTCCTGTACAAAAATAACCTTTGGGCCTCTAGTAGAGTGTAAGACCCAACCCTTTTTGGAAACCAAAACTTTTTGGGCCTCAGTGTATTGTATAAGTCCCAACACCATCAAAAAGTTCGGCGCGATCGTCGACTTTTTTTAAGAAAACTTTTGAGCCTCTACTTGAGCTGTAAACCCCACCACTTGTACAAAAATAAATCTTTTGGGCCTCTAATAGAGTGTAAGACCCAACCCCCTTTGAAACCAAAATATTTTGGGCCTCAGTCATTGTATAGGACCCACTGCGTTTCCAAAAATCTCGGCGCGATCGCCATTTCAAAACAAAACCCTTTGGGCCTACCCTCGTGTTATAAGCCCTATCCCTTTTCTTAAAATAGCCCTTTGGGCCTCTTGAGAGAGTGTAAGACCCATCCCTTTGTACATAAAACATTTTTGGGCCTCAGTCACTTGTATAAGTCCCTGTACAAATTCAAAACAACAGTGCAATCACTAATAAAACCTTGGGCCTCTCCTTGAGCTGTAAGCCCCGACAATCTTTTCAAAGCACTTTCTCCTTTGATTTTGAATATAATATTGTTATCAATGCTTTCTTTGTTGAACAACTAACAAAACAGCATGGAAGCTCTACAACCGAGTAAGTGTTTACTCGCTTTCTTTATCCGCTTTCATATATATATAACTGTATTGTGGGGCTGCTCACTGTAAGTCTTCTTTCACAAACTTTTATATACTTGTCAAATATCAACTGTGTAATGCTAGTATAGTTATTTAGAGTTTTCCCCGGCAACTACGTCTAGCACTAGGTAAAGCCCTTTGGTCACTCTTAAATACAGTCAAAACTAGATCCCCCATAGGATTACCAGACACATTCTTCCCTCCTATTGGGGTTAAACAATATGGAGACGTGAAAGGCAGCATTCTCGATGAACCCTTTCTCAGACTGTCACTCTTAGAAATTGTCAAAGAAACTCTACTCCCCAGAGTTGATCTATTCTCCGTGAATGGCATCTCTTGAGTTTCTTCCAAATTCTTGGACTTTCTTGGCTTGATCTATTCTCGGTGAATAACATGTCTTGAACTTCTTGGGGTTTGGGGACCCACAAGCTTCTTGAAAGCATCCCCGCCTCCTCTTGGTCATTGTACAAGGACCCTTGGGCTTCTTAGAAGTTCTCATGCCTTCTCTTGGGCTTAGTACAAGGACCCAGAGACCTTTGCAGGTATAGAAACATAACCTAGTCATCAATTTGCTAGAGCTGTCTTTCTAAGTCAAGTGTCATACCAGTTAATGGGTTGACCTTCATCCCTTAACATACCAGCCTTCTCTTGGGCATCATACAAAGATCATTCACTATCTGAGAATCGACTTCTCAAAACACCAGTAGACTTGGACAGTCCTAATACCCTTTGGATTTCCCATTTCCTTAAAGAACAGGAAATAACCCTGATCAGTAACATAGTCAGCCTCCTCTTGGGCTTTGTACAATGATTCTCCCATCACTCCCTTGTTGAGTATAAAAGACTCTCTTGTTGAGTCAAACATTTTTAGCCTCCGTCTTGGGCTTCGTACAAGACACATATAAAAGACTCTCTTATTGAGTCAAGTCTTTTCAGCCTCTATCTCGGGCTTCGTACGAGATACAAAATCACTCTCTTGTTGAGTATAAAAGACTCTCTTGTTGAGTCACTTCCCTTTTAGCCTCCATCTCGGGCTTCGTACGAGATACAAAAACACTCTCTTGTTGAGTCAATCTTCTTTTAGCCTCCATCTCGGACTTCATACGAGATACCAAATCACTCTCTTGTTGATTATAAAAGACTCTCTTGTTGAGTCAATCTTCTTTTATCCTCCATCTCGGGCTTCGTACGAGATACAAAAACACTCTCTTGTTGAGTATAAAAGACTCTCTTGTTGAGTCAATCTCCCTTTTAGCGTCCATCTCGGGCTTCGTACGAGACACAAAAGGCACCCTCTTGTTGGGTCAATAGCCTCCTCTTAGGCTTTGTATAAGGAAATCTTAGTTGAGTCAATCAACCTTTTAGCATCAATCTGTGCCTTGCTCACAGTATACAAACATCAACAACTCCTTTTCCCCTTCATCTAATTGTTGTAAGCGGCAAGCCTCCGGATTATTTACATCCACGCCACTGTCCCTCTTCTAGCATGAGAAATTCCTAAGGAAAGATAGCATTGCTCTACACTGAGTTAAAGTCTTCTCCTTCAGGTTAAAAATCCCCTATAAAGGAAATTATGGCATTGTTGGATTCACATATCCCAGTTCAAGTAATTCTCCTTTATAATCAGTCACCCAACAGTTGTGGTAAACAGACCAAATATCCCCCTTTAGAGATGACAAGTTCTCTCTCATCCAGAACCCTTTTAGCTGCACATCTTGGGCTTTGAACAAGATACAAATCACCTTTAGCTTCACGTCTTGGGCTTTGAACAAGACACCAAAACGACCTTTTTCCTCCCATAGAATAGGAGGAACTACGATCGCTCTGATTTCCCTGTTTCATTAAACGGGAATACGTAGGCATAAGATTGAAAAAAATCTTAGCGAGCACACTAATCAAAAACCCAAAATCCAGTATATCCACCAAATCACCCCAAAAGCATCAAATCTAAACACAGTATCAAAAACCTCACCAATAGTCTAAACACCGTGTTCTCAAGCGAAATAACCGAAGATTGGGCCCACCTCCACAAAGCATTTGTAACCTAACATACCGCTGTTCAAATTCAGTATGCAAGTAGGGGTAATTGGAGACATCTATTTCCCTCCCTTAATCAGCTCAATTGGATAAAAAATGAATCGAACTGTAGTACCCATGCGATCGTGACTCAGGACCACAAAAATCGCGCTACATAAGTTAAGTAATTTATGTTATCACTTTGATTTTGTTTCACAAGTTGAACCTAAAAATACAAAAATATGCCTTGATTGATGAGCATTAGTTAATGGCCATGCAAGATGATTTAAATCAGTTTAAAAGAAATGATGTGTGATACCTTAACCTAACTCTGCAAGATCATTAAACCATTGGCACTAAGTGGATTTTTAGAAATAAACTATATGAAAACAGAGTGATAACTCATAACAAAGCCCGACTAGTGGTTCAAGGATATAACTAAGAGGAGGGAATAGATTATGAGGAAACTTATGCTTCGATTGACCCCCTCTAGGCTATACACATTTTAATAGCTTTTGCATGCTCCAAAAATTCAAGTAATTTCAAATCGATGTGGAAAGTGTTTTCCTTAATGGTTACATAAATGAGGAAGTGTATGTTTCTTAACCTCCCAGCTTTGAAAACCATGAGTATCTAAATCATGTTTATAAACTAAAATGAGCTTTGTATTCTCTTAAACAAACCCCTAGGGCTTGGTATCAGCGACTTAGTAAATTCTTTCTTGATCAAGAATACTCTAGAGGTAAGGTAGATACAACATTTTTCATTAAACATCAAGGAAAAAATATTCTTCTAGTTCAAATACATGTTGGCGATATAATGTTTGGTTCTACTAACATGTAACTAGTCAAAGAGTTTTCTAAGCT